>BSBM01000652.1:5610000-6810000 GCA_027924585.1 Larix kaempferi | reverse complement strand
TGTCATGTCCCCAATTTTGGTTCATCCAGTACCATGGGTGAAAGCGGACAAAATCAACCCCTAAGGGAATTAAATGGTATTGGTTCTATTTGCTTAGAATTAATTTTGGCCTAAGTCTCCCAAGTTGGCAAATTTATTTATTAAAGGTAATTTTGATAAATAAAATTAATGGGTAATGAGCAAGTGGGCCAAGAGGGCACCCATGTGGAAGATGTTGCCAAATTGGAGTAGGGGTTAATTTTGAGGCAATTATACCACATGAATTGATTAATTGCTTAAATGTTGAATTTGGAATTAATTTTGAGTTGGAATATTTTTATTGATAAATATTGCTAATAAATATTAGCAAGTGGTGAGGATATTCCTAGGAAATTCGAATTGGTAAGTGAGCCAAACTTGCCTAAGTCGTAAAGTCTCAGAAAAGCTAAGGAATGTAGTGGAGACAAGTTGGCAAGATGAACCCAGAAAGGAAACTGACAAAAGCTGGAAAAATCAGACAAAAGCAGGAAAGAGGAAAGTAAAGAAAGTGGAAAGATTCAAAAAGATTTCAGAAAGAAAATAGCAACAACTAGAAAAGCTACCTAAAGTGCACTTGCCCAAATTCAGTGAAGGAGGTGAAGGAAAGAAAGTTTTGAAATCTCAGAAGTTGCTATTCTCCTCAAGAAAGGCACCCTCATGACTTGGAGTAGGATGGGAAAGTGGTAACCTACTCTCACAAGTCACCAAAGCTAACTAACTTACTCAGCAGATCATCATAAAGTTTATAAAAGAAGCCAACCAACTCCAATGAAGAGTTTTTGGTCATTTGTAATTTTGGTTTGAGAGCTTTGAGCCTCTCTGGTTGAGTGTTGTGCCTCAACAATTTTGCTTGGGTGATGTGCACCAAGACTTTGTGAGTTATCTAAGAGTGTTATGCAGGTCCAGAATATGTTATTTCAGCCAATAACATTCATATCATTCCAGCCATGAAGATCTATAGTCAGCTTGAAGAGGAGGACAATTCTATAGTGGATTAGCAGTTAGATTTGAAGGAAAATAACCAGAAGGAGGAGCTAGTTCTCAGGAATTGCGCCCAGAATCTCTAGGAAGTTCAGTATGCCATGATTTGCAGCATATCAGAGATTTATATGTCCAGAGATCAGATTCATAGATGATCCTCACTCCTTATATTCTTCTCCCATTCACAGCTAAATCTAGAGGAGCTTTCCCTGAAGGAGAGGGTGGGTCAGTGAATGCGCCACAATCAAGTCCAGAAGTTAAGTATGCAGCCAATGATAGTCACATGACCTGTAGGTGACTTGATCATAGCTCAGGATCAGATCCATAGTAATATTCTCATTCTTCTCTCCATTTCTCCCACTATTGTAATGAAAATCTAGCCTGTGAGGCATGTACTTTGGAAGGAAATATAATAATGAGAAAGAAAGTGTTTTGAACCCATATTTTGTCTTATATGTGTTGAATATCCTTTATCAGAGCATTATCTAATAGCAGAACAGATTATTTGAAGTTTTGGAGCAGTTAGATGAATTACAATGCAAGACTAGCTAGTTGGGTGCTTATTCTAGACTAGTTTCACCATATTTACTGCTAAATATTTTCTGACAGTCCATTTTGCTTTCTATCACTTGGAGGAGGTTGATAACTCAGTATAATATCCACATCAGTCCCTGTAATAAGAATTTGGATTCTTTTAGCCTCGTTTTGGAAAGCCTGTAATTTGACTAGCTCAGCAGTCCACCATGTGCAATTAATCCCAAATTATTCCAAACTCTTCCAAGTTCATACAGTATTTATTATAGCATACCTTATGAGTTACATGAATTTTATATCTCTGTCCTAAACATTATTAACCCTCACCCAGTCTTGTTGGCATATGCTAGAATCCCAGGGAGCCTCGAAGTAGACAATAGATTTATTCTATTGTTGAAAAGTGAATGGACCTAGACTACTTTGTGCCAAGGAATTATGGTGAAACCATATTTTGCTGCTGCTGCACACTATCACTTATAATTTACAGAACTTAATCTCTCTCCTATCATCCCCATTCAGAGTTTCCATCCTCGTCACTTACATCCTGCACAGTCTGAGAGTTTGCCTTAAAAATTGCTAGAAAATTCCCATTAAAACTCTAAAGTGGAAGTTAATATTTTGGTCAGATCTTTCCCAAGATATTACAAATGGATTCATTGAAATGTCTATCCTATAGACTATCTATAGAATTTATATGAATGCCAACAATATCACCAAGTTAGTGTTATAGTCTATTGTGTATGGACTACACCAATTATAATTCTATAATGTTGAACTATACGTGATACTTATAAGATTTTATGGCTTATGTGAAGTATCGTTTAAAGTATGAGTTTCCTATGAATTAAAATCTATGTCAACCTTGTGACTATAGCTATCCTAGCAACTATTATATAAACCAAATAATTAATAATTAAAAAGAAACTACAAGGCTTACCTTTGGAAAAATTAACTTCTAAGTAATAATATAAATCTAAAAGCGACGTAGACTTTTGAAACTTGGTGGACCAATGTAACATCGGTCATCACAACATATTAATATGTTTGTATAACATGGCTTAGAACCATACGTATTATGAAGTCGAATTAACGTAACATAACAATAACGTTTTGAATTTATGAATAACCAATAGAACTATATCGTAATTTTCCATGGCACTGACAGGCATTAATGTTGACAGGGTTCGAGTTGCTGGTTCATTAATGTGATATGAACGTCAAGCTATCGTGAAGATTGTCCTTCGATTCTGCATTGAAAGCTTGACATGAAACTCAGGGTGACAAGGATTGTTGTCATTCCACATATTATAAAATCGCTGTAATGGTGAACGCCGGGACCACTGTGTAATGGCTATAAATTAATACTCCTCCAATCTGGACGTTAGAACGACCTAGCGTGATCCAACGTGGCAATACCATGCATGTGAAGTTATATTGCATTAAATGCAAGGGTTGTTCGACCCAATGCAACCTCGTTGGCACACCTGCAAATCGTTGATTGTGATGAGTTTGGGCCATTCAATTGAAACCCTAACATCTGTCGTTGTTTTTGGTTTATGAGTTTGAAATGTTGTTCATTGTTTCTATTGTTGTTCGGTCTGTATGGCCGATAGGCTGCTGAAATTTCTAGGGTTAGCAAGTCATAAGAGGTTTCGACCTCGAGTCCTGTAGGTAGAATTTGTAGGTTCTAAACCATTGAATGGCATTGTAATTTAAGGATTGGGTCTTCTAGTTCGGAGTGATATCGAGTTTAAAAGTTTATAGTTAATCCTTTTAGAGATTGGGTGAAAGCACACCATTTGCAAGTGATAACAATACCCTGGTTTCATCTGCATCAGTGCTCTTCGTTGTTCCTCTAGTGAATGCCAAGAATCAGGCCGCTCGTTGAGAAGGTAAAAGCTTTTGAAAGTTTTAGCGTTTTCCTTTGTTAAACTTCATTTTTAAATTTGAACATACAACGAATATTCAACTCTGTTTTAATTTTGTGTCAGTTGCAGATAGTGAAGGAATGGTTCGAGCAAGGGTTTGGAAAGAAGGGCGTGCTTCCAAACTGGTAAGCTACGGGTCTTCCAAAACCCTCGTAGGTGCTCTCTGTCTGTGGTTTATGAGGTTTCAAGGGTTGTGTAGCTGGTCGTTGCCAAGACTCGTCGATGTTGTTGGTTGAAGAACTTCGAAGCACATTTTTGTTATTCAATGGTTGTTTGTTCAATGTTGTGACTCTCGTTTGATTATGTAATACTTGGTTTTATATCCTGATACTTTTCTCCGTCGATCTGGGCAATGTAAAACTCGTTAAGCCGAGGGTTTAAGAACTCGTTTCAAATATTTGAACTTGGGAATATCCCTGTATTATTTTGTTTTAGAAATCATGTTGTAATTTGTTTTTCGGAGAACAGATCTTTTACTATTTAAAGCCATTGAGCCACAACCTGTTTTTGTTTAAGTTATAAGAAATGATAGAAGGAGCCGAGGCTCGTTTATAGTGAATACGATGCTCCCTTCTCAGCAATGAAAAAGTATGCTATTTGTTTCTGTTTAAAATCGTCTGTGTTATAAAACGTGATGCTATAGGTTGTCATTGTGAAATTTTGATTGATACTAGGGTTTGTGAAACGATAACTCTGTAATGTAAGATGTTTTGAAATGGTATTAATTTTCGTTTGAAATGGAAACAACAGGTCATACCCTAGTTCGTGTTTTGAATAGAAATTAAATGATTGAGAAAGAATCTTTTACAAGAACTTGGGTTCGATCTGAATCCTGTGTAGATTGAGCTTGCAAAACGATTATAATGGAAATCGAATTCTAGCTAGGTTTTGATATAAATCTCAGTTTGGAAAATCGACACTTTCAGTTTAGAAATATCCATGGAATTAAATGACTGATGACAGTAAAATGTTTAAAATATTTTCAATGTCTGTTTGAACTATGCAAATATTTGCAATGATTATAGTAGAAATGAGAACAATGTATGTATGTGCAATGTGAAAGACTATGTGATGACTGTTATGTACAGCCTTGATAAAATGAACACATATTTATTTATTTGCAGCTAGGATATTATATTGCAAACATAATATGTTTAGATAGAAATATGCATTCTATCTATTTCCTATATTCATAGTAATGATAAGAATAAATGCAATGTAACTGCACGGTAATAATCGACATATAGAAAATTGGATTCTATTTATTTCTATGAACATAGTAATAATAAAGGAAATACGTTATTACTATATAGGAGTTATACAATATTTGTGTTTCATAAAACTAAGGAAACATTCTATAATATACATTAGATATTATTAAGAACTTTCTACTATTATTAATTATAAGACAGAAACTGATGAACATATAATTACTATCTTTATTTATCAAATTCAATGGCAAATTGCCTATCTTGTAATCTATTCTTAATTTGCATATCAATACTAGATTACGATGCATAAAACAACATGTGGAAAAATATAGATATTGGTTTATCAATTCCAATTCATCATTAAACTTTAACATTCAGACTTTAAACAGATTTAGAATTAGATTCTTTTTCGAAAACAGAAAACAGAAATTACTAACTATACAGAACAGAACTACGAACTGAGAATAAGTAGAAAATTTGTAAAGCCTGGATAATCTGTAGGGCAACAAACAGCCCAAGAAGACTGTTCCACCCAACCAATTCCTGAAAACAGTAAAGTACTGCCTTAGGACCCCCGATCCTGTTCACTGAACCACCAGGAGGAAGAAACTCTAAGAATTAGGATCTCCACTTGCAGTAGCACTAATTGTCGAATCTTCAAGAACTAGCAGTCCAATAGAACTGCACCAGCATCTCTGGTTCTTCTCAGCAATATGCAGGCTTAAGATTGCGCTCACAACTAGCCTCCCTATTCGAATCTCTCAGTGATCACCTGATGCACATGAGGAAATATTTCTGCACAAAATATTGTGTAAGAGCTGCCTGCTCAATTCAAATTTGCCTTTTGTAGGCTGCCTAGGCCTTTTCAGATGTTACTGGGTCATTAAATGAGTTGATTGCTCACTCCCTCCACCTGGGGGATAATGCCACATTTTTAGGGGTAGTTGTCCCATAACCAACAGCTAGTGGTGTGATACAATTGCTGCCATCTGTCCCATACCTTCCAACAACTTCCATTCCTCCTAGTGGGTCAGTGAACACTCATTTAATAGTCCCCTTGGTTGTTTGTCTCCTAATTAATCTATTTAAATAATAATATTCAGTAATTACATTCATCCTTGATAAAAACTGATCATAATTACAAAAATTTGTAATTAAATTTAACATAAAGTATTTTGCAAATAAAATAATAATTTTCAGAAATTTGGGTAGGTGACAAAACCAGCATTAAGTGAAACACAATAAGCCAAAAAATAGGAGTTAAGTTTGGATTTTAAGGAAAGAAAAAGAGGAAGCCTAAAAATGAACGCATAATGCAAACATGTGATGGCTGGAAATGCATGCTCTTGCTTGAGCCTTGAGCATGATAAAATACATACAAACAAGCTCACAAAAGTGAGCTGATTATGATCGTGTGATTGTGAGAAGTAATCTTCTTCATTCTGGTCAAGAGGGCTAAAAAAAGATAATTTTTTTTGCTTCCACATAAGTGTTGAACAAGTATTTTTCATGCTAAAGATGTCATTTTCAAACAAGCTAAAAATGAGTATGCCTAATCTCAATAAGAAATCTTAGTTATGCCAAAATCACTAAGAATCAACCTCATAGAATAGCCAAATACCAGAGCTAAAAGCTTGTGCTTCTTTTCTTTAAAAAAAATGAGAAAATACAAAATCATTAAGACATATTGAAAGGTCATTGATGCTCAACTTGGCAGATGCATTCCTGTCAACTTGGATGTCAGATATGTTGACATTGTCAATTCTGTTGTGTTATAGGTACGGTTTGTCAAGAAAATATGCTTTGTTTTCTAATTTACAACCTATGAAAGCCCTTCATTTTTTTAATTTGAAAGTTGTTGGTTGAAACATGACAATTAGGCCTACGTTTGAGGGAATCTGTTCAACCCAAACTTAACCACTTTGCCACTAGGAAAAACCCATCGATTTTCAAGATCTGATTGTCATAAATATTTACTACTTTGCTTGTGTATGTTAAAATGCATGAATTATGACTTGAGTGTGGATTACTTGCACGACCAGTTGATGTCTCTACTTTGCATCATCTGTAACATTTGTAGGTTGAAATCAGATAAGGACCTAACATTTTTGGACTTTTCATTGGTCGAATGTAAGGAAGGTTTGATTAATGATTTTCCCAGAAATCCAGTTTTAATAAAACAGTTTTGTTAATAAAATTGTATAGGAGTTTCCTTGGGTTGTTTAATTTGTTTGTACCACACATATATTTACAAAACAAAAATCCTAAATTAACCTGATTATTTTTTCCCAATATTGTTTTCTTCCAGGGCATTTCAACACATCAAAATTAAGATTGGACAAGATGATTGAGGCCCTGCTTTGTCAAATAGAGCACATTTTGCCATGCGATTAAGGTCTACAATTTGTTGCATAGTGAATAAAATTACTGGTATTTTCAGTTAAGTAAGTTAGGTGCTCTTACAATTTAAGGTGAGAGAGATCTCTGTATATGTATGCGGGGTAACACTCATAAAATTAAACAGAAAACAATTGCATTCCACTTTTAATGTCCCCCAAAAAATAAACTAAAGCCACAACTTAAAAATAATAAATAAAAGGATAAATTTAAATAGATCCATATTGAACCTGTATTTTTGAAGCACGGGCATGCATTTTTATCCTTTTACTTAAAAAATCCATATTTAAGATGAATTTATACTAATTTACCTTATTACCTTTGCGGCAAACCCTGTCAAAACTGCTATATAGGATTTTATCCTTCCCTCATAGAGTCATTTTGTTGGCAGTCATGGAGACATTTGTTTGGTGAGTATGATCCTTGCACTGAACAGTATTCCAAAATATACTTTCATCTACCTGAGGTACAAGAATATCTTCACGCCAATGTTACAGAAATTCTTTATAAGTGAACAACTTGCAGGTTTGTAATCTTATTATTAAAATGGTAATGTGTTTGTTTTCTTGTGCTGCTACTTTTCTACTATCTATACAATGACGTTCATTAACTAATGCGGTCTGTTTTGTTTCCTATATGCAGTGATGCACTTGGTGAGAACTAGGGAGACTCTCCTAGATCTGTGCTGTCAATTTACTGAGAGAAGTATAAGATCTGTGAGTATTGGTTCAAGAGTATGAGATCTAACTACAACATTTATCGTGTCACAATCATTCCTGTAGAACCTAGAAAACTTGAGTGAGTTTAATAGCCGTTGTATCTCAAATGGAGATATTGTATTATGGTAAAAAATTGCAGTAACAAGTACAATATTGCAAGCTCGGTTGCTGTAATCAAACTCTTGAGTAATCTAGATAACTCAAATGGAGACCTTGTATTATGCTAAAAAAATTATGGTAAGAAGTACAAGATTGCTTGCTTGGTTGCTGTAATCAAACTCCTGAGTAAGCTAGATAAAGTAGAGTGCATACTCCCGAGGACTACATTTCCCAGCCATTACAAAAATATACGCTTTTCTCTCCTTTTTCCTACATCAAGAAGATTGCAATCTCTGGTAGTGTCTTGTTAGATATGCGGTGGCTCTGAATTTATCACAAGGTAATTGAATTTTCATATCGGTAATTTGAATGATTTCTATTTTTAGCCACGTAAAGATATTTCTTCATGCGATTCTTGCTCTGCTCTGGATGCTTAAAAATCTGTAGACTTATACTCACATGGTGGTGTGTTTCATATGTTATAGCTTTGTAACATCAGCTGGAGAATGTAATATTATGCCTATTATTCACGATGAGTTAGAGCAGAGAAATTTATAGCCTTCTTATTCCTGTCATGATCTGGTAAGTGTTTATTTTCGGGAAGTACATACTACAGCTTCTATCTACGTGTGTGCATGTTGTGCCTAGTGCAGTTTCTAGAGATTTGTTTTGTAGTAATGAATTAGGAATTGACTGCTTTGTTTTGGGTTTCACAGATACATGGAAGGGTTGGAAAAACCGCGCGTAGATATATGGGACGAGCCAAGGACTACATCATGATGGTTATCATGGTCATCAAAATCCTGCAGAGTTGGTCAATGACATAACACATCCTGATTATGAAAATGATCCAAATTTGTTGGGGAAAGACATGGTTGGAGAAATTACCTGAGTTTCTTTTTTACAACATTATCAACAACAACAAAGGGTATTCATGTATAGATAGAAATTACTATCGTGGTCATCAATATCCTGCAGAATTGGGCAAACACATAACACATCTTGATTGTAAAAATGGTCTAGATCTGGGGAAACACACATGGATAAGCTTGTTTTAGACAATATCATCATTAATGACAGTGAATTTTCTGGTGTAGTTAGCACAGAGCATCCATGTAATCAAGGTCAACATCATCAATATATGTTTATTGAGAAATACTTCATGTATTGCACTATTGTGTTCAATATCTAATTTATTTTGAATTAGTTTTCATACCATTCATATTTGTGTGATACTTTAAGTGACAATTTAATTTAAATGAGAATGATGTAAAGTATTGTCAAAGTTGTGATTACGAATTTACCATAATTTTTGAAAGAGATATTCAACCTTCAACTCTGTAAGTATAGCGATTGTAGAAACACAAAAATCAATGACAAAATTTCGTGATAAAGTGAGAAACCGATCAAGCTTTCCACCCATATCACATGCCAAGGACATGATTACATATTTCAGTGGGCCAACGTATTCAAATAAGTCCACAGTCAGTGGAACGGTTGTAAAAGGGGTGGTTGGGGCAGTTAGCTAGAACTAAGTGGGTCAAGTGTTCGAATTCAAGGAGACATCTACCATATGTAAAAGAAAAAAAAAATTTCACTGTATACTAGATCAAATCAAGTAGACGTTGTATACTAGAACAAGGGATCTTGATGTGTAGTTCATGATGAAAATGGCCTCTTTCATCATAAATTAAAGCTGCTAGATACAGGTCAAAACTTGGTAAAAAATCTTTCATGAATTCATGATCTTGAATTATATGGTATTTGCAACTCATGCTCTTCAAAATACTGTGCGAAAAACAGTCAAATTCATAGGTAATATAGGTGAACATATCTTTGTAGGAACAAAGCAAAAAATGCAAAACTCTGGATTTACTTATTGGTATAACCCTTGGATTCTGCCACGAAAGTTAATACGACTATTGTTGACAAGGTAATAAAACATCCTCATAAGCCATACCTTCTCATTAACCACCCTGGACATTTGTTAATGACAATTCAGTGGCACATATTGTGCTGTTTATTAACTATCTTTAATAGTTTTGTGAACTTTATACAATGCATTGAAAAGGCAAGCAACGGTAGCATCTAAGTGCATTGAGATAGCTGAAGTGGAATAATAAAAACAAGTAGCACCTTCAAGCTTTCCTTTGATCGAGATGGAAGCTATAAGCGTTGAACTAAGGAGTTGACAAAACACATATGACCAATTGGTATAGTTGGATTTCTGGTGAGAAATTGTTATAAAATTTTGATCAATGTGATTCAGAACTAAGGTTTTATCTCTACCCAGGCATGACTGCTCTCATCTGGTATGTGTGATCAATGTGAGATTGTTTTCTAAACTAGTGATCTGGAGTTGTTAAAACGATCAAAGAAAAACAAGTTAGATGCTGCAAAGAAGGATGACTCCAGAGTTTTTTATGGCAGTCGAGCATTTATCTGACCACTGAAAATTCCTAAATATTATAGTTAAAAACTAATGATGGTATCTGCAGATACAAGTTGATAAACGTCGATAAAACTCTTTATTAGATTCTATTATAATATTGTGATCATTTTAAATTCACTAAATGCTACTGACATCAGTAATATTATGCATTATAATTTATAAATCTACTAATTTATTTTAGTAATAATGGAGGCCTTCATGTTAGTTGCAAAACTATGATATCCTTTTCCTTTGTAGATTTTTTTTTTATGAAAGCCACTTTCTTTTTCATGCCAATATCTGTAGTCCCTCTCTTATTTTCTCGTTGTTTACTGGGTTGTTATCCATGCTTGGCGTTAGTATTTTTTGCATGGTATTGTTTCCATAAATAAAAATCTCCATAGCTTACATTTGGTTCATGAGGATGGTTTTTATTTCAATGCTCTGTTGCAATGGTAAAGTGTATATGGAAAGGGACTCTGTTTGACTGTAACTTTATTACTTCTCAAACAAATTATTACTTCTTTACTTGTTTTTAAATTCAAATTCCAATCGACGTTATTTTGCCCCTTATGGGGCAATTGCTAGTTTATTATGTCCTTGACATATAGAGATGGGTTTGGGATATTAATATACTCATATGAGACCCAAATTTTTACATACTGTAATGTTTTCCCATTGTTTAATTTTTTATTTATTTATGTAGAATTTTGATAAATTATTTTTTGTGTTTTCTATTGGCTACGGTGACATGATGTCAATGTTGGGATTTGGAGTAGGGATGTGGCCATGGGCTAATGTTGCAGGTGTAGGTGTAGTTATAACATGTCATCTAGGCATTAGCAAAGTTTGCAAGGTGTGGTGCATGTCATATCCATTTACTCGTTCTATGTTAACTACAAATGGATGAAACCTCAGAAACTGATGACTATTCTTAGAAGTTGATGCATTTACCGATGTGGTGATCCTATGGAATAGTATTGTCCCACCATGATGGGAAGGATGGATCTTGGAGGATCCCATCTATCGGGCAGGAAATTGACCACATGACTTAGCAAGCATATCTGGAAATGAATCTAGGTAGTCTGATTAAACTTTTGGGAGTCCCGATGGCTTTAGTCAAGGGTTTTGGAGTTGGGGAAAGGTTCCTTTGTTAAAGCTGAGACCTTTCCAATTGCTTCGGGTGATGCAACTCATTCGCGAATTAATGCAGAATAATGGAATTTTAATTCAGATTAATAATTGAATAGGTGTTTATTCTAGAGGGCACATATGCATGGATGCTGTAAAGGCATTAGTACAGGATCCTTGGTTCGAGGTGATCTCTCTCGGACCGCTTCGGGGTGATGCAACTCATTCACCGCTATTCATACACAAAAATTGTCATTTCCCGGCACTGGTCATCCCCGAATACCCTGAAACTATTGAAATTATAATGCAGATTATTAGTTGAGCAGGTGTTGATCCCAGGAGGGAACGGATGCACGGAAGCACAAATGAAGTAAATGGTGCAACTTGGCTGTAATATGGTTTAGAAGGTGAGCTGGGGGTTCTGACTGTTTTCATCCTGATATTCCAAGTAAAAATGTGAAGGCCATAGATGCCTAGAGATTGGTGGTTATTATTCTTTAGTTTTTTAAGGTATCTGTTGCTTGCTCAAACAATCATTGGCTAAAAATTTTCAATCGTTGGTCCAAACTCATGCTCCAAGAAAGAAAAGGTATAATAATTAAGTTTTCCTAAAATGATGATTCAAGTGTTAATTTCTTGGCTTTTTAAAAATCCCAACCAAGAGAAAATTGATATAGCTTGGCAGGAGGATGAGAGCTTGCGAAGATGGAAAGGGAAATTGTTGGGAAGTTTGGACATCGAGTCTATAGAAGGTGAATTTTTCGCAAGTATTCATTAATTTGCTTATTTAATTTGGCTCATCCCAAGCACCTAACCCATGGATAAGTCAATGCCGAATTGATTTGGTGACCCATAATATATTCTTTTAAGAAATAGTCAATTTCTTTGAAGAAATAATCAAAATCCTTTGAGGGACAATTTGAATAAAAGATCTAATATTTTGTTATCTCAAATGACTTGATGATCCAATAGGTGCAATTAATTTGTTCTACATATTTAGGTGAAAATGAAAATAATACTTGATACATGAAAACCCAAATTCTAAGCCCAACCGTAATAAGCACCAACTCCCATTTAGAGTATTTCTTTGTGAGCCATTCTAATTCTTAAATTGTTGCGCCTTCCACTCACTTTGCACTAATGCACTTTGCTGCAATTTAATATTTAAATCTAAAAATTGTCCAAAAACAATAGACAAATAAAGGATCTAAAACATGGGATGCATACAATTCAACATTTAATAAATAAACTTGGGATTGGCATGACCGTATGCGAGTTAAAGAGGCAAGAACATTGAAAGCATACAATGAATTAAATATGTGTTTATAAAATCCAGAGATGCATATGGCAGAAAGTTGGGTTAGGTATCACATATGCAAAATTGAAACATGCAATCTACATCTGCATATCGGATTGAATTAAAAAGGGTTTGTGAATATAGTTGCTTTGCAATCCAGATATTATATCAAACCAATACACCTTTGCAACCTCAAAGTACATATTAGACCTGTGTTTATTTGATCAATACGATTTAGATAATAGGCCTAGATTTAAATCTAGATTTATAAATATCACTAAAATTTAGAGAGGTCTAGATTTAGATAAGCTTTTGCTAATGTGAGAAAATTACCAAGCCTTAAATGCTCAGGGTCATTGCTAATGATATTTGTCAATCCAATGTGCCCATGGAACTTGGCTAAGAAAATAGTGGTGTTTGCTTGTGACTCTACTATGATTATCCAATGGAGGCAGGGCCCGAGAATGCAAGAATAGTTGTAGCCCTTTTAGAGAAGACGACATCCATTCTAGCTCATCCTCACTATTATGTTTGATTTGAAAAACATACACAATGAATAAGAATATTATATGTTCAATCTCTATGCTGTGAGAAAATTACCAAGCCTTAAATGCTCAGGGTCATTGCTAATGAGATTTTTCAATCCAACGTTCCCATAGAAATTGGCAAAGAAAATAGTGGCGTTCGCTTGTGACTCTACAATGATTATCCAGTGGAGGCAGGGCCTGAGAATGCAGGAATCGTTGTAGCCCTTTCTGAGGCACTTCAATAAATATTGTTGGAGGAACCTAGTCGACGTAGTTGACTAGGTCCTCCTGACTTAACACCGACTAGTTGACCCGAACTAGTCGAGTCATTAGGCAGACTTCCAGACAATTAGGCCATTATAACTGTCTAACTAATTGTATGAACCACATAAATAGGCTGTGTAATGTCCCCATTTTGACCCCCCTTTGTATTAAATCGTAAATGATGTAAATATTGTAATTTAATCATGGTGAGGAGCTCAAGGCCAAGGACCCACCATTGATTTAGCGTTTCATGTATCGACAATTAAAAATAGATGCCTATGGTTCTTGTGCTAGATAGGAACAATGTAAATAAGACATCATGTAAATACGAATTTTAATGAAAAATACTCACAACTAGCTATGCAGTGCAACAAAGAGATGGGGGCATGATTCTACAAGGAATAGGGAGGGAAATTATTCAAACCCTTGAGCCAATGGTGTAATCCATGTGTCAATGAGAAAACCCATAAACTACCAACTACCCATTTTGGGTTATGGACCCAATCATTTAATTCTTCCAAGAGTTGGTTGAGGCAGTTAATGCCTTGGGAATGAAGAGGTATGGCAGCCAATTTCGTGCATGGGCAAGCCATTAACCTGGGAAATCTTATTTTGTCTCCTTGGGCAAGAAAACACCCACGAAATGGTGCTCAAAGCCATTCTGAACCAACAGTCTTTGCCCTCTCACGCAGTCTGAACTACTGGGCCTTTTCCCATCACGTTTTTCACCATTTTTCCTACATTTTCCATGCCTGGGAGCTCGTTTTTGCATTGGGCAGCAGCTGGGAGAGAAGGGCCACGATTTGGGACTATTATGGAGGCCGTTTTTGCCCCAGAATGTCCATGGACGTTTTTCTGAAAACGGACTTGGCTTCCTAGGGTTGTTCCCCATCTTCCAGTTTCATTTTTGGGTTTCCCATGTTTTTCTAAAGCTAATGAAAACCCCATCTTTGGGCACCTCACTGAAAAAACGTTTTATCATGCCCAATAAGTGTGGCTCTGCTGTTATGTGCATCCCAGTTTTGATTTGAACCTGTGAGAAAGAAACTTGGACTGGTAGTGGACAGAATTGGCTTGATAAACCTAGTGGAGGGAGTAACCTCCCAAGAAGATCAAGAGGGCTTTGGCTACTTTTCTATGCACACCCTGAGAATACTAGAAATGAAGGTATGGCTTGAGGGACTGTGTGACAGTGAAGAGGATACTTCCTTGTGTTGGGTGTGTAGGCATTGTGAGTGCCAAGCTGAATAGATCTGGGAGGGGTATCCATAGCTCTGTGGTTGAGCTCACTAGCTTAGCAATTCTTCCTTTCCATTTCCTAGCAGCCTGATAAACCCAATTGCAGATTGGCTTGGCTCATCTTGGTGTATGCTTGACTATGTGTGAGTTTGCTATTCCCTGATTCCTTGTAGAGATCATGCCCAGCTCGGGGGTGGCAGTGTGTTGAGTTATTGATGATCACCACTGGCCTATGGTTGAGTGGAACGTTGCAGTTGCATAGCCAGTCGCTTGGGACTATTTGTTATAAGATAAGTGCTCTCTTGTGTTAACTTTGCATTTATTTATTTGATGAATATCGTGAATGTATGATGAATGTGTAATTGATATTATTTCCGCTGTGTTTTTCTTATAATTATACATCCCATATGTCTTTTATATTCTGTGAATGCTTAGTTAAAAGTTTATGGGGCTAGATGCCCGGTTTTAGTGTCACAATCCTCCTCTCTATCATGCTGGTATGATAGGAGGGGGCGTTACATTTTGGTATCAGATTTGCTGGTTGCAGCATTGGGCCTTTATGGGGCTACCTATCATAGGTGTAGAGGTAAGTATGCTTCCTGCTCAGCACTGATAGTTAAGAAAAATTTCAAAAAATTTCAATTTCAAAATTTTTCTAAGTTTCTATGAGTTCTGCCCAAAATTGCGGAAGGAATTCTCTTCCGAATTTGCAGAAGGAATTCTCTTCCGAAATTGCGGAAGGAATTCTCTTCCGAAATTGTGGAAGGAATTCTCTTCTGAAAATGCGGAAGGAATTCTCTTCCGAAATTGCGGAAGGAATTCTCTTCCGAAACTGCGGAAGGATTCCGTGAGTTGTTCCGCAACGCGGAAGAATTCGGCGAACTGCTCCGAAATAGCAGAAATTTTTTCTAAGTGTTCGGCGTAGAAAGGAAATTTTTGGAAGGAATTCTCTTCCGAAATTGCGGAAGGAATTCTCTTCCGAAACTGCGGAAGGATTCTACAAGTCGTTCCGCAACGCGGAAGAGTTCCGCGAATCGTTCCGCAATTGCGGAAGACTTCGGCGAATCGTTCCGCAACTGCGGAAGACTTCGCCGAATCGTTCCGCAACTGCAAAAGATTTCGGCAAATCATTCCACAATTGCGGAAGACTTCGGTGAGTCGTTCCGCAATTGCGGAAGCATTCCGCAAATCGCCGCGCAATTGCGGAAGCACTCAGCAAAACACCCCGCAATCGCGGAAGGCTTCAGCAAACCGCCCTGACACTGCAGAAGCATTCCGCGAATGGCTCCGCAACTGCAAAAGCATTCACCGAATCACTCCGCAACTGCGGAAGCATTCAGCGAATTTCTCCAAGGGGGCAAGCCCCCTTGACCCCCTTTTTTCCCCCTCATATGTCGTTGATTGTGAGAAAATTAGAGGATTCGACAAATTGTCAACATAATATTTTTCCACGTGCATGAAGTAATTTATGAATTTCCGAGAATATAATGCAGCTAACAATTGTGTTGATGAACACATTTTACAGAATCACAGTTACATCAGGGCAGCACTCTAGATAGTACAGTTGGAAAGTTTTGAATCTTGGTTGGGCCAAGAAAATCAACATCATGGATGATGCACAAGATCCCTATGAGCCTGAGACAGATGCCATGGGGGAGAACATACATGTTGAAAATGCTAAAACATAATCTAATGGGAGAAGAAATCAAGAGACTCCTCCAGGTATTGCAACCACCATGAGAAGCCTAAGGGTGGAGTTGCAAAGCTATAGGGAAGATAATGAAAGAATGATTAAAGCTCAGGAAGAACAAAATCAGTTGAATGCAGCCATGCTGCAGAGTTTAACAGACATCCAAAGGCAAATAAACTCTGGGCATCAGACATCAAATCCAGAAAGGGGTGGGAGTAGCTCTAGAAGGAATTCCTGTAAGAGGGCTAGTAGCCCAAGAAGAGTTTCTACAGACAGAACATATACTCCAGAAATCTCTTCTAATGAATCATCTGACTCTGAAGAATCCATTGAGGGTTCAAGTTCTTCATCTCATAGGAGCAAGAGGAAGAGGCACTACAAGAACAATTCACATGGGGAATTTAAGAAGGCGAAACCTCCTACATTTGATGGAGAGGTAAAGTCTGGTCAAGAAGCCGAAGCTTGGCTTCTTGGGATGAGAAAGTATTTCCAAGTCCAAGACTACTTGGGAAATATGAAGGCAAGGGTAACCATCTTCAACTTGAATGGAAGAGCATCTATATGGTGGGAACACATTAGACAAGTGAAGAAGATCAACGAAAGGAAGATTGTGTGGAAACAGTTCAAGAAATACTTCAAGCAGAAGTACCTCTCTGATAGGTACTATGATGATAAGATCAAAGAGTTCCATGAGCTAAGATTGGGACAATTGACCATGGAAGAATATGCGAACAAGTTCTTGGAGCTGCTGAGGTATGTCAAGTACATTCGAGATGATAAGGTGAAAATTCAACGTTTCCTAAGTGGATTGCCCTAGTCATATAAAGATATAATTGAGTTTGATGAACCTCGAACTCTAGAGGAGGCCATAAGAAAGGCCAAGTATTGCTTTGATCAAAACAGAAGCAAACCAGAATTCCATAAGGCATGGAAGGATAGGAAAAACGAAAAGTTTGATCAAAGGAAGAAGGGGTTCAAGCCTCCTCAATTCCGGAATCAACAAAGGCAACCATCACAGGTTGTGACTAATCCAACTAGGATGATGGGAGACAAGCCAAGAGATCCAAAGGAGCCAAGATAACCACTTCAATGTTGGGGTTGTGGAGGAGACCACATGCTTAGGAACTACCCACATAGGAATGGGAATGCAAATCAAGTTCACAACATCCAAGGAGCTGGAACTGTGGGTCAAGTGGCGAGGACAATCCCTAGAATCTATGCAGCACTAGATGACCGCCAGGCAGATCATCAGTCAACTGTGGTTGAAGTTGAAGGTAAGATTGGTAAGCAATCTGTTTCTATTTTGATTGATCCTGGATCTACTCAGAGTTATGTCACTCCTAGAATTGTTGAGATTTGTGCTTTTAAGAAATTAAAGCATAGTAAATCATGGTTAGTTCAACTAGCCACTGGAACCAAGAGAAAAGTTAGTGAAATAGTAAAGAAATGTCCATTAGAGATGGATGGGCTATTCACTCATGCAGATCTGAATATTTTGCCACTGGGTTCCTATGATATTCTCATTGGAATGGATTGGTTAGAAGCACATAGGGTTAAATTTGACTGCTACAATAAGACATTTGAATGCATGGACGAAGAAGGAAATGCGAGGGTTGTAAAAGGCATTCCAAAGGTGACTTCTGTCAGACAGGTTTCAGCCATGTAGCTGAAGAAGTTCTGTAGGAAGGGATGTCAACTGTATGTAGCCCACATTTTAGAGGTAGCAGAGAATGGAACTCTTAAATTGGAGGACTATCAGGTATTGCAAGAATTCAGGGATGTTTTTCCTGATGAGATTCCAGGACTTCCTCCAAAGAGAGACATTGACTTTACAATTGAGATTGTGCTAGGAGCAGCACCAGTGTCTAAGACACCCTACCAGATGAGTACACCGGAATTGCTAGAATTGAAGATGCAATTACAAGAGTTGCTGGAAAAGAAATATATTAGGCCAAGTGTGTCCCCGTGGGGAGCACCTGTTCTATTTGTGAAAAAGAAAGATGGAACACTCAGGTATGTATTGACTACAGGCAGTTGAACAAAGTCACTGTGAAGAACAAATACCCATTGCCCCGAATTGATGACCTTTTTGACCAAATGAGAGGAGCAAAGGTATTTTCAAAGATTGACTTGAGGTCTGGTTACCATCAGGTAAGAATCAAAGAAGAAGATATTCATAAGACAACCTTTAGAACGAGGTATGGACACTATGAGTTTGTAGTGGTACCATTCGGTCTCACAAAGCACCAGCTACATTCATTTGTCTCATGAATAATGTTTTTAGCAAGTATTTGGACAAGTTTGTTCTTGTATTCCTGGACGACATTTTCATCTATTCTAAGAATGAAGAAGAGCATGAAGAACATTTGAGAATGACAATGCAATTAATAAGGGAGCATAAGCTGTATGCAAAGTTGAGCAAATGTGACTTTTATAAAGATAGAATTCATTATTTGGGTCACATCATCTCCGATGAAGGAATATCTGTAGACCCTGAGAAGATTGAAACCATTATGAATTGGCCAATTCCAAGGAATGTGACTGATGTGAGATCTTTTATGGGCCTTGCTGGTTACTACATGAGGTTTATCGAAGGATTCTCCAAGGTTGCAAACCCAATCACTTCTTTGCAAAAGAAGGGGATAAAGTTTGAATGGTCACCAAGATGCGAGGAAAGTTTTCAACGGTTGAAGAATCTTCTTACAAGTGCACCAATTTTGAAAATCGCAGACCCAGAAAAAGACTTTGTGGTGTGTACTGATGCATGCAATCAAGGAATTGGAGGAGTTCTTATGCAAGACAACCACGTGATATGCTATGAGTCAAGAAAGTTGAAGGAGCATGAGAAAAACTATGCTACTCATGATATAAAACTTGCAGCCATAGTACATGCTTTAAAGATGTGGAGGCATTACTTAATGGGAAGAAAATTTGAGTTAAGGACAGACCATTGTGGTCTGAAATACTTGTTTGATCAGCCAACTTTAAATGTTAGGAAAGCTAGATGGTTGGAATTTTTGTGTGAATTTGATTATGAAATCAAACACATAAAAGGGAAAGAAAACAAGGTGGCTGATGCACTTAGCAGAAAGGTACATGAAATGCATGTGGCAGCGCTTAGTACTTGCCAACTAGATTTGAAGCAGCAGATTGTTAACCATATGGTTGAGGATGAAGTGTATGAGCAGATAAAGGGCAAATTGCAGCAGCAGAACCTTGAAAATAAATATGAGAGCTATCATTTGGAAGAAGGCAGACTTCTCACTTATAAGAATAGAGTCTATGTTTCAAATGCGGCAGATTTGAGGAGAATTGTTATGGATGAAATCCATAAAGCTCCATACTTTGGTCACCCAGGATATCAGAAAACAATTGCTACAACAAGAAAATACTATTTCTGGCCAGGCATGAAGAAGGACATCGCGGAATACATTTCTAAGTGCACACATAAAGCCGATGCCATTGCAAATATCTTCATGAAGGAAATTTTCAGATTACATGGGTTGTCTAAGGCAATAATTTCTGACAGGGATACCAAGTTCACTTTCAATTTTTGGAAAGGTCTCTTTGTAGATTTGGGTACACAGCTAAGCTTTAGTACCGCATACCATCCTCAAACAGATGGGCAAACAGAAAAAGTAAATCGGGTGCTTGAAGACATGCTCCACATGTATGTAATGGACAAACCATCCAAGTGGGAGGATTATCTACACTTGGTAGAATTTGCATATAACAATGGGCAACAAGCATCATTGGGAATGAGTCCTTATGAGGCTTTGTACGACAGAAGGTGTAGGACACCAGTGACTTGGGACAATCCAGTGAACAGAATTGTACTTGGGCCAGAATTGCTTAAGGAAATGGAACAAGAAGTTGCAAAGATCCGACAAAATTTAAAAGTAGCCCAGGATAGACAGAAAAGCTATGCGGATAAGGATAGGATCCATAGGGAATTCAGTGTTGGGGATCACGTGTATCTTAGAGTGAAATCAAGGAAGAGTTCCTTGAAGCTTGGAAGTTGTGCCAAGCTATCACCTAGATATTGTGGGCCATTTGAAGTGCTTGAAAGAATAGGGCCAGTTGCATATAGACTTGCATTGCCTGCTAGCACTAAAGCTCATAATGTTTTTCATGTCTCTTTTCTTAAGAAATATGTACATGATCCTAACCATGTGATTAATTGGGATGTGATCCAGGTGGAACCCGAGGGAGAATTCCAAACCAATCCATTGCGCATCCTAGACAAGAAGGTAACATTGCTCCGGAATCGAGCCATTGGACAGGTAAAGGTGCAATGGAAGCACTAAGGTCCCGATGAGGCTACATGGGAGCTGGAGGATTCCATGAGGATGGCATATCCATTTTTGTTCAATTTTGATGAGCACTGAGGACAGTGCTAATGTAAGGGGAGGGGAATGTAATGTCCCCATTTTGACCCCCCTTTGTATTAAATCGTAAATGATGTAAATATTGTAATTTAATCATGGTGAGGAGCTCAAGGCCAAGGCCCCACCATTGATTTAGCGTTTCATGTATCGGCAATTAAAAATAGATGCCTATGGTTCTTGTGCTAGATAGGCACAATGTAAATAAGACATCATGTAAATACGGATTTTAATGAAAAATACCCACAACTAGCTATGCAATGCAACAAAGAGATGGGGGCATGATTCTACAAGGAATAGGGAGGGAAATTATTCAAACCCCTGAGCCAATGGTGTAATCCATGTGTCAATGAGAAAACCCATAAACTAACAACTACCCATTTTGGGTTATGGACCCAATCATTTAATTCTTCCAAGAGTTGGTTGAGGTAGTTAATGCCTTGGGAATGAAGAGGTATGGTAGCCAATTTCGTGCATGGGCAAGCCATCAACCTGGGAAATCGTATTTTGTCTCCTTGGGCAAGAAAACACCCACGAAATGGTGCCCAAAGACATTTTGAACCAATAGTCTTTGCCCTCTCACGCAGTCTGAACTACTGGGCCTTTTCCCATCACGTTTTTCACCATTTTTCCTGCATTTTCCATGCCCGGGAGCTCGTTTTTGCATTGGGCAGCAACTGGGAGAGAAGGGCCACGATTTGGGATTGTTATGGAGGCCTTTTTTGCCCCAGAATGTCCATGGACGTTTTTCTAAAAATGGATTTGGCTTCCTAGGGTTGTTCCCCATCTTCCAGTTTCGGTTTTGGGTTTCCCACGTTTTTCTGAAGCTAATGAAAACCCCATCTTTGGGCAGCTCACTGGAAAAACGTTTTATCATGCCCAATAAGTGTGGCTCTGCTGTTATGTGCATCCCGGTTTTGATTTGAACCTGTGAACAAGAAACTTGGACTGGTAGTGGACAGAATTGGCTTGATAAACCTAGTGGAGGGAGTAACCTCCCAAGAAGATCAAGAGGGCTTTGGCTACTTTTCTATGCACACCCTGAGAACACTAGAAAGGAAGGTATGGCTTGAGGGACTGTGTGACAATGAAGAGGATACTTCCTTGTGTTGGGTGTGTAGGCATTGTGAGTGCCAAGCTGAATAGATATGGGAGGGGTATCCATAGCTCTGTGGTTGAGCTCACTAGCTTAGCAATTTTTCCTTTCCATTTCCTAGCAGCCTGATAAACCCAATTGCAGATTGGCTTGGCTCATCTTGGTGTATGCTTGACTATGTGTGAGTATGCTATTCCCGGATTCCTTGTAAAGATCATGCCCAACTCGGGGGTGGCAGTGTGTTGAGTTATTGATGATCACCACTGGCCTATGGTTGGGTGGAATGTTGCAGTTGCATAGCCAGTCGATTGGGACTATTTGTTATAAGATAAGTGCTCTCTTGTGTTAACTTTGCATTTATTTATTTGATGAATATCGTGAATGTATGATGAATGTGTAATTGATATTATTTCTGCTGTGTTTTTCTTATAATTATACATCCCATATGTCTTTTATATTCTGTGAATGCTTAGTTAAAATTTTATGGGGCTAGATGCCCAGTTTTAGTGTCACGATCCTCCTCTCTATCATGCTGGTATGATAGGAGGGGGCGTTACAGGCTGGTGAGCCGAATGTTATAGATATTATTATCCCCCTTTTTGTAAAATATGGCCTAATGATATAATAAAATACTTGTTTCTTCTATGTCCATTACTTTCTTACTTTCTTGCTCTCTTTATGTATGCATGATCTCGTACTTGATATATGTTATGTTATGCTACTGGTAACCACATGCAATCCCATATATTGCAATGATTGGTTTCGTTTCTAGTAGTACTGACCCGAGACATGAAATGATCATGCATACATAAATGGTGAGTGAGGAAGAAATTAGAGAGTGGTGGAATCGAAAAATCACAAACTATATTCAAAAGTATGCCAGAAGGAACAAGTTGACAATTGCACATGACAGAGAAAATTTCTTCATTGAGTCTCATGAACGGTTCATAGAAGTTGTTCCACATGAAATAAATAAATTCTTGGATAGTTCATGAGCAAGTTAGATGCCTAGAATAAAAGACTGTTAATGCATGAACTCTGTAATGACGGGCGAATGAATTTATATGAGTGGCTAGAAAAGATATGCGACGACTTCAGTGAAGAACAAGCTATTGAAGAAAGAAATTCCCTCGATGAAGTCAGAAGCAAATTCTATAATGACTTCCACGATTGACTTCCATGACATTTTTTCTATACAAATTCCGACATTGCTCTATAAGTTTCTAAATGAAAAAGGAGTTGGTCATATAGTTGAATATTGACCTCTCTTGGGCCTTGGTGCTAGTTCCAATTGGGAGAAAAAAAAAAAGGACTGGGAGCACTTCGTTCGTGAGTGAGAGTGGAAATATTTTCTTAGTAAATGAATACCATTGTTGAACCCACTCCCATTGATCAGTAATAGTCGGGTTGACAAGGGGGGGCGGCGGGGTAACCGACCACGTGGAATGAATGGATAGATTATCACAGTTGATAGAATTGGCATGAATGAAGACTAACAAGAACTCAAGCTCAACTCGAAAAAAATTGATGGCCAGTCACAAACATACATTTGATATTTAGAAAATTGAAAGTGAAAAACGACGTAAAAGATGGGAAGAATTGAGGGATGATTCAAGTCCACTCTGTAATAAGATGAATATGAAGAAGGTGGTATAAAATATAGAGCAAACAAAATTTCACTTGAGTCGTGGGAAAGTCGAACAGATGAGAGAGAGGATGAGGCACCGGTCAAAGGACCTTTGTCGATTGAGGCACTGGGACTATAACTATGCCACTGGACCTTGACTTGATCAACTAATCAATGCTGAAGCTATCAAGTTCACCACTCTAGAATACAAATCGTCTCAGCCACTAACACTCCCTCATCCGATATCTGCAAATTACTCAAGTCAATGAAATCAGATGGATTTGACATATAATGTTGTAAAACAGAAACATGAAAGACACCATGCATCCGACTTAGTTATGATGGAAATGCAAGATGGTAAGCTACCGATCCCAATCACTCACTGATCTCACATCATCCCACAAACAATGGAAACAATTCCCCCCCTTGCCAGATTTGATAGAGCTCATTTTCATCCTCACCCAAAATAACACCCTATCCTCCAAACTCGTAGTTCTTTTCCATCTGATGTGCATCAACATAGCTTTTCTATCAGTCTTAGGCATGTTTCATCCATGCCCTGAATATGGATTGTATATTCTTTTCCATATGTTGGATCAACTTTGGACCCACAAGGACTCTATACTCAGATGATCCCAACTCAAGGGTGTCCGACAAACCCCACCGTAGAGAAACTCAAATGGTGCCATTTGTATTGAACTATGATAATTGTTGTTGTAAACAAATTCTACCAACGATAGATATTCCTCCCAATGACTCTATTGGTCCATCACACACATGTGCAACATGTCCTATAGAACTTGGTTGAACCTCTTGGTCTGACCATCCGTCTCAGGATGGTATGCTGTGTTGAATTTTAGATGTGTACCTAAGGCTTCCTCATGGAAGATCGTCCATAACCTCCTAGTAAATATTAACCCCATATCAGAAACAATCTTTAGAGGTATGCCATGCAGTCATACTACCTTGTTGACAAAGACGCACGCTATCTTAGGCACTTAATAAGTAAACTTGACTAGAATAAAGTGTGCGCTCTTGGTCAATGTGTCCATCACAACAAAAGATGGAATCGTGCTTCCTAGAGGTCATCAACAATCCAACAATAAATCCATCAATATCACCTCCCATTTTGACTCTGGGATGGTGTGAGGATGTAATAACCTTACTATATGGTAATTCTCAGCCTTCACTATCTAGCATTCAAGGAACCTTGCCACATAATCCATAACATCTCTCTTCATCTCGTGCTAGAAAAACAATAGATTTAGATATGCGTACATCTTTTTAACCCCTGGATGGGCCATATAAACTGCCCTGTGGGTTTAAGATAGAATAAAGTTTTGAACTTACTCGTTTTCCAGCCCATACATCTTCTTGCTGTATTGCAACAACCCATCATCTTCAAGTTTATAACCCTTATTCATAGGAGCCATCATTGTTTCATTTTCAAGTTCTATCCTAACTTCCCTATACCAACTGTCCTCCAGTTGTAACTTTAATGTCTTCTCTCACAAATTCTTCTTCAATGGCAACACTGTGAATATGTGAGGCCTCCAACTCAAGGCATCCACTACCTTTTTCGTTGGCACATAAGTACTTTTGCATATAAGTGGATGTGAAAAATTCCTTCAAGCACAATAATGTACGTGAGCCTAGCTACAATGGGGCATTACAACATGTGTAATATATAACGTACCTAGTATATTGTCTTTAGAGTTTGATATCCCACACAAAAGAATGATGTCATTCAAAAACTAGCCAGGCTGCAACAATTTATTGTATAGTGAGATCACCACTGCTTGTGATTGTGGGTGCAGACAATTCCTATCTCTTTCACTCCTCTCCGATTCAAGGCACATGATATCAATCCAACATACAATATGAAGTTGAAAGACTCAATGATCAATATGTGGTGAATACTAAGCTGGATATTTAGGACCAATTTTAACCTATAACCAATGAAGAAAATATTGTTATTGGAAGTTTAGTGGCATATATAGACACACAACTAGAGAAATGCATATATTTAAATGTATAATAAACTAGGTGGACCAACTTATATCAATTTCCAGTAACCACTCAGTAAACATGTACATATGCACAACATAGATCTGATTATAAACAACAATTTTTTTATTTTTCATATGGAAACCACAGATCTATCATTCACATAGCTTATAACCGAAAGGAAACAATGAAAATATTAAACATTAAGGACCGACCTGTCAAATCCCACAAGTCATCGAAGGTTGAAGTAGTTTCCAAAGATCCTCCGCATGATCCCTCGCCCAAATACCAATCACTAAGAGTCCACCAGAAACCACACTACCATACCCAATGGGTACTCTTCTTCCCCAGGGACCCCCGAGCCGCAACAAGGCTGACCAATACGAAAAATATAGCAATAACCATGGTACTTAGACTACTGTTATGAGGCTCCCAACCTCCCTTGTACCAAGGTGAACCACACCCTCCAACAGACACCTCAAAAGTGCGGTAGGACCTCTGCCATCCAACACTAGGGTAAAAGAGATAAGAGCCTCATGCTCTTTCTGTCTTTTTATAAATTTTTGAAACCCCATGCATCACCATGCATAGTTTTTCAACTTATTTTATTTCTTTTATTTTATTACTCACCCTCCCAATCTCATTTCTTTTGTCTTTTCTAATTGTTTTTTTTAATTGAGATTTAATTTTGTTGAGTCTCATTGATTTCCTCATTTAAAGATTTCTTCAAACTTTTTAATTTTCAGTTAACTAATTGTATTTGCTCACTTTTTCTTATTCGCAAAATTCACAATTAAACTAGTTAATTACATATTTCTTTTCACATAATAATTCATTGGAATATTTTTCTAAATCTTTTTCTTTTTCTTTTTAAAATACTTTTATTACCCCCCGTTAATAATATAATTTTAATGGTTGTTTCTCTTTGGAGTGGGAATATCATGGGTGCCATGCTCCATGCATGCCTTTCAAATATTCACTCACTTAATATTTTTAATTAACTATTGTGTTCTCGTTGTGACGGTGATATCAACGGTGCCATGCTCCGCACATGCCCTTCAGATAATCCCCCAATGGTGGTGATTTAGTACAGTGACTAAGACGTCGTTAACTCAATTCGGTTGAACCTGTTGAGGGATTGGTGGTTCTTGGAGAATAAGGCCGTGTCCTTATTGCGCACCCCCCAGTAAGTGCCTCATGAGTGACTGAACCCGCAACCTACCCTCACGGAAACATGCATATGACGAGCAAGATCCTCTCTCACTATTTCCCAACTAATTGCATGGAAAAATGCTAGTCTTAAATCATATCTCAATCCCATTACCTGATATGGACCGATTGGAAATCTCTATCCATCACCCACACATTTAAACATCACGTGCATAAAATATTTTAAAAAAAGATTAGAATATAACATAAATATCAGGTTAACATCACCTATCGATGATACTTGACTCAGTCCAGAGTCCATGGGGTATTTATGCCACCTTACATCACATGTACTTGTATTTACTGTCACACTTGATGACCCATCAGAGTACATGCTAAATATAATCATATGAAAATATAGACATTCGCCACCATCGAAATCGTTTCACATTTTACATATACATTCAATCATTATCGAAATCATTTCATTTTTCACATAAACTTTTGATCACTATTGAAATCAATTTATATTTCACACAAATATTTCGATCACTATTGAAATCATATCAAAATCACATAGACTTTTGATCATTAGCACAATAGACAATTTCCAAGCAATTGTCTTTAATAATTACATACTAGTTCCACACATGGTCGGCTCATTCGAAACCGAATTCCCTCAAATAATAAGATGACATAGAATATAGGTCTAATTCCACTCATAACCAGGTCTTTCACAATTGAATGCCATCAAATAATAATGTCACTATCAATGTCAAAAGTCAATGACAAAATGGGGCACTACAACTTATCCCCCGCAACTATATTTATAGATTTTTTTTCTCTATCCTTTCACTAGTCACTCTTGCAATGATTAATTTGATGACATGGCTCATTAAATTCATGCATAAAATGTAAATTTTGACCTCCAATGTGATTCATCATCTTTTGGTCGACCATTTCCTTTCCCCAAATGATAATTTTTCAACTTCCACCATTTTTTGCTTCTTGACACATAATTATGACTCATGTTTGCCTTCATTTTTCCTTCTTTTTTGCAACTCAAATATTGATTTATGTCCAATATTCTATCACTTTTCTTCCATATCTCATCCATATATTGTTGGTCATCCGATTTCTTAGGTATTGATTTGGGTTATTCTTTCCTCTTGATTGATCTTCTTTTTCCTAGCTTTTTCCAATTTGTCAATCCTTTGTTTATTTATTCTACCATTTTCATTGTCATTCATTAGATCACAGTTGAATGTTATAATGATATTTTTATTATATATATATATATTTTTTTGTTCATAGTGATGAAGGATTTAGAATTTAAAATCAATATTTATTCACATGCTTTACCCTAACTAGCTACTTTATTCCCTTTTTTCTTTTTCTTTTTATATTATTTTCAGGAATGGTACTTTTTCAATCAGGAAACATTGACTACTTTGATGTGAATCTTTCCTTGGAGAATTATCAATTGCACATCTCCACTTGTTTTTATATATTCTATCACATGGGGGTCAGGCTAGGCTATCTCCAATTTTCTAGGTTTACCCTTGATTTTTCTATCATATAAAAGTATAAGGTTTCTATTGTTGAATTCTATCTTCTTCAAGTTTCTATCATGCCATGCTTTCTATTGCTATTTTTACACTTATTTGTGGTGAATAACTATAATTATTTTTTCTTCAAGTTTTTTAAGATTAGGTGAATTTAGTCCTCCTTGGTTTGTTTAGAGTCAAATTTTAATATACTAGCTACCTTGTTTGCATATGCTTTGAAGTGGAGTAGAATTACTATTTCCTATTGATATACTAGTTTGAACAATGTCTGGTCAGTTGAAATTTTATATGAAATTTTATATGTTGTCTTGTATACCCAAATGAAAACAACCACTTTATCATCCCAATCATCCCTATCAATGTTGCATAGTTTGGTAAGTTTTCTTGATAGAGTCTTGTTAAACGACTCGACTACCCCATTTTCTTGTGGATAATAGTTATTGCATTATCAAGTCCACCGCTGCTTAGAAAATTTCTTTACCCTTATAATCTATTCAAATCACTCAATTTCTTTCTAAAAAACTAAAAGTTGCTTGGCCTTAATGATTTTTCCTTTAATAACTTGTGGGGCCATGCATGTTTCCTTAAGGCAACATGTGGGCACATTGCCAAAATTGTAAAAAAATATAAAAAAATGCTCCTTAATTGCATACTTCTAAGTGTTTTTTCTATACATCACACACCTGGACATGGTTAATACCCATAGCAACTACCTTAACCATTTTCTTCAAGCATAAATTGAGGCATTAAGGTTGGGAAGGGGCACCATATGATAATTGTACTCTTGCACTATATGAATCATGCAACAAGTGCTTAGGGATGTTACATCATCATTCTGATTAGAAACCCCCTATTTCCGATTTCTTGTCTTCTCAATATTGAGTTGGGATTATAATTCCTTAAATTATCCTTTCCCTTCAAGTTGGAGGAGCAATAGAGAATCGATTTTTTGTTAGGATATATCATTTTTGAGATTATCTTCATAGTGTAAGTCATTAATCTATGACCCATATCCTATGAATATAGTTGCAACAGACTAATTTCTCATGTTTTTGAATAGTCCACTTAGCACTCATTGTATCAAGTGATGCTCGCAGGGGTGAAAAAGTGGGATTGAGACTAGTGACATGAATTGCATAGCATCAATCATCACTTTTGGATCTTGCACCTGATAATTGGGACTTCCTAGGAGTTCACCCATCCAAAGACTCCCCTCTCTAAAGCATGCTTATCTGTGGAATTTTCCCCACAACCAACCCAACTTAGCTTGCTACCCCATTTGCAAAACCTTAGCAAGTGTTGTGCCTTATGAACTATTCAATTAGAGCTCCCTTGACTCTTTTTATTTATTGAGGGATTTTTGTACTCCAAAATATGATATATCATTTTTGGGATTATTTGCGTAATGTAAGTCATTAATATATGACCCATATCCCATGAGTATAGACACAACTAACCAATTTATCATGGTTTTGAATAGTCCACTTAGCACTCATTACATCGGGTGTTGCTCATAGGGGTGAAGAAGTGCGATTGAGACTAGTGAAATGAATTGCATAGCATCAATCATCACTTCCGTGGCTTTCACTCAGTAACCAAGGCTTCTTGGTAGGTCACCCATCCCGAGAATCCTCTGGATCAAGCAAGCTTAACTATGGATTTTTCCCCATGATCAAGCCTACTAATTAGATTTATACACCGTTCGCAAAACCTTAGCAAGTGTTGTGCCTTATGAACTATTCAATTAAATCTCCCTTGACCATTTTTATTTAAGTATTGAGGGCTTTTTGTAGTCCAACATGTTATACGTCATTTTTGGGATTATTTGTGCAGTGTAAATCATTAATATATGACCCATATCCCATGAGTATAGTCGCAACTGACCAATTTCTCATGGTTTTGAATAGTCCACTTAACACTCTTTTTATACTTAAATAAAAAGAATCAAGGGAGATCTAATTGAATAGTTCATAAGGCACAACACTTGCTATGGGTTGCAAATGGGGTAGCAAGCTAAGTGGAATTGATTGTGGGGAAAACTCCACAGTTAAGAATGCTTGATCAAGAGGAGTCTTGGGATGGGTGACCTCCCAGGAAATCTTGGTTACCGGGTGCAAGCCTCGGAAGTGATGATTGATGCTATGCAATTCATTTTGCTAGTCTCAATCCCACTTGTTCACCCCTATGAACATCACCCGATGCAATGAGTGTTAAATGGACTATTCAAAACCATGAGAAATTGGTCAGTTGTGACTATACTCATGGGATATGGGTCATTGATTAATGACTTACACAACGCATATAATCATAAAAATGATATATAATATGTTGGACTGCCAAAAATACTCAATATTTAAATAAAAAGAGTCGAGGGAGATCTAATTAAATTGTTCATAGAGAACACCACTCACTAAGATTGTGCAAATGGGGTGGAAAGCTAAGTGGGCTTGATTGTGGAGAAAAATCCAAAGTTAAGTATGCTTGAGCCAAAAAAGTCTTGGGATGGGTGACCTCTTAGGAAGTCCTAGTTACCGAGTGCAAGCCTCGAAAGTAATGATTGATGCTATGCAATTCATTTTCCATTCTCAATCCCACTTCTTCACCCCTGTGAGCATCACCCGATGAAATGAGTGCTAGGTGGACTATTCAAAACCACGAGAAATTGGTTAGTTGTGATTATAATCATGGGATATGGGCCATATATTAATGACTTACATTACACATATAATCCCAAAAATGATATATCATATGTTGGATTGCGGAAATCCCTCAATACTTAAATAAAAAGAGCCAAAGGAGATCTAATTGAATAATTCATAAGGAACAACACTTGCTAAGTTTTTTCAAATGGGGTAGCAAGATAAGTGGGTTTGATTGTGGGGAAAAATACATAGTTAGGCATGCTTGTGTTTACAGATTATTCTATCAATGCAGACAACGATGGAATTCCTTAGTCCAAATGGTTCGGATATAGAACAAAACAACACAAAAACACAGACCTTTCTCTAGATCAATCAAATTACTCAAGGATGAAAGAAGTACATACCTTTTACCGAAGGTTGTCGTCAATAGCTTGAAGCACTTGTAGTCTTGCTCCCTAGATCAGATAGATAACCTGTATAAGATCTCAAGCAAACAAGACCAAGTGAAGGCTACAAAATATAACTTGGTTAATCTAAGCAAATGACCAAGGAGAAATGCTGTAAACGAAATTCAACATCATTTATGAGAAAGGAAGTGTATTGATGTATTAAAAATAAGGAAAGAAGTATAATTGAAATGCCTTGGTGTTGTAAGCCCCTTCCAATGAATCCTTTGCCTTAACTCGTCACCTTTCCCCAAGAGGATGGCTCCCAAAGATTAAACTCTCTAGCACAATTACTCTAGCATTTAGCTATCACAGACTCCTCCCCCTCACCCATGGGCATAAGCTTGATTTTATAGGGGAAAAAGGAGAAGGGAAAGATGAGAGGTAAGAGAAGAAGGATAGGGTAAGATCCCAATAGGTTAGGGGTTTGGATGAGATTCACCCTAATAGGAGGGGATATCCATCCATGAGGACTTCTCTCTAGAAGATCATCGAAGCTTCTCTTTTTCCATTTCAATGAACAATGTCACACCCTTCTTGATAGAAACTTGCGACATATTAGGGTGTCGCAGGTTGTAGGAAAGAAACCTGCGAAATTGTCTTAGGTTGTTAGAAATCAACCTGCGACAATGAAGAGTGTCACAGGTTGTCCAAAAACAAGTTGTGACAATCTTGTCAAATAAGTTGTTACAAGGGAAAAAATCTCATCTTCTTAACAAGTTTTATCAAAGGGACTTTAGGGATTGTGGCAAGGTCAAATATACAAGGTTCATGACGAAATTTCCATGTAATAGATTCCCCCCCAAAGTGTGAAACTAGAGTGAAATGATAGTTGAAACAATTTATCATATGAAGGTTAAGGCAAAGAACCATTGGTTGGAAACCTGTCAACAAATAACAAGGACTTTGTAGTACAATAATTTTTATCTCTGAAACATATATGACTCATAGCATGGCTGCCGACCAATACATTGTAGATCCTTAATAACACTGAAGCAATATATGACCACCGACATACATTGTGGATCCATACCTAACAATGAGTGAAGACATATAACGGCTACTAGAATACAAGCATAGATCCATGATATAAAAATAACACAGGAACGACCAATACAAAAGTGGATATGTGTGATAGTACATCAATGAAGCCACCAACATGATGTCCATGCAGAAACCAACTCAAAAAATATCCATAGCAACCTGGGTAAAGTACATAATGATAGTCCACAGGGTCTTCAACCCAAACCCGAAATGATATGATTCTAACCATGTGAATAAAGGACTTGGCGTCGAACATGGTAGAAACCACTTGATTACCGTTCAATGATGTAAACCATTAACAAGCACGAAAGAAATCACCAATGATGACAATGAATCCCAAGGTATCCCAGGACATTCCAACGAATGTGAATAGATGAGATAAGGTCGAGCACTCACGGAATCATCCGATCAGAGGTCAATGATGTGAACCTACTGTCGAAAGTGAGGAAATATTCCATTGAGCCATGCATGCTCCAAGGTATTAATTGTTTTCTAAGTTTAATTCCTGGATAATGTGTTGATGTCCCCAGGAACATACGCGTCGAAGGAGGGTCATGATGTATCCCACATCATCGACATGAAACCGACACATGAAAGTGATGTGAAATGATAGATCAGATGAGTATGAACTGACACAAGGGTATAAGGTCAATAATATTGCAAAGGCATATTTAGGGATGGCCGATGTAAAAGAAGGCTTAATGACTGCAAAGGTTGACTCTGGAAAAAGACTTCCCTTGAACACTTAATGGCATGCAAAGTTACTTGGCAACATTGAATTAATGAGGCAGAGACCAAGAAAGTAATTGATTAAGCAAGAAAATAGAAGAAGAGTGGTCAATGCAGTATAATGAGCAACATAATAATAATACAGTAGAACTCGGATAGAAGCAAAAATACTTCACACACACTAATTAATTAATCACAATATGGACAAATAAATAGTACAATGTATGAGGATTTGAATGCCTAAGGTGGCAATTCGAATTAGCCTTCATGGAGTGATCAAAAGATGACTGGAGTGTCATCGAAGTACAACTAGTAGTCTATCTCATCATCGGTGGAGTCATCAATGCACAAGTAACTGTCAACCATAAGTGAAACTGAGTCTAACTGAGTGTGGTAGGTGTAACTGATACTAACTGAATGAAGGAGGCTCAGTGGAGGGTGCATGAGGAGCTAAATGAAGTCAGAATGTGCAGTCAAGTCTCACTGGAGGTCCATCAGAGTGATACAATTAATTGAGAGTCAGTCTAGCCTTAAATCAAGGAGAGAACTGAAGATAACTGAATGGTAGGTAAGGAAGGGCACCTTTCTCGTGCAGTAGGTGAAAGGAGGGCGCACTAATCTCTAGGAGGGTTGAAACTAAGTGGAAGGAAGCTCTGGGGGCTAGCTAACTGAGGGCTAGGTGTTGGGACTGATGACTGGGATGCATGCAAACCCTGAAAGTGCATGCATGACTGAAAATGCAAATAATGAAAATGCTGCTAGGACTAGGATGGAGTATAGGAATATCCTAACACCCTCCCTTAATCCATCTTGGGCCTTGGTAACTAAGACCAAAGGTCACCCAATACAATGAATAATAACAGTCAATAAACCGAGGAAATGGGGAAAACCTCATGGGAAAAATACCCCCCCTCAAAATAGACTGTAAGGCACACACAAAAATAAATGCTCCAAACTCATGCAGGTGTGATGCTTGGTCATATGTTTGGAGGTATCTTCTTCTCGGGAAGAAGTGGATCATGCTCAGAAAGCATGTGCTTGTACTTTCTCTTCAGATCAGATGTGATGAGAACGAATCCAAAAGTATGAGGATGATCCTTGAACCTGTGATTCGAATCAGCTGAGGTAGGATCAAATCTATGAATGTGTAGATAGTCTTTTGTCTTCTCCTTCGAACCATCATGGGTGAGATTATGCCAAAAAGAACCATCAAATAATAATGATTGCTTGGAATCCAAATTAGCTCCAAGGCTTGATAAATGGTTTCTTGAGATCTCCTTTGAACCAGCAGGGGTGAGATCAAAACCATCATATGCATGAGAAATTATCCCAAGTAGTAATTACTTAGAATCCAAATTAGATCCAAGACTTGAATCATGGTTTCTTGAGATCTCCTTTGAACCATAAGAGGTGAGATCAAAACCAGTAAATGCATGAGAAATTATCCCAAGAAAATGGCCATGGTTTCTTGAGATCTCCTTTGAACTAGCAGGGGTGAGATCAAAACCATGATGTGCATGAGAAATTATCCCAAGTGAATGGCAATGGCTATATTATTCAATAACCTTCTGAAAGCATGGAATAATGATCATATAGTAGTAAATAAGAGGTGATTGCTTGAGGAGAGCGAATGCATTACCTCCAATAGCTGATTTTACCTTCGAAATATTCATGTGATCATGATGCAAACCAACAAACTCTGGTGCAAGAGAGGATTTAGGACCTTCTGCAATATCTAGAGTGTGAGCTAGCACAGAAAGAGAAGAAATTTGGAGCATGAGTGTAGAATCTACAAGTTCTTCTTCTTTGTGGAGAACTTCAATATGAGATGTGTTTGATACTGGTTCATGATCAACGAGATCATCAAGGAGGGCGAATGCATCACTTTGCTTGCTCTCGAAAGGGTTTGGACCAATTCCTTCATTCTGTATGTCGAAACTTACATCCAGGTGAGCCCATAGCTCTTTTGGAGTTTCAATATCAATGAATTGGTGTATCATGTATAGAGGCATAGAAAACATCATGGCTGCACAAGCTCTGTCACCTTCAATTAACCAATCATACTCTTCTTCAGAGGATTCGAACTCTCTTTCAAAACAATAATCAAAGAGACCATTTCTCTTCAAATGTGCTATGATATTCGGTTTCCATTCATCATAGTTGAATAGAGAAATAAGATCATAGTTAAATGGAGAAAGAGGAGGGATTTATTCTGAATACATTGAAGCTGTAGAAGACCTGCAAAAAATAATAGAAATATCTGCAACTGCTACTGCTGCAAAAATGCAGAAACTGCTGCACTTGAAATATTATAATAACCTGCAAAAAACTCTCAGGAATGGAGATAAACAATACTCTCAACATGCTCTGATACCATGTGAAAATCCTCAAAGCAGATCTAAGAGATGATGTATACCTCACAAGAAAGTAATTGATTAAGTAAGAAAATAGAAGAAGAGTGGTCAATGCAGTATAATGAGCAACAGAATAATAATATAGTAGATCTCAGATAGAAGCAAAAATACTTCACACACACTAACTAATTAATCACAATATGGACAAATAAATAGTAAAATGCATGAGGATTCGAATGCCTAAGGTGGCAATTCAAATTAGTCTTCATGGAGTGATCAAAAGATCATTGGAGTGTCATCGGAGCACAACTAGTAGTCTATCTCATCATCGGTGGAGTCATCAATGCACAAATAACTGTCAACCAACAGTGAAACTGAGTCTAACTAAGTATGGTAGGTGTAACTGATACTAACTGAATGAAGGAGGCTCAGTGGAGGGCGCATGAGGAGCTAAATGAAGTCAGAATGGGTAGTCAAGTCTCACTGGAGGTCCATCGGAGTGATGCAGTCAGTTGAGATTCAGTCTAGCCTTAAATCAAGGAGAGAACTGAAGATAACTGAATGGTAGGTAAGGAAGGGCGCCTTTCTCATGCAGTAGGTGAAAGGAGGGTGCACTAAGCTCTAGGAGGGATGAAACTGAGTGGAAGGAAGCTCCGGCGGCTAGCTAACTAAGGGCTAGGTGTTGGGACTGATGACTGGGATGCATGCAAACCCTAAAATTGCATGCATGACTGAAAATGAAAATAATGAAAATGATGCTAGGACTAGGATGGAGTATAGGAATATCCTAACACATCTTATTCCATTCTTTATTGGTCTTGTTCAACCTGTGTTGTACCTGCTTATTTTCCTATTGTAATTCTTTAATTAGGCCTTTGGATTTCATTAATTTCTTCTCTAGCTTTTGATTAGCTTGAATTTTAGCATTTTCAGGATGTAGCACATCCACTGCTTTTTCTACCTGGGATGTTGAAACTTCCACCTCTATCTTTGGAACATTATCAAATTCTTCACATTGAATAACATATTGGGACGAATCAGAGGTGAATAGGGGACCGCATTGATGGTTTTCTCCAAATTAGTTAGCATTTTAGCCACCTTCTTCTCTACTTCCATGGATGAATCCCATTATTCATTAATGTTTATTCTTGAATCCACAAATTTATTCTTTTCAATAGGACCATAATCCATTAGTCCTTTGCCTTTGCTAATTCTGGAACTGACCCTTGTCTGCGTAGGTTTCAAAGTTGAAGCTTGAAATTTTGGCCTCTTAGGCTTCTCTAGTTCTTGATCTGGAAAATTGTCTAAATCTATAACCTTATTCTGTTTTAGATAAGGGTCAAAGATAGCCTAAGAATTGAGTCTTAACTTGTTCGTAGCTCTGGTATGTGGTCCCCCGAGGTAATAAGGCTTTAGGACTTCAGGATTTCTTTTTTTATTTTTAGTCTTTTCTTCATTATCTGAAGGGTCATCGAAATTATTTTTCTTCTGTGACTGAATATTATCAAGTTTTGGTGGTGGCTTCACAACCCCCCTCATCCTTAATTTAATCTTCCTTTCTTCTTTCTCAGAAATCTATTCGGGACCCATTTCAACGCTTTTACCCTCTTCAGAAATTTTCAAACTTATGGAAAGATTGTTATTATCTTATGGTAGAGACTTATCTCCTGGGTCTCCAAACTCATAATGTAACATAAAATGATCCCAATTTGTATTGAATTTGTTCAGCTCTTGAATTATTAATATTTTAATCAAACCCCGATGAAAGATGTTATGCTGGATTTTAGGAAAATTCCTAATCCTAGATTCCATTTTGGAAAGGCTCTTTAAGAAATAAAAGGGGAGATTCATCCTTGAAATGCCATCCAAATGTAACAGAAAGCACATGTGATAAAGATGGACAGTTGCATAAATTCCCTCCCCCGTGATATATCTTTGTACCATTTTCAACAGGTCACTGTATTCTTGTTAAAGCAAATCTCATGGAATCCCTTGCGCCAATATGGATTTCTATATTTTTCCAGGAGAAAATGGTCACATTGTGCAATATCGATAACCTGGAGCTTGAACCACTGCTCACCGTGTTGTGGAAGTTCAGTTGCTACGACAGTATAATTTTTCGAAACAAGAAAGGTTACATATCCCACTATGACAGTTTTTCCATCAAATCCTTCTGTGAATGCCCTAGAGACCTTTGTGTGGTGACCCTGTAATTTTTCGCAATAGCGAAACCAACTAGCCCTTTTGAACTTTACGCCAAATTCCGGATAAGCCTCAAGAATTTCGACCCCAATGGGCTCATGCCTCACGACGTGACCACTTCTATGTGCAAACATAGTAGCTTAGTTCAACTACTGTGGAGAATTAGATTAAACTTATGTATATGGTGTTTTAGTCTTACAGAGTGGCTAACAATATTTCAAAGGATCTGTAGTAATTTCTTCGAATAAATCGCACTAACGACTGTAAAAATCATGAGAAGAGTAACCTTAATGGATTCATACAACCCCAAGGAATATGTATACACCTGGATCTATGATTCACCACCTAGTTTCATTTATTGCGATTGCAGGCTTCCAAAGAGCGACATCACAAGAGAGGTTGTTTTAATGATTTCCTTGACAAACTATGTTAGTTTTGCAGCGCTAGTGGACAATTTGGTAGCGGCCCTGATTTGGTAGTGTGGCCTTTGATAGTTTTGTAGCGCAATTAAAATTTAAACCTTATCTTACGATCATGCTCATATTAACCAAATTTAAGCTATTTAATCAAGAATCACACCTGCAAAAATTAAAAATGCAGCAAAAGAAACAATTTGTGCCACCTCATCGCATTACAAACTGATAATCAGAAGCTGAAAATAAAGAATGTGAGCAACACATTATCATAAAACAAAATGGAAAAATATTTCTTTTGGGTATATCAGACCTGGAATTAATCTTGAAGGAAAGAGAGTTAAATTTGGAAGTTTTAGGGTCAAAACATAGACAATGTGGAATGAAAACCTAGGAACTAACAGTAACAAATGCTCGATGTAGCTCATTATAGATGAGTCAAATCTTACATTTTTTACAAACTTGAGAAAGGAGGGGTTTGGTCCCATAAGGGTCCTTCGATGTGTAGTTTTACGAGTCCAAAGAAGGAAAAATCGGTGGTTTTTCACATTTAGAGAGTTTAAAAAGCACTTAATGAAGACTCCAAAATCGACTTTTTTTTAATGTTAGTCGCTATGCCTGAAAAAGTATAAAATAATGCCTATAAGAACTCTCTTAGTAAATGGTTGACTAATGTTATTTTTTTTGATAATTTCATTCAATATTATCGAGGATCACTAAGAGAATAACATGTACAGCATATCAATCAAAAACACAAGAGACAATAGACACAGAGTTTCCTTGGGGAAAACCAAGAAGGTGAAAAACCCTGCAACTTCCTTAGAGATAGAATAAGCCACAATACAAGATCACAATGATCAAACCCAAAGAGATGTCTCTAGAAGATACTCCTCCTCCCCCACTTGTGCGCAACTCTCTCTCTCAACTGTGCAAGTTGGATGAGTGAGTGAATGAATAGAATGAGAGACACAACCTCTCTATTTATACACTAACTTGTCCTGCCAACAAACTAACTAGTCCGACCTCCTAAAGAAGTCTAATAACGCAACCACTTAACTCAACCAGGGATGACCCCACACAAGTGGTCTAATAACCCATCAAACATAAGTTGCGACACTTGTAACACTTGCGACACTTGCAACACTTACAAATACAAATGACGACACTTATGATTGGAGTAATAAAACATCTCCAACATGAATATAATAAAGTACAAGTGTAATAAATAGAAGAATATATTCCGAAGTTACAAATACATCAACACTCCCTCTTAACTAGGAAGGTATTCTCTAGACACAGGTCATCAATACATATCGGCACAAGTCTTCAATTCTGGAGCTGGATTATCGTCACTGGATCACGGAGCATCATCATCATCATTGCTGCTGTACCCGTCATCTCGATCACTGCGCTATCTCTGAATTCTTCTTGTCATAGGAATTTCTACAGAGCCAACCCTTTTTTATGCTGGGTGTAGGCCTAGCCTCGTGTAGGTCTTCATCATCTATGCGAACGGTCTGATAGAGGTGGATTCTCAGGACTATTTATGTGCTGATGCAATACCTGACAAGAGCATCCCAGGAACATTTTACGTGCCTAAGCACAACCAGAAATATCTCCCAGGACTGATTACATGCATCCCTTCAAAATAACTTTAAAGAGCATCCCAAGATCAGTTTACTTGCCGCAGCACGACCGACAAGATCTCTAAAGAGCATCCCAAGACTTATTACGAGCACACAGCTCAACCTATCGGATCTCTAGGACTGATTACATGTGAATAGGAAATACCCTAAAAGATTATCCCAGGAACATTTTACGTGCCTAAGCACGATCGACAAGATATCTAAAGAGCATCCCAGGACTTATTACGAGCACACAGCTCAACCTATCGGACCTCCAAGACTGATTACATGCCTCCCTAGAAAAACCTCGAAAGAACATCCCAGGATTGATTATGAGCACATAGCTCAACCTATCGGATCTCCCAAGATCTTTTACATGATACTGCACAACCTGCCACATATCATCCATGACCTCGAAGTATCATCCTGATACTCATGATCCAACTGATCATCATCGCATGGTGCATCAACCTGATGCACATCATCATCACATGATCATTTTGATCATCATCATAGCATCATCCTGATGCATATCATCCAGAGCATCATCCTGATGCTCATCACACATGATCATCCTGATCATTGGCACAACATCATCCTGATGCATATCATCTGGAGAATCGTCCTGATGCTCATCACACAGCGCTTACATCCACAGCCATGGGAGGATCCTCCTACCACCATGCTTGGAATGGCTCCTTCAAATGTGTCCCATCACTTCTTCCTCGAAGTATCTTCTACCTAAAGGACACCAAGCCTCTCTCTGAAGTGCTTGAACTTCACTCTGGCTAGTGGTTTGGTTAACACATATGCAATCTACTCATTTGTCGCAACATATAGGAGCTTCACTGCTCCTCTCTGCACCATATCTTGGATATAGTGATATTTGATCTCGATATGCTTCGACCTGTCATGGAACACCGGGTTCTCAGACAACTTCACACAACTCTAGTTGTCACAGAAGATACAGGTAGCATCTAATGGGAGATCAAATAACTCAGACAGTAGCTTCCTAATCCATATTGCCTCACAATTGGCCAAACAAGATGCGACATACTCTACTTCGGCTGTACTTAGTGCTACACTGGACTACTTCCTGCTAAACCAAGAGATCATACCTGATCCCATACTGATGTAGCACCTCGAAGTGATCTTCCTATCTGCAGCACTGCCTTCCCAATCTGAATCAACATAAACTTCCAGGTTAAACCTTTGATTCATCTCATACTTGAGCCCACAATCAACCGTACCCTTCAGGTACCTCAGAATATGCTTTACAGTAATCAGGTGAACTTGTCTAGGATCTGTCAGAAACTAGCTCAAGCTATTCACCGCAAAGAAAATATCTGGTCTCGTGATCGTCAGGTACATCAAGGACCCAATCATATGACGATACACTGTGACATCAACAGGATCAGATGAAGCATCACACAATATCTTTAGGTTCGATGCCATAGGTGTGGCCATGGCCTTGCACTCCATCATCCCGAACCACTTCAGGATCTCTACTGCATACTTCCCTTGTCTAAGGAAGATTCCATCTGCACTCTGCCATGCCTCCATTCCTAGAAACTAATGCATCATCCCCAAGTCCTTCATCTCGAACTCAGAAGAAAGCTTCCTCTTCGTGTTGGCAATCAACCCATCCTCGCCTGTAACAAACAGGTCATCCACATACAGTAGTAGTATCACTGGATTGCATTCCTCAACCTTGTAGTAAAGGTTGGAATCCGCTTTACTCTTAGTAAATCCTAAACTGGATAGGAAGCTATCTATCCTACCATACCAAGTCCTTGGAGCTTGCTTCAAGCCATACAAGGCTTTCTTCAACCTGCACACAAATGACTCCCTGTCATGTGTCCCAAAACCGAGTGGCTGCTCCACATACACTTCCTCTTCGACTACACCATTCAAGAAAGCTGTCTTAACATCCATATGGTGTATCTTCCACTTCATCACTGCAACCAGAGCAAGTACTATTCTGAAGGAAGTGTACTTGGCTACAGGAGCAAAAGTCTCTTCATAATCTATTCCCTCTTTCTAGGAGAAGCCACGAGCTACAAACCTCGCCTTGTATTTCTCTAAGCTACCATCTGCAGCATGCTTGATCTTATAGATCCACTTGGAAGTCACAACAGACTTCCCTTTAGGTCTTGGGACCACATCCCAAACATCATTATTCATGATCGACTAGTATTCCTTGACCATGGCATCCTTCCATTCTTTCTTTTCCGCTGCTTCTTCATAATTGGAAGGTTCTTTGTTCATAATGTAACAGAGCAAGGCAACATAGATGGTGTGTGACCTTGTCCTTTTCCTTTGTCTATGTTCCTCTTCTGGAATACCATACCTTTCTGCATATTGGATGAGCTCTCTAGCCCATGTAGGTTTCCTCTTGTGAGAGTTCTTCTCACGGGGTGGATCTACAGGTTCTTAGGGATCTTCAATTTCATGATCTTCTTCTGGAATTGCTTTATTCATAGTGGTGTCTTGAATTCTAGTTACCCTTGGTTCTTCATTGTCTTCAACAGGTGCCTTCCTGGATTTGATGTATGTTGAGTCTTCATCAAAAGTCACATCCCTGTTGATGTCAATCTTCTTGAACCCTGGAAAGTAGATTCTGTAAGCCTTCGAGCTTTCACTGTAACCCACAAAGATGCCCTTCTTTCCTGAAGGATCTAGCTTTGTCCTCTTTTCCTTTGGAATGTGTGTGTGTACTGGACAACCAAATATTCTAAGATGGCTAACTTTTGGTTTCTTATGAGAGAAAACTTCTTTGGGTGTTTTGTTGTCAAGTATCTTGTGAGGTGTTCTGTTATGCACATATACAGATGTCCTTGTTGCTTCTGCCCATAGGTGGATATGTAGATCCTAATCATGCAGCATTGCCCGTGCTGCTTCCATGATAGTTCTATTCTTCCTTTCTGTAACCCCATTTTGTTGTGGATTGTAAGGAGTGGTCAACTCCCTCTTAATCCTTGAATCAATGCATAACTTCTTGAAGTCTCCTGAAGTGAATTCTCTGCCATTTTTGGATCTAAAGGTCTTGATCTTCTTATCAGTTTGATTTTCTATCAAGGCTTTGAATTCCTTGAACTTATCAAACACTTCATCTTTATTCTTCAAGAAATAAACCCAAGTCTTCCTAGAGAAATCATCAATGAAGGAAACATAGTATACATACCCACTCAGAGAACTGGATGACATTGGACCGCATACATCGGAGTGGATAATTTCCAAGATTCCTTTTGCTTTTCTTTCATTGCTTGGAAATGCCTTCTTTGTGTTCTTTCCTTTTGCACACCCTTTGCAAATACCTTCATGCTTTGATTGGATTTCAGGAAGACCTTCTACTGCTTTGCTTACAATTGGTAGTGCCCTATAGTGCACATGAGCAAGCCTTCTATGCCAAAGTTCACTTGGCTCCATGGATTCATGTACCATGGCATGTTCAGGTTGTCCCTTCAATTTGTACAATCCTCCCTCTTGCTCTCCAATCATCACTGCATCATCTATTGTCTTACCCTTTGGCCACATGAGTACTTGGCCATCTATAAATGCAAATCTCATTCCCTTTGCATCCAAAGATGATATGGAGAGAAGATTCTTCTTGAGTCCAGGTACATATAGAACATCTTTCATCTTCAAAGACTTCCCAGAGTCTAACTTGTAGGAGGCTTCACTGCTTCCTTTTATAGGATATTGATAGTCATCCCCAAGTTTCACCTTATGGGGTGACTCATGTTTAGATAGGTCTATAAAGGATTCTTTAAATCCCGTCACGTGTTTGGAAGACCCACTATCAATAAGCCAATCATCACACCCATGTGAGATAGTACATGTGAGAGTAGAGATCAACACATAGTCTTCCTCACTTGAAGAGTCTTCACTTTCTACCCTATTCTTCTTCTTGGGAGGTTCATCATCCTCAGAAGCATGAGCATGATGCCTCTTCTTGATGTTCTTCTTCTTGTTTTTGTTGGTAACTTCTTTTCTTTTCTTAGGACATTTTGAGGCAAAGTGTCCTTTCACATTACAATTGAAGCATCTCAGATCTTTCTTCTCTTTGTGATGAGAAGATTTCTTGTGGTGAGATGGCTCCCTCTTGAACTTGCTTTTCTTGGTGTGAAATGTGAGAACTTGATCTTCACTTCCCATCTTTTTTTCTCGGGCCACAAGCATAGCTTCTTCTTGTGAACATTCCTCCCATAGTCTACTGAAGGAGATCAATTTCTTTCTTGCACAAATTCCTCGGATGAAGGAGTCCCATGACCTAGGTAGGCCATTCAATGTGGTCATTACAATTTCTCCATTCTCCACCACTTCATCCATAGCTTCAAGTTGTTCCTTGATTTGAGAGACCTTGGAAAAGTAGGATTGGATGGTCTCTCCATTCTAGATCTTTACCCCTTTCAATTGGTTCCGCAGAGTCATCTTCCGATTTATGTTCTTTCCTTCAAACAACTTAGTCAAAGAGTCAAACATCTACTTAGGTGTCTTTGGGAAGACACATGGGGTATGAGATGGTCCTTAATAGAATCAGCAATGATTCTCTTGGCTTTCACCAAGTTCTTCTTCTGTAAGGCCATAGCCTCTTCTCCCTCTGGGACTGGAACCTCTTCACTTATGTAAGTGTCCAGCTCATTCTCTTCTAGGATTAACCCAATCCTATACTTCCAGGCTCAGAAATGATCAGCCCCTTCAAGCTTATCCTCAAGCTTGGTGTGGTGAGACTTTGTAATGAGAAACTCAAATGGAAATAAAATATTTAGGTCTTACCACTTGATTTGCTGAAAACTGGATCTGGAGCTGGATTAGGGTTTGTTAGAGAAACCCTAAAAATTCAAATTTTGAATTTCAAACTTCTGAAAGGATAGAAAGATGCACCTTGTTGAGTTGGTCAAGCTGGTATACTTTGATTTTGAGATATGCAAAATTTGACCCCTCAAAATTGCCTTTGAAACTTTCGGATCTACTTGACAGGATCCTGAATTAGGGTTTGATCAAACCTGGTCTTCTTCCCAATGAAAAAGTTTGATCTTGTGTTCTAAACTTAGATTTTCTTGAGGATCATCAAGCCGTGGATTCAGATTCCAAAAATTCCAACTTTCTCTGAAACCCTAATTTCCCGCAGTAGTGACGGGCCAAAAACTGAAAATGCTCAGAATTGAATTTTGTCTCGACAGAAAGATGCGCCCTTGCTAGGAGATTCAATCTAGCCTCCTGCCTTTGATGATATGTGGATAGAAACCCAAAAATTAAGAATCCCTAGCTTCCGTAGCTGCATAGTGCCTTCTTCTTAGGTCAGCTTTGATACCATGTTAATTTTTCGATACTTTGATTCAATATTATCTAGGATCACTAAGAGAATAACATGTACAACATATCAATAAAAAACACAAGAGACAATAGACACAGAGTTTTCTCGGGGAGATGGCCAGTGACAGTATACCAGAGGGGCGAATGGAGTCAAAGGAGTACTCAATAGGGCCTTGCTGCCAGGTGAATGTAGTGACCAACTAAGAGCTATTGAGCTCGAGGATACCAGAAAGCCACAAATCTTAAGAGAAAAGCATAGATTAAATAAAGCTATGTTAGATTGTTAGCCCTCCGTTTAAGTAATCCCAGCTTAAGAATCGAAAGTAAATAGCTAAGAGAATTACTGCCTCAGACAAAATGAAATATGGCACACAAAAAAAATGGCAACAAGGAGCGAGAGAATTCTAAATTTTTCCAAAGAATCCCATAATATTTTTCATTAAGTTCATGGGTAAAAAACTCCAAAAATTTTCCATGTTACAATGAAGGAGGCTGGCTCCTTAAAAAGGCCAAAAAACCTCTCCAACTATTTTCAACAAAAAATAATAAAATAAGAAGAAAAAAGAAAAAGTGGGTAAGCTCCACTTTTCTCTCCTTTCCAACGAATACACCAAGTATTTACTATTTCTTATTAAAAGAAGAGAAACCCCCTAACATCCAATTCCTTCCACTCAAAAGTGGACACACAACTATAAAGTGGGCAGCTGTTAGAACCGACCCCAAATACCTCCAATCTGTGTTCCCCAATAGCAGCTCAATACGAATGATGATAAATCGGTGGCCAATGAGACTGGGGGTTTAACTCTCAACGTGGAACCCTGATCGGTACACGGCTGTCAATGGAAAAAGTGATATGTGGTAAAATGACACCACCAACATTCCATGCATATCCGAGCATTTACCTTACAACAACAAATTTTGTGGAACCTAATCGACTCGGCTGACCTCCGATTAGCTTTAACTTCTGCTGGATTAACTTTATTGAACCCCTAGTTTACTGTATTGATTGCCACTCTGTATCAAAATCGATGTTACTAGATGCAAGCCAAACTCCACGTGAAGTGCCCGCGAGAAGCTGTCAACATCCAACTTCATTCGCTGCAGTCTGGAATTGGTGCGAGTTACCCTTAGTATCGAGCTCGGGTTCAGGAAATAACAAAATGAAAATCAAATCGGTAGTCACTCAGCCGATCACTGACCACGCTCGGACTGTCTTTATTTCCAATTGATAATGGCGAGTATAAATCTGTAAATGATGTGGAACCCAGCTCGGGCTGTGTACCCTTGTTCATTTTGTTGCAATGCGGGATTCTGGCATTCTGCAATAAAAACTCGGCGTGTTGAAGGGCATATCCATGCTACCGTGAACCAATCCGTGAGACACTCCTCGTAGCGAAGTATAACGCCAAATCTAAATGCCTTGGAGGATGTTTCATTGAAGACTGAAATTGGCGATGACAGCTCCGTTTACACACTCTGAAATCATGGCTATTTCTGATGCTCGGGCTGTCTTCATTTCAAGTTGATAAAAGGAATGGCGAGCATAACTGTTGAGCAAAAAATCGAAATTAGAAAAGGTTGAATCGGCTTCCGAGAGAAAAATGAGACTATCTATGTCCCTCATTGCAGTCGGGGATCATTGCAAAAATTAATTTACTGTCTCATTAGAGATTTCCTAGCCATTGCTAATGCGCCATCAAATGTCTTGTTACCACCAGTAAATCCACTGCTATGCACAAACACACAGCCATCAATGCCAGCTACCTCGATAAGCTCATCATCATTTAACCCCCTCCATGCTATTGGCAGAGGCTTTCGACTGTCAAATTGAGATGGGCCAATAGAAACAGCTTGTATCCTCCAGGTTAAATTTTCGTCATCTTGAATCAATGCCATTCTTTTATTTTATGCAGTCAACAACAATTGAATGTGCAGGCAACCAAGATACAACATCTCGTCAAATTCACCTTCCGCAACCTTCACAGCACTATGGAAAAGGTGGTCTTCTTTTTTTAGCAGTATTTTCCTCCATCCAGTCAGGGTTGATTTTAGAAATCCTTGCTGACAAATTTGTATTTCTTTGACATTTCTGGCACTCTTCTAGTTACTTGAACATGTATTTCTCCTTTTGTAACTCCTTCTAAAGGAATCCATTTGTCAACCATTTCTTTTGGAGGTAGCCTTTCATACTCTACAACACAATTACCAATGTTGTATGTTGGCAATACAACATTATTATTCTTTATATGAAGCACCAAGCGGCTACCAGTATCAGGGAAATCCAAGGTTTGATTCCATTGAGGAATGATGTCTTATAGATGACCTTTATCCTTTTCTTCAAATTTCCATATTGTACCCTGACATATGGATCATTGGTTCCTCACCAGTCTGCTGCAATCAGGTCCCTTGCTTTTACAAGAACAAGCACAATCCAGCCAATCCCTGTTTCTGTAAGAGAACTCTCAGTGTCTTGCTCTTGCTTTTTCTTCGCACTTTTTTCCCTTGTATCTGATGTCTTGACAAGCACACTGACAGGCAAGAAAGCAGATTGTGCACTGTAAAAGTGAGCAATATTTCCTGCAGCTGTAATCCGGCCAGATGAAAGACTCTTTGAATGAATCATTAACTTCTTTGTCCTTTGTATCTTTCCCAAGCTTAAGGCCTTCTTTATTTTGGAATCTCTTGTCCTCGTTATCCATCAAGTCCTCATAAATACTTGAAACATGATAGCTTCAGATTGAAACTAAACTTTTACCTTTATTGATATGCTGTCAATGATCGTAGCTCATTTCTGCTGAAGACTGACCCTGTAATCCACTGCCATAGATTTATACCTTAGGGCAGCAAAATGAAGACTTCCTTGTGCTAAAAAATGGGCTAGAGAGAGAAAAACAATTGAAGCAATATCCAACCATTCTCCTGTAGCTTTCCTGTAGGTGTCAGCCCCTCGACAGTTTGTGAAAGAAACTACATGTGGACACCCCTATAACAGTGGGGAGGTAACAGGTTTTATCCATCCTAGAGAGATGACTACCACATGATTCAAAGTGACAGTCATTCAAGACACGTTTGGCTTCTTCATGAGTCAAACATCGTCGTGGGATAGAATTAATACTGCGGTGATACAATGTGTCACCAATGATAAGATAGTATTTCGCATGATGGAGAATACCACGACAGTCATAACGAGATAATTCATGCTGAAAACGTTGGGTTTGGAGATACAAAATGATGTGTCCATACCACAGATCAGACGTACTAATGAGAAACAATTACTCATCCGGAAGGGAGTCAATTGGCTCAGATTCTACATTGGTACGGGTAAGGTCACACATGAGCTTGAAAAATATCAAGGATTTTTTTAGTTTAGACTTTGCGAACTCCAAATCAAACTCTTGGAGTCCCACAATCTAGCGAGAGTACTTGCCCCTAGTACTTGATGAGTTAAAATATGATACATGGGGTTGGATTCTGCAATGATTGTTGTCTTGTAGAGCAGAATGTAGTGACGGAACCTTTGGACAATGATGACAACTACCAAAGCTAACTTCTCAACATGTGAATACCAGGTTTCAGAGTCAACAAAAATCTTACCGAGATAATAGATCACATGTTCGTAGCCGTTGTTTTCTTCTTGCACTAACACTATGCCAATGGTGGAAGTGGATGCAACGAGATACATGATATAGTCCCGTGTATAATCATGAGGTTCCAACACAGGTGCATTGTCAAGGATTTTTTAAGGGTATCAAAGGACTGTTGAGATTGATCATCCCAAACGAAAGGGACATTCTTTTTCAATGATATCATATAGCCTTGGGTAATCTCTACGAAATTACAAACGAAACGATGCAGAAATTTTTCCTTCCCTTGCAAACTTTGAAGTTCAGGAATGTTTGTGGGGGATGGTAAGGATAGAATAGCCTCAACCTTCAGTGGATCAATCTTGATCCCATATTTGGAAACTATGAAGCCCAGGAGTATACCGACTTCAATGCAAAAGACAAAGTTGTGTGGATTCAAGCGTATATTGTAGTGGCAGCACCGAAGGAAAATAACTCTAAGGTGCTCCAGATGGTCTTCTCATCTAGTGGAGTGAGCGAGTAGATAATCAATGATAGGGGTCCACAATATACTTGATATCGTGAAAGGTGTAGGCCATGGCTGTGAAGAACCTGCAATAATTAATTAATGCAAATACACAAGATATCATAAATAATAGAACTTAGAATCACTTTTATATTGATCACTGGCCACTTCGAGGGGGCAACCTCCTTTGAGCAAGCTCAATACAATTAACTTCACGGTGCCTTCAATGACCTCAACACACACTTATATACTAATTCTATGCCCAATACTATGAGTCAAAACCATGGGACATATAATACTACGGGACGACTTACAAAGCATATGCGTCCAATATTATGGGTCAATACTATGGGCTAATATAAACTATGGATCAACAAATACTAAGGGACAACTTACAAAGCATATGCGTCCAATACTATGGGTCAATACTATGGGCTAAGATAAACTATGGATCAACAAATACTACGGGATGACTTACAAAGCATATGCGTCCAACAACAATATACTAACATAGTAAAGAGAAGGGTTGACATGGGTTCCTAACATCCCCTCTCCCTTAGAAAAAGCTTTGTCCTCAAAGCTCTGGTTGGAGAAATTGCTACAAAATCTGAAGAAGTGGTTCCCTGGTAGCATCCTCGGGTTGCATTTCAGGCAACTGACGCCTTTGGAGTGTCAGGGATGATTGCTTGGAAGGCTGTAGACGAAGAAGAACCCCATCAGCTGCACGGAAAATGCGCTCAGAACGGTGTTGATCGGCTTGTTGTCTTAGGCGAATTCTAGCCATGTGAAGATTGTCCTGCAGAATGAGAAGAATTTGATCGCGGTTTCGAAGAACCGAGTCAATTTCGTGAACTGGGGAGATTCTAAGGGTGTATGGAAGAAGAACTGGCGGTGTCTATCCATAGACTGCTTCATATGGTGTCCTTTGAGATGTGGTATTGTACCACCAGAGTGCTGCTAGGAGATCCATAGAAATAGTTGGCCAAAGCTGTGTAGGGATGGGCAAGGGTTTGAGCAATCCCGAAAGGAGTGTCGTGTCACCCTTGTTGACCTGGAAAGTATCACAGTCAGCCACCATCTATTGAATTGTCATTTTCAGTCCCTGCCAAAAGAAGTTACATTGTTTCCGATCATACATTTTGAAGGACCCAGAGTGCCCTGCTGATGAAGAAGCATGGAGTTCATAGAAGAGATAGCCCTGTTGAACATATTGCAACCAATTTGGAACAAGCAGAGAAAGAGCTATAAGAGAAACTGGGTCATCAATTGTGCGAGAAGGAGCATCTGCCACCATATTGTCCTTACCCTTCTTGTAAGCGATCGCATAGGGATAACCCATGAGTTGGATAACCCATTTCAGGTGTGTTGGGGAGGAGACCCATTGTTCCAGAAAATTTTCCAGACTCTGGAGATCAGTCTTGATGCAGAAATAACTCCCTAATAGGTATGGCTGCCAATTCTGTACTGCATGCAAAATAGCCATCAGTTCCTGCTGAGAGGTAGGTGCGACTAAATTCTTACCAGAAAGGTCTCTTGAAGGCGGAAAGCTCATTGGTTCAGCAAAGACACCTGCATATCTATCCAAGGAAGTAGTGGAGACCGTTGTTGGGTGCATCTGAAGGGAATGGAGTTGAGCGATGATACCATGTGAATTCTTCTTAAGGATTTTTTCTAGGCGATGTGAAATGATGATGCAGAGAGACCCTGGTTGTAAGCCCATTAATTTGGGTTGTGCCCCATTTACTGAAAACTGCATCCAAAGTTCTGAAAAATCCCATAAGATGGAGCCAAGTGTGCGTAACCATTGAATGCCCAAAACCACATCACATCTGCCTAAGGACAACGCAAACATGTCCGAGCGCAGTTTATAATCTTCCATAGAGATATGCACATTGTGACACTTCCCCTTGCAAGGTAAGGTGCGCCCATTGGAAACCATGACTTCAAAGTTGGAGCAAGGATGGACAAAACAATCAGCCTGTTTGGCAATCCGAGGGTCAATGAAGTTATGAGTGCTACCAGAATCAATGAGTATGGTAAGAGGGAGCTTCTTGAAGTATCCCCTGACTCACATTGTTTGTGGGGTGGTGATGCCGGTTACAGCATGGAGAGAGAGCTCAGGTGGGTCGTCCTGAGATGGGGTGTCAACAGGTGGGTGTTGAATGTCGACCTGATCATCTACTGTATCTGGAGCTTCTTCATCAAGTTCTGAGGCAGGCGAAGAATCCACATCCAAGAGATAGAGCTTTTGTTGAACACATCTATGTCCCCGAGTGAATTTCTCATCACAATTATAACAAAGCTCTTTTTCTCGGCGTGCCTGCATCTCTGTTTCAAACAAATGCTTGATAGGAGTTGGTTGCGGGGCAGGTGTGATGGGAGGTCGTTCGGAACCCATATTTCTGAAGGGAACAAAGGTGGGTTTGGAGCGTTGTTGAGATGCGATCTTGTCCTCTGCCAACTTAGCCAACCCTAGGACTTCCATCATTGTGTTGGGACATAACATTTTGACCTCTGAGCGGATTTCATCCTTGAGACCATTGATAAAACAACTCCTGTAGAATTCATCAGACAATCCTTCTGTGTGATTGGTCAGTTTCTCAAATTCTGTCTGATACTCTCTCACTGTGTCAATTTGGTGAAGTTTAGTGAGTGTTCCTATGAAGTCATCAAAAGCACTAGGACCAAATCGTGGCAAAAGGAGTTGGCAAAAATCTGTCTAGTTTGGCTCTGGATGAGCTTTGATGTACCAACGGTACCATTGAAGGGCTTCTTGTTCCAAATGAAAGGATGCAAGTGGAACTTTCTGGACATCAAAAGTATTATGCAGATTGAAATATTGTTCTGCTCGGTATATCCATCCAGTCAGATCAGTACCATTGAAGCGAGGAAAATCAAGCTTCGGCCCGTGAAAATTGCTGGAAGAAGAGAACCCGGTGGCTGCAAAAGATTCTCGCTGTCGGTTATTGTTCATGGCCGAATGCCGAAGATGGAGGCTGAGAAATTTTTCATCCAGATCTTGGAGTTTGGTTTGGATGGATGCAAGTGCTTCCTCCATGGTTTTTTTTTTTTGGAAATGGATAGAAAAACACAAACAAAATCTTATTTAGTAAAGGAAGATTTGGATTTGGGAAAAAATCGGATGGGTAATTGGGGTTTGACTAAGTTTTGGACACTTTCTGATGGACAGGGAAGCAAAAAATGGGAATTTCAGAAGCGGGGTGAAAGCATGAGAAAATTTGGTAGAGAGGGACAAAGAAGTAGAATTAGGAAAGGAACACAGTGGCAAAATTTGACGGCGTTTGGGTGAAAATTGAAGGAGTTATGGCAAACCCTAAAAATAGACAAATGTGAGATTTTTGGTCTTAGGAAGTGGAATTTGGGATAGGGTCTTCAGGAATGAAATATGCAGAATGGGATTGCAGGGATGTCAGTGAATTTTTAGGGAAAACAGAGTTGAAAAAAGGGAGATATGGCCGAAGAACAGATTTTTATACTTTTTTAACAGAGTTGAAACAAGGGAGATATGGCCGAAAAACATAATTTATTTTATTTTATTTATTTATTTCCAGAAATGGATCGGCAACAGCGGCGCGGAAGGGATCCGCAACAGATGGATCTGTAACAACGCGAAAATGATCGAAAACGGATGGATCTGAAACGACGACTGGATTTGGAGCGACTTTCAGAATATATATGAAACAGCTGGATCTGGAGCGGAAGTAATCGACAACAGTTCAGCTGAAAATAGATGTGGACCCCAGGTATGTGCGGCTTCCTATCGGTTCAGGGGATTCACTTAGCCATCAATGCTGTCTAACGGCTTGCGTATTGTGGAAGTACCCCTCACTCCACAGCTCAGGTAAAACTGATAACCGCTTTGCCACAAACGATAGCTCTTGGTTAACCTCACGGGTGGGAACTAGTCATTTAGGTAGGGGTCGTTGCCCTTTTCGCTGGCAGGTCCTCTCAATGGGCTAGCTACTTTGGGGTTCCTTTGGTACTCCTCACAATTAGTTTTAGGGCTTATGCCCAAGTACTTCCCATAGTTAAGCGGATAAGGGTTATCCCCAGATCCGAACTTGCAACAGATGCGAAAAAAAAATTTGGCAGAAATTCCACCCAACGAGCCCAAGAAAGTGCTCTGATACCAGATGTGAAGAACCTGCAATAATTAAATAATGCAAATACACAAGATATCATAAATAATAGAACTTAGAATCAATTTTATATTGATCACGGGCCACTTCGAGGGGGAAACCTCCTTTGAGAAATCTCAATACAATTAACTTCACGGTGCCTTCAATGACCTCAACACACACTTATATACTAAGTCTATGCCCAATACTATGAGTCAAAACCATGGGACATATAATACTACGGGACGACTTACAAAGCATATGCGTCCAATATTATGGGTCAATACTATGGGCTAATATAAACTATGGATCAAAAAATACTACGGGACGACTTACAAAGCATATGCGTCCAATACTATGGGTCAATACTATGGGCTAATATAAACTATGGATCAACAAATACTACGGGACGACTTACAAAGCATATTCGTCCAACAACAATATACTAACATAGTAAAGAGAAGGGTTGACACGGGTTCCTAACAATGGTCTATTGAAAAGTATCATATATGTTCTTTAAACCAAAGGGTAGCTTGCGATAGTCAAAGGTTCCCCATGGAAAAATGAAAGCGGTTTTGTGCTGATCGGATGGGAGGATCTCGATCTGATTATAGCCGAAAAATCCATCCATGAATGAGAAGATGATGCTTCCAGCACAACTATTGATGATTTGGTCAATAAAGGGAGTAGGGTAATTGTCCTTGGAACAAGCCTTATTCAGGTCCCTATAATCGACACATACTCTAATAATGCCTTGATTTTTCAATACTGGGACAATATTAGAGACCCATTCAGTTAATGACACAGGATAAATGAATCTAGCCTTCAACAATTTTTCAACTTCTGTGTTGATGGAAGCTGTTTTGCGGGGGTTTATCGGGCGGAGATTCTGCCTGACAGGTTTTTCTCTCGGGTCGCTCTTGATCTCATGAACTACAATATATGGATCAATACCTGGAATTTCTTTGTAGCTCCATGTGAATAAGGGCTTACAGATCTTAACCTCTTCCAAGGAACAAGTTTGGACAAGTTGGATATTGTCCACGACACAAGGTTTCACCAATATATCAATTGACATCTTGGGTGTAATGTTTCCCAAATTTCCTTCAGATACTATGCCCTGATTCAAAATAGGAGACTGTGGATTGTTGATTATATCGGGTGGAACCACAGATTTAATGTTGTTTTCTATCTTATCATGGTCGAGGAGGAAAGATGACCGATGATGATTATCTTCCCATGGAAGTTAATCTAGACTCATAACTTCCATTATGGACTCGTCTGATGGAAAAGTATTCAAAAGATAATCCATGGAAGGCATGGACGAGTCAAGCTAGGATGGTAGAGAATATCAGTCTGATGCCACAATGTGTTGGTCGTCAGGGAGTGGGTCCTCAGACATGGATTGAATAACGTTGTATGTCGCCTCGGTGGGGCTAAGCAGCATATAATCACCAATGGAATTGAATTGGGATGTACTGGGTACTACCCAAGGGTCATATGACTCATGGGATTGTTGCACCACAGACATGATCATGTTAATCATGGCAAATCATGATGGAGGATCAAGTATGGGTAAAGGGAAGACTCCCATGAGTGAAGAGTCTTTTAGGAACCCAAATACAACATCCTCATATTGAGGTTTCAGATGACCTAACAAAGGAACATTATGAAAAGAGTTGTCGTGGATATTGGGTGTACAGAAATCGATCTGATGAATAGTGACAATCTTCCCTTGATGGGGAAATTGTACCACGCAGAAGACTGAGTATGCGACGGAAGTCATTGCGTAAAACCAGTTGCAACCAAGTAAGAAATTGTAATCAAGGGTGCATCTACCACTTCCACATGAATGGAAATGGACTTGCCCCCTAATTCCATGGCTAACGAAGGTAATAGTCGACATGGTTGAAAAATGTGGCTGTTAAAAGCTTTAAGTGTGGTCAGAGATCGATTAACCTCAAGAGAACCGATGGCTCTCCAACACGATAAAGACATGATCGAGGTAGAGGCTTCTTCATCGAAAATAGTACAATGGACGTTTTTCCCAAAAACTATGGTATTAGTTTGAAACATAAGTTGGTGGGAGAGCCTTGGTTTGAAATATTCCAAATGAAACATGATATAATTGGATGTTTCAAGGTCCACTGCTCCTAGAGCTGACAACAGGGTTTTGCGTTGACTGGAAAAGTTCTGCAAAACCTTGAGAGTTGACATAGCACAAGGTGCTTCGTTCAAATCCTCAACAATATTATAATTCTGAGCGGCCCGAGCATTTGGATTGAATGTTTCCTTTCGAATGGTGGCCTTAGGTGGTCGCAATATCGAGTCAATCATAGGATTCTCTATTTGAAGGGGGCCTGTAGGAGGGGTGGGAGTAGTGGATGTGGAGGCTGAAATATTATCAGTAGTATCTCCACTAGGTGTCTTATTTGGGACGCGATCATATGTCTGTGATCGGGTGATTAGGCTAATCGTTTAGCCACACATCATGAATACATATGCGACCAAGTGTGTATCCCCTTGACAATGATGGTTGGTATTACTGGAACGAGGTGCAATATCATGAGTGACCATCTACTATTGTTGTGGTGGGAAAGGATCAGTTAACATCGCAGGATGTGGTGGACCTTTTAAAAACTTGTTAATCTCTTCACAATGAGTAATTTCTTTAGTAAAGTGGTCACCTTTACATATTAGGCACAAGAACTTATCCTTTCTCTTAGGAATGCTATCAGCATTGGTTTCTTGGGATTTTTGGTTCTCCTACTGGTCTAAAGACTTCTTGGATTTCCCTTTGTTTTTCTTCTTTCCTTGGGATGAGGAGGATTGAACTACATTCACCTCAGAGGATTGAGCAGGAGAAGAGGTAGTCTTGGTGTTGTTTACATCTTGGTTCTAAGATGGAGTAAAGGTCATATGACCTTGTTGTCCAATTGGTTTGGATGTTGGTTGGGCCTTCATTGAACTAACTAAACCATCTACCAGAGGTTCCATAGAAGGCCTAGAAGGATAATTTGTCGGACGAGGAGCATTGGCAATCAAGTCATACAAGGTTTCGGGCTGTGTTGGGCGCAACCCAAGTGGAGGAAGTTTTGATGGCGAAAGTACAAGTTAGGCGAGGTCTAACATCGACCAGTTTTGGGAGAATCAACTCCCCAATTCCTGGGAGCAGGGTATGGAGCGACGTGAAGTGGCAGGAAAGGACCTGTCCCCTTAGTAAAGACAAAGTACTAAGGACGGTCAAGGTAGTTGGAGCAGTTATAAATGAAGCGGCGGACTGTCAGCTACAGAAGCGAAGAGTAAAGAAGCAAAATGGTGCAAAGAACGTGCCACTGTAGTGTCAGAGCCGCGCGGTCAGAACCGCGACTATTAGAAGAAGTGTCAGAGCCAGAGAAGCGACGCAAAAGGACATCTGAGCTCCAACGAAGTTAAGGCAAAGCATGGTCAACATGAGAACCATGCCATTTTGGGTTTAAGGGTACTATGGGGGTTGTCCCATAGTTATTGTAAAGATGTGACCTTCGGGAACAATCTATATAAAGGGCAATTTTGTATAAGGAAGGGTTAGATATTAGAGATCTTATTAGACTTATGTTAGATTGTTGTTGTTAGAGATTGTTAGATCTAGGTTGAGAGAGATCTAAGAGAGGAAGAAGACTCTACAGCTGGGTGCACAAAGATCTATTGTAGAGAAGAATCTGCAGCTGAGTGCGCAGACTGGAATTGTTACCCCTTTCAAGTAATATAAGAATAGTTCCCGTGGAAGTAGCTCCCATCTGGGGGGTGAACCACGTAAATATATGTGTATGTGTGTGAATCTATGTTATGCTTTGTGTTCATGTATGAGTATGCTTATGTATTTGATTTCATATGAATGTGAATGAGAATGATATGTTAAGTAATCGGAAACCACATGTATGAACATTGCGAAGTCATGTTAAGTATGATAAATGCGTAGTTATCAGAGTAGAGATAGAAACTATTAGGCGAAGTTTGTAGGTTGTTGATAATTGCGAAGTGCGCAGTTACACATTGGTAATAATATGTTAAGTAGATGTTTAGTAAGGAGCGCATAGAAAGCTCGCATAACATAATTGCGCGTCACCAAGGTTGCAGAAACCTGATTTTGTAACCACCCATCTTCGCTTTAGGTGGGAATTCAACCTGTTCATAGGTTGATGCTGAAAGGCCCAGTGAAGGGGATTTTGTTGGGTCTAATCAAGAACTTCGTCGAACCTGGGTCATCCCCATAGAAAGAATAAGTAACCAACAAATGGTTCCGTTGTCGCACTAGAACTGGTGATGTGTTATGTAGAAGAGAAGGAAGCGCAACAAATGGTTCTATTTCCTTGAGACTTGTTATGCCGACGAAGTGCAAGATTGATGTGGAATCTAGAGAAAACATAAATACAGAACTGGGTAAGCCAGATAGAACTTGAGTTTGCGAAGAAAGAAAACATACATCCGCGTCTTACCACAAAACAATGGTTGCAGAGGTATATATTCACTGACCTGCATGAAATTTTCTTCGCATCTTTTGCTATTGATTTACATGAGTGGATATCGAGGATAGAAGAACGGAAAAACTATTATCAGGGCGGAGAAAATATAGTTTGGAATCGAGAGTTGATTCAGAGGCTTAAAGGGATTGACAACCACATTTTAAGAGCAGTAGACTTTTGGTTGGATAGCTTACTGGAAGGATATGTTACATAGTTTGTTGTGGACACATTGAAGTCTTACAGCGCAATAGAAGGATATTTCTTCCAAGGATTTAGAGGTAAGTACCTTAAAAACTTGAGTTTATACATTAAAATGCTACTAGCTGAAAAATGAGTCTTAAGAATGCAATCAGGTTGCTAGGGTTTGAGTATGTAATGTTCAGTAACAAAGATAGTGACACAGATGAAGATATTGGTATTTTGCGAAGTGGAAAAAAATATAAAGTTAGCACTAGAAAGAGGTCTCGTGAATCTGAGTCTCACAAATTCCTAGAAACTGAGTTAGGAAGTGATAGAAACTCATATCAGGTTGAGTCTAATAGTGAAACATAACCTAGACATATTAGTTATCACCTTTTACTCCGCAGAAACCTATAGTTGAAGATATAAATCTTACTAGTTCGCAGAATACTAGTAGTAGTAATACTGCAGGAACAAGTACTCAGAATCAATCAAGTAGTGGCATACCTTTAGCGCTTCAAAACACTACACCTCCTAGAAGAAGAATGGAAGATGACATTAAGCTACCTATTTTTAAAGGAACCGGTCTAGAAGACCTAGAGCAACATTGGTTTCTCTATGAAGCTGTATGGAACGTTAAGCAAGTATAAGATGATGCTATAAAACAAGATCAACTAGTTACCACATTCAGAGACAAAGATTTAACATGGTTCATGAAATATTCTGTTGGATAGAAAAAAACACTAGTGAATATCAAAACTGCGCTTATTAGAGAATTTAAGAAACCTAAGTCCGAATCTCAGTGCATTACATATTTAAAAGAAATCAAACAGAAACCTAATGAGACTGTGTGGGGGTTTGATCAGAAATTCAAAGCCTTGTTAGATCAATTTAGTTTTGAAATAGCACCGCAAAAACATCAAGAATGGTTCATAGCTGCGCTGTTTCCCCACATTAGATTACCACTGATGCAACAAAAAGTAACATCGCAAACAAAACCATTAGAAATTGCGATGAAGCTTGAAGCTTAGCCCATAGGAGAAACTAGCACAGGAATGGTACAAATACAGACACAACTAGCAAACATGACATTACAAATACAAGATATGAAGAAAGGAAAAGAGACAAGAGAAGAGTTTTGGTGCACAAAATGTAAAGGAGAATGACATTCCAAGGAACACTGCCCCGTATTCAGAGATTACATCGCTAGTGGAGCACCGAACCCATTGAATCAATAGCAAGGACCATGGTGAGAGATTTGTCGATGTAGAGGACATCGACCATAAGACTGTTACCTACTTCAGAAGTATGTACATACACCAAAGAACCTGTACTGCACATTTTGTAAAGCAGTTGGACAGGATGATACCAACTGCAGAGCATATGAACTCATGATAGAAATAAAGCATGATGTCTACAGAGTCCAAGGAGAAACACCGCATAATAATGAAAATGCGCAGTATGATCAAGGCACATATAGAGGACGTGGTGGATTCAGAGGAAGATGGCGTAACACTGGCCAAGGATGAGGAAGAGGTAAGATTATATGCTATAACTGCACTCAACTAGGTCATTTAGCAAGAGACTGTCAGAACCCTTGCACTACTTGTAAGTACTGTAAGTCATTTGACCATGCCATTGAAGCATGTACCATTTTGCAAGGAAAAATGAAAGAGAAAATCCCAAAAGGACAGAACTAGAATATACAGATGATCGCAGCTGAGAAAAGAAACGAAGATCGCAACATCCATGTTATGACGTGAATTGGAGCAGTGATAGGAAATGACAGGACAAACGAAGCTTCGACTTTTGAAGATCACATAAACAAACCAAAGCCTACTGATGGGACTTGGGTAAGAAAAGAAATTGGAAAAATGCCTACATTTAACCCTGACCAGGAGAAAAAAGGTATTCATGGAAGCAAGAAAATGCTTTCAGGACTTGGAACCTTCAACCATAAGGACCCAGTTTCGAATTGATTAGACACCAGTACTAGACATGCCGATCTCGTATGATGGATTGCGAACTTCACCAGAACAGATGAGTCCTATTACGTAGTTTCTACAAAGCTGCATAAAATTTCCAAAGCATGGAAACACCTTAGGACAATTACATAAATTATTGGTACATTACGAACAATGTAATACAGTGAATGATGCACACTGAGCAGTTCATCATATCAAGAACCATAGAAGGACAGGAAGAGAAATGAGGCTAAATGCGAAAATCCGAGATTTTGAAATGAACTAGCCCATTCTCGACCTAGGCTCAGATGTGAATGTCCTGAAAAAACAAACATGGGAACAAATGGGAAAGCCAAAGTTATCTTGGTCACCTATACAGTTGAGGTTAGCTAATCAACAAAAGGTTATACCTTTTGGGAGATTATCAAGTGTTCTTGTTGACATTGATGGAGTGCGAAGTAAAGCAAAATTTGAGGTTATTGATATCATAGATGACAACAATCCTTATGCTGCACTATTGGGGATTAACTGGGAAATTGATAACCTCGCAATTATCAATGTGAAGAAAAAACAAATGATATTTGAAGGACCAAATATCATGGTCATCGCACCCCTGGATCCTTCACAAGGACCTAGGTATGTTGAACCAGTCCGAGAAGAATGCAGAGCTTAAGAACTTGATAATCTCTACAAGATGACAGTGAATCAAGCCGATTACATTAATCCTATAGATGATGGAACATTGAGATAAATATGAGACAGTTCTTGCATATCAGAATCAGATGCAGGAATGGAGAACTGGCAGAGCCGAATGCACGAAGTATCGACAAGATGATGTGCGAAGATAACAAAGTCACTACACTTGTAACATACCCATCTTTACCATATTGCATTAAAATTGTAAATGATGTAAATATTGTTATTAAGTCATGGTGAGGAGCTCAACGCCAAGGCCCCGCCATCGATTTAGCGTTTTATGTATTGACAATTAAAAATAGATGCCTATGGTTCTTGTGCTGGACATGCACAGTGTAAATTAAGACATCATGTAAATATGAATTTTAATGAAATACCCACAACTAGCTATGCAATGCAACAAGAGATGGGGGCATGATTCTACAAGGAATAGGGAGGGAAATTATTCAAACCCTTGAGCCAATGGTGATAAGCCAAATGCCAATGAATGAACCCCAACTACCCATTTTAACTTATGCACCCAATCATTTAATTCTTTCAAGAGTTGGTTGAGGTAGTTAATGCCTTGGGAATGAAGAGGTATGGTAGCCAATTTCGTGCATGGGCAAGCCATCAACTTGGAAAAACGTACTTTTGCTTCTGGGGCAAGAAAACACCCACGAAATTGTGCCCAAAGCCATTCTTCACCCATGGCCCTTTCTCTCTCACACAGTCTGAGCTAGCTGGTTTTTTCTCCTTCATGTTTTCTACCATTTTCCTGCATTTTCCATAGCTGGGAGCTCGTTTTTGTATTGCACAGTGGCTGGGAGGAAGGGAGTCACATTTTGGGAGTTTATGGAGGTTGTTTCTACCCCTGGAATGCCCATGAACGTTTCCAGGAAATTATTTTTCTCTCCCATGGTTGATTCCCAATCTACCACTTCATTTTTGGTTGCCCACATTTTTCTTCATACCCAACACTTGTGATTTTGCTGTTGTGTGCATACCTGTTTTGGTTGGAACTTGTGAGCAAGAATTAGGAGTGGAAGTGGACCAGAATTGGCTTGATAAAATTAGTGAGGAGGTAACCTCTCAAGAAGATCAAAAGGGTTGGTTGCTCTTCTATGCACACCTTGAAGAACACTAAAATGGAAGGTATGGCCCAAGGGACTGTGTAGTAGTGAAGGGAATACTTCCTTGTGCCAAGTGTGTAGGTATTGTGGGGACCAATCTAGATAGATCTTGGAGAGGGTGTCCATATATCTGGGGTTGAGCTCACTAGCTTAGCAATTCTCCCTTTCCATTGCCTTAGCAACCTGATAAACCCAACTGTAGATTGGCTTGGCTGATTTTGGTGTATCTTTGGGCTATGTGTGGGTCTGTTGTTCCCTTTTTCCTTGTAGAGATCATTCCCAACTCGGGGGTGGTAGTTGTGTTGAGAAATTGATGACCACAACTGGCCTATGGTTGGTTGGAACGTTGCAGTTGCATAGCCAGTTGTTCGGGACTACTTTGTTATAAGATAAGTACTCTCTTGTGTTAACTCTGCAATGGATTTATTTGATGAATATCATGAATATCTTGAATGTATGATAAATGTGTAATTTAATTTACTTCCGCTGTGTTTCTTGCATTTATACATCTACATATGCCTTTTTATATTATGTGAATCTTTATATTTTTCTCATGAGGCCAAATGCCTCGTTTTAACATCACGTTCTCTCCATCGCACTGGCATGATGGGAGGGGATGTTACAACACTGGATTGGAACAGAGGTAAGTCCAATTCCTACTTAACATCACGTTCTCTCCATCGCACTGGCATGATGGGAGGGGATGTTACATCACGTTTTAACATCACGTTCTCTCCATCGCACTGGCATGATGGGAGGGGATGTTACAACACTGGATTGGAACAGAGGTAAGTCCAATTCCTACTTATGATGGTTTAGGTAATATCCACGCATTTATTCATGAATATCTACTGTCAGTTTTAGATAAACATAAGTTAGTAGATTTGGATATGGCATTGCGAGCTACACCTGCTAGATGGTGGGTTGCGCATAAAGAGAACCTGAACACATGGGAAGAATGTAAGCACATGATGAAATCAGATTTGCAGAGCAAACTGAGATTGTACAAGAAAAATACAATGGACAGACTGATCCTAGAGATAATATAGTGTTTTGCTTGAAAGCATGGGTGCATACACCTAAGACATAATGGGTTCATATGTTTGTGCACACATTGGATCAAATGAAAAAGAAATGGTATACAGAGGCAAAAATTCGTAGAGGTACAACAAATTGACACATAATGATAAACGACTTTCAATCCACTTTCAGTTTTGAGGATGATTGTTCGGGTGTCAATGAGGCTTTACAGATCATTGAAAATAATAAATTCAATGATGTCCCGTTGCCTGTATATAAACAACCAGATTGGGAAATACAGTTGGAGCATGCCCTTGAGTGTTATAACTTCGTGCTAGATGAAGATGAAGACCCTCGCGATGTGAGTATACCTGAGTTTGAAGTAAAACATGATGTAGAAGGACCTGATTTAGAAATTCTAGACTTGAGTAATGCTGTGAAGACCAGAAAGATCAATATTGGTACCAGTGATGAACCAATGTTTGCTTCTATTGGGGATTAGTGGGATGAAGAAACAGTAGGACATATTGCAGACCTACTGCGCGAATATTAAGATTTGTTTCCTACCAAGTTTTCTGAAATGAAAGGAATTTTAGGTGATTTGGGAGTTATGAAAATACCTCTCAAGCCTGATGCGAAGCCTATTAAGCAAAGACCTTACAAATTGAATCCCAGATATAAAGAGAGAGTGAAAGCATAAATTGATAAAATGCTTGACGCAGGAATGATTGAACCGGTAGAAGAATCAGAATGGATAAGTCCCATGGTAATTCAAGACAAGAAAGCTAAAGGTGAAATCAGAATTTGTGTGGACCTCAGGAAATTGAATGATGCATCTATGCATGATCCATTTCCTACTCCATTCACAAATGAAGTGCTAGATAATGTAGGTGGACAGGAGGCATACTCTTTCACTGATAGATTTTCTGGATATAATCAGATCATAATTGCTACAGAAGACATACATAAGACCACATTTGCTACTGAATGGGGATCGCAAGCTTTATATGGTGAATCCTCTTGAGAACTAAGCTTATTATCTGGTGTGTCTAATCATCTACCTCGAAAGCCTGTTTATCTATTCAAACCTTCCGCACTAGCAGGGTATCGCCATTATGATATTGTATTCCTCCCATGCACCTCCTCTATCACTCCATAATGTGTATGACAATCGGTACACTATTATGCCTTTTGGATTGAAGAATGCACTGCTATGTTTTCAAGAGTTTTTGTAGCTGCATTTAAGTATTATATTCATAAATTCTTAGAATTTTACTTTGATGACTGGACAATATTCGGCCTTTTGAAGAACCATCATGCAAACTTAAGAATGATGTTAGCAAAGTGTAGACAGTATCAGATTTCCTTGAACCTGAAGAAGTGCATCTTCTATGTACCTTACGGTATTTTATTGAGACACATAGTATGTAAGAAAGGATTGATGGTTGATCTAGCGAAGATAGAAATCATAGTAAATCTCCGAGCACCTAAATCAGTTAAAAAACTATGCACTACATTGGGGCACACGGGATACTATAGAAAATTTATTAAAGGATATCCGCAGATCACTGCGCCTATGGAGAAACTGTTGAAGAAAGAAGTGAAGTACAGTTGGACTGAAGATTGTCAAAAAGGATTGGACACATTGAAAGAGAAAATGATTACAACGCCTATTTTAGTCTTTCCTGACTGGAATAAACCATTTCATGTACATGTAGATTCTTCATCTATAGAACTTTCCATTGTATTATCGCAACCAGGTGAGCGAGGCATCGATCACCCCATCGTATTTTCAAGAAGAAAGCTATCTTCAGCAGAAAATAATTATACCACGACAGAAAGGGAAGGCTTAGCTATGGTGTATGCATTGCAGAAGTTTAGACACTATCTGCTAGGTTTACATTTCTGTATGTTTACTAACCATTCAGCTTTGAAGTACTTGGTCAATAAACTAGTGTTAGGGGGAAGAATATGCAGATGGTTGTTACTGTTTCAGGAATATGATTTTGAAATCATTGTGAAACTAGGAAGATTGAACACAGGACCTAACCTTCTTTCATGCATAGATTCAAGCGAAGAACCCAGTAATCCGGAGGATAATATACCAGATGCACAGTTGTTTTCTATCCATATAGCAGATGACGATTCAAAGATATCATAGAATTTATGACTATAGGATTAGCACCTACCGAATTTACTACGCAGCAGAAGAAACAATGAGTGGTAAGAGCAGCTGAATTTGCTCTAATTGCGGGACAATTATACAAATTGGGACTAGATGAAGTATTGCGAAGATGTGTACTAGAACATGAAAGACCTATTATACTAGCCAAAGCACATTCAGGTGTATCTAGAGGACACTATGCAGGAAGATCTACTGCGCAGAAAATTTTGAGATCAGGACTATGGTGGCCTACGATACACAAATTATTAGAAGAACATTGCTGGAAGTGCGATGTGATCCAAAGAATAAAGAATCCATCTCGTAGAGATGAGATGCCATTGATGCCACAATTGACATTGAAAGCCTTCGATAAATGGGCTATTGACTTCGTAGGACCTATTAACCCACCAGGAAAGCGAACTGGCTAAATATATATCATCACAGCCACATATTATCTAACTAGATGGGAAGAGGCAAAACCAGTGAAGGACTATAGCGCAGTTAATTTTTTATAACATTTTTATAAGGTTTGGATGTCCAAAGATTCTAATGAGCGATCAGGGGCGCCATTTCCTGAATAGAACTATTGCAGCCTTGACAAAATAATTTCATATCAATCATCAGAAGAGCACACCATATCATCTACAAGCTAATGTCACTGTAGAAGCATTTAACAAAGTATTGGAGAATGCATTGACCAAGATATGCAACACAAACAAGGATTATTGGGACCTCAGAGTACCAGCAATATTATGGGCATATAGAACAACTTGTAAGAAATTGACAGGTCATACACCTTTCATATTAGCATATGGATGGGAAGTTGTCATGCCCATGGAATACATAGTACCAAGCTTGAGAATTGCAACATTCATAGACATGGCTGATGATCAGACAATGGATGAAAGACTATTGCATTTAGTTGGATTGGAGGAAGATCACTTCATTGCAGTTTTTCATCAACAAGTGCAGAAAGACAGAGAAAAGGTATGGAATGATAGCCGCATCAAGAATAAACTATTCTAGGTAGGAGACCCTGTTCTCCTCTATGATAGAAAATTTATGAAATTTCCTGGAAAATTCAAAATGCATTGGTTAGGACCATACATTGTTAAGCATGTGACTAATGGTGGTGCAGTTCAGTTAGCCACATTACTTGGAGAAAATTTGCAAGGAATTGTTAATGGGAGTAGACTGAATCCTTACAGGGATGGCCCTACTCTTCAAGGTATCAGTTAAGCAATGCAAAAATATTTTAAGTATCATGTGTAGTTGAAATTGGACACTAAAAGTAAAGTGCAGAGTCTGCACACAGTTTTGTCAATATGCAAAGTTTTCACAATATGGGAAGATGTGATGCGAAGCACACATAACAAGCTAAGTTGTGAAGTAAAAGAAGGGAGTCGCGCTACAAAGTTCAAGTTGAGAAAAGGGAAATGCGCAGTGAACCTCATGATTCGCCTAATTGCCAGTGAAGTAAAAGAAAACTAGCCATTACAGTTTTTGGTCGGAAAGTAGCCGTTATATAGTACTTTCGGGAATCGGATGTTTCCGCATTTAAGGCATATTCGTCCGTTGAAGACACATTAAATGAAGGGAAAGGACCAATATCTAAGCAATATTTGGCCAATGGACATGGCATTTAATGCTAAGTTATCCGTTTTTGGACACGCTTATAAATAGTAAAGACCGCATACTTACCGGTTTTACCGTGAATTTTAATTTTTACTACCTGTAATTTCCAAGTTTTTACCAGTCAAGAGCAGAGTAATCCGATAGTGTATGTCTGAGAAATCGACCTTAGATGAAATCTTAAGAGAATTCTGACATTCTGGTTTGGAAGGCGTCATGAAGGCACCCATGAAGAAAGCCATCCCAGAGAAAAGTGGATCATCAAGAGCTTCACCGCAAAATGTATCAGAGCCTAATCAGAAAAACAAGAAGAAGGCCATTGAACGAGAAAAGCCAAAGGCCACGAGTATTCCGAAGCCATTTCCACCAGAACTACCTCGTGACATACTGATCCTACTTGTTCCAGAGTACATCCCTCCAAGGAAAACGATGCGACAGAGGTGCTTCTCATGAAGAATCCGTAGTATGAGATTCCGCTGCCGCCCATGTCAAGTCATGTGCGAATTAAGGAGAATTTGCTTGGTAAAATTCCAGAGTGAAAATTAGTGTACCATGACTTGCTGCAAGAAGCAAAGTACTCGTAGTTTCAACCAAATCAGTACATGTGTAGGAAACATCACGAATCCAACAAGTAGACAACTATTCAAGTGCAAGAATGGATTGCGCTGTTGCAACAATCATGGTTGCTGAACTCGCTGCGCATTCCACACTTTGATAGGAGCCCAGAGCTCACAGCGGTTGTGCGCACATTGCTTTCATGCATGCACCAGGGATACTTGTGGTTAGACCACTAGATAGAAATTAACATAGATCTCATCTACCGAATCACGCACATGAGCAAGAGAGGTTTTGATCCCGCAGTTGAGTTTGTAGGCAAGAACAAGGACAAAGAGCTTTCCAAGAGAATGAAGAGAGAATTTGGTTTGCTCAAGGGAAACCGCAGATATACAACAGCTGGAATCAAGGATCAAGCTACAGGGTTCACAGTCCAACTCCTTGCAGGAAAAATCCTAAGGAAATTTAGACCGAACGAGGTGCCGGTCGCTGTGTTCTTCTTAGCTGCAAAGGCCAAGGATGGACTTCAATAGTATTGGGCGAGCTATCTGTTGGACGAATATATAGATGACATTCAAGATACACAAGATGATGGACGTTAGTTCCACTACAGTTGGTTGCTAGTGTCGATCGCCTTCATAGGCTAGAAAGAACCTAACTATTAACAGAATGTCCCGGTATTCATTGGAGATTGTCGAGGATCGAGGTTTGCGAACATGTGGGAAAACTCAAAGCCAGACTGACGAAGGCTAAACAACATACAGTTGTTCACTTATTATGAGCAGTTATGCGAAGTCATCTACAGGACTTTGCATATCACCAAAGAGATAACAACTGTCTATATTCACAAGATGACTTTCAAATCTGGACTTCACTTCATCTACATTCATCGGAGAGGATAGATAAAGAATCTTGAATGGTTTGAAGGGCTATATTAGTTGGATGGACATAAAATTGATCTAATCATAGAAGGCTAGCCACCAGAGTGGAAGATCGATGCATCAACAATGATGATCACCACATTAGAGGAAAGTGCAACTAAAAATACGCAGAACCAAGACGATGAGACAAAAAGTGTGAAAAATCCAAATCCAGTTCAGGGATAAGAACAAGAACAAGCTGCTGGTTTACCAACATGTGAGAAAAGGAAGGAACCCGACACAGCCGTGCTGGAAGGAACACAAAGAAAGAAACAAAAATAAAATGAGGCTCCGCTTGATGCGTAGTTGCACGATGACGATTATGACTGCATCGCAGCTCAAGTGAATGAGCATATTGAAGAGACACTTTCATTGAAGGACAACAAGCAAGAAGCAGTCCAAGTAGGCATGTTGGAGAGCCTCGCAGAACTAAAGGGTCTGGTAGCAAGAGTTGAACAAGTCTAGCGAGACTTGGAAAGGGAATTAGATTCTGAATATAGGACAGGCGAGTCAAGCCAAAGGACAAGAAAGGCTCCTGCTTTGAGGATGAGACCTCAGCTAGTCAGAATAGAGCCAATGAATGTCATATTCCCAACCTACGAGCTTATTGAAGGTGCAAAGCAGCTCGCACATCTGGACATTAACGTTGGGTTTCCCATCGAATGATTACATAATCAAAAGAAATCTGAGATAGAGACATGATGATAAGATGGTGATGATGATGATGATGACGATGATGAATATGAAGATGATGACGACAACGATGATGATGATGATGAAGATGATGATGATGATGATGATGATGATGACGATGATGATGATGATGATGATGATGGTGATGATGAAGATGATGGTGATGACGACGACAACGATGATGATGAAGATGATGGTGATGATGATGAAGAAGATGATGATGATGGTGATGACGATGACAACAATGATGATGAAGATTATGGTGATGATGATGAAGAAGATGATGATGATGGATATTATGGTGATGATGATGAAGAAGATGATGATGATGGAGATGTTGATGAGGAAGAGGGAGATGACAATGATGATGAATATGAGGACGACGATGATCATGTGGACGATGATGATGATGACGACGATGATGATGCTAATGATGATGATGAAAATGACGAATATGATGATGATGATGACAATGACGAATATGATGATGATGATGATGAATACCATGAAGATTATGGTGATGAAGAAGACAACTATGATCATGGTCTTTGTTATACCTTAATATTACACATTACATCCTAGTGTCGTACCCTTGCATCAGCGACCTAAACGACACTTCCCCTTAAAGATCATTTGGACATCCAAGAATGAAAATCATTGACTGGACACTGAAAGCAAGCACCTCACCTGCCACGTGTCACCCAGACAAACCCCATCTGACGAGATTACCACACCTTGCACATCTGGTAGAGCGTGATAATTAGGGTTACCACATTCTACTCTTACCCTAGGGTGTGGTACTACCGCATTATGCTCAGGTCTAGGGGCGCGGTAATCCAATTTTATCCTTTTCCCTTGGATTTTGGGATCTTGACTTTCGAGAGGTATCTTTGGGATTGCCAGCTTTCATGCGATCTCAACTCCTATCTCTGTTTAGTGGGTCTGATCCACTAAATACTCCATAGATCCATATTAATCTCTTGTTGGTTAACTCTCCCATATGCTATAAGAGAGAATCCTTCCATGAGCCAAGCATAGGACTTTTGGGGCATGAAACCTATGGTCATGAACCTTTTGCAGAGATAACTAGAGGTAGAAGAACTTGGAGCTAGAGTTGGCTTGGACATCAAGCAACTATTTTGTAAGCACTATTGAGTTCTCAATAAAATATAACTTGTCTTGTTTCCCTATTTATGTGTATTGATTATGATTCATTTACATAAATTGTATTTAGTAGAATATAGATCTAACTTGTGATTCAATTACTTGGAAGATATTGTGCACTTGTTTGTTGTTTTGATCCTCACAGGTTCATCGCGAGGACTTCAGGATCAAGGACTTGATTGGACAAACATCAGAACAAAAGGTAATTTGTCTTCTTCCTCGTCTTTCAGATATTGAAGTTGAAAACACTAGTTGAAGATCTAGGGAATGAGGTAGCATTTGTTTCCTTTTTGTCTTAGTTTAGAGTTGATTTGTACCTCTCTGACCTAAGAGAGTTTCTCTTTATCCATAGGGAGAAATATCTGTAACAGTCTTCATCATCATCATCATCATCATCATCAGCATCAGCATCGTCATCGTCATCACCCTCTTCCTCATCATCATCATGATCTTCATCATGAACATGAACATCATCATCATCATCATCATCACCATTTTCGTCATCATGGATAATTTTAGGGGCGAAATTAAAGGTGTTAAAAAAAATTAGTGGGTGATTTTTTTATATGGAAAGAGTTTTTTAAGAAAAAATATATTCGTTCAATATTTATTAGGGGAAAAATAAATACGTAAAGAATAGCCCTCCAAATATTAATGAGAAAAATACAAAAAAATATTTTAGCCCTAACAAAATCTAATGAGAATTTATCTTTCACCCCAAATTTCCAGAGAAATTGTAGTGAAATCATTCATTTGCCCCCAATTTTCAATAATGGAGGCTCCTCGGTATAATTTTGCCCTCTATTTTTCCTATAAATCCGGTCTATGGTTGGATTCACCCAAATTTAATGTTCATATTTTTTTTGAACCCTTAATTTCCCCGAGGTAATTTTGCCCTCCATTTTCCCTATAAATCTGGTGTACGGTTGGATTCGCCCAAATAATGTTCATATTTTCTTTGAACACGGGGTAAGTTTTCTCTCCATTTTCCCTATAAATACGGTGTATGGTTGCATTCTCCCAAATTTCATGTTAATATATTCGTTGAACCCCTGATTTCCATTATTGGAGGGAAAATAAGGAACGACTGCATCCTATATAAATGTTGTTCACCCATCGGATTGCACTTGTAGGGTGAAGGTTTATGTGATTGCACTTAGAGGCCATTCAAAATTTTGATCTTGATCTTGGTTTTGTAAATCCTACAAGTTTAAAATTTTTCTTGAGGGAACTCGCTCTTGTACGCACATATCTCTCCTTATGAACTAACCTATATTGGCTGACCGAAGTGTCGATTGATTGCAATATGCCTCATTCGTTTACTTAATGGAAATTGCCACTAGTGATGGGAATGTTAGGGTTTTGTTGTTTGTAATGTTCAGACTCGGCGTTGGAGTTCTTCATTCTAGAGCTTCGGTTTCACTCTATTTGTGTAAACTTGTCTCAAAGGATTATCATCGACAATGGAGACTAGCATAATGAGCAAAGAATGAGTAGATATTTGTTGGTGGGCATTTTTATGTCGATGGAAATTCTGCCAATAATGTCCCTTGCCTAGTGTAATTACTCGGTGATTTGTAATTTTTGGGACTCCACACCCTATACAGGAGCAAACCATGTTGTGTTCTCCTACAATGAGCTTGCGGAGTATACTCTCTATGGAAAAACTTTCTTTGGGAAAACCATAAATAGATACAATGATGCAAAGTTGTCCATAGATTTCTTTGGTATGTTATTTTCAATTTTAACTATTCTCATCTTTGCTGCATGGATAAATATATTGCATGTGTCGTACCAATAACAGCTCAATTAGTTATGATCAGGACGTTTAATTGTGGTGTATGATTGACGTTGCATCCCACGATTTGGGATTTCCATTTATGTGTCCATATTTGCAGTCCATAGCTTCAAATTTCGGGCATGGAGCCAACTTTGCAATGGAAGGTGCCACTACTCGTAACACTGATTCCTTCATTGTTCCCATCTCTCCCACTGTTCAGATCAATCAATTCAAGGTCTTCAAGCAACAGGTTTTCTCCAGCATTGCGGCGCACACGGGGTAGGCCAATTATATTATGTAATAATCTAAATAGCTATAGTAGTCGGGTTTTGGGTACTGAATTGAATTGAGATTTGATGGAATAATATTACACGTCCTCTAAGCTATATCCCAAGTGTTGAACCATTCAATAGAGAAATTACACAATAGAGATTGGGGGAAACAACTTTAGCTACGCATACATGAACCTCAAAATCACCCATGCTTATAAATCGAAGTCCCTATTTCATTTTCCAATTATCGATAGCATTCTGATATTGTAATCGTGCCTAGCCTTACCATAATCGTTGGCAACAAGATAATATGTCGATTGGTTAACTTCTTTCTAAGTATCTCATTAGTGAATTCCATGTGGATTGTAGGGTGCTATTTCTCAATTATAAAATTCAAGCTGCGGTATTGTATGGTCCTTTGGGCATATTAATTTGTACCAAGTAAATCTCAAGATTCCATACAAATCTGTAACCAAAGAGATTGTAATGTCGCCTCCCCAAGGGAACCATGGTCCACCATTAACCCATACAAATCCCATGGGTTCTAGTGGAAAATAATTAAATAAATTACTAAGGGGGTTAATTTTGACCAAAAAATTACCTTGTGTAAATAAACAATTTATGGTGGGCCTAAATTTTGTTTTATTTAATATTTATAATAATTATTTATGAGTTGTCCATGGCTTAGGTGGCCCAAGAGGGTGCATAGGATAAGGATAAGCGAGATGAGTTGTCTCCTCAGAAAAATCTGGAACAAAAGTAGCTAAAATCAGTAAAAGCAACCAAAAGCAAGTAAAGAAGGAAAAGTAGGAGCAAATCAAGAAGGCATGATGTTTCCATATTTGTTAAGATAAGGCTCCAAAAAGAATATAAAAAGCAGGAAAGAAAGCAAGAGGCATTAGGAAAGCCACATAATATAAGTTTGGCCAGTGAGGGTGAAATCATGAGGCAAGTGGGTCCAAAATGCAAAAGCAACTTGCAAAAGAAGCCTCCACTCATCACTAATTCAAATTTCATAAATGGCAAGTCCTAGAAGGCATGAAGAAAAGCTAACATAGGTCAATAAAAGAATTATGAACACACCCATTCACATATTTTTTCACTTTTAGAATTCATCTTGAGAGCACTGTGCATCTCAGAGGCTTGGGTGGTGTGACCCTTGCTAGCATTGGGTGATGTGCCCCTTTGCAATCCTTGATCCAACTGAGAGGTTGAGAGATCCTTATGTTGGATGAGGATGTCTAGTATTCTTCACATATTTTAATGCATCCATTAGATTTTTAATTGTAGGTCTTACCTGGTCCACATCATGAAGTGTTCGAATCTCAAGTGAATGTGAAGAGTTAGTAGTAGTAGTGTCTTAGTTGTGGTATGTTTTGGCTAGTGAAGAGGGTGAAATGAGCATTTGCACCCCCTGTGAGCTATTACAGTTTTTCATGCACCTACAGTGAGCTATAATATGGTTCCTTCCTTCCCATGGCTCTGATCCAGTAGTGAAAGACCCTCCTTTTACTCTTAGATGCTATATTACTGCTTCTATGTTGTAAAATCTCATGAATTATGGAATTTCTATAATTTTGACTTCCATAGATTAATGTTAGCAATTCTAAAATTCTGATTAAATTTGGTTGCATTTCAAATTCATTTTGTTGGCTTCATATATGATGTGTATTGAAGAATTCGTTACCTTTAAAGGCTACTTGTAAATCTATGTTTTCACTAGTTGCACTATGGTGAAGGAAAATGGACTAGTTTTATGTTTGATGATTCCTAACTGTCAATTGTGCATCTAATTTATGATATGAATGTGTAGATAGTAAAACAGGATGTATTAGAGTCCCTCCACATTCCCAGAATAGAAAATAGGAAGCCTTTGAGGCCATTCAAAATCATCTAGAAATTACCCCCTTCACTAGTCCAAGGATCGATCTTTGCTTCTAATTGGGATTTTTACTATTTGATATTTTTTTCTGAGTCACATTGAGTCCATATTAGGTTGGGAACAATCAAATTATCCTACCTAAGGGTTAGCTACTCCTAGTGCGCACTATAAGTAGTGGAGGTTCCACATAAGTCCTGGGGATATTGCCTCAGAGTCTTTGGATTTTCCAAAGGGTCAACCTAGGTGTGATGCACTCCCTAAATTCCATTGTCGAATTAAGGACCTTGATTCCACCTTATTCTCAGTCCTGTAAGTGTGTAAATCCTATCCTTTGTGTGTCCAAGCTGCTATATTTGAGTTAGTGTGCTTAATTCCTATTTCGGTACATTGCAGTGGTATCAGAGCATTGTCCTTTGCACCTGTGAGAAGCAAGACCAAGCTCCATAAACTCTCAATTGAAGGAGTATTACAAATCACATCTTCAAGTTTGTAGCTATGAGGCTCATACTAGTGGGTGATGAAGATTGGGAGCAATATGAAGAGGAATAATTTATTTACATAGATGAAGGTTTTTCCCAATTTTCACGAGGAGGATGATTTCACATGTAACATTACGTACAGAGAAGAAAGAAGATATGATCCTCCAATGGTTAAGAAATATTTGGAAAAGGTGATCTAAGTACGTAAAAAATTTCCCTACCACTACCAGGAATATCTTTCCTTGGGGGAAGAGGTTTTTCAAGCCATTCTTTTCAAAGATTATTTTTATTGCAAGTTTGGATTTGAGCCTAAGAATGTAGATGAGGATTCGCTCAAGAACAATAGACCATCAAGGAAGGAACCAAATTGCTCCACCACTTAGAGAAAAGATGAATACAAGAAGACAAGAGGCAAAGGCGCACCAAAAACACCCCTTTATGGGAGTTTTATGAGATTATTTGGTTCTTCTTCAAGCAGAGTCTAAAAAAACTTGATCCTAAAGCAGCCAAGAATGAAGAATCATCAAGTTTCCTAAAGGAGGAAGGCATGGAAGTAGAAGTGCTTGAAGACAAGAGTGAATCCCTATGCATAGATTCGCTCCAATCTAATGAAGAAGTGAAGCAGAGCAAACCACGAGTGGTAGATGTGAGTCTTACTATGGAATCCAATGAAAACGATCATGCTTGCACCAATATACTTCAAGAAGAATATGAAGAGGTACCATTCAGAGCTGAAGATCCAACATCCCATCATTAGGTCGTGAATTCACTTCCAGCTTCTTTGTTGGTGATTTCAAGATCACTGCAAAGGATATTGATTATGTTGATGGTGGTGAGACATATTTTGGATCAGATCCAAAAGAAGAACATAAATCGGATTTCCATTCACCACTTGAGCTTCATAGTGAAGCAGAAGACAAGCACACACCAGTTGGGTGTGAACTAGATAATTTGGTGGACGAACATGCCACCACAACTATACCTCATGAGGAGAAAGATATGACGCAAAGGTATGATAACAATTCATATTTCTGTATTCCTTTGTGTCATAATGAGGTTGCATCCACTTCAAGGGAGAGGTTTGGCATGGTTGAGTCCTCTAGTATTGAGACTCAAATTTCTGGTGTTCAAGTAGTAAGTAGTGAGAAGGATATAAAGTTGGATGAAATTCTTCATGATTCTCATATGGTGGATGAAACCACCAGTGGCAGCACACATAATGTTGAGAGGATTCCCTTGTATGACTTTGAGAGCCAACACTTAGTCTCAGAAGAAAATATGTTGCAAGTATAGGCAAGAACCGATGGTGCACATAAGTTTGTTGAAGACCTTATGATGAGGACCCAGTTGGAGGAGAGGCATAGAGGATTGGTTGAAAGGATCTCTAGTACTAAGTTGTACATCATACAAGAAGAAATGGTAAGAATGAAATCAGATTACTTACAGCTCTTAATGGATAGAGATATTGCTCTCAAGATTGTCGAAGACAAGGCCATGGGGTTGGAGCAACTTTGTATGGAGTTCATAGGGTCACATGTTTCCTCCAACACCATTAAAAATCATATATCTATGGTGGGTGAAAACCACTATTTGAGACAAGAACCACAATAGAAGATTATACATGAAGAACATTCAAACTTGCGGGAGGTTGAGGAATGAATTTTCTTGGAAGATGTTGGCCAAGCATTTGTTCCGCTTCAAGAGGACCATGAGCTTCCTTCATTTGAAGAATACTTAGCTTTGATAACTGTGTATGATTGCATACCACTTGGATCAGAAAGCTATGAATCCTATTCATCCATGGATTGGGTGGGTAGATACACAAATGAGATGGAGACCCAAGGGTGCGCAAGACTTTCTCACATTGGTAAGAGTTACTTTTGCATCAGTGATGTATCTATTAATGCATTTGATATTGTTATGTTTTGTGAGAAGAATCCAAGGCATCTATGGCTGCAATATGATGCCTTCCCTACACATCCATTCATACCTTGGGGGGGGGGGGGAATACATAACAGATGAAGTGTTATCTCATGGCATGATATTCGTTGTGAATCATGGAGACATTGCGGGGGCTACTGAATTCCTCACCATCATTCAAGGCACAATTATGAACTACTTACATAATCTTGAAGACATTGAGAAGTCACTACAATAGCATGAGAAGGTTCTTTAATACCTTCCACCTGGCATACCACTTGATAAAGGAGTGAAGAACAAGATCAAGTTGAAGGTGGGTACACCACCTAACATGATCCCATCTTCAAAGAATTCCATTGCTTTGGAAAGAAGAAACTTGCATCCACATGGAATACATCATTCCATCTATCACATAGCCATCCTAACCATCATGCATGTAATGGCTAAGTCTAGTCAACACTCAGTGGAGAGTCAATGTGTGGTCAAGGTTGATCACAATAGTTGGATGTGTTTCATGACACAAAAAAGAACCCAATGACTAGCAACAAAGATTGGTAAGTGAAGTTCAAGCCTATAATTTGGATCATGAATGCAAGAAGGGAGAAAAGAATGTAGTAGTAGATGTACTTCTCTCCCTAATGGAATATTCACTTGATTGGGAAATTCATCTAGTAGCAGAAAATTCCAAATTCAAAGTTGTATATTAGATGCCGAAGAGTTGGTTCCAAGAGGAATGGTTTGAAATCATGGATGAAGCCATATCTTGGGTTCCAAAATCAGACACTAGTAGATTTGAACCCAAAATCCGACGACCTCCGACAAAGAAGACTGTGTCGTCGAATTTTTCTTTCAAAATTACTTTTTTTTGTTTTTTTAAAAAATTTTGTGAGGTGTCCATCGGAGATCCGACGTCTTTTTGAATATCCGACGAGGCCCGTAGGATATCCGACGGTGCTGCAAATATCCGACGCCTATGAGGGTATCCGACTCCTGGGATGTCGGATAAACGACGCCATTTCAAACCTGAAGAAGTCGAATATCCGACGGATATTTCCCAACGGTAACTAGGTTAGAGTCGTCGGATATCCAACGTCGGTTTGACTTTTTAACTTTTAAAATTTATAAATATCCAACCATTTCGACATGTTTGCCATACCAGCGACGGTTTGCGGATGTTTTTTTTGTTCGGCAGACTGTTTTTCATTGTTTTTGTGATTCAAGTGAGCGAAGTACTTTGGAGCTTCATTTTCTAAGATCGATAATCTTCATTTAAGCTCTTTATGAGAAAATGTCAACTAGCAATATTCCTGATCCAGATGAACAAAATCGACAATTGCTTGCTAGATTGTGGGAAGGAGTTGAAAGAAGGGGTGATGGGAAATGCTATTGTCCATGTAGTCAATGTAGGGGCTTTAAGAGGAGAAGAATTTTGATCACAACACAAAACATTGTAGGGAGCATGGGCACGCCAAGGGGGGACATCAATACCATCAATTTGTAAGTTTTGCATTATATATGTTTTTATTTTGATTGATTTTGTAAATTTATGTATTATTATAATATTTCTTATGTATTATTATAATATTTCTTATTTTTGACCAACAATACAATTGGTCGTTGTTCTTTTCATCCCAACAGTACAAAATTTGTTAAATTTTTAATGTATCACATAAATTTTTACATTTTGCATTTGAATTTCTTATATTAACTTTTATCTATTGATTGTTTCATGTAATTATAAAGGAAAGACATCCTATGGCATATCGTCCGGATCAACAAGTGCTTCCAGAACAAGTACCGGAGGAACATGGAGCTATGAATATTAATGGAGAACAAGTTAATGATCACATTGAAGAAGATGATCATACTAATAACATAGTTGAAGATGATGTTACAAATACTTTGCTCCATGATTCATTTAATGTTGGAAGATGATGATCATGAAAATGATGAACATTTTGATGATATTCATGATATACCTCTTCTTGACAAGGCATACGAACCCCTTTATGACAGCTCTGACGGGCTCTTTAATTGCATTCTAATTACTTAGAAAACAACTACGAAGTGTACATTAATTGTCAACCCGGGGTTCGTTGAGAACTTGCGAGTTACCGTGCACTGTATGTGCAAACCACAATCTCCTCTTACATTGGTTTATCTACTTGAAGTTGTAGTTCAATAACCATACTTACAAACAATGGTATGAGCAGTTACATTGTCTTGGCAAGGAACTAGCCATCTAAACAACTATTGAAACTAAATTGCAATGAAAGTAAATCACATGACATGAAAGTAAACACACAACATGAAAGTAAATGCTAAAATTAAATTCACACTTGAAAGTAAATTCTAAAACTACATTCAATCTGCAGAAAAGTAAATCCTAGAACTACATCACACTTTGCAGGAAAGGTAAATTCTAATACTATGTTCACACTATGCAAGAAAGTAAATTCTAAATCTAAGTTCACAACACACTTGACAAAAAGGTAAATTGCAGAAATAAAATCTAAAAGCTATCCTTGCCAATTACAAGTTATTGTTTATGATCCAATGAAGTAAATATGGTCATTGCATTAAGCTCAATGATTGTAAAATAAACATCTAAATCTCTATCTATGCATTGAAATCAAATTGCAGAAATAAACTTCACACTTCATAAGAAATCAAAACTAAGCAGTGAAGTACAACTACATCAACATAAAATAAATAAAATCAATTTGCAAAAGAAATGATAAAACTAAGATCTAATTGAATCAAAATGAAAGTATAGCTTTATTCCATCACCAATTGGAATATTGCTCTAAGAGTCCTCCCATAGAATGGAGAATGACCTCTTATTTATACATGATTTCTCCATAACAAATAATAAATGAGGATCCAAAATATCCTCAACAAATTCCTAAAATTTTGGATCTCAAAACTAATTCAAAACTAATCCAAAATCCTTACTAACTACATGCTATTTAGAATACCTTTGAAGTCAAATTCGAATTTAGGGATAGAGGCTATAATAAAATAGTCAAAACTCATTCCAAATGTCTCTTAACAACTTTTGACTTCTTAGGTCCATCATATATTTGATAGAGATCTTCAAATCTTTGTGAATATGCCAAATATGCACTCATATCCACCTCCATTTACCAACTTTAATTTACAATCATGATTTGAGACATATAAAAATAATTGAAATAATGGATTTATAAGAATCCATTACTCCTAATGAATATCTTTTTCCAAAGTTGGTGGTTGAAGGTAAAATTTGAATTATTGACTTTCTGTAATGCTGCAGATAGAATTTCTATAATGCTGAAGATACCTGTAGAGTTTCTATAATGCTGCAGATACCTGTAGAATTTCCGTAATGCTGCAGATAGAGTTTCCGTAATGCTGCAGATACCTGTAGAATTTCTGTAATGTTGCAGATAGAGTTTCTGTAATGCTGCAGAACTCCCTAAAATATGTTGTAGCTGCTTCCAACAATGGATTCAATATTCAAAGCAAATACATAGTACACTAATTCCCTCAATGTTAGTAAAAAATCAAATGAAATACTAAGACATGTAATGGAAAAAATTACTTGAGCATAAAAACCCGGATATGAGCATAAGAAAGGATTAATGCATGAATATGGATAGGAAAAATGAATTATAAATAAGGTGAAATGGTGGTAAAAATATGCTAAATCCAAGGCCCGTCATCTCCCCCAAACTGAAAATGTTGCATGTCCTCATGCAACCCTGTGTCAACCAAGCTGAATGATGTTCAGTTTTAATGCATGCCTCAAAATTCATTGTCAACAAGCCACCACCAATGTATCTAATCATCAAGAGGTATGAAATTTCATCCTCAACAATCCTCCATGCCAACTTAACATTTTCATTGCAAAAATGCAAAAATGCAAAAAAAATATATTTTGTAGCCAATGGACTCGTAATTTGTAGCTTTCACAAAAAAATGTGATTTTTCAAAAACTATGAACTGGGTTTTTACCAAAATTTGCAGTGGTGTTAGGAATGCTATTACGCTTCTCCAAGACAAAAATTGGAGAAACCCACATCATGGTTTTCGAGAAAATGAGAAAATGGCTGTAGGTGACTATGCTTGATTGCTCAAAAAATATCAACTGGGTTTTCACCAAACTTTGCAGGGGTGTAAGGAATGCCATTATGCTTCTCCCAACCAAAAATTGGAGAAACCCACATCACGGTTTTCGCGAAAATGAGAAAATGGCTGTAGGTGACTATGCTTGATTTCTCGAAAACTGTGCATTGGATTGAGCTGAAACTTGGTGTATTTATTCCTCTTACCATAGTGTTTGTCTCCTCCAAGTTTCATGAAAACCCATTTCACCGTTTGGGAGATATTTCCATTTGAATTTTTGCAATTTTTATGCCATAAAATGCTCCATTGTTGCACACACACTTGCCAAGTGAACTGCGTGAAAGCTTGAATTAATAATGCTTTGGATATGAAAATCATGGAAAACCTTGCTCCATCTCTTCTTGAATAGTATGACAACATAATTCTTTAAATATTCCATTACCAAAGCATGTAAATACCATGAAGTGCACAACATACCTTTCCCATCTCCTCCCACACTGAATGCTTTTTCCGTCCCTCGAAAAAGACATAGTAGGAAAATTGGAAGAAATAGGCCCAAAATGGCCCTGCTGAGACCTGTGGAGAAAGCTTCATTCTTTTTTTTTTTGCACTTTGATGATCCATCGAAGCTACAGGAATGTTGATTTTAATTCTGCCATAAGGCCGCCCTTCATTTTGTTGTTGTGACATACTAGGATTTTTGAGTCTTTTAAAGAGTTCCAAAATTCATCAATGAATGCTGGAAATGATGATGTCCTGTATGTTACTCAAAACTTCTACTATAGAATAAATATTCATTTCTAGAAGCATAGTTTTGGAAACAAAAAATGAGTGTGTGCTACCATTGGTGTATGGTTTTCTCAAGACAACATCCTCTTATGGCAGAGTTAAGGTTTATGACTCTTTTCATTGTTACCATTTTTCTGAGTTCGCTGCCCTTTTCTTCTATGCAACAAAAAAAATCCACAAATTTACAGGCTACAACCGATTGGAATGCCTCAAAATATTCATCAAAGAGATTTGCAGATAAAATAGTCATCAAAGAATGGTATGTTCTTGACCCGAAGTGTGCTGCAATTTGGAAGGACTGTAATTAAAGAGAGCTCAAAGTCTTAGGGCTGTATGCTGCTACAGGACTGCTAAAGAGAGTTCTTGTATGCTGCTACAGGACTGTACCAGTCTTTAGGACATATTTCCTTATGATCTTGTACCCTCTTTAGAGTTTGTAAACATTGTTTTTTTTTAGCAGCCAAACACTCCATGATGCTTGCAATGCACTATGTTGTCCCCATGCCCACTATTCATTTGTGAAATTTTTTGGTTATAACAGCCCATAATGAAAACAATTTTTTCAAATATAATGCATATATCATACCTGGGAGTCCCCTTACCAATCAATTTCAATCAGTTTTGTCACAAAGGTAATGATTAGGAACCCAAAGATGATGCAGCCATATGACGAGCAGTTCAATGAGTATATATGCATAGACCAAAATGCCTCCAATGAGAAAATGGGCATGGTTCAGATTTATTTCTTCGCATGAGATGGCCAACTTATAGGGCTGAAGCAAACTTGCTTAATCATCCACTGGTTATGACATATAATGTGCTGGAAGTGATAAATGGAAAAGCAATGTTCCATTCATATGGCCTCCTTGTATGCAGATTCAAGATGCTAAAAACTCTGCAGAAAAAGCAAATTTGACAATCACCAAATCTGCAGACCTTTTCCAAAAGAAACTCAGCGTCCTTCATGGCTTTTCATGTTGTTCTTTCATTTGCAATATTGTTTGGAAATATGCCCTAAATACCCTTCAACTGTAGCGCCTTTATTTAAAGATATCCTGATTTAGCTCTTTATTAGTATTGTTGCAAGAATGATGGTTATAATCTGCCCCCAAAAATTTGAAACACAGTCTCAACAGTGTTGGTTGCCACGAATATGCTGATTTTCTGCTGTCAAGAATGAATGATGCTTTGTTTTCATGTTCCATTAGCATATTGATATGTAGGAATGGATTCTACTTATTTTTCTATAGGTTCTTGTGGCTAGCCTATTCCCTTCTTCCTGTAGTGTCCTTGGGTTGTAGATGAGCTTCTCCCCTTTTTCCTACTGTTGGTTCTTGTGTGACAACAGTAAGTTTCTTCTTCCAACATTTTATTTGGCTTGCATATCAGATGTTATTTTCTTCTCATTGTTGGTTCTTGTGTGGCAGCAGCAAGACTTCCTATTGTTGGTTCTTGTGTGGCAGCAGCAAGACTTCCTATTGTTGGTTCTTGTGTGACAACAATAGGGCTTATGTAGCAACATCATTTTATGCTTAGGTGTTAGGAGATGTTGGAGTGGACTTAGCTAGGGGAGTAAAGATGAGATAATGCTTAAATGGAAGGTTTGGGTTGAGAAATGATGGTAGAGGATGGAAAAGAATGATGACGAGTAATGTAAGGGTAATGGTGTGGTCATGGTAGGTAATGGTGTGCCCCTTCCCCCAAATTGAAAGCTTTTACTACCCTTAGAAATATAGGAGGAAGTAGTGATAAAGGCTCAAGTGATTTTCCAAATACAAATCTATAGCATTCAATGAACTTGACTAACAATAAAGAAAATAAGCATATCTGTACCTACCTATGAATATCATGAAATGTCCAGTAGCATCTTGAGAAGCATGAGATTTGATGTGGTCCACAATGGTGTAGAAACTGACAAGAAAGAGCAATGCGGAATCCAGAGCTTGGATTTGGAGCTGAAAAATGATCTTCTGATGTAGTAGCAAATCTTGGAAAATTTATTTAAAGAGCATGATGGAATAATTTATTTCTCACTTATTGCAAACCTTGTTCGCAACAAGCTGGTTTTCAGACAAGATCTGTCTGACTGTGCCTAGAGGGTTTTCACAATCAGAAACTTTTTATTCCCGAGGGATTCCTGCCAGCAAGCTGGTTTTCAAGCATTCTAAGGTCCGATGGCGCCTAAAAAAGGTTTTCACCATCAAATTTATTTGGAAAGGAGGTAGGGAGGTGAGGGAGCTTGACATTGTAAGTGAGCCAAGCTGCTTTATTGTGTGGGTCAGGGATGGATGGAGCAGAAAGTCATGGGAGAAATGGAATGGTGGGGGATGAAGTCAATCTAATGACAGTGGTGATATAGATGATGTTCATGAGAAAATCTTATCAACCACATAAGGAAATGAAAGAAACTTTAGTAGGCATGCATATCAAAATGGGAAAAATGAAACACATGAGCATACCATGGCGCTAGTGAATGAGCATGATAAATCATTGGTCTTTCGAAAGGAGTCTTTATAGAAATCAGGGATGTGGCAATGGGAATGTGGGAATGGCACATGACCTCTGGAACATTGGTCTTCAGATATATCAATTCTTCATATGTCTCATTCTGGATCCATCTTTCATCTTTGATAAAAAGTCTTCTGGCTGTTGTCTTTCAATGAGATACTGCTGGATCAGGCTTCTAGGAATTTGAGCTTCAAAAGTAGCACATATCATGCTAATGAATCTTCATTTTTGGATTTCTGGAGAGAATTTCCATCAGCATTAAATTTGGTCTTCACGAATCATTCATCCATAGATTAACCTTCTTTTAATCTTCCAAGGACCTGCAAAAAATTGACACTTACATGCAATAAAATGTGAGCTCATGGAAGAAGAGAGGTGATTAGTCCCTCTTAATCCAAACATATGCAAGACAAATACAACAAATTCTTATAAAACAAATCCAAGAAAGATAAAACAAACAAAAATTCATTTTTTACCTGTTGGAGAGCGGTGGCCAGCCTAGACAACCCAATGGTATTTTGCTAATAAATTCTTCGTTTCACAACCGATTTGAGTGATTACAAAGCCAAATGAAAGTAGATTCAAATGGATAACTCCAGTAGAAACAGGTTTTGAAAATGCATTAATATGGTACTCCAAATCTACTAAAGAACATCATGTAAGACAGATAGGTTGCAATTTCCAGCCTAGACCAACAGTCAGTGATTTGAGCATAACTTTTTCTTTTGTTGACGGATTGACTTGATTCAAATTGGAGGTTAAAGTAGATTCCCATATGTACCTCCAATAGAAACATGTTTTTAATTAAATAAGAATTGATGGGTCGAATATGCCAAAGTACAGCCGATGAGACAGAGTTCTGAGAGTGCTGATTTAGGATAGGCAGTTAGTATTTTGGGCATCTTCCTCGTATGATATTGGATTTGAGTGATTCAAATTGAGTTGTAAACTAGATTCATAGGAGAATATTCCTTAGAAACAGGTTTAAAAAATTCATCCATTTAGGCACCCAAAAATTGACTGTCCCAACCGTGTTCTTGAGCTTTCTACCCTACACCCAGTCAGTATTTTGACCATAACTTTTTCGTTTGATATCCAAATTGAAAAATTTAAATTGCGTTAGAAACTAGATTCCAAGGGATACTTTGGATAGAAACAGGTTTTTAAAATGTGTCCATATGGTCTCTCAAAACTTGACTGTCATGACTGCGTTTTCAGTAAGCCCAACATGCCAAAATGCCCAAATAGCCAATTTTTCACTAAAATGATGATTTAGATGGAAGTGAATGTTTTTGTGGATATAATTTCAATGTAATACATCAAATAACAAATAAAATCAACAATCCATATGTTTTTTGAAGGTTCCGTAGTTGAGCTACGGATCCTCAAAAATTGAAAAATTTGCAAGTTATGAATAAATGATTATATTCAAACTTCAAAAATTGTATTTTAGTGCTAAATGATGTATTTTTACGAATTGAATAACATATTACATACCCCTTTTGAAATTTTTGAGTCTTCTGTACTCTTTCTTCAATGGCTTCCCCTCGAATCCTCTTGAATCCTTCAATAAAATCTTCATTCGCCAAGCCTCATTCCTCTTTCCAAGCTTTCTGCAAAAGAAAAATTAGTAATATGTGTGGCTCTTACTGCACCACATAATCATCATCTTGAATCTTTGATTTTATTCATGAAAATAGAAGGCATAAACAAATCTACTGCTATTACATAAATTATTAACATGGTTCAGATTTGCAGAGACTTGCGGCTGGCTATTACACTATAGCAATGCTACAGTGAGGGCGTCTTTGCATCTTACTTGTCTCTGCGCTTCCATCCTTAAAAAAAAAAAAAACATATGCATGTATAATAAAAAACAAATAGCTCACTACCAAAAGAAAATTTACTCAAGCAGAAAAAAACAGTGGTTGTGGTAACTCCCTGGCAACGGCGCCAAATGACGCGCTCTTTAATTGCATTCTAATTACTTAGAAAACAACTAAGAAGTGTACATTAATTGTCAACCCGGGGTTCATTGAGAACTTGCGAGTTACTGTGCACTGTATGTGCAAACCACAATCTCCTTTTACATTGGTTTATCTACTTGAAGTTGTAGTTCAATAACCTTACTTACAAACAATGGTATGAGCAGTTACATTGTCTTGGTAAGGAACTAGCCATTTAAACAACTATTGAAACTAAATTGCAATGAAAGTAAATCACATGACATGAAAGTAAACACACGACATGAAAGTAAATGCTAAAATTAAATTCACACTTCAAAGTAAATTCTAAAACTACATTCACTCTGCAGAAAAGTAAATCCTAGAACTACGTCACACTTTGCAGGAAAGGTAAATTTTAATACTACGTTCACACTATGCAAGAAAGTAAATTCTAAATCTAAGTTCACAACACACTTGACGGAAAGGTAAATTGCAGAAATAAAATCTAAAAGCTAACCTTTCCAATCACAAGTTACTGTTTATGATCCAATGAAGTAAATATGGTCATTGCATTAAGCTCAATGATTGTAAAATAAACATCTAAATCTCTATCTATGCATTGAAATCAAATTGCAGAAATAAACTTCACACTTCATAAGAAATCAAAACTAGGCAGTGAAGTACAACTACATCAACATAAAATAAATAAAATCAATTTGCAAAAGAAATGATAAAACTAAGATCTAATTGAATCAAAATGAAAATATAGTTTTATTCCATCACCAATTGGACTATTGCTCTAAGAGTCCTCCCATAGAATGGAGAATGACCTCTTATTTATACATGATTTCTCCATAACAAATAATAAATGAGGATCCAAAATATCCTCAACAAATTCCTAAAATTTTGGATCTCAAAACTAATTCAAAACTAATCCAAAATCCTTACTAACTACATGCTATTTAGAATACCTTTGAAGTCAAATTCGAATTTAGGGATAGAGGCTATAATAAAATAGTCAAAACTCATTCCAAATGTCTCTTAACAACTTTTGACTTCTTAGGTCCATCATATAGTTGATAGAGATCTTCAAATATTTGTGAATAAGCCAAATATGCACTCATATCCACCTCCATTTACCAACTTTAATTTAACATCATGATTTGAGACATATAAGAATAATAGAAATAATGGATTTATAAGAATCCATTACTCCTAATGAATATCTTTTTCCAAAGTTGGTGGTTGAAGGTATAATTTGAATTATTGACTTTCTGTAATGCTGCAGATAGAGTTTCCGTAATGCTGCAGATACCTGTAGAGTTTCTGTAATGTTGCAGATAGAGTTTCCGTAATGCTGCAGATACCTGTAGAGTTTCCGTAATGCTGCAGATACCTGTAGAATTTCCGTAATGCTATAGATAGAGTTTCTGTAATGCTGTAGAACTCCCTCAAATATGTTGTAGCTGCTTCCAACAATGGATTCAATATTCAAAGAAAATACATAGTACACCAATTCCCTCAATGTTATTCAAAAATCAAATGAAATACTAAGACATGTAATGAAAAAATTACTTGAGCATAAAAACCCGGATATGAGCGTAAGAAAGGATTAATGCATGAATATGGATAGGAAAAATGAATTATAAATAAGGTGAAATGGTGGTAAAAATATGCTAAATCCAAGGCCCGTCAAGCTCCAAGACAAATCTTCTCTCTGCTATATTGTTGGTAATGAACTTGAAGGTTATGAATGGTCTTTCAAACATATCAGTCACATGGATGTTAAGGTATGTAATATATTCCATCACAAAATATATATATGATTGTCATGTATTTTTTTGTTAATTCATATATAAGTCAAATTATAACTACGGATGAAATTTGTTTCATTAATATTATTTCTATATTATATTAACTAGATTTTTATTTTAATTTGTTGTAGCATGATAGGTGAATATTTGTTACTACCGTCAAATATTTTACCTTGCACATATTGAGATTTATCTGCCATCATGAAAGAAATTGGAATGCAGTCTGAAGCAATTCATGCATGCCCCGATGATCATGTTCTTTATTACAACCAGCATGGATTTGCAACAGAATGTCCTGAATGTCATATCAGTAGATATCGCACAGATCAAGTAACTAAAAAGGTGCCTCGCAAGGTTCTACGTTATATCCCCATTATTCCCCGTTTGCAACGACTGTTCAGGTGCAAAAACATAGCACAGTTTATGGATTACCATGCATGGAACAAAAGTCAATATGACATTATTTGGATGGGTGCAGATTGGTCTGTATTTAGAGATATGGAGGAAAAATGGCCTCACTTTAAAGACGAACCTCGTAATCTTAGGATTTCTTTGGCAGTAGATGGTGTCAATCCTTTTGCAGAGATGAGATCTGTTTACTCGGTGTGGCCTATTTTTGTTATCAACAACAACATTCCTCCATGGTTGACAATAAAGAGGGAGCACATAATGTTGTCGATGATTATTCCAGGTACGAACACTGCAGTTTTTTTTAATGCAGTGGTATATTCTCATTCGTCGATTTTTGTCTCATAATGCTATATATATATTTAAAGTTTTTCTATTGTGAAATATGGTTTATATATCTAAATGGTACATCTCATAATTATAATATTTATTTTATATGTTCAAATCAATCAGGTAAGTACCAAGTCAAAGATATGAATGTATATATCGAACCTCTTATTGACGAGCTACTGAAGTTATGGAATGACATCACTATGTATGACATATCTAGACCAATACGACAAAGCCAATTCCAATTCCATGCAATGCTTGTATGGACAATACATGATGCCCCAGGGTTAACCCATTTCTGTGGTATGTAATTATAAGTTCCACTTTAGTTGCATTTAATTTTACGAACTACAAGTTAATATAATACGCATGCATGTTTTTCTAAATAATCCAGTCATTTTTTATATAATTATAATAGACAATATTGATATTCCATTTTTTTATTTAGGTCTTCAGACAAAGGGGAAATTTGCATGTCTAGTTTGTGGTCCTAAGATCAAATCTCGTTGTTAAAAAAGCTTAGGAAAGGAGGTGTTTGATGAGTATAGGCACTTCCTCTCCAAGAATCATAGGTATCGAACTACTGAAAAACATCTTTTCAATGGCAAGCAAGAGACTGCATTAAAACCAAAGAGAATGACACCTCAGCTATGGAAGTTGCAATATAATAGAAATCGTCAAGGTACGTATAATCAATCATCGTATATGATCATATTGTATTTTATTATATTGTGTGCTGTTTAGAGTAATTGACATTGATTTAATATTTAATTTCATCATTGGCGTTCATGTGATCATCATGAAGGCATTAATGGGCTTCCACGAGGAATGAAAAGTTATCCTAGACAATTTAGTAGGTTGCCCTACTATGAGCACCTACAAATTGCTCATCTATTTGATACGATGCATATCGGAAAGAATGTGACAGAAAAATTATGGCGAATATTGGATGGAAGGAGTGACAAAGAAAAAATTGTCAAAATTTGCAAAGACATTCAAGATAACAACCATGCAATGAAAGACATCATTCAATTTCATAGCAACAGAGAGCAAATTAATATAAACTCACTTCCATGGTTGTTAACGGACCAGCAAAGTAATGTTGTAAAAGAAGTCATTCGAAAAATTAAATTTCCCACCGGATTTTGTGCGAACATGAAGAATATCATAACAAAGAAAGGTGACTTTGTGGGGGTGAAAACGCACGATTGGCATGTCTTAACGAAGGTAATAATTATTATGGTTTGCATTTAATAATTATTTTTTTTCTTTTTCCAATGAATATGGTTGGTATTGTTGTTTGTTTAGTACTCTTTTTGGATATACTGAAACGATTTGTATATTATTGTTACAGTATGTTCTACCTCTCTCTATCCCGGACAACTTCGACAACAATGTCAAGCAAATAATATATAGTCTTGGGAAATACATGAGGTAAGTGGTGATTTTTCCATGTGCTTACTATTTGTTTAATTCAACATATAACTTATTCTTTGATTTTCATTCCGTACTTCATGTTACGTAATATAATGACTTTTTTCTTTAATCTCTTGATTGGGTTGTCATGTCACTTGTAGATGGTTGTCATCTAAAGAATTCCATAAAGAAGACATAAAGTATTGGAGGAGAGAAATTCCTTGTCTCATGTGTGAAATGCAGAAGCATCTATCTTCAGCATTTTTCAATGCACAGGAACACTACCTCATACACCAAGTTGAGGAGATTGAACTGTGTGGACCTGCGCACTCAAGGTCCATGTGGATGATTGAGAGGCACTTGAAATTTATGAAGGGTTAGGTCAAACAACGAGCATATGCTGAGGGTTCTATGATGGAGGGATATATGGTATACCAAAACATGTTGTACATTAGTGAATATCTTCCTATATTGGCGTCAAAGCTCAATTTACGTCGCATTTGTGATCCAGAATCCAAAAACTATTTCGAAGGGGAGTACCCGAAGGGGAAAGGTAGATCGAGGAAGGTGAAAGGTAATATAACACATTTCAGTGGTGATTTTTATGTTTATATATCATACATATTCTATTTTTATATTTAGTATTTTGCATCATTTTATAGTGTAATTATATACTTTTTTAAGTGACTAATATACATTTTTATTGAATTTTAATTTTATTGTCATCAAACAGTTGGTCGAGAGTGGGATGCGATTCATTTATACATCGCAAACAATCTTGACTGGATGAAGGTATGGATCGAAAAATGTGAACAATCTGGTCATGGAATATCATGGGAAGGTGTGGCTTCATTGGTTAAAGCTGCAGATCGCAATGGAGACACCAAACTAACACAAAGGGAAATCGATTTAGCAAGAGGTTTAAAAGATAAGCAGGTAAGCATATTAATCAACGACACTATTTTTTTTTATTTTAAATATTGTCGTTGTACGTCATGCTGATTATTTTCCTTGTATGGAATTATAATAAACATGCACTACTTTATCATAAATATGGGGTCATTATGTAATATTTTCCTGTATGGCTTGTTGTACTAGGTAAAACACCATAAGGCTATGTGGTGCAATGGATGTAGATATTGCATCAAAAAGTTGGATGAAACAAAGAAAACATTTGATTGTGGGATATTTGCAGTCTTTGAGGTGACCAATGTTTCTTCTAGAAGTGATAGACATCCAAAACTATCTGAAAATCAATATTATGGGTATCTGGAAGACATTCTTCAGTGTGACTTTAACTCCTTCAAGGTATTTCTGTTCGTTGTCAAATGGTATAGGTGTCGATCGAATCAACGTGACACCTGATAAAATAATTATTGAACATGATAATGGTTTTACCATGGTAAATACAAGGTTGTTTGAGCCAGGAACGGAGCCCTATGTTCTTCCAACCCAATGTGAACAGGTATTTTACTATGAGGTTCTAGGTAGAGCAGGTTGGTCATTTGCTGTGAGACACGATCCAAGGGGAAGGCCGGTAAAGTATAACGTATATGAAGGTAATGAAGATGTTTTCGAAGAAGAAGATGTCGTTGAAGATGATCATGATCAACATGAGTTAGATGATATTCCTGTTCCAGCTGAAGAAGATGTCGAAGAACTTCTTGAATCAGATCATGATGTATATTCAGACAATGTCCATGAAGATCATATCGATGATGACATGATGATCATAACTAACATCGACGACGATGATGATTTGGCCAATCCTTACAACGTTGAATCTGGATCATCGGATGATAGTACATACGATCACTCAGATGAAGAAGATGATGAAGACCATTGAAGTTTATGATCAATTATGTAGTACTAATAATAAATTATTAACTGTTTCTTAGCTAGTTTCCATTTTCCTGTATGTTAAAATTAGAAACCTTTCTTGTTATTTAGTATGAATGAGAAAACACATTTAATTTTTTTGTACATAGATATTTTTGTCGGGTTATATTGGGGAATTGAGAGTGATGTGAGGGGGGGGGGGGGAGGGGCCATAAGAGCTTCCACCTTCACGTGGTTGGCCCTGTTTAGTAGAGAATATTAAATGATTCTAGAAACAGAGAGAAGCTTATAATTAAGGAAATGCACAATTGTCATGCTACCCCAAATGGCATATTGCTTGATCATCATTAATATCATCTTCATCATGATCACCATCTTCATCATCACCAGGATCATCATCATCATCATCGTCCCCATCTTCATCATCATCATCGTAATCATCTTCGTCTTCATCATCATTGTCATTATCATCACCACCGACATCATCATCATCATCATCATCATCATCGTCCCCATCTTCATCATCATGATCATCGTCATCATCATCATTGTAATCATCTTCGTCTTCATCATCATTGTCGTTGTCATCACCACCAACATCATCATCACATAATCATCATCATCATCACATTCATCATGATCATCATGATCATGATCATTGTCATCATCAACATCATCACCTTCATCATCATGATCATGATCATCTTCATCTTCATCATTGTCACCATTCTTCGTCATCATGATCATCATCATCATTTGAAATCTTCATCTTCAACATCGTCATCATCATCATCATCATCCTCGTCTTCATCATCATCATCATCATCATCGTCCCCATCTTCATCATCATCATCATAATCATCTTTGTCTTCATCATCATTGTCGTTGTCATCACCATCACCATCATCATCATCATCATCATCATCATCATCATCATCATCATGATCATCATCGTCATCATCAATCTGCATCATCATCTTCATGATCATGATCATGATCATCTTCGTCTTCATCATTGTCACCATTCTTTGTCATCATGATCATGAACAGTGTCTCAAGAAGACTGTAATGTGTAAATCCTTGTACTGCTTCCCATATGACCATGGTTAACACTGTAAGATCCATCCTAGGTGAACAAGATCTCCTAATGGTGGATATATCCCACTTAGTGGCTAAAGATCTCCTCTAAAGGGAATATGTAGTGGCTCAAGACCTCTTTTTGTCCCATAAGCCCTAGAAGCTATATTTAGGTTATGTGGCCATTTTATTCCTTGCTCGACCATGGTCATCAAGACCCCAATATCTATTCCTTATAATTCAAAACCTCCTATTGGTTTCCATATCCCACTCAAAGGTCAAAGATAACTTTTATATGGCCAATGTGGTGCTTTGAGACCACATTCATGGGCTAGATACTTAAAAGAGTTATATAGAACTTAATTTTTTTTATTTCCTCTACTTACCATGGTTAAGACCCCATGACCCATTCTTGGTACAAAAAACTTTCTAATGGCACCCATATCCCAATCAAAGATCAAATATATTCTATAAAGGGCCTAGTGTTCAAATATTTTTTTTGATGTGACATGCAATCCTTCAACCACAAATAAAACATCATTGATCTCAAAGTTGTCACACTTTCACAAATATTAAATAATTATATATAATATATTTTTGGATAATATGTTTAATTCACTCAAACCCACTTATGATAACACTTTAAGCATATCATTATAATGAAAGAATTAAATATATTAAATTTGGTAGGTACTAAGTTAAGGTTTCCTAAGTATTTACAAGGAGTTCCCTAAAGTATACCACTTAATGAGGTACTCCAGGGCCAATGTTCCAAAGGATTCCAAAACTATTTTTGTGAGAGCTTATAAGTATGTTTTAAGGAATTCTGTTTTTAAAGTCAAATATTCTTAACCTAGCTAGGAATTGAGATGATTTAGATTTTAAAATTGATACAAGACCTAGCTAAGATCAATTGGATCAATTACAATGATGCCAAAATGTTGTCAAGTAGATTGGACATACGTGGGGTGCCCTTTCCTTCCCTTGCGGGGGTTTTGATGGAGGTGATAACAAACCCAATCGCAAAGCAAACTCTAGTTTCTACTTCAAACGATGATGATGATAATGATGACGATGATGGCCACAAAGAGAACGACGACAATGACTATGACAACGATGATGATTTCATTATCAACATCATCATCATCATCATCATCATCATCGTCGTCGCTAATGATTATTATGATGATAATGGTGTTGTTTATGATGATGACGATAATTATGGTGATGATGGTGGTGGTGGTGGTGGCCGTGTTTATGATGATGATGATGATGATTATTGATGATGGTGTTTATAATGACGATGTTGTTCTTGATGATGATGATGACAATGATTGTCATGATGGTGGTGATGATTATGATGATCAAGATGGTGGTGATGGTGATGATAATTATCATCAATTGACATCGATGTCATTAGTGTCATCATCACTGACATCGTCATAACATTTTTTAATAAAAAATTCTTTTCAAATTTAATTGTGTTCTTCATTTTAAGTTTACATACGCACACACGAAATTACATACATATATCTAAAGAAATAAAAAATAATAACTAAATAATAAATAAAAAATAAAAAATAATAAACATAATAAAAAGACAATAAAAAATAAAGATTTCAACATAATTAAAAAAAATATAAATAATAAACATTAAAAAAAATAACAAAACATTTCAAAACAATATTACATGACTTCCCTCGACCCCTCGCATGCATCTTTCACTTACCTCATGACCCAAGAACCAGGATCGAGGTAGAAGATCAGGAGTTTCGAAGGTCGCAGGATCAGAAGGTCTCTGAGGTCATCGTGTTGGAACCAAAGGAGAAAGAAGAGGCCCGAGGTATAAGAGGAGATTCCAAGGTCAAGGAAGAGGCCCTTACTGAGGTAGAAGAGGAGGTTTGAAGGTTGCAGAGGCCCTTACTGAGGTAGAAGAGGAGGTTTGAAGGTCGCAGAGGCCCTTATCAAGGTAGAAGAGGAGGTTCGAAGCTGGTCGCAGAGAACACAAGCGCCTAGAAGAGGTTTGAAGGTCATAGAGAACACAAGGTCGTTGAGGAGGTCGCAAGAGTTCATTGAGGATGTCACAGAGGAGCACAAGGTCGCAGATCCACAAAGGACACAATGCCTCCCAAATCAGTGAGAACCCTAGCATTTTCTCATGGATTCCTTTGTAAAATTTGTCAATGTTGGGTTGTGTTCCTTCACCCACTAAACCTAAAATAAATCACTAGTGTTTGAGAGAGGGTGAAATATATATTCCATGGTGAATATAGAATTTATATATGGCCCTAAACCATCCCATTAGTTTTTGGTTTTTCAATAAATTTGATGGCTTTTAAAAAATCTAAATATAGAGTCTCGACAGTTGTAAATGCAAAAAGTTCACAAATCTGCCATCACAAGGTTGTTCCTCATGACATAATTCTCAACAAAATTGTGAATGTCTGGAAAAGGAGGTATATAACAATGCACGATGTTCTTAGGGACATGGAAATCTATATTTCCGAGAAGGAGCACAATTATTTATGCTGTGCAGGCTAACAGCTCAAAGATTTTCCCCAACCCCACACTCTGCCTCAGTATTGCAAAAAAATATCACTGTTTAGTAATCAAATTGATTCTATGCTGACAGACTTCCTATGCCCAAAACTTGTGAGCATGTGCTTATGTGATAATCCGCTAAGTCATAATATTCCAGAATTTTTTTTGATGAACCTCACCTCTTTAAGGGTTCTAGATCTCTCCCAAAGCCGTATAGAGTCAGTGCCTGCATGTCTCACTGAACTCACATTGCTAGAGTTTCTCGATTTGAATAGCACCCGCATCAAAGAATTGCCTCAAGACATCTGCAATCTTTCTGAGGTTTGATTTTTGAATCTTTCAAGGTGTGGGTATTTAACATCATTTCCATATACAATAGGAAAGCTTACACAACTCCAACATCTGAAGTTGAATGGTTGTCACAGTTTGGTGCTTCCATCCGAGATATCTCGACTCACTTCATTGCAAAGACTATGGTGGGATGTTGGTACTAGAAGAGAGGCTTTGAAGGATCCCACAAATGTAATAGCTTTGAAGGGTCTCACAAATCTCACAGAGCTTTCTTTATCCATATTTTTAGAATGTGAAGCCCATGAAATCATGTGACCGTGGGTGGAAATGAGGCATTTAAGTTTGAGTTATAATAATTCTGTGAATAACACTCTTCCTCAAGAGATGCAGAATATGAAGAAGCTAAAGAGTCTCCAATTGACAAATAGCATATCTGTAACATTACCAAATTGGATATGTGAATTTGCACAACTAGAGAGGTTAGAGTTGACAGACTGTGGCAAGGAGCTTCCTTTATTAGAGATGTTGCCAAATTTGAAATTTCTAAAATTATCAGAATGTGGCGACATGATTCACTTGGGGATAGGGAGTTCTCAAGAGCCTGGTGGATTTCCAAGGTTAGAAACCTTGATTTTGCAAAACATGCCTGAGTTACAAAGCATCACATGTCCATCTTGTGAGGGAGGTGTGTTGAAAGCAGGAACACTGCCCAAGCTCTGTATTTTGAAGATTAGAGAGTGTCCAACATTGAAGGAATTGCCTATAGGGATGGAGAAGTTATCCAATTTAAAAGCATTATATGGTTCTACATGATGGTGGGAAAGTATTATCTGGACAGATAATATTATAGAGAAGATTGTGTTCCACCACAAAAATAACCATCATTATTTGGAATTCCTAATCCCCAAACTAGTAGTAAGTAAGCTTGTTTAGCAAGTCTGGGCATTATTGAACCAATTCTAGGTGGTTTATGGACTATTTCATACCTAAATCAACATCCATTCTACATAAAGACTCCCTAATCTCCACTTCTGGCCAATGTTTGGTTAATTTTATACTGTAAAAGGAAATTACGGCCTACTCTGCTAATCTTTGTCATACAATGGCATAAGAAGTCTATCAAGTCCAAGATGGAAGAGAGACAAAGGTGATATGCTCCTGTAATTTTTGCAAAAAGAATTGTAACCCCCCAATATGTCTTCCAACTCTCCTTTATAGATTATAGTAGAAGAAGAGGAGAGTGATTGCACTAGGAGTGAATAAAAAGAGGTCGAATGGAGTTAAAGATACAAGCGGATTCAAATCGGAAAGTCAAAATCATATCACTCAAACTAGCATACAAATGATCCTCAATCTGCTAAAGTGAACTTGCCCTACCTCCAAGGATAACATAAAGTACAGTATTGTTTCCATATAATTTCTAAGACAAAGCAATAATTCAAATTGACAAGCCTAGAGTTAAACTTCAAATGCAACAAGCATAGATTTCTAAATAGATTAATATTGATATGAAAAAAATATGATATTTTGAGATGGACACAATTACACACCTAAATTTCCAAATTAACTGAATATATTATGAAAAATCTGATAACACATTGGAGTTGATTCTACTTAAAAAATCCCCCAACAAAAAATATGTGTCCCCAAAAAAGATGGGTGAGGAGTTTTTTTAAGAAACTATTACAATGACAACCTGTGTATGGCATATGCCTTCTGCTCTTTCCTTAAACAAAGAATTAACCTGGAAAGTCCCTCTCTTGATCCTACTATGCTATAATCTTTTCATTTTTTTCTCCAAAAATCAAAGCATTTAGGCTAGGGTTAGGGTTAGGTTTGTGAGGATGGGAGTTGGGATGAATCGAGCTCTATTTAATATCTAGTTTGCATCAAATTAGTAGTTACAGGGAATAAGCTTCTTCTGCAAGCATTTGGCATAGGGTATTATGGTGTTTTTGGAAACGTGTGTTATGTGTCAGTCAAATGCTTTGGTGATGGTTGAAACTATGTATGCTTTTAGCTAATCATTACACAAAATTTGGTTGTAATGTGACGAAGGGGATGCGAAACAAAGGCTGTGACATGTAGACCTGAGAGTGTTGCTACAAAATTGAGTATACTTCTCTTTGAAATATTTAACACACATAAAACTTGGTTTTAAGGTTTATGCTACAGGAAACCACTATATTTGCTGCTCATAATATGCTCATATTTGTAAGCAATATTGTTTACAATTGTATGAAGGTCAAAAGCAGGGCTGCATGTTACAATTTCCAGTGGTATGATGATTGCACAGAGGATAAATATGAAATGTTGTTCATATCCTCAACTTCTGGGTGACAATATGATGGATAACTGTTATAGGTTTTCCCATATTTAGCCCAGATTTTCCATGGAAAGGTTAGATGAATGTCCTAGCCTCATTTATGCCTTTAAACCAAAATCCTAAACCCTCACAAAACCCCAATCCAAGCATGCTATGATATTGTGTCACAAGAAGAAATTAGATAGTTGAGATCTTACATGTGTCATGAGAATCCATTGGAAGAAGCATAAACGTGAGCATAAGCTTTAACTCTGTCATTTCTAAATTCTGATCATGAACTTCTATCATGATGAAACTTATTGACTCAACATGTAGACTAAAAAACTCAATTGATACAACTACGCAGACTCTACACTAAATGCTTGCTTATGCTTGCTAAGGTTAAACATTGTCATGCATTTTAGTCATTCAAAATAGAAGAAAGTTATTGTTGGATTCATTTAATTTGAAAGAGTAGTTATAGTTTGAAAGAACTCTCTCCTTACCTTAGCTAGCATTCATTGAAAGGAAAGGCTTATTTTATTGATATGCATTTGCATGGTTTGAGTCAGTCATCACACCACGAGTTTCACTTCCATCACCTGACTGAGTAATATAACCATTAAAATTTAACTCGTTAACTCAACACACTTTAACCTCGCTTGAGGACAAAAATAATTTGTTAGTTAGGTAGGACACCGGGGATAGGCATCCAAATAATTCCCCCTTGTCATTATCATCCGAGACATAGTTGTTGTCCTCTAGGGTGCTAAAATCCTCTTGTACTTGTTGACATGGTCATAGACCAGTTTGTGGAGAGGCCTCCTGTTGTTTCAGGGGTTAAACTGCTGTGAGATCAAGAACCAGACGAACTATGCGGAATGCTGCACTCCACTTAGCCCTAAGGCAACATCGATCATTGTCTTCCTTGTATTCTCCGGCCACCATACTGGTGATACAAGGGTGATAAGGCATAAGCGCCGAAAACCTTTTCCGGTGTGTCATGAACGAGGTAGCTTAGTGACTTTTCTACTAGGGCTCTTTTACCCAGGATCCCTTTCGGTAGAGGGATATCCTTCAAATTCAGTCTCTCACTTCGTATTGTTCGACTTGGATTTCATCACCTTGTGAAGGATACGATTTGTCGAGGTCTCCAGCTCCTAGTTAGGAAGTTTGCTTTCATTTTCACCTTTTTAGAGGGTCTTTTTCTTTTTAGTGCTACTTGTTGGCATTCTGGCCACTATTGTTTCAGCTCGCTTACTGTGACATCGGTCCCAATACAGTTTTTTGAGCTTGTTTTTTTGGTCTGCGAGCCTTGTCTTTTCATAGCTCCCCTTTTGCACGCTCTGTTGCTTTAGGGTTTTTGAGTTCTTACACAGTAGTCACCAATACTTATCTGATGATGTGTGATGTCCTCTTCTCCTAGGTCTTCGAGATGGTTGAGTTAGATGGTCTTCGGAAGGGACTGAACACCCCTTCATGGAGCCACTAACGCTTGACCGTAGGAGTAGTCTAGAGGACCATGCGATCACATCACCCGTGTGGAATTTTTCGTTTAATTTGATGATGGTATTTCAAGTTATATGGAACAATGGTACATTTTAGAGAGAGATGAATGGTTGTACCCCATCTTGGTCGATTGTCTTATGGTCCTTTCATTTTGTCGATAATATTTTTGTGGTACCTTGCCTTTTACCTTTTGGGTATTTTACTGATATTGGGATATCTTGCGATTTGTACCACCTTTTATGTTTTTGGTCTTGTGGGTACTATGGTAGTTTGTCCACATTTGAGGTACACCCACTTTCTCCAAATTGTTATGAGTCTTTATACCCACTTCGTACCACCCTCCTGACCTTAGGTGTTAGGAAGATTGCATGCTATCATACCTTTTGGTGGTACTATTTGAGTTACAAGAGGTAGTTACAAGGAGCTATTGCATTTATGAGGTAGTTACAAGGAGATATTGCATATAAGAGGTAGTTACAAGGAGCTATTGCATATATGAGGTAGTTACAAGGAGATATTGCATATAAGAGGTAGTTACAAGGAGCTATTGAATATATTCGACATTTTTTTACCTTCCATCTCTTTGGCATGTCAAATAACAGGTAGTTACAAGGAGTTATTGCAATATATATTTGACCTTATTTGTACCTTCCCCACAATGGTTGATTTACTTTTGGTCCTCACTCACTGTTGTTTATTTGTCCGGTGGTAACTTGTACTTTAAATTTGGTACTTTCATTTTTTTGTGGTACCTTGCCTCTTACCTTTTGGGTCTTTTACTGATCTTGAATTATCTTTTGATTTGTACCGCCTTTTATGTTTTTTGTCTTGTGGTTATAACTATGGTAGTTTGTCCACGTTTGAGGTAGTGTACACCCCCTTAGTCCCAAGGGTTATGAGTCTTTATACCCATTCTTTTTGTTTGACTTGTACCTTGCTGGTTGGTCTTTGTACTGAGCCTTTTTACTGTCACTGAATTTCTTTGATTGACCGTACCATAGCCCAGTCATATCTCTCTCTCTGGTTTGTACTAGCCCTATCATAGGGTCACTTGGTTCCTAGAGTTGACTGGCCTCTAAGAGGCACAGTCATTTCTTAAAGTAACTCTTCTGAGTATATTACAGGAAACGTCTACACTAAGGTAATCAAATATGTGGTAAATAGTTTTCATTAAGTAGCCATGACTTGTAGCATTAGAGGAGATCTTGTAACGTGTATGTGTAGTGTTTCATGTGTGTTTCATGTGTGATGTAGCGTTAAATCAAATAGTAAAAAGTGATACTATGAGGGAGATCTTCTAACGTGTATGTGTAGCGTTACATGTGTGATGTAGCGTTACATCTAATAGTAGAAAGTGATCATAATGTGATAAACTAATTAATTTTTTGTCGGCCATTTAGAAACGACGTGAATTTAGAAACGGTGACTACTGCACCGAGTGTAAACGATAAAAAAATTCACACCTCAAGAAATTGGATCCCTCTCGGTGCTGAATAGATCTGGGTTTAAGATAGATCTATGATGGTAAGAACATATTGCTCCAGTCTTCCATTTGTGCCAAACAACACAATACAAATTGCAACAGCAAAAGGAAAGGTAGCAAAATGGCAATCATTGTTTGATGTTATAACTGTACTGTTCATTAGCACATTTTCTGGGAAAGCAAAAAGCATTGCTGATTTTTTTGAAAAGAAAGTCTTTGCAACTATGTCATGATAATATAAAGAAAGCCCTACTTTTCTCTATTTCAATATGATTGAAAATCTTATATGTTATCCAATAAATACCCTATGTCAAGATTACAAGTAATTGTCCAAATTAAGGCAGCATTAGTCGGGAGTAGGACTGAAAGCTACCATTTTTCAAAACAACTAACATGTTTACGGTTTTGATGTTGCTTGATTCAATTACTTTCAGTAATCTAAGAAGACCATGCTTGATTACAAAACTACCCATGTCTTTCCAACATTCAATGAGTTAATCATTTTCCTTAACAATATTTCATTTTAGATTTTGAAAAAGAGTATAAAAGTTCCACAACATTATATAAAAGATGGTGTGATATGGGACTCAATACCCAAAGTAGCAATTAAAAACAACTCATAAATATTGCATGAATTTCTACTCTTAAGAAAGATAAATTGGTCGTCTTGCGATCATCACTTGAATTCCTACATGTTGACAAAGGGAATGAGGATCAAGTAAAATTATAAAAGGTGATACACATCAACTTTTAAGAGGCGCTATGCCTTGCGGTTGAATCTAAACTTTTTTCCAATGGTGCAGGTAGAAACAAACAGGTATTTGTCTGATCTATCTTCCTCGAGCGAGGGGAGTTTAGGAAGGCTAGAGGAAAGTGAGACATCTAGTACGTCTAGAAGAATTGTATCAACTAGATGTCAAAAAACCAAAAGAAGATTCCATAGACGCAATGAATTTTTTCACGGTCAATGGGGGGGCATGTTCCTATGGTGATGACACAAAAGACGATGAAGAGGTGCCCTTGAGGTACAGACATTTAGTGAAACAATGGGTACTGAAGGATCTTCCTCCACCGAACATTGATTTTTGTGTGAACGAGAGGAGATATCGAATTGCACCGTCGTCGATACATGGTTTCGGGTTGTTTTCCATGGATTGCATCTTGGTCGGTTACGGGACATGTACAGAATTGATGGATTTTGTTGGACCCATATACAACTACAACGATTGGATGCGCCTTGTCCAATATACAAAAAGTATGCGTAGCTATGGATTGTCAACAAACTATTTACAATTGAAAGACAAAAATCAAAATAAAGGAGAAACGTTGTACATAGATGGAAGGCCAAAGGCCACAGGGAATATTGCGGGGTTTATAAACAGTTCACAACCAGGGTCTACAATTAAGCAACCAATCTACGAATTTGAGGGGCGTGAAGGAAACCGTGTTTTTGTAGTTTCTATTAAAACAATATCTGCAGGGGACGAGTTGCTTATTAATTACCCTGTGAACCGAGTAGATACAAACAAGGTTATTATATAACATTTTACCCAACCTTTTAGTAATAAATTAAACATCATAAGGATATTTTGTTAGTTTATTTCATTTAAATTTCCCATATTTACTTTGCAGGCCAGTGATCGGGATAAATCCCTGCCAACAAATGGTTAGAGGAGTACTTCTTCCTCGACGGAGCAGGTATACATCTTTTTAATAGTACAAATATAATAAGAAAAAAGAGTTTTTATTTGCTTTGTTTTTCCATTATTAATAACTTGGTTTGTTTTATATAATGTTATTTATATTTGATGCAGAACGTTGATCGAGAAATACACCTGTCGAATGTTGATCAGACGACAACACCCTCGGGGTAATAGGTAGACCTGATTTGAATTGTACAATTAAAATATGTCAAAATGTTTTATCATTATATTAATGTTTCAATGAATATTTTGGTTTCATTTACGTAATTTTCTAGTCTATGTTTTTGATGCAGGCCGGTTCCGTAATGTCGGCCACACCAGGGTCTGCGCAATGGGTATACATCTTTGTAATATTAAAAATATAATATGAATAATAATTTTTTTGATGTGTTTTTTCATGAATAGTTTTGGATTCGTTTAGGTGACTTTCTCTATGTTTTTTTATTAGGGTGTTGTTAGGGGTAGCTCCCAGATATTAGCAGATCGGGGCAAGTCGCCTATGACCATTGATCTAATGAGTGGATCGTGATCCTCGAGGTCGCATGTATAATTCATTTCAATTGTACCAATATAATATGTAGCATAATGTTAGTTTTGTTATGTATTTTTCGTGTGTATACTGGTTTCTTTATGATAATGTAAACCGTGTTGTAATTTTACGAATCTATCATAATAGATATGTTACGTTAATATAAAATTTGGAATCTATCAATAGAGAACTCAGTAGTGCTTTATATATGTTTGTTGCAGCCCACTAGTGAATCGTAGTATGAATCAACATCGTAAGATTTTTCGTTAGAACCTGAAGTGGCAGAGGTGCTTCACGATTGCGAAAAAATTGGTGAAGCCACAGACCCGCTAAAGATGGTAGAGAAATTGTTGAATAGATATAGTGCGAAAATCCTTACTCTACTAATCCAGGTTCTGCAGACAAGCGCAATTACAGAAAGGATTTCATTGTTGGAACATAGATCTAATACCTTGCGAGTAAGTTGAGGAATCTTGAATCATAGAATAATTCATTTAAATCTTTATAATGTTCTCTTTTATATGATAGTATTGAACGTATAAGACGTGGTGTGTATTTACATAATTATAAGGGACCACACAATAGTGGTCAAGGTGGTGTTGGCCCTAGCGAGGCTCGTGGAGAGAATTTGCATCACGACCAAATGACTCCACGTAGTTCGAATCCTTCGCCATTGTTGTCGACTGAACAGTCGGCAACACGTTCTGAAACACCACGGACCCCCGCTGTGAGCGCAACATCCGCTACTGACCGACACGCAACGGATCATCCACAAGAAGGGGTCGACATCGAGTCCCCTACTAATTTTGATGTCGAAGAAGCTGCATTTCCAGGATCTTCCCGTGCCAAAAGCACGGGAACACTGGAGACAACATTTTTGGTGGACGAAGATCTCGTCCCAATAAAGATGGCGAAGATCCTAGGTAATTAATCATAGTTGATCAGGTTAATTAGTGTTTAGAATTTCATTGTAATATACTGATAAAACATTTTTTATCAACTAATTATGATCATGGCATGATCGTTTTGCAGGAAACGATGTTTTCTATAAACATATGAATGAATTTTGCTTGGATATCTTCGGGCCCACCATTCGAACAAGGTGGGATAGACAACCGAAACATTTAAAAGATGAACTCACTAATCGGTTGGTTGGCCTGTTCGGGGACAAAACCTTCAGTCATGCCAATGTCCTGAAAAAGGCTTGTCAACATGTGAAGTTTGTCCGAGACCAATATAGGACACACCTCGAAAAAAACCAGAGGTATGAGTGCCCACCAATGATTCTAGAAATGGAGTGGAGAGCTCTAGTGGAAGATGGAAAGGAGAGGGCTTTGAGAAGAGAAGGAAAGATAACACCAAGCACAGGGAGGTATGCAATACTTTCCGCAATGTAATTCTAAACCTTATTATCCTTGATTTCTATATAGAACTTGGAACATCTAACGTATTTCAACATTTGCATAGGCTATCAGACACTTCAAAGGCCACAAAGGCAAGACTAGAAAAAATAGGTCAGCACAAGCTTGGCCCTAGTGGTTATTCGAATTTGGCAGCACGGATTGTAAGTTTCGAGAAACCAACAATGAATACAAATAATAAATTGAAAATTATTTTTCGTTTTATTGCACTGTAAAATGTTAATTAACGACGATAAGCAAATATGCAGGTCGATCGATTCAATGAAGTACCCACAGAGGAAGACATGAAGCTTGGCTTCCAGGAAGGATTTGGAGTTGTTGTTGAACGCCGAAGAAGCTTATTTGGGCAAACACAGTCTTGTGGTACCAATCCATCTGGTGCACAGGTATATAGAATCTATATAGTTTAATGAAGATTTGTCGCTTGTGCAATATTTTCGTTACAAATACTTGATGTAAAATATTGACTCTGTTTTTAACAGGAAAGCAATGATCCCATTAGTGTCGAGGAGGGACAACAACAAATGGATGATCAAACTTCGAATCCTGGTAATGAATTTATTCATATGCTACAATTTTATGTATAACATTGCAAATGGTGACCATTAATTGTAGTTCACCGTATTTCAACTGCACAACATGTAGAGGGTGAAACTGTATAGGTTGAGACTGGACAAGAACATCAACAACATGATTTGGTCACACTAGGTAAAAAAACACCTTCGTAATGAATTTTTTTAAATGAAAAACTTGTCATTACAATAGAAAAATATAACGATGTAACATTTTCACATCGTTCCAGCAAATCCAAACCCCTTGCCGCAAAATCCACGTCTAGAACAACAATCAGCTAGGATATTGCATACATCACCACAAGCGCCTGCTGAAGAACCAAGAACTGGAGGAGAAAGTCCAGATGTAGATGCTCCTCTTATAGATTATGTACCACTAAAGAGAAGAAAAACTTATAAAAAGAAGTGACGGGAAAAACGACGTCTAAATATTTTTGATAACAATATATCGTCCACGATTTTTGGTCTAATGAATGAATGAATGGTTTAATGAATTTTCTAATGTTTTAATGATTCAGTGTGGTAAACTGTTACCTTTATTGAATTTCAACTTTTATTGAATGAATGATTAATGAATGGTTTATTGAATGTTATCTTTTATTGAATGAATGTGTTGATCAACTGAAACGATGGTTTAGTGAATGTTAGCATTTATTGAATGAATAATGGATGAAAGTTCATGATGAAATATGGATGAATTTTCACATATTTGTTTTTTTCAAGTACATGCATTGGATATGGGGAATTGAGAGTGATGTGAGGGGGGGGGCATAAGAGCTCCTACCTTCACGTGGTTGGCCCTGTTCAGTAGAGAATATGAAATTATTCTCGAAACAGAGATGAGCTCAATGAATGGCTACGATGCCGGCTTTCTACAACCCACTCATGTGTTGTCTAAATTTTGACAATTTCTTGGAGCTTGTTGTGATTTTTTGTTGCTCCTCATAACCAATTTCGAGTTTCCACATGATGAAATATGGATGAATTTGCACATATATGGATGAAAGTTCATGATGAAATATGGATGAATTTGCACATATTTGTTTTTTTCAAGTACATGCATTGGGTATGGGGAATTGAGAGTGATGTGAGGGGGGGGAGGGGCCATAAGATCTTCCACCTTCACGTGGTTGGCCCTGTTCAATAGAGAATATGAAATTATTCTCGAAACAAAGAGGATCTCAATGAATGGCTACGATGCTGTCTTTCTACAACCCACTCGCGTGTTGTTTAAATTTTGACAATTTCTTGGAGCTTGTTGTGATTTTTGGTTGCTCCTCACAACCAATTTCGAGTTTCCATAACTTCAAAGGTTGAGTAAATGATGCACTGGAATCAATATCCTTAACCTTCTCTTTAATTTCCTTGGAATCAATATCCTTAACCTCACATTAAACCCTTCCAAATTGGTATATTTACCATTCAAGGCTGGCTTCTTCTGAAGCATGCTATTTGCAACTAAGCTAGCATACACTGACAACAATTAGAGACATGCTGCTTGTTGTCAATGTTCATAATTTTTTTAGGAATGCAACTTGACCATAATGGCTCCTCTTACGCTAGGGAATTAAAGTCAACAACAAATTAAAGAAAACATATAGTTTGCATCGAAGAAATAACAGGGTACGAATTGAACTGAGGAGATTCGAACCTGCGACCTATGTCTAGTCCCAAGGCTACCACCTTCAAGCTTGAAGTGCAACTGGCAATGGGCGACCACCTTCAAGCTCGATTCATTCTGCATGCATTTCACATTGGGATATGGCGGGCTACCACATTCAACCTTGATTCATTCTGTATGCATTTCACTATGCAATCATCTCAGATTCTCGTTGCGTTTTCCCTCTATTAGTTTATCAATTCAGTATGACCCATGCCTGCCGTCCGAGGAGTGTTTCTGCGGTCTTTAGTTCCAGCTTGAAAATGGTGACGATTCATTCTATTACGTTTCCCTTAAGCTTCAATATGGAAAACTCATAGTTCACTATGAAGATTTCTTTGATCGTCACATTTGTCAGACAAACCTTCATAGTGAACTATGAGTTTGTCATGTTGCAGCCGAAGGGAAACGTAATACCATGAATCGTCAACTGTTGCCAGGCTGAAACTGAAGACCGCGGAAACACTCATTGGATGGCGGACGTGGGTCATACTGAATTGATAAACTAATTGATGGAAAACACAATGGGAATCTGAGACAGTTGTATAGTGAAATGCATGCAGAATAAATGAAGAGTGGGTGTCGAGAGAAATGGTTTTGGGACATCGTATGAGAGGAAATGGCGATGGGAATTGATTGATAAGGTCAAGCTTGAAGGTGGTATCCTTGGGACTAGACATAGGTTGCAGGTTCAAATCTCGTATATCGTCCATGATTTTTGGCCTAATGAATGAATGAATGGTTTAATGAATTTTCTAATGTTTTAATGATTCAGTGTAGTAAACTATTACCTTTATTGAATTTCAACTTTTATTGAATGAATGTGTTTACTGAATGATTAATGAATGGTTTATTGAATGTAATATTTTATTAAATGAATGTGTGGATCGACTGAAACAATGGTTTAGTGAATGTTAGCATTTATTGAATGAATAATGGATGAAAGTTCACGATAAAATATGGATGAATTTGCACATATTTTTTTTTTCAAGTACATGCATTGGGTATGGGGAATTGAGAGTGATGTGAGGGGGGGGAGGGGCCATAAGAGCTTCAACCTTCACGTGGTTGGCCCTGTTCAGTAGAGAATATGAAATTATTCCCGAAACAGAGAGGAGCTCAATGAATGGCTACGATGCTAGCTTTCTACAACCCACTCGCATGTCGTTTAAATTTTGACAATTTCTTGGAGCTTGTTGTGATTTTTGGTTGCTCCTCATAACCAATTTCGAGTTTCCATAACTTCAAAGGTTGAGTAAATGATGCACTGGAATCAATATCCTAAACCTTCTCTTTAATTTACTTGGAATCAATATCCTTAACCTCACATTAAACCCTTCCAAATTGGTATATTTACCATTCAAGGTTGGCTTCTTCTGAAGCATGATATTTGCAACTAAGCTAGCATAGACCAACAACAATTCGAAACATGTTGCTTGTTATGAATGTTCATCTTTTTTTAGGGCTGCAACTTGACCATAATGGTTCCTCTTACACTAGGGAATTAAAGTCAACAACAAATTAAAGAAAACATATAATTTGCATCGAAAAAATAACAGGGTACGAACTGGTCGCAGGTTCAAATCTCCTCAGTTCAATTCGTACCCTGTTTTTATTTCAATGCAAAGTTTAAAGGCTGAGAATGTTAAAAAAATAGGGACAAGTTCCACTTGCAGCTAATCTTTTTCATTATTAAGAACTGGACGTATTTCAAAAATGTTATTTAAAAAAAAAAATATGTATTGGGTAGTCGCTTAATCGACGACTTAACCGACAACCGCAGGCTAACATCCGACGCCTTTGACATACTTCCGACGGCTTGGAACATCGGATCCACTTTTTTTTATATGGTATGGACGTCGCTTAACCAACGACCGCAGGCTAACATCTGACACCTTTGCCATACTTCCGACGGCTCGGAATGTCGGATCTGCCTTTTTTGTATGGTATGGACGTCGCTTAACCAACGACTAAACTGACGACCGTAGGCTAACATCGGATGCCTTTTCCATACTTCCGACGGATCGGAACGTCGGATCCGCCTTTTTTTGTATGTTATGGGAGTCGCGTAACCGACGACTGAACCGATGCCATCAGGGAAGGGACGTCGGAATGTGCGCCTCATATTCGACAGAAAAATGATGATATCCGACCAATTTTGGAAGTTAAATGTGTTGGTTATTTGACTACCTGTCAAGTTGGAGGAAGTCGGATCACCGACGAGGTAGAGGCGTCGAAGATCTGACGTCTTCAACTTTGTCGTATTTTAGCCGACATGCCACCAACGATAAAAAAAACTAGAATTGTCGGCTGAGCGACCATAGGTTGTAGCAAATTCAACTTTTTCACCGTCGGATTTTGGGTCAAAAAAACTTAGTGAGTCTTTATGAAGGATTTTATGGGGGATGCCCATGATTAGTTCCCGGTTGAGCACTCTCTTGAAAAGGGATTAAAATATCCATAAAAGATCCCTCAACCTTGTAAACATATGAAGAGGTTCAGAGGAGAAAGTGGAAGGCACATTCAGGAATTCCTTGAACTGGGATTCCAAAGCTCCATGTGAGTCCAATTGCATCCACAATCATCCCGACAAAGGAAATTAAGGGAATGCATTAGGACAAGCACTTTCCCAATTTTGATCTTGCATTGGCCATCACTAGTTTAGATTGAAGGGAGAATTTATGCAGGACGCCACTACATGATGTCATTGTGGCCATTATGGATCCTTATTCATAGCCATTGAATTGGATAATGCACCATTTACACTCCAGTATTGCGTGTACAAGGTGTTTGATAAGCAGATCTGTGAGTGTGTATTAATTTTTCTTGATGACATTTTGATTTATGGCAATATTTGGGAAGAGTATTTGCACCATTAGGATATTGTACTAACCTTTATAGTAGATAAACCTTTGTATGATAAGATGTCCAAATGTGAGTTTGGAATGATTGAGATCATGTATATTGGTCATATGGTTGGGCAAGATGATGTCAAGTTCACATGAAGAATATTTTGGCCACTCCTGATTGGACAAGCCCAAAGAAATTAATTGAGTTGGGAGAATTCATCTTCCATACCATTTTCCACATATCCATTGGAAAGTCTCCTTTAAAAGCATGGTATTGGTATGGAGTTCCTAACCATTGGATTAGATTTTTGGAGGTTGTAGAGTGCAAGAAGAAATATATTGGATCCAAACAAATAAAGGCATCTTACAGGAAATCAAGGACAAGTTGCAGACAATACCAAATCATCCAAAGATGTATGGAGACAACAACCAAACAGAGCGAGACTTCCAAGTAATTAAATTGACACATTTAAAGTTGCAGCCATATAAGCAATTTATCTTGAAAGAAAAGAGGGCTGCAAAGTTGAAGTCAATGTCCCATGGTCCATGTAAAATTGTGAGGAGGATAAGAGAAGTTGCTTGTGAGTTGGAGATTCTAGAAAGGAGGATACGAGAAGTTGCTTGAATAATACAAGTCCTCTTTGTGTGAAATGATTGTTGCCATGCCCAATTTGGAATGTATCATATTTAGAATGATTTTCCAACCTAGGGTGTGCTTAAGCTTTATTATTTCCTTCCCTAGTAATCTTTTCTTATATCTCGAATCATCAACCTCGCAATCCCCTTGATTTAGGATTTCATCCAGGTTTCCTTACGCTAGATTTGAAATAATTGATATTTGGTTTCCTGGCAAAATATCTCTCCCACAAGGAGTGATCTGGGTCTCCCCCTTAGCCCACTCTCAGTGAGGCTTAAAGCGAAGAGTCTCTTGCTCAGTGTGACAATTGGTTACCTTTTGGTGAGCTTAAGTCTCTAGGTTCACGTCTTTAGATGTGTCCCCCACTCTACCATCCTGGATAGGATCCCATCTTGGGTCAGATACAAGTCAAGTGATAACATTTTTGGCGTCGTTTCCAGGGAGGTAGAGGCTTATCTCTGGCATCTGCGAGTAGTTTCCCATTGTGTTGATCTTATCATCATATCGCATCTGCATTGATTTATGTGACTACATTTTATGTTTGCTTAACTTTATCCAGCCACTTATTTCTCTTGCATACTCTCTTATCCTTCCCAATGACATATCCTTTGGTGAATAGGGTTTTCAATTCACCTGATGAATCCACAACGCGACTCCGTTGAGAAGCGAACCCATCCCATAAATCATAATGAATTCAGATGTATTCCTCCGAATGTCAATATGCATGAAAGAAATAAATGAGAATCTATTTGAATATAAAAGGAAATTGTAGGAAATAAACAAATGGCGATCAACACATCGGTATGAGGATAATTCTTAGCATGACTATAGGTATGAACCCAAATATCATAATCCTTATGATGCCCACCATTTTCCTCACTCGTAAAATAACAGTTTTGTCCCAATCTCCCCATTTAAACCAGTTGATAAACTTCAGGCCCAATTGAGGCGTTGCATCCAAAGTAGTCAATTGAATGGCTATAATGGTCCAATTAGGCATCCTAACCAAGTTCCAAATCAAGTAACCAAAGATACTATAAAACAAGACAAATCATCCCCTTTGGACTTTTATAAAATACATGGGGAATCCCATTCTATGCCAAATGATTACATCAGGAGGCTGCCTAGTTTCACTGGAATTGATGATGTATCTATTGAAAGTCACTTGGATACTCTCTAGGATTATATGGAGGTAATTAGAGGTGAGGAAGATGAATATGTTTACATGAATAGGTTCAGAGGAGAAAGTGGAAGGCACATTCAAGAATTCCTTGAATTGGGATTCCAAAGCTCCACGTGAGTCCAATTGTGTCCACAATCATCCTGGCAAAGGAAAGTAAGGGAATGCATGAGGAAAATCACTTTCCCAAGTTTGATCTTGCATTGGCCATCACCAGTTTATCTTGAAGAGAGAAGTTCTGCAGGACGCCACTACATGTCATTGTGGCTATTATGGATCCTTATTCATAGCCATTGAATTGGCTAATGCACCATTCACACTCCAGTATTGCATGTACAAGGTGTTTGATAATCAGCTCTGTGAGCGTGTATTATTTTTTCTTGATGACATTTTTATTTATGGCAAGATTTGGGAAGAGTATTTGCACCATTGTGATATTGTACTAACCTTTCTAGCAAAGAAACCTTTGTATGCTAAGATGTCCAAATGTGAGTTTGGAATGATTGAGATCATGTATCTTGGTCATATGATTGGGAAATATGATGTTAATTTCACATGAAGAAGATTTTTTCCACTCTTGATTGGACAAGCCCAAAGAACTTAATTGAGTTGGGAGAATTCAGCTTCCATACTACTTTCCACATATCCATTAGAAAGTCTCCTTTCGAAGCATGGTATTGGTATGGAGTTCCTAACCATTTGGATTAGATTTTTGGAGGTTGTAGAGTGCAAGAAGCAAGATATTGGATCCAAACAAATAAAGGCATATTAGAGGCAATCAAGGACAAGTTGTAGACAATACCAAATCAGCCAAAGATGTATGGAGACAACAACCAAACAGAGAGAAACTTCCAAGTAATTAAATTGACACATTTAAAGTTTCATCCATACAAGCAATTTACCTTGAAAGAAAAGAGGACTGCAAAGTTGAAGTCAATGTCCCATGGTCCATGTAAAATTGTGAGGAGGATAAGAGAATTTGCTTGTGAGTTGGATCTTCCGGAAAGGAGCAAGGTACACCATACATTTCATGCTTCTTATCTCGTGCAAGTGGTTGTACCACAGGTGACAATATCAAGGGAGATTCCTCCATTTGATGATGAAGGACAATTGGTTCTTGTGCCTAAGAGGGTTTTGAAGCCAAGATAAATAAATTTGAGAAATAGTACCATCAAAGAATATCTTGTTTTGTGGAAATACTACCTAGTGAAGATGCACCATGGGAGGATGAGCAAATGTTGCAGGACCCTGAATTACAATTGCTTGAGGACAAGCAATTTTGGGCAGGGAGGACTGTAATGTCCCCTCCCTAAGGGCACTATGGTCCACCACTAACCTATTCAACTTCCATGGGTCCTAGTGGAAAATAATTGAATAAATTACTAAGGGGGTTAATTTTGACCAAAAAATCACCTTATGTAAATAAATAATTTATGGTGGGCCTAAATTTTGTTTTATTTAATATTTATAATAATTATTTATGAGTTGTCCATGGATTAGGTGTACTAAGAGGGCGCATAGGATAAGGATAAGGAAGATGAGTTGTCTCCTTAGAAAAATATGGAAGGAAAGCAACTTAAAGCAGTAAAAGTAGCCAAAAGAAAGAAAAACAGGAAAAGCATCAGCAAATCAAGAAGGCAGTATGTTTCCATATTTTTGAATATAAGTCTCTAAAAGGAATAAAAAAAGTAGGAAAGCAAGCAAGAGGCCTTAGAAAAGCCGTATATTCTAAGATTGGCCAGTGAGGGTGAATTCATGAGGCAAGTGGGTCCAAAATGCAAAAGAAACTTACCAAAGAAGCCTCCACTCATCTCTAATTCGAATTTCATAGATGGAAAGTCCTAGAAGGCAGGAAGAAAAGATAACAGAGGTTCAATAAAAGAATGATTACCACACCCATTCACATCTTTTGTCACTTTGAGAATTCATCTTGAGAGCTCTGTGTTAAATGTACAGCATCACGAGTCATTCTCCAAGCCAATCTTTTGCAACCATGATTGGGCATCATGTGTTGAGGTAGGGAGATTGAGTTGGAATCAGGAACTTGGAGTAGATTCTTGAGTTGGACTCAAGAATGACTAAGAATTCAGTTGTAAAAGGTTATTCCTCATGTGTTGAGGTGAATTATTTGATGTATCAAAGTGATGATGTTGTAAAGTCTTGTTGGACAAGGCTCAAGACTTGTGTGTCAAGTCAAGACCTCTAGTTATAGTAGGTACCCATGGGGTGGACCTCTAGTTATAGAGGTAGATGATTTGCATGTTGAAACATTAATGTTGTGTGATGTATTACTAACCGTGGTCATTGATTGCTATTAAGTCTCCTTTAGAGACCGGCCACCTCTAGAGTGAATTACTTTAGAATATGATCATTTGGTCCAATATCACAACATCTAACAAATATTCTAAGTATAATTTGATATGATAGATAATTAAATTTAACACATATTGACCATGCAGTAACGATAAGAGATAAATATAAGTGCATAGAGAAAAAGAGAATTCGAATTGATCATGAGATGACTAAGTGAATTTGAATTGTTAAACTTCAGTGAAGACTTCAGTAAATCAAAGGAGAACTCAAATTGATCACTACAGTGATGTTAACAAGAAAGAATAAGTTAAAGAGAGTTAACTAAGTGATAACAAATAAGATCTAGTTAACTAAGTGTTATTGCATGACGACACTTATGTTAAACTAAAAGACGACACTTGAGTTGCAACACTTGCATGAAGACACTTAAGTTAGCCACATAACTAAGTGGGAAAGATTTCACTAAAGGGTCGAGTTCATCCTAAGACTTAGTTCGGTGATTTAATGCACTGCATGAGAAGTGGGGCACTCTTCTTCATGCAAGATTGATTCATTTAGATGGAGGGCGAGTTCATCATGAAGTCAGAAGATAAAAATAGAAGCCAATGCATGTGACGAATATATAAATATGTTATACAATATTGATGAATGTAATGTGAAGCAAATTATCTTCTCCCTTGAAGGCAAGGTGCTTCTATTTGTGCAGGATATTATTCTGAGTCTCTCTTCTTTCTCTTTCTCTTTCTCTTTCTTTGCAATTGCACCGGGGGTGCTTGTTGTAAAAGACATTCTCTGCTATCTATCATAATTATACTCTGAAGATTTGCTGGGGTTTTTCATCCTCATTGTTTTGATGGTTTTACCTAGGGTACATCTTGTGTTATGGTTGAATGTTTCATGTGATTGAATGGTTCATTGATTCAAGTATTTAGTATTTCTGCACTTAAAGTTTTAAAGTTCAAAGCTCATCATATTTTCTCAAAACTTAACATGGTATAAGATATCAGGGAATGAAGGAGATAATATTTGTCAAGCAAAATTGAGCTTACATAGATCCTGAGGAGTTTACCACAATACTTGAAAGTCATGGAATCAATATCTATTTGACTGGAAGACCATCTTGAGGGAACTTCGAATTCAAACACTTGGAAGGAGAGGGTGTCGAACATCTTGGAGGAACATGACTTGGATGGATATGTATCCACTTTGGTGGAAGAGCCTACATCTAATGCAGGGTGTGTTACAAGGTAGTTTTCCACCTTGTGAGCACCAACATTGATTGACCTTCAGGATCCATTTTATTGACTCAAATCTATCATTTTCCCTCTAGGAACACACAAATCCCTATTTTTGTTCCTGTACGCTAGTTGTTCCACTACAGCCAGCGTACATGTAGGTTGTTCCACTATAGCCCGCGGACACCAAGTAAAATGGTAAAAACCAATAGAAAATTACTTTTTACTCCCAAAAAGCAGTTGTAGGGTGACCTTTGGCCCTCCATATACCCTGAAACGACTCGATTCGACCTTTCACTTACCTTTGGAAGGTTATATATTGAGCTCTTATGGTGTATGGAAGGGAGGAGAAAGAGAAAGAAAGATAAATCTAGTGGATTTTTGCCGTGACTTGAGTCTACACTCATTGATCCTTGTTGTTGTGAACTCCTTATGTTCACCTACCAAACTCCTTTCATAGTTTGAGTTTGCCATCGCATGGGGGATTGAAGTGGTGGAGGCACAAGTGGAGAGACCCAGTTCTTGGTTCAGATTGGTTGCTGGAAAGAGGTTGTATATTGTACTTCTTGTTATTCATTAATGGAAATACTCATTTTCTCGTCCAATTGATGTTGTGAATATTGTTAAATTACATTGGGCTATATTTGCTTATGATATCATGGATCATGTTATCAATTATGATAATGTCTTTCACATGTTATATGCACTTGCTTGCACTTGTTCTTGAGACTAATCTGCAGGTTCAAGTGTGAGTTGAAAGCTCAACGGGGATCTACTTCGAACATCCGGTAGAAGGTTGGTCTTTTCTCCATTATCTTAGCATTGTCATTTATATAGCATTGCATTGAAAATTGAGTTATTTTCTAGTAGTTAGCTGTCTATTGTGGTTTTCCCCAAGCCATAGGAATTTTTCTCCGTAACAGAAATGGCTACTCCATTGGGGATAACATCCATTTTTGGGTATTTTTAGGCATTTGTCCTTATTTTGAGTTGATGTTTGTCGAGCTTCTGTGTCATTGATTGGCCGTCGGGATCTATAGTAGAAAAATAGCTTTTTTTTGGGCTGTTTGACCTTTTTTAGGCTCATTTTCTTTTCCTTGTACGCGGGTCAACCTAGTTTTGACCACGTCTACCCGCCTCTATGTGAACTATAGCTCGCGTCTACCCGCCTCTATGTGAACTATAGCCCACGTCTACCCGCAACTGTTCTTTGAACAATTGCGTACAACTCCGGGATTGATTGATTTTTGGCCTTGGGTGTTTGCTGGGTTGATTCTGAGTGTTCCTGAGTCTTAGTTGGCCTGTTTCCTGGCTGTTCCATGCCCTGTTTGTGACCAAAAACTCCTCTTTCTTTTAGTTTTTGATCTTTTAGATTTTTCACAATTTCTTGTTTTATAGCTCATTAGCTTGGTCGAATCTTACTGTTTCGGTTTTTCCGGGTTGTCTATTTGATATGCTCTACATTTCCTTATTGAATAGTTAGATTTTGCTTGCATTTTTTCATTTCATTATATTGAAAAAATACAAAAAAATTGTTTTGCATTTTCCTTGCATTTATAAGAGAAAATACAAAAATATTTGATTTATGTACTACATTTTGCATCTGAGTGCTTGTGATTTCATCTAGGACTTGCTTGTGCATTCAAACGTTAAAGAGATTGCATTTTATTTCGAACCGTTGGATTGATTGTCATATTAGTGGCATGCTCTTTTATTGATTAGATGAGTTTAGTGTTTTTCGGTTGTGCATACCATTGAGTCTTATATATCATCAGTTTCACGACCATATCCTTTGAGTAATTACAGCCAGTAAAATCAACGCTTAATCTTAAAATTGATTAGAAATTATTTTTATTTTATAGGATGCACCAACTAGCTTAGGTTTAGAGTCTTGGAATAGATAATTGTGAGTTAACAATCCAAGACTATTGAACCAACACTATGTGTCTGACCAGGGAGTGGTGAAACCCATGATATACATCAGTGTTCTCAGGAAGCTCTACTCAAACCAGAGTTAAGCACGAGGTCACAGGAGGTTGGTTGCGGAGATAGCCCTCCAATACTGGCTGAACGTGTGATATATTTCCAGGATTTGTTCATGTACGGGGGCTCTTGAGGGATATGTACCTCTTGAGTTTCGGGCTTAGCTACCCTGCCCATACGACGGATCCCACCTGCGACTGTCCCCCTGAGCATTGGTTATATTGTGGTGCTTAGTTGCTTTACCTAGGTATCACATAGGGTGCTTGCAGAGGTTATACTGTACGTATCCTGAGTCAGATAGGGGTTGGACAGCACAGTTGCCTGCTGTATAGGGATTTGACCCTGTGCACGTAGTGAAGTCTGGGAACCCTTATAACTGATTTTTTTACCTTCGGTTATAGTTTGGGAGTCTCAAGCCTCTCCTAGGAGAGACATACCGGCTGTAGTGTTGGGAGGTCCCTTGAGCCAGTCCTGTTTGTGTGCATTTGGATGTAGTTTCCTTAAGTGTGTTCTCTTTGATAGATAGTTGGCCGTTAGGAGGTGTTCTGTTTATTTGGAGTTATCGTGGAGCAAGATCCACCTCTCCGTCGGTCTTGTCATTTAGATGGTCACATTCCCAACACTGGGGGTGGGCACATTCCCAACGTTGGGGGTGGGCACAATCCCAACACGGTAGGAGGGCACATACCCTACACTGGGGGTGGACACATTCCCAACATTGGGGGTGGGTACATTCCCAACACTGGAGGAGGGTACATCCCCAATGTTGGGGGTGGGCACATTCCTAACACTGGGGGTGGAAATGTACCCTATAATTACGGTCATTACTCAACTGCTCCTGCTACCATTAGCACTTATATGTCCCATCAATATGGTGGCAATCCTTCTTATAATGCAGCCGGTTATGGCCCTTATTACAACCCTCCTCACCATGGTACTCATAACACATATATGCCTTCGTACCCTTATACGAGTCAAGGTGGGGGCGGTTATCATCCCTATGGTCATGGTTCATATCATCCCTACGGTCCGCAAGGTTAGCCTCTATTGGGAGCCTTTAATCCAGCTTCACAGCCACCGCTCCCGTTTCTTGCTCGTTTGAACCTACCCGATCTTTCGAAGCTGACGAATGATCCGGTGTGTCACGATCCTTCTTGGCCTCCAGTCCCTACCAAGCTCCCTTTCGACATTCTGAAGTTTGAAGGGAAGGGTGGTGAGGATTTGGGTGATCATGTTACGACTTTTCACCTTTGGTGCTCCTCGAATTCATTAAATCATGACTCTATCCATCTGAGACTATTTCAATGCACCCTCACGAGGGCAGCCACGAAGTGGTATGTCAAGTTTCCTGGGGGCACCTATAGGGGTTTTAATGAGATAGATTTGGTTTTCTTAGATCACTTTCAGTTGCCGATTCGCTACGATACTGGCATCGAGATTTTATCTACCTTCCGCTAGAACAAGGCCATGCACATATCCAATCATATTCAGGAATGGCGTCGACGAAAGAGGCTAGTGAAAGCCAACATTCCTCCAGATTTTCTGTTGGAATGGTTCCTCAAGTCGTTGCTTCCATACATATCTAAGGACGTTTCGGTGTCTAGCATTACGACGAAAGAACAAGCTATATTCAAAGCCCAGCAGCTAGATCTACTCTACGCTCAATCAGGCATCCTGTATGATATTATCCTTGATGCACCGCATTCACGACATGAAGCCAAGCCCATTCCTGGATCACATGATGATGGCATTGTGGGATCCACAAGTACTCGACTCATAGACTTGGTTACCAATCAAATGAAAAATTTGTCTATTACCCTATCTACCCTTGGACAGGCTCACACCTCGTCCAGTCCTACCTAGTCGTCCGGTGTCCATTCTATACAGATGACAAACCCATCAGGTAACCATCAACCTGGTGGAAAGAAGAAGGGGAGAAACAACTGTAAGGGTGGGAATAATTCGAACAATGGAAGTAATCGAAACACTCCTAGGAAAGAGAATGCCAACCCTCCTCGGGATGGCGAAAATGCTAGTGGGGACCATAAGACGAGACGTAAAGTGAAATTCCCTTGCAAAATTTGTGGGGAGGATCACCTAACTCACTTGTGTCCTCGAATTGAAGAAGCATCGAAGCATCTTGCACAGAGCCCAGCTGTGTTGAAAGATCACCTTCTGGATCATCAGAACATGGCTTCGAATGCTCCTGTCACTGGTTATGGGACTAATGAAACTACAACGTCTTCTTCTCATGCCGGTGGCTACGGATGCGTGAACATGGTCCAATCTTAGGTTAGTGTTGCTACTCGTCAACGCGATTATGGTTCACCAGAACCGAATATGGGGAATGAGCCTCCTCCTCCTCCTTACACTTCACTACATATTGAGAATCCCACTACTATGCCGCGGATACCGAAAGGTGTTCTTAAGCGTTCGACACACAATCCCAATGCCCGAGCCGCCCAAAACTACTCCATTGTAGAAGATTTGGGTCAAACTCCGTGTGCCATGTCGTCTCTTGAGGTGTTACAGGCATGTCCTTCACAACGGCATGCCATATTATCTGCTTTGGGATTTTAGGATGAGAATAACCCTAGCGTCATTAAATTTGACACTACTGATGTCCAACCTCGCTTACCTTACCATGTAGCTTTTCAAATCCATGTAAGTTGCTTGGATAAGTTTGTTAAACGCACGGTGGTTGACAAAGGTGCTTCCACCTCGGTAATGTCATTGGATTGCTGGAAGGCTCTTGGCTCTCCTCCCCTGTCTAAGTCTATGACCATGCTTACTGCGTTCGATGGTCGGTCATTTAGGCCGCATGGTATTATCCCTTCCCTTGAGGTCCACTTGGGTGGGAAATCCGTGCCTATTGAAGTCAAGGTGGTTGATGCGCCCATCGAATACAACCTTCTCCTGGGAATTAGGAATTGGATCTACGTAATGAAAGCGATCGTATCCTCTGTATTTAGATTTATCTGCTTTCCTCATGAAGGAAAAATCGTAACGATCGATCAGCTAGACTTCCTTAGTTCTAATTCTGTAGCATCATCAGGAACTATTGTTCCCCAGATTAAAGATTCTCAGCCGACAACTAGGAACATTGGTGTAGGATTGTATCCATCCTTGATGGGATCATTCGACTTTGTTGCACCAATTTCTTTTATTGGAACCATTTCTGATAGTGTGTCCTCCTCATTGAATAATGTATCATTTTGGACCTCATATTTTAATGATTCGTGGAATGTACCATCCACGAGTACATCGTCTGGAGACATTTCGCACATTGGAATGGCTATGCCATTATCTGCAGCTGAGCTTGCGTACCGTGAAATTCAACAAGCCACTACAGAGCCGGATCCACCCTCTTCATGGACATAGGAGGAAGATCCCGTTATGCTGCCGACATTGGAAACCGACTTGTCTTTCTCTCATGATTGTATTGATGGTACTTTTCCTTCGGATGAAGCCATCATTGAGGCCATGTGTGGTAGTGAGAGGCCTTGGGAATATTTGCATCATCGATCTTATTTTCTTCCTAACCTCGATCTTGTTGAGCGAGAAGAGTTTAGAATGACTCTTGCAGAGAAGATTGGTCACCCTGTGGCTCCTTTGGATTCACATAGAATTTAAGCGGAGGGGAATATGGCCAATATCTCCCCAACCATACCGATCAACATCTCTCACACACCCGGGAAGATAGAGAACGTTTATATCGGTGCTGATTGTTCACCGAGGAGATCCATATCTACACCGAACTGTTTAAGGAATTTTCGGACATTTTCGCCTGGTCATATGAGGAGATGCCAGGAATAGACCCTAGTATTGTAGAACATGAGATTAAGATATATCCCAATTCCAAGCCGGTTTTGCAATGACTTTGTGCTGTGAATCCTAGGAAGGCAGCCAAGATCAAGGCAGAGGTGGAGAAACTACTTAAATTTGGTTTCATCTACTCGGTTCCCCTTACTGAATGGGTGTCCAATCTTGTTCCTGTAGATAAGAAGCAAGGAACCATCTGTTTATGCACAGACTTTAGAGATCTGAACCGCGCATGTCCGAAAGACAACTTTCCCACACCATTCATAGATCAAATCTTGGATGCGTGTGCGAGAAGCGAGGTTTTTTCATTCATGGACGGTTCTCCGGATATAATCAGATACAGATAAAGCCCGAGGACCAACATAAAATGGCTTTCATATGTCTTTGGGGTACATTTGCGTACCGGAAAATGCCCTTCGGCCTTAAAAATGCCGGAGCTACGTTTCAACGTGCTATGACCTATGCGTTTCATGACCTTAAGCATATAGTGGAGGCTTACTTGGACAATCTTGCGGGCTATTCTCGTAAGAGAGTGGACCACCCCAAGCACCTTCGCCTCATTTTAGAAAGATGCCAATGAAACAAGATTCATTTGAATCCCAATAATGGCATCTTTGTCGTGAGAATGGGTCGCCTTTTAGGGTTCAAAGTTTCACAAGAGGGTATAAGAGTCAATCCTCTTAGGTTGAGGCAATACTTCAATTGACTCCCCCGCGTAACCTAATTCAACTTCAGAGCCTCCAAGGGAGAGCCACTTTTCTACGACGTTTTGTAGTGAATTATGCTAGTCTTACCAAAGGTTTCGCGCACCTGTTGAAAAAGGACACACCGTTTATCTGGGATGAGTGAGCCCAACAGTCTTTCGACAATTTGAAGAAAGCTTTGGTATCGGCCCCTCTACTTAGTCCACCCGACTTTGCTAGAGATTTCCTTCTTTATGTGGCCACATCTCTTGAGATGATTGGCATGGTCTTAGTTCAAGTAGATGATGTGCTCCAAGAGCATGTCATCTATTATCTTAGTCAAAATTTAGTAGACGCTATTGACGGACAATCCACTCGACCGGAGGCCAGCCGGATCTCCCTAGCTCAATGTGAGTCTAGAACAAATAGAACAGACTACAAACACGTTTCCTAGATCTACTTAAGGATCAAGTACTAGATTTCTTACCTCTTTGATTCGCTATCCTTTCTCCCGTTATGTTGCTCCACGTCCCACGGTCGTCATATCCAAGCTGCAAGACCTGTCAAGACACAGAAAAGAGAAACGAGTAAAGAGCATCTATACAATAAGAGATCTATGTAAACAGTTAAGCAGGTAAACAACACAACATCGCCATACATAAGAGACAATATTGGTGGAAAGCATTTGTATTACTGCAAATAGAGGAGTACATGATAGAGATATAGAACTACAACCAATGACTTAACGTAGCATCCCTTCTCCACACAAGCCGATTGCCAAGCCCTTCCAAGGAAGCATGAGAGTCTCCAAGAGGTGAGTGAAGGTGTCCAAGAGAGATTTCACCAGCATGTAGATACCATAGTCTTCCTCCCTTTGGTATGGGATTGAGCCTCACATATATAGGACTAAGTGGATGAGATTATGGATAGGATAGGTTGAGAGATGGTAGGAGAGAGATAGGGGATCTTCCCAATGAGTTAGGGGTCGAGTACTAGCTCTCCAAGAGATCAGGGATAAGCCCCCAAATGGGCAAGCTTCGAGAAAGATCTCGAAATGGCTATTTTTTCCCATTAACAGACCTCGTCGCACCTTGCTATGGAGCAACCTGCGATGTCGCATGTTGCTAGTGTGAAACCTGACCTCTCAAAAGGTTGTACAAACTGAGTACAAATCCTCTCAAATGAATACTTGGTCCAGATGACTTCAGGGATGTATACACAATGGTCAAGATGATGACATTATCACAACGGTCATGATGACAACACTTGGTCATAATGATGGTACTTGCAATGGTCATGATGACAACGCTAGGTCATGACAACGACACTTGCAACACTTGCGACACTTGTGACACTTGCACAAGGGTGACAACATTTTGGTGTAACAGAATGCCCCCCAAAGCATGAAGCTGACGGAATGAGACAGGTGAAATGGTTTGATAGAAAAAATGGCAAAAGACTTGTCGGAGGAAGGACGCTGCTGCAGTACAACTGACTCTGAACTGACAATCTCATATGTAGTACAACATGGCTGTCGACCAATACATTGCAGATCCATGGAAGTAATGATCGACTGAACACAATCATGGCTACTAGACACAAGCGTAGATCCATGATGAGATGATAACACAGCTACAACCAATACAAAAGTGGATCCGTGTAATAAGACTCAATACAAACTCCATCGCAACCTGGGTAAAACATGACTCCCTAGGGTCTTCAAGCAGAACCCGCAATGATACGAATCTATCCATGTGATTACAAATGTCTTGATGTCGAACATGGTAGAAACCACTTGATTACTGGTCATTGATGTAAACCGTTAACAAGTGCGAGGGAGATCACCATTAATGTCAATGATTCCCAAGGTATCACAGTACATATCATCGAGCGTGAATAAATGAGTTGACGTCAAACGCAAGATGAAATCTTTCAATCAAGAGTCAATGATGTAAACTCATGATGAAAGCGAGGTAACCTGCCATTGAGGCATGCAGGGCCAAGGTACTTGACTGGTTTCTAGATTCAATCCTTGGATAATGAGTGGAAGTCGACAAGGATGAACCCGTCGAAGGAGGGCCATAATGAATCCCCCATCAATCGACACAAAAAACGACAAAAGATGTGTAGAGTGGATCGGATGGTACAATAACATGTGAGACTGACTCAAAGTAACAACGGAATGACGACGTGTGTACTGACTGAAAATGATGAGTGAATGTGTTCTTGAACATGGGCATGGCATGACTTGGCATTATTGACATGATGAGACTGATACCAACCCCTAATGCAACTGACGGTGGAAGCATTCTTTGGCTGATCCAAAGGAGCGACGCAACTCATGGAATTGACAAGACTCGAGGACAAACAGATTATCCAAGTATCGGTATGCAAATGCAGACGAGTGCCATGTTCAAGAATGACTATATACTGCCACTAAGGTATGTAACACAAACACTTTCCTTTTTCCCCATCATGAATGATGAGTGCCTCATGTGTTTTTAATGAGCTTGATGAGGGTAACCAGATGCTCAGTATAGCTCATCTCATAGATGAGTCCGATCCCAAATGTTTTACGAACCTAGGAAAAGAGGGGTTCGTCCCATAATGGGCCCTTCAATGTTTAAAATTTAACAAGTCCGGAGAAGGAAAACTCAGCGTCATTTCATGTTTAGAGAGTCTGAAAAGAACTAAAGGAGACTCCAATGGTCATTTTTCATAAAGTTAGCCTCATTGCCCGAAAAAGGGTAAAACAACGCGGGAGAGGACTCTTCCAGCCATGGTTGGTTGGAGTATTCCTTTTTCGTAAATAGTGCTTCCTGGTCCGAAAAATGGGTAAACTATCACCAAAAAGATGATCATTCAAATTCTTTTACAAGCATGAAAGCATCAAGTTCGCTTGGACATCTTTTCCTATTTAGGGAGTTTGAAAAGAGATTAAAAAGGACTCCATGAACAACTTTGTCATGGTTGATGACTGAGTACAACAAAGGAAAAGTAAACTCGGCACAGTTCCTTTTCCGTAAATAGTCTAGCGAGGCCAGATAAAGTGATAAACCTATACTCGTTAGACACACCTTTTTAACTCAAATTTTTAACGAGCACGAGAATGGTATCAAAAGCACTCGGAATCTTTTTCATATTTGAACCAGAGCACTAAAAAGTAAAAAGTAAGCTCAAACCACTTTTCATGTTTCAACCAGAGCACGAAAAAAGGTGAAAAGTAAGCTCAAACACTATCTTACTGTTTTTAACAAGCTCGAAGATAGGTTGGAAGAATGCTCATGACGTCTGCTTCATTTTTTAACGAGCTTGTAACAGAAAAATGAACTGTGCTCGGGATAATTTTCATGGTTTAATGAGCTCGAAACCTAAAAAGGAAAGTATGCTAAAAAATGTTCCCAATGGAGAACTTCTCCCCATCATGAAATCCAAAGGTTGGTACATGCCCCCAGCATGATTGCTAGAAGTAAGTGACTTAACTCCAACGTGGTGTGGAGAGGCGATCGAGTTGACTCCAACGTAACTTCTAGAGGTTGAAGACATGCCCCCAAGCTTCATTTCATCCGCCTAAGGCATAGGCGGGTGAAAATAAGGTTCAGGTACTAAGTCTATGAGGAGACTCGATTCAAAGGGAAAGGATATGTTTCATTTTTTAACGATCTTGAAACAAGATTAGAACTCTGCTCACAGGAACCTATTTCATTTTTTAACGAGCTTGACATAGAAAGGGAACTATGCTCATAGGTTAAGGCCCATTGACGGGTTTCTTCCCAACATGATGCCCAGAGGTTAGTAAATGCCCCCAGCGTGATTGCTAGCGGCTTAACATGGTAGTGTTCCTTCAACATGATTGTTGACGGTACGACATGTGACATGCCCCCCAAGCTTCATTTCATCTAAAAATGTTGCTTGCTAACCCAACTACCAACCTGGCTACTAATATGAAAATGTTCACCAAGGGGGCGAAAACGAGAAATAGATGAAATGAAGGTTCAAGTTCTAACTCTAGCGAAAGACTTGAATCGATGGGAGGGAGACCTATTTCATTTTTACACAAGCTTGAAATAGACAATAACTATGCTTGAAATGGAATAAAACTATGCTCGAGGGGGCCCATCTTATTGTTTAACGAGCTTGAAATAGAATAAAACTATGCTCCAAATGGATTGGTTTCATTTTTATGCAAGCTTGAAACCAAAGGTAAACTATGCTAGGGTGGTTGGTTTCATTTTTTAACGAGCTTGAAACATAACATAAACCATGCTCGTGGGAACCTATTTCATTTTTTAATGAGCTTGACATAGAACGGGAACTATGCTCATGTGAAATGGTTTCATTTTTATGCAAGCTTGAAATCAAAGAGAAACTTTGCTTGAAGGTTGGTTTCATTTTTTAATGAGCTTGAAACATAACATAAACCGTGCTCGTAGGAATGTATTTCATTTTTTAACGAGCTTGACATAGAATGGGAACTATGCTCATGTGAAATGGTTTCATTTTTATGCAAGCTTGAAATCAAAGAGAAACTTTGCTTGAAGGTGGGTTTCATTTTTTAACGAGCTTGAAACAGAACATAAACTATGCTCGTACCCCCCATCCTCAGGGGGAAGAAACCACTAAAACATGCGGAACGTTCAGGGAAGTCTAATGACTAGGAGTCATATGATGAGTGGGTGTCACGAAGGAAAGCTGATCAACGGTCACAATCCTCCCATCATAGGGAAAATACATCACTTGAAAGAGTGTGGACACTATAGCTTTCATAGCATAGACATAATCCTGTCCAAGGAGTAGATTGAAATCTAAAGGACCTTGGACAACCATGACATCAACATAAACAGTTTTACCTCTCAACGTGATAGGTAACTGCGGGAGAATCCCTAAAGGTCCTGTAGGCCTTCTATTAAAAGCCAAAATCTTGTCAGTTACTGGCACAAGCTGAGGAGAATCTATAGCTTGCCAAGCAGTTGAGGATAGAATACTAACAGAAGCTCCTTCATCAATTATCGCATGAAATATTTCTTTATCGGAAACTCCTACAGATATTTGAAAAGGAATACTCGAAGGAAGACGAGATTCTGTTAGACCATTCCAATCAAAGGAAATGACCTCAGTACTTGGGGGGGTCCTATAGGCATGGATAGGGTTTCCCCTTACCTAGGACATTCTGAACTGACTAGGAAAACATCAGCGGTTTCTCACTCTCACTTGGAAGATAAGAATATGACGAAGATTGTGTCATGGTGACTACTTCAGTCTAGACTTTCTCCAATGAAAGAGCGGGATCAAGTGGAGATGAGATCGACTCAATCACTTCACTCTCCGAAGGAAGAGTGGGATCAACTACATATGAACTTAAATTGATCACTTGGTCAACCAGTGGGGGATCGAGGGACAAATTACTATCGCTTGTTGGAAGCACCTGTTGAGAACTAGTAATATCTTCCAACCACCGTGAAGCTTCATCCATGCTTGGACAAAGGTAAGTACGATGCATGACCTTGCATAGCCAGCAAGGGTCTGCAGCTCTACCCTTTCGACCCGTCACCAATGGGTCACTGGTCGAGGGAGTATCATCAACATGATGGTCAGAGGTTGATGACACAACCGGTTTGGGGTTTTTAGACCACACTTTTGACACACGGGAAAGACCAGGACGATTCTTGAGAAGGTGATCACCCTTGCAAAGTTTGCAAGGGAACTTGGGCTTGTGAGGAATTCTCATAGAATGAGTGCCATCAGAGGTAGATGGTTGACGCTTGGTCTCTTTCTTATCTTTCTTCTTCTTAATCTTCCCTTTCTTCTTCTTCACACCAACCTTCTTACTAACATCAGAGTTTTCAGTAGGAGAAGAGGAAGAGATGGAAGCCGATTCAACTTTCGACGGAGAAGGAGAAGGGTCATCATGAGATTGACGCTCATGTGGTGAAGGATGTTAAATTTTCAGAATTTACTTCAATTTGATCTAGGATCTTAACTGAGAGAACAACATGTACAACATATCTACAGCATATCAATCATGGAGACAATAATGCAAGCACATAAGAGACACAAATATTTACTTGGGGAAAACCATAAAGGTGAAAAACCCCAATAACTTCCTCAGAGATAGATAGAGCAATGATACAACCCAAGAGATAGACATATCCTAGCAGTAGATCCTCCTCCTCCATAAGTGCGCCACTCCTCCTTGAGTGCATGAGTGAGAAGTGAGTGATCAAATAGAGTGTCTCCCGCACTCTATTTATACTTGACTTGACTTTCCTTTTACATAACTCATGTAGGCTCGAACTTAACCACATAACATAATGCTGACTGGGCCGACCCCCAATAGGGTGGTCTAATAACCCTTCGACCCACATGGCCGACCCCCAATAGGGTGGTCTAATAACCCTTTGACCCACATGACTTATACAGAGCCGACCCCAACAAGGTGGTCTAATAATCCATCAAGTATAAGTTACGACATTTACAATATAAATGACAACACTTCCGTATAGAGGAATAATACCATCTCTATAGGAGTACATACAACATACATATATGAAATACATTCCGAAGTTACATATACATCAACACTCCCTCTTAACTAGGAAGGTATTTCTCAGCATAGGTCTTCTAGCACAAGTCTTCTTCTCTGGATCATCGTCACTGGATAATCATCATCGAGACATCATCATCGTCACTGCTGCTGCTATCTCAATCAATCTCCGAATCTACTCGTCATAGGAAGTTCTACAGAGCCAGTCCTTTTTCATACTGGATGTACGCCCACCACCTACAGGTCTTCATCATCACTGGCCATACTGTGGAATTCTCAGGACTTATTACGTGCGTCACAAAACCTAGCTGCAACATCCCAGGCTATTACGAGCACACAGCTCTACTTGTAGGATCTCCCAGGAGCACATTAGATGTGACCCATCACAAAACTTGGCTGAAGCATCCCAGGCTGTTATGAGCACACGGCTCTACCTGTCGGATCTCCCAGGAGCACATTACATGTGATCTCACCACAAAACCTGGCTGAAGCATCCCAGGCTATTACGAGCACACAGCTCTACCTGTCGGATCTCCCAGGAGCACATTACATGTGGTCCAGCACAAAACCTGGCTGAAGCATCTGAGGCCTTTTTCATCCTGTCCAGATCTCCCAGGAGCAAATTACATGTGGTCATGGCAAAACCTGGCTAAAGCATCTGAAGCCTTTTTCATCCTGTCCAGATCTCCCAGGAGCAAATTACATGCCATAGGACAAAACCTTGAAAGAGCATCTACCAGATATCCCAGGGCACCGAATTACATGCCATAGGAAAAACCTCGAAAGACTATCTGCAAATCTCCCAAGGCACAAATTATATGTCCTTCCAAGCAAAACCTTGAAAGAGCATTTGCCAGATGTCCCAGGGCACCGAATTACATGCCATAGGCAAAACCTCGAAATACCATCTGCAAATCTCCCAGGGCACAAATTACATGCTTACCTGCACAACCTGATTCACGGCCACAAAGTATCATCTGATACTCATCATACATCATCCTGATGTACACATGATCACCCTGATCATCACCACTGCAACATCCTGCTGCATGTCATCTGGAGAAGCTCGTCATCCACGATCATCCTGATCATATAATGCATCCATCTGATGCACACCACGTATCTACCTGATACATATCATCATACATAGTGTATCCACCTGATACATAGATACATGATCCACACAATGTATCCATCAACATACATGATCTACCTGATCATATCTGATACATATCAATATACATGATTTACCTGATCATACAATGTATCCACCTGATACATATACAGATACATGGTCCAAGCATCCAACATGATGCATATACAAAATACATACACATGATCCAACCGATCATATCCAGCATCCAACATGATGCGTACATACATATAAATAATCCAACTGATCATATCCAACATCCAACATGATGCATACATACATACATAAAAATGATCCAACTGATCATATCCAGCAGAAACCAGAACATCATCCTGATGCTCATCATCCAGCGCTTACATCCACAGCCATGTGAAGGATCCTCCTTCCAACATGCTTGGAATGGATTCAGCAGATGTGTCCATCATTTCTTCCTCAAAGTGTCCTCGATCTAAAGAACGCCAAGCCTCTCTCTGAAGTACTCGAACTTCACCCTGGCTAGTGGCTTCGTCAGCACATCTGCAATCTGCTCGTCCGTTGCAACATACAAGAGCTTCAGAGCTCCTCTCTACACCATATCCCTGATATAGTGATATTTGATCTCTATGTGTTTCGACCTGTCATGAAACACTAGATTCTCAGATAGCTTCACACAACTCTGGTTATCACAGAAGATACCAGTAGCATCCAACGGGAGATCAAATAACTCAGACAGTAGCATCCGTAGCCATACTGCCTCACAACTAGCTGAACAGGCTGCAACATACTCTGCCTCAGCTGTACTCAGTGCTACGCAGGACTGCTTCCTGCTAAACCAAGAGATCACACCTGATCCCATACTGAAGCAACACCCAGATGTGCTCTTCCTATCTGCAGCACTGCCTTCCCAATCTGAATCAACATAACCCTGCAGGTTAAAATTTGATTCGCTTCATACTTGAGCCCATAATCCACTGTACCCTTCAGGTACCTCAGAACATGCTTTACAGCAACCAGGTGAACACTCCTCAGATCTGTCAGGAACTAGCTCAATGTGTTCACCACAAAGCAAATATCTGGTCTCGTGTTCGTCAGGTACATCAAGGACCCAATCATCTGACGATACATAGTGATATCAACTGGCTCAGATGAAGCATCACACAGACGCTTCAGGTTCGATGCCATCGGTGTGGCCATAGCCTTGCAGTCCATCATCCCGAACCTCTTCAGGATCTCTACTGTAAAATTCCCTTGTCCAAGGAAGATTCCATCACTCTGCCACACCTCCATGCCAAAAGAAATAGTGCATCATCCCCAAGTTCCTCAACTCGAACTCGGCAGCAAGCTTCCGCTGTGTGTCAGCAATCAATCTATCCTCACCTGATACAAACAGGTCATCCACATAGTAGTATCATTGGATTGCCTTCCTCAACCTTGTAGTAAAGGTTGGAACCCGCTTTACTCTTGGTAAAGACCAAACTGGATAGAAAGCTGCCTATCCTACCATACCAAGTTCTGCACATATATGATTTCCTGTCGTGTGTCTCAGAACCAAGTGGCTGCTCCACATACACTTCTTCAACTACACCATTCAAGAAAGCTGTCTTGAAATCCATCTCGTGTATCTTCTATTTCATCACTTTTATATTTCTCTAGGCTGCCGTCTGCAGCATGCTTGATCTTGGTAGATCCATATGGAAGTCATAACAAACTTCCCTTCAGGTCTTGGGACTACATCCCAAACATCATTCTTCATGATCGACGAATCATGGAATTCCATTTCTTCATCCCAGATCCTGGGAACTTCAATATCTTCAATAGATATCTTTGTTGTTGGAACAAATGTTGTAGTCATTTTGTAGGTGAAGATATACGATCTTTCCTACAAAACAGGTTAAATTGCATGATTAGAAACATCTCATAATTTTTAGAACAAATTCTTACACATAAAGAAATATGTCATACAGTCATGCAATTATCTTAGCCAATGCTTCAATACAACATTTATCCATATCCCGTAACTTTCTAGATGCCTTCCAATCTCTACCAGAACATTGTTAAGAGTGTGCACAACTCCCAACATGTCAGCAAAGAGGCTTCATTCTAGATAAGTAGCAATGGAATGTTGTACAGTTCCATAGGCCACTTACCCATGCATATTAGTAGTATACTGTTCATCAATGCAATTATTCTAATATGCATAATACACAACCTAATTCTAGGAACATCAGTATATACATTATTGAATAGTATTATTTAAGAAATGACAATTCAAATACTTATCTTTGTTTGTTCGTTGGGTGGATTCCCTCTGAGTCTTCGCTTCCTTGCAGGAGATACTGGAGTCCTAATTTGAAGTAGCTTCTTCTACACCTTTTTGATGTGGAATGTAGAGAGATGGTCAACTCCCTCTGAATATCTGCATCCTTGCATAAACTACTGAAGTGTGCTCCTTTGCTTTCTTGCAGGAATAACTAGAGTGTACTCCCTCTTGATCTTTGCTTCCTGGATTACCTATCCTTGAACTTACATACATTCTCGATCCCTATGCATGCTTGTTAGTATCATCATTGTGTTATCCTCTAGGTCTCATATAAAATCATACATTCATTAGTATACTATTAAAACACAATAATCTCAAGCATGTATAGTCATGATCATTTCAAACAGAAATAATAAGCATTAGCATTCAAGGTTTATGTAGGATTCTTATGGTTAGTCAAATCATAAGAAACATAACATGTCTAAACCTATAATTACTCAAACCTATGACTCTTTGGGTTAGTCATATCATTAATTGAGGTAAGACACATAATGTGCATATACCCATGATTATTCAAACTTATGACTTCATGAATAATCATTATCAACAACACAACAGTATAAGATCCTAACCCAAGGTAGGATTCTAGCTTGATATAGGAAAAACATACCTGGATTAGAATGCTAGCTAGTTATGTCTAACATACTCGCATAATGTCTTCTGGTTCTCTTCAGAGACTTGTGCTAGTAACCTGCATGTCTCATAAGTTAACCATTGTAGAAACAAGTTATACATACCTCGAAAGTAGATCTTCTATGTGATCCATGACAATGGATGAATCCTTGTCTTCATGTCATCATGATCATATGTTCTTGAAACCAGAACATGATTTGTCTTTCTTGGTGTACCTTTCATGTTAGTAGACAACATAAACCTCATACAACACCATAATGCATTAGTACAATCATAAGTGTCAACACCCTAATCAATGAATATTTTCTATCATGCATTCATAAATTTGTTAAGGTGATACGACAAATCTAAAATCAAGATTGTACTAACCATAATAACATGAAGACAATCATACCATAAATTTAATCATGAACAAATATCGAAATATACCTCGATGAGTCATACCTGTCGAGATCGCTTGTAATATTCTTATGTAAGGCCTTAGCTTCATCTCCCTCTGAAACAGGAACTTCCATCTTCTTCTAGGATTAACCCAATCCACTTGATTTGCAAGAACTGGACTTGGAGCTGGATATGGGTTTGTTAGAGAAACCCCAAAAATTCAAACTTTGAATTTCAAACTTCTGAAAGGATAGAAATATGCGCCTTGATGAGCTGATCAAGCTGGTATATTCAGAATTTGAAAATTGCAAAGTTTCACTCCTTAATTTTTCCTTTGAAACTTCCGGATTTACTGGACGTGACCCCGAGCTGGGGTTTGATGAAGCCCACTCTTCTGTCCAATCAAAAGGTTTGATCCAAATCTCTAAGCTTCTATTTTTCTGAGGAGCTTCCAGCCGCGGTCACAGATTTCAAAAATTCCCATTTTTACGGAAGCCCTAATTTTCCACTTTTCTGATCAAAGTCCCGAACTAGGGTCTGATCAAGCCCGGCCTTCTGCCCAACCAAAAATTCTGATCTTGGTCTCTAAATTTCTATTTTGATGAGTAGCATCCAGCCGTGGTCTCCGATTACAAAAATTCCAACTTTCTCCGAAGCCCTAAATTTCGGAAGCCATGAATGAAGGTACTCAAAAATAATTTTGTTTTGACAGAAATATGTACCTAATTGTTTCTGGTGTAACTCTGAAATTTTTGATCCACAGGGTCTGAAAACGTTTCCTGAGATAGCCCAACCTGTTAGCTTTCCATCCTGATAGGTCTGACCTCAATTGGATTCTCTGAGAGAGAGTTATGCCAAGTGTCGCAACGTGACCTGTTTTGGGATAATACAGGATAGCAAACTTGTACGGCGTGCCACGTGTCACTGTTTGAACTTCAGCCTCTGAAATTTTTTCCTGATATCGCTTTCCCTGTTATCTTTCCATCATGACAGGTCTGACCTCAATTGAACTCTCTGAGAGAGAGTTATGCCAAGTGTCGTAACGTGACCTGTTTATGGGATAATACAGGAGAGCGAACTTGTACAGCGTGCCACATGTCACTGGTTCCAATTCGGCCTCTGTAAAATTTTCCTGACATAGTACAGTCTGTGTACTACCTGTCAATTTTTACTAAATTTCATTTGGATCTTCCTAGCCCAAGTTATGACCTTTTTCCCAAGGTCACCTGATTTTGACTCAGATCTGGAAGAGGCAGAAACCCTATATTGTACAGATCATAAATCACAAAGTAAAACGAATTAGAGGTTGTCCTTTGGACACAAGGTACATGGGGATTTAATATTCGACCTGTAAAGATTTTAGATCCGAAACCTTCGCCAAAACGGATTTATAGCGAAAGTGCTATGATGACTGGTTTTTGCTATATCAAGCCCTAGCATCGTAAGTGCAACAAGTGTCATACATGCCATATCATGCCTTCTTTCAGGCTAGCTCTGATACCATGTTAAATTTTTAGAATTTACTTCAATCTGATCTAGGATCTTAATTGAGAGAACAACATGTACAACATATCTACAGCATATCAATCATGGCGACAATAATGCAAACACACAAGAGACACAAAGATTTACTTGGGGAAAACCATAAAGGTGAAAAACCCCAATAACTTCCTCAGAGATAGATAGAGAAATGATACAACCCAAGAGATAGACATATCCTAGCAGCAGATCCTCCTCCTCCATAAGTGCGCCACTCCTCCTTGAGTGCATGAGTGAGAAGTGAGTGATCAAATAGAGTGTCTCCCGCACTCTATTTATACTTGACTTGACTTGCCTTTTACATAACTCATGCAGGCTCGAACTTAACCACATAACATAATGCTGACTGGGCCGACCCCCAATAGGGTGGTCTAATAACCCTTCGACCCACATGGCCGACCCCCAATAGGGTGGTCTAATAACCCTTTGACCCACATGACTTATATAGAGCCGACCCCAACAAGGTGGTCTAATAACCCATCAAGTATAAGTTACGACATTTACAATATAAATGACGACACTTCCGTATAGAGGAATAATACCATCTCTATAGGAGTACATACAACATACATATATGAAATACATTCTGAAGTTACATATACATCAACAAAGGACTTGGGTCCGACACGATTGGTGCACTTGGTGTAACCGGATTGGAGAATAACCATACTGGTAATCCTAACGTCAATCCAGGAAGACTCAACGTAGCCATAAATGGAGGACCAACAATTCCACAAGGGGGAATACCAAATGGCATACCTTGGAAAGGGGTGCCTTGGTTGGTAGTCTCAGAAGAGTCTTCCATATCTAAGCTTCCTAAGAGTCTCTAAAGTAACACACAAGTCAAACACTACTCAAGTCTAAAAGCAACAAGCAAACTGTGTGAATAGGAGTGGATTCAAAGTCTGGAACCTCACAGGATTATCAAGGCATCGAAATCGCTATATACTGCAGGGTCCAACAATATGACGCGACAAGGAGGATTGGGACCGTACCCTTTCCTGCATACCCGATTACCTGGATAGTACGTGCGTGCTAATCTCCCCGAGTGTTGTTCTCGGTGTATTGCTTTGCCAAGACGGCCAAATGGTTAACTCGGTTGGTTTCAGGAATCCTAGTGGTGTCTCTTGATATACGCAAGGTACGTGGGAGCTCAAATCTGTAGTGGTGCTGTCTAATGCACAGCCGTTGGCACAAGACCTTCCGATATATGTGTCGAGTACGTGATACACCCTTCGATATATGCCAAGTATGAATTATGGTACTTGGTGGGTACGTGAAGGAGCTCGATATACCGATGTACGTGGAAGACTACAATACCCCCGGACTACAGCGCTGGAAAATAACAACAGCTGCCATGCTTAAAGACGCTGGAACACGTCTCTAACTTACACACAGTTACTAAATGATTTTAACCTAAGCTAGCTTTAATTTTATCTTGTACGGTTAGGTGGATGCATGAGGTGAGTACATAAATGTAAACATAATGCAATACTCAAGTACATGATAATGCACATTTTCCTTTCCTTTTCAATGAAAACTACTTAAGGTAGGGAGAGATTTTTCTTTCTTTCAAACCAAAAGTACTTAAGTAGTAGAGAAAAGAAAAATTCCTTCCTAGAGTGCAATAATTCTAACTTTCTGCAATAATCATCCAAAAAGCGTAAAGAAAATGAAAGATGCAGCTAATCTTAACAATGTATAAGACAAGATAATGAAGCACTTTCAATTTTCAAATGCATGTACCAAGAATGGAATTTGATAACTAAAACCTTTTCATATTTATATACAGAAAGTGAGAGGATATCTACAACACTCTAATCTTTTAGAAATTCCCAAAGAAAAATGGCAAGCACCTAAACAACTCAAAGGCACTCAAGAGAGGCTCAAAATCTACCAAATGCAATAATTATAACTCATTTCCTATCTTTTTACACTTGAAAAAGACACATCTAAGCTACGAAAAGAAGGATTCCACTAACATTTCCAATCAAATGCAAGACTACGGAAAGCATTTAACAATCTTATCTAACTCAAATGCATACAAATCTGGAATGAATCTTTCTTCTTCTTACTATGAGTGTAAGACCAAGAATTTCAATTGATCAAATTAAAGCAAGAAGAATACTTATGTTTTCCAATTTCATGAATATAGCAAAAGAGTGACAAAATCAAGCTCTTCTTTGAACTAAAGTGGAGACAAAGAATCAATCTTTCCCAAAAATGATTTAATAGCTCAGCATGTAAGGGAAACAAGATATCCCACACTCTTCAAGAAAGAGAGGCTAAAAAAGACATGGATATCCCACACTCTTCAAGTCTTTAAAACAAGCTAGTCACGCCAAACCAAAACTGATCTCAAAACCTTAAGATGGGTCAAAACGATTGATGAATGCACGATTCATGGCCCCCCCATTTCGCTTAAAAATGCAAGCAAAACACTAGTTTTTACTCAAAGGGCCAAACATGAATCCAAATCTAAAAAGACCCAAAAACCAATACAAACAAGCCAAACAAAACACTGCTCGATGACAGGTGCAAAAAGAAGTTTGGGATCAGATCTAGTGCAAAGATCAGATCAAGTGAGGAGAGGAGGGATAACAAGGTCAAGTGGATGAAGGTGGGGGAACCAAAGTATCCACCACTACCAAGCTGAAACTTGTTAAAATGGGACCCAATACAAATCCACACAAAATACAAAACACTTTCAACACACAAATAAAAAATGGGATCTCTGGCTGGATTTTGCAGCACAGAGGAGAGTTTATATACCAAACCAAGGCTCAGACTGTCAAACAAGGGAATGGATGCTTGTATGCCAAGCATTGACTGATCGACGCAGTCTATCTTTGCAGACAGTGCGATGTCGCAGTTTACCTATATGAAAGGTGCGACAACGTCGCAGTTCACTAATGCACAGGTTGCGACGAGAAAGCTACAGTCACAGGAAGAAGCTCAGGAAAACACATTGTCGCTCTGTTTTCACTGCCCAGGTGCGACAGGCGAGTTCTAGATTAAAAAATGAATAAGATCTCTCAAGGATGAACCATAAACAGGTTTGAAACTAGGTTATACAAACTCAAAGGAAGAAGATCAGGATCTTCAATGTGAAGATCTGATAATGGGATCACTCCAAAGAAGGAAAAATGACAAAAATAATAACGAGGATTGTGTCAAGCAATCAACTGAAAATGACTCATATTAATGACTACTAGACAAAGAAACTCCCCAGTATGGTCGCCAGATTTGTTGACGGACAATCCACTCGACCGGAGGCGAGTCGGATCTCCCTAGCTCAATGCGAGTCTAGAACAAATAGAACAGACTACAAACACGTTTCCTAGATCTACTTAAGGATCAAGTACTAGATTTCTTACCTCTTTGATTCGCTATCCTTTCTCCTGTTATGTTGCTCCACGTCGCACGGTCCTCAGATCCAAGCTGCAAGACCTGTCAAGACACAGAAAAGAGAAACGAGTAAAGAGCATCTATACAATAAGAGATCTATGTAAACAACTAAGCAGGTAAACAACACAACATCATCATGCATAAGAGACAATATTGGTGGAAAGCATTTGTATTACTGCAAATAGAGGAGTACATGATAGAGATATAGAACTACAACCAATGACTTAACGTAGCAGCCCTTCTCCACACAAGCCAATTGCCAAGCCCTTCCAAGGAAGCATGAGAGTCTCCAAGAGGTGAGTGAAAGTGTCCAAGAGAGATTTCACCAGCATGTAGATACCATAGTCTTCCTCCCTTTGGTATGGGAGTGAGCCTCACATATATAGGACTAAGTGGATGAGATTATGGATAGGATAGGTTGAGAGATGGTAGGAGAGAGATAGGGAATCTTCCCAATGAGTTAGGGGTCGAGTACTAGCTCTCCAAGAGATCAGGGATAAGCCCCCAAATGGGAAAGCTTCGAGAAAGATCTCGAAATGGCTATTTTTACCCATTAACAGGCCTCGTCGCACCTTTCTATGGAGCAACCTGCGATGTCGCATGTTGCTAGTGTGCAACCTGCGAGGACCTCTCAAAAGGTTGTACAAATTGAGTACAAATCCTCTCAAATGAATACTTGGTCCAGATGACTTCAAGGATGTATACACAATGGTCAAGATGATGAAATTATCACAACGGTCATGATGACAACACTTGGTCATAATGACAGTACTTGCAACAGTCATGATGACGACACTAGGTCATGACAACGACACTTGCAACACTTGCGACACTTGTGACACTTGCACAAGGGTGACAACATTTTGGTGTAACAAACGCTGAGCTGAGATACACTCATCTGGAGAAGTTGGCACTTGTGACTGTCCATGCAGTCCAACGTTTACGACATTACATCATGCTTAGGCAAAACCACAGTTATAAAACATATAAATCCATTTCAGTTCGTGCTATCACGACGTCTGATTGGGGGGGAGTATAGTAAATGGATTGTGATTCTTCAGGATTTTGATCTTGATTTTGATTTGGCGAAGTCGGTGAAATCCTTGGTTTTCGCTGAGCTCATGTCAGATTTTCCATGACTTGATGAGGACATCGTCCATGAAGATTCGTTTTTGGATGAGCATTTGTTTCTTATCTTGTTAGCGGACCCTTGGTATGGGGATATCATCATATATCTCCAAAATTTGAAGTTCCCTTTGCACTGTTCATTGTATGAACGACAGCGTGTGAGCCACCAAGCTAAAGATTATGTCATCGTCGGTGACACTTTGTATCATCGAGGAAAGGACTCTATCCTCCATCGTTGTTTGACTCATGAAGAAGCAGATTTAGTGCTGAATGACTGCCACAACGGGACATGTGGTGGTCACTTATCTGGGCTTGCGACAACCCAACGCATTATGTGAGCATGTTACTTCTGGCCTTCGATCATTAAAGATTGTATGAACGCTGTGAAAAGATGTCACCCTTGCCAGGTGTTTTCTTGAAATAGACACTTGCATCCAGCGCCCCTTCATCTGGTCATCACCGTTGGTCCCTTCACTAAGTGGGGGGTGGATTTCATGGATTGCAAACCAGCTTCGGCTGGGGGGCATCACCATATCATAGTGGTCGTGGACTACTTTTCCAAATGGGTTGAGGCCATGCCTACTATAAAAGCCGATGGTGCTATAGCAACCCACTTCGTGTTCAATCAGATTATCGCTCGATTCGGTATCCCGAAAGAGATTGTCACTGACCATGGCAGTCACTTTCAGAACAAAATGATGGCAGATTTGTCACTCAAGATTGGGTTTCGTCAAGAACATTCATCTTCTTATTACCCCCAAGTGAATGGTCAAGTTGAGGCAGTCAATAAGTCCTTAAAGACCATTCTCCAACGTACCATCCAGCAAAGTAAGAGCAAATGGCATATTATGTTATATCCTTCTTTGTGCGCATATCAAACCGTAGTTAAGACTGCCACTGGTTTCTCGCCATTTCAGCTAGTACATGGTGTGGAGTCTATTTTACCGATTGAATGCGAAATCCCTTCGTTAAAACTAGCCATAGAGCTCCTGCCTGATACATCAAATGTTGAGCAACATTTGATCCACCTTGAGCAGCTTGATGAGAAGCATAGAGATGCCACCGTGGCTATAGATGCCAACAAACGTCGGGTCAAGGTTAAATATGATAGGTCTGTCTGTCCCCGGCAATATGTTGAAGGTGACTTGGTCCTCTTGTATGACCAAGCTAAGGAACCCCTGGGGGCAGGCAAGTTTAACCCCATGTGGAACAGTCCTTACATAGTGAGGCGTGTCCTTGAGAAAGGAGCCTACGAATTGGAATATTATGAGGGGAATGCCTTGAAGGAGCCTAGAAATGGGCTCTACCTCAAGCGGTATTACGCTTGAGCTTCTAGCTCGAGCTAGTACTTTTGTATACTATTGTATAGTTGCTTCTGTACATAGTTTATATTTCTTTTGGTTTTTCGGATCTGCTGATTCACTTCCGTTTGGTTGACAGATGTCATCGGAATCTCCTATGTTCTTAGGATTCGGGGATGGTGCTAGCTGTCATACGCAGCGACTCACTTCTGTTGCATGGGTTATTTATTCACCGGACCGTCAGATTGTGTTTTCAGGAGGTGCCTGTCTCGGTCCTACATCCAACAATGTGGCTGAGTACAGTGTTGTAGTTGAGCTACTTCGAGATTCCATTTCGCATGGTATCTAGTCTTTATAGGTACGCCTGGATTCACAACTGGTTGTGTCTCAATTGAATGGCCGGTATCGCGTGAGGGATCCTACATTACTATGGAGGTTCTTAAGGGTAAGGCTCTTGGAGCATCATTTTGTTTCTAATACATACATTCATGCTCCAAGATGTTTTAATCATGTATCTGATGTATACGCTAATTATGTCCTAGATTGGCATTTGTCACATCAATAAAGAAGCACAAAATAAAACATTCATTCACACATTTGTACATACACATATAGTAGAACCAGAGAATTCTAGTTTTTTATAAATAACATGTCCAAAAAGGTAGTGTCACAGTACAAAACTGGAGCCCGTAGCTCTAAAAAAATACCTAATCGATACAAAATATGGGACTCTGAGATATCTAAGCCCTAGGAGGAGGCATAGCTGCCTCGACAGGATGTGTCTGATAATAGTAGTGAACTGCTTGGGCTATGCACCGCAGTAGTTGCACCCAGGTGCCCGGTACTCCCACAACATGTCGTTGCATCGCCTCTGGCAGATGCTCCACCTCAATCATGGGTAATCTGTTGGTCATATGGGACAGGTTGACCCGTACGGTCTATAATGTGCTCTCTGCTGTAGCGCCAACTACCTCTCCACCCCTGCCCCATCGACGATGTCTCGGGAATCCCTTTGGTCTTCGCAGACCAACATCTGCGAGCAAACATTGGAATGTCAATATGTGATACTACACCAAAACATTTTTTGCATTTTCATATATAATAAAAAATCCCAAAAAATTAAATATACAAAACATAAAAAGAGTAACATACCGATGTCTCCGAACGCGGCCCCTGGAGGAAGCGGCATGTCGCAATCGCCACAGAAGTCTATCTCGACATATGGGTAGTCATCAATGGAAATGACCTGTTGATCCCACCAGTGGAAGAACTCATATGTATATGGTGATGCCTGTCGAACACCACCCTGTCGCGTAAGAACCTTTGCACACTAGGTCAGGGCTGGGTCTCGGAGAGTATGTGGAGGGACTTCAACCCTCGGACTGAGCCTTAGAACTCTCTCGAAGAAAAATATGCATAGTATACTGCCATACTCGAAGTTCTTTGCCTGCCCACGCTTGCATTCCGTTAACTGGGTCTTCATAGACGCCAGTAACGTTGTGCACCAGTCATATACTATGGGCCTCATGCACTCTGAGGCGTAGAACATCACCAGCCTTGAAGCTTGGTGTAGAGCTGCTGAACCTGTGATCCTGACGAGAGTGGACACTATGATCTTAATATTCAAACTGACTATGGCCCCAATGGGTACCTGACTCCCCACCTTTTGGGTACCGGGAGGACAATACCACTCTATGTAGTCGAGAATGGTGATCCCACCACCAACAGTGTAAGATCAAAGACTAGCCACCTCCCCTCAGCGGGATAACCCTATAATGAAATATATGTCATCCACCTCTAAGGAGAGTGTTTGACCATCCATGTTGAAGTTCTGTGCGTCTACGTCCAAGTAGTATATCAACCGATGGAGCAATTGGTTTTGGTCCCTTAAACCCCCAATGTTCTAGAATTTATAAAGGCCGCATGCTTGTAGTGCTTGCTGTGCGGGAAAATATTGGCGAACCATCTCATCGACAACATCATGCTCTCTTTCCCTCCACTCTAGAACCCTCCTGGAGGAAGAAACAAAACTTTTTTAGCTTTTAATATTCAAAAAACTAACCTCACGACCGTACCCGCAGGAAAAAGAGTAAACAGGGGCATCTACTTGCGGTCAACGCATGTGTTGACCGCGTCTAGCAGGCCCTACCCACGACCTGTAGAGCTATAGCCCGCGTACAGCATCGTGGATAAGTAGGGCTTGCCTAATAAAAATAATGGACCACTAAAAACAGAAATAAAAGCTATCAAATGAAAGAGGGGGATGAGATGACTAACCTGCTCCAGATGGTTCGTGAAATGGATGCCCACAGCTTTCGGAATCAACAACTGAATTTCGGAGGTGAAAACTAACCAAAACCACTATTTGGGTGAAAATGAAAATGAATTGGTAAATAGTAATTTATTTTTACTATTTATAGTTTTGTAAACCCACTTTTCTATAGTTTTCACCATTTTAAGCTGTTTCGAACTAATGAAATGTCTTGGAGCACTATTTTGAACAGATTTTTCCGAGGAGAGTTGAATTTTTGACCGTTTCGCGCCTACGGCAGTTATATTTCACACCCATCATATAGGTTAGATGTCATTTTCACTTGCATTATGCATTTGACCTTTGACCATTTGTCATTAACCCTAGGTGCGACCCCGTTTTGTAACCGACACAAAACCTTCACATTGTTATAGAAGTGTCGTTATTTAGCGGTAGGGCTTGTCCGAACATGGGTGCCCTAGTTAGAGCCTTGTTATGCCTTTTGGCACCCATGCCATTGTTTCTCCCTAGGATCGGGAGTCCTTTGTAGTTACATCATGACTTTGCGATAAATACTCATACTTTACTTTGTCTTATGCTAGCCATCTCCCATAAGGACTCCCCCAGTTTTACCAAGTTGTGATTGCATTGCATCATCCTGCTTGCTGCTTGAGCCTTGTGCCGGCTCCCGCCTACTCAATTGTTATCCTGGTGCCTAAGCACTTTCCTTGTCGAGCCCTGTAGAGATTTAATTTTCCTTTTGCAATTTGATGACCTTTTGACCCTGAGGGAACACCCCCCCGAGTGTCCACACCCTGCACATGCTTCCTTGCATTGATCATAGGTATGTTCCACTGCTTGGTACTAGTTTGATCTCTATTTGACACTCGTTCCCTCACTTGTTGTACTATAAGCAATTTTATTCTTTTTCAAGCTTTCCAAATATGAAAAAGACCAAAAAAATCAAATATCCCAAAAAGACGGACGAGAGAATATTTACTTCTTTTTGTTGGCAGCTATTGTGTCGCCTTTGAATAGAGCATTCATTCCACTCCATCCATTATGAGTTGGGACTATAGTAGGACCTTAGGAGCTGTACTCGTTTCTAAGATTTTACTCCACCGATTCGTTAAGCTTCCAGTCACTATGGAGCCCTTTTGTTGATGCCTCCTGCATCGCACAGTTGTTGTTATCGTGAGTCCATGCTGCCTGAGTCTATCCATTTGCTCATGCTCTTGTTCAAAGGAAGTCCTGAAATTAGAGTCGGCCACTCCTTGGATCTCTTGACTATTGCATGTCAGCCATCCTTATTGAGTCAGTTTGTTCATCCGAGTTCTTCCAAATCTTACAGCGTAGCTGTTACCTCGTGCTGGTTGATGGGGGATGCCTTAATGCCCTCCTTCCAGCAAGTTTTGTTCCGTCGACTTCAACTCATTTATTCAAGAATTGAGACTTAGAGTCGGTTGAGTACCTTGAGGATTGCAGTCATTAGTGGTAGGTTCTCTCGTCATCGACAGTTTTGGGAATACATCAATGTCCCCTGATCGATGGATTCATCTCAATGTTCAACCTCAACACATCTATTCACACTCTGATGATTGTACTATGTGCCTTGATGCCCATTTTCATTATTGGTGGGTTATCTCACGTCTGTTAACGGTATACATCATTGACCAGTAATTAGACGATGTCACATCAGGTTTGACTTCAACACCTTTATTCGCTTGATGGGACTTGCACCATAGATGATTTTTGTAGAAGAACCCAAACGTTAGTAGCATTCAGTATGCTGCTCTTGATCGTGACTGCACTCATGAGAGCTTGTTTCTCATACATCAGCAGTTTGTACCTCCAATATTGCACCAGTTGTTTCCTTCTCAACATGAGACCATATTTTACTGTATGGGTCATGGCTATGACCACTCATGACATGTATTCACTATATACTGCCTCTCATGGCCATTGTATCAGATTGTTGTATTGTACCGATATGTATTCAGAGATATTATTGTATTATGACGAGTGAGCTACTCTCTCCATTTGTGTCTCCATTACTCCACTTTTGAGATTTATAATGTATTTCGGCCATCGTAGTACCTTCTCTGACCTCACACATTAGGGGGTATCTGTTACAGCGTAATTTTCCACCTTGTGCGCATCAGCATTGATTGGCCTTCATGATCCATTTTATTGACTCGGATCTATCATTTTCCCTCTAGGAACACACAAATCCCTATTTTTGTTCCTGTACACTAGTTGTTCCACTATAACCAGCGTACACACAGGCTGTTCCACTATAGCCTGCGGACACCAAGTAAAATGGTAAAAACCAATAGAAAATTACTTTTTACTCCCAAAAAGCGGTCGTAGGGTGACCTTTGTCCCTCCATATACCCCGAAACGACTCGATTCGACCTTTCAATTACCTTTGGAAGGTTATATATTGAGCTCTTATGGTGTATGGAAGGGAGGAGAAAGAGAAAGCAAGATAACTCTAGTGGATTTTTGCCGTGACTTGAGTCTACACTCATTGATCCTTATTGTTGTGAAATCCTTGTGTTCACCTACCAAACTCCTTTCATAGTTTGAGTTTTCCATCGCATGGGGGATTGAAGTGGTGGAGGCACAAGTGGAGAGACCTAGTTCTTGGTTCAGATTGGTTGCCTACAAGAGGTCGTATATTGTACTTCTTGTTATTCATTAATGGAAATACTCATTTTCTCGTCCGATTGATGTTGTGAATATTGTTAAATTACATTGGGTTATATTTGCTTATGATATATGTATCATTTTATTGATTATGCTAATGTCTTTCACATGTTATATGCACTTGCTTGCACTTGTTGTTGAGACTAATCTGCAGGTTCAAGTGTAGGAGTTTAAAGCTCAATGGGGATCTACTTCGAACATCTGGTTGAAGGTTGGTCTTTTCTCCATTATCTTAGCATTGTCATTTATATAGCATTGCATTGAGAATTGAGTTATTTTCTGGTAGTCAGCTGTCTGTTGTGGTCTTTCCCAAGCCATAGGAAGTTTTCTCCGTAACAGGGTGCATCAACTTCAAGAAGAACCAAGCTAAAAACAAACAGATCATCTATGATTTAGTAAAGGACAATTTGATGTCTGTGATCACTCTGTTGAAGACCGCAAATGAGTGTTTTGATACATTGAAAAACCTATATGAGAAGAAGGCCCCAAGTCAAAAGAGGGAATTGAAGAATAAGCTTCGAAACCTAAAGATGGAGAAGGATGAGACAGTGGCCTCCTTCTTTACCAAGATCTCTCTGGTAAGAGATCAACTTGCTAGTATTGGAGTAGTGGTGGATGAAGATGATCTTCTCCAAACCGCTATTGATGGTCTCCCATCCTCATGGAAGACATTATTGGATGTAGTAAATGGAAGAGAGGTAAAACCTAAATTCGAAATGTTTTGGCATTACTTCCTCCAAGAGGAGGGGCAAATCCAAAGCAAGTCAGTGTGCATCAAAGAAGAAAACCTTGCCCTCATAGCAAGGATGAAGAAAGGCAAGAAGAACTTCTCTCAAAATAATTTTTCCCATTCAAAGAAGAAGGTATACGACAAGGAATTTGGAAAGTCTAAGGTTAGATGCTACAATTGTGACAAGAAGGGCCATTATGCAAGGGAGTGCAAATCAGAGAAAAAATGAAAGTTTCATGCTTCTACCACTATAAAAGATGAAACTACTCAGAAGAATGCACCCGAAGAAAATGAGACAAGGAGGGAGTATTACCTAGTTTCATCACTTTGTGGATCCATCATCACAAGTGAGGACACATGGTTGGTTGACAATGGCACATCCAAACATATGACTAGTTATAAGAGCACCATCACCAATCTCAAGGAGACAAATTTTGCATGTAAGGTAGAGCCGGGAGACAACACAACCTATTTGATCCAAGGAGTTGGATCCACCTCCTTCCACCTGAGTTCATGAGATATTTTACATGTGGAGGAAATTATTTATGTTCAAGGATTGAAGAAGAACCTCCTAGCAGTTTTGGTTCTTGAATATAAGGGATCCCGAGTTATCTTCATGGATAACCAAGCACTATTATGGAGGAAGAACAAAGACTTGAAATATGCAGCAACAATTGGAGTTAGAGAGGGAGGTCTCTACAAGGTACTCGGGAAGTACATTCAACCTATGGTTCACAACACTATCAGTCCATGCGAGCTATGACATAGGAGTCTTTGTCACCTCCATTACAAAGTGCTACCAGGATTACAACAAATGGTGAAAGGTATGCTCATATTTGATTTTGATCATGATAGTGTATGTAGGGGTTGTGCACTTGGGAAGAATGTTAAAACGAGTTTCTCTAGCAATACTACAAGATATAAAGGAATTTTAGATTTAATACATTTTGATGTATGTGGTCCCATATCATCCCCTTCCCTGAGTGGCTATTTATATTATGTACTATTTATATATGACTTCTCTAGAAAGTCATGGATTTATTTCCGAAAGGATAAGAGCGAAACCTTTAGCAAGTTTCAGGAATTCAAAGCCCTAGTTGAGAATAAGATAGGAAAGCACATTCGTGCTTTGAGATTTGACAATGGAGGTGAATTTCATTCACATGCCTTTAATTAGTTTTGTAGTGATGCATGAATTTGTATATAGTTAACTGTACCTTACAATCCTCAACAAAATGGGGTTTCCAAATGGAAGAATAGAACCATATGTGAGGTTGCAAAATCCATGATGCATGATCAAGACTTGTCTACCTCTTTATGGGAAGAGGTCACCAGTACAACAATATATATCCAGAATAGAAGTTCTCATGCCATTTTGGATGAGAAGACACCTGAAGAAGTGTTCATTGGTGAAAAATCAGATATTTCACACCTAAGGATCTTTGGCAGTCCTGTATACATTCATGTGCCGAAAGAAAAGAGGACAAAGATGGAGCCATCAGGAAACAAGGGAACCTTTGCTGGTTATAGCGAATCATCCAAAGCCTACATAATATATGTGCCAGGTTAAAGAAACATTGAGGTTAGCTGAGATGTGACCTTCCACGAAGAGGCAACATTCAAGCGATTGAAAGAGCTTGAGTATGATATAGAATTAGAGGAGCATGAGACTCCTATGATGGAGGAACTAGATACTGATTCTCCCCATTCAAATGTTTAGAGGGAGAATTCAACAGAGTTCTCAAAATTTCTAGCTCCTAATGAACCAGTATAACTGGTTGATGAACCTCCTGCCAAGAGGATGTCTACATGGTGCCAAGATATACTACAAGATGTAGAGAGGCATAGAGCACCATTAGGATCTTCCAAAGAGTGAAAGAACCCTGACAGATATCCATGGTATGTTGCATAGATGAGTCACATCAGTGATTTAGAGCCTTCCACCTATGAAGAAGCTACAAAATAACAAGTATGGAAAGATGCAATGGTAGAGGAATATATGTCTATTATGAAGAATGATGTTTTGGAATTTGTTCCTAAACCTAAAGGGAATTCCATAGTTAATTTCAGATGGATTTACAAGATAAATCATGCTGTTGATGGAAGTATTGAAAAGCATAAAGACATATTTGTTTCCCGAGGTTTCTCTCAGAAAGAAGGAATAGACTATGAGGAGACATTCACTCATGTATCCAAGTACACCACTATTCGAGTTGTGATCTCACTTACATATGTTCTAGGATGGAAGCTTCACCAGATGGATGTGAAGACAACCTTCCTTAATGGTGAGGTTGAGGAAGATATTTATATTCAGCAGCCTGAGGGATTTGTGGTTCATGGGAAGGATTCCCATGTGTGCAAATTGAAGAAAGCATTATATGGGCTTAAGCAATCTCCCGGAGCTTAGTATTTGAGAATTGACAACTATCTTCAGAGATTGTACTTCTCTAAGAGCAAATCTGATCCAGTTTTGTACTTCAAAGTAGTGAAGAACCAACCATTTATATTGGTTATATATGTTGATGATTTGTTCATTACCGGAGAGGAACAAATAATTGCTTGGTGCAAGAGGGAGCTCACTTTTGAGTTCGAGATGAAATACTTAGGTCTTATGCACTACTTTATTGGCCTTGAGATTTGGAAAAGAAAATATGAGACATTTATTTTTCAAGGGAAGTATACTATTGATATTTTGCGTAGGTTTTGCATGATGGATTTCAAATCCATGAGTACTTTGATGGTTTCCAATTTGAGGAAACTACATGAGTTAGTTTCTAGATCCGATCAAGTGGACCCCATTTTGTATAGACATCTTATTGGTTTGTTGATGTACTTGATATACTTGAAACTAGATATATGTTATGCTATGAGTATTCTGAGTCAGTTTATGTCTTATCCGAGACACATAAATTAGGCTTCTGCTAAGCATGTGTTTGTGGATAATCTACTCGAGTGGACGCGAGCGTGATCTCCCTAGTCCAGGTGGATCTAGAACAAACGAATACAGAATATATATCTACTTTCCTAGATCGATTAGATATTAAAGTAGATAGATTCCTTACCTTTAGATTCGCGAATCCTTCTCCTCTTTGTCGCTCCGAGCTCCATGGTCTTCAGATCTCAAGTTGCAAAACCCTGTCAAGCATATAGAGACAAACAAACAGTAAAAGCATATCTAAACACTAACTGATTTAAGCTAGCAGTTAAGGAAGAAAGCTATAAATATAATTAACACAAAGACATTTATGGAAATAGATTATATCATTGTAAATAAGTGGGAAATACATAGAAGAGTGATGATTACAACCCAAGCCTTAATGTTGTAACCTTCCTCCAATAGTCCAAGCCAAGCCTCCAAAGGGTGTGTGTGTGCCTCCCAAGGGATGAATAGGGATCACCTAGGGTAATTCCACCAGCATGTAAGTGCTATAGTCCTTCCTCCCTTCTCAATTGAGAGAAAGGTCTTATTTATAAGGATAGGAGGATAGAGTAGGTTGAGGATTAGGGGGAGAGGTCTAAGGGATCCTCCCATTTGGTTAGGAGCTGAATACCAGTTGTTCCAACTAAATAGGGATAGGTATCCATGTGACCCAGCTTCGAGAATTCGCTTGAAGCCCCTTGTTATCCACTCTAACCAACCCTAGCGCACTTTGCATGAAGACAACAGGTGCCAAGAAGGGTCAGGCGCAGGCTGCATGAGGTCAGCAAGAGCCACTGGCGCATGCTTCTAGTGTGAATCAGGCGCCAACTAAGGTTTGGTGCCCCTTGCTTGGCAGCAGGATGCACTAGCCTCACTAGGAAAGGTGGAAGACAAGTTCAAAAACTTTCTCAATGATGTTCTATCCTGGGAAACTTCAGGGATTAAGGAACTGAGTTGATACATGACTCATGATGACGAGATTTTGGTATAATAGAATGCCCCCCCAAAGCATGAAGCTGGTAAAATAAGACATGTAAAATGCTTTGTAAGGATTGATGGCAAGGACTTGTTGGATGGAAGAAGCTACTTCAGTACAACCGACTCTGAGATACTAGTCTCACATGACTCATAACATGGCTGCTGACCAATACACTATAGATCCATGGTAGTAGGGACTCAATGAACAAAATCATGGCTATAGGAAACAATCGTAGATCCATGATGAGATGATAACACAACCACGACCAATACAAAGTGGATCTGTGTAATATGACTCAAACAATCTCCATCGAAACCTGGGTAAGACATGATTTCCATAGGGTCTTCAAGCTAAAACCGCAATGATAAGAATCTAACCATGTGATTACAAATGTCTTGGAGTCGAACATGTTATAAGCCACTTGATTACCGGTCAATGATGTATACCGTTAACAAGCACGAGGGAAATCACCATTGATGTCAATGATTCCCAAGGTATCATAGTACATACCATCGAATGTGAATCAATGAGATGAGGTCGAAAAATCGATGGAATCTTTCAATCAAGAGCCAATGACGTGAACTCATGTTGAAAGTGAGGTAACCTACCATTGAGGCATGCAGGCCCAAGGTACTTGATTGGTTTCTAGATTCAATCCTCAGATGATGAGTTGAAGTTGACAAGGATGAATCCATCGAAGGAGGGCCATGATGAATCCCCCATCATCGACACAAAACACGATCATAGATGTTTGAAGTGAATCAGATAGTAATGTGTGAGACTGACTCAACGACGACTGTCATGATGGAAGGTGAACTGACTACAGATAGTGAACGAATGACCAAAAATCCTCTTGAACATGGGCATGGCATGACTTGGAAGTATTGACATGACGAGAATGATGCTGACCCCCTAATGCAACTAATGTTGGAAGCATTCTTTGGATGACCCAAAGGAGTAAGACAACTCACGGGACCAACAGGACTCGACAACAAATGGATTACCCAAGTACTGAATGCATATGCAGATGAGTGCCATGTTCAAGAGTGACCATGTACTTCCGTAAATTACAATGTAACACAAAATATTTCCTTTTCCCCATCATGATTTATGAGTACCTCTTTTGTTTTTAACGAGCTTGAGGAGGTTAATAGATGCTCAGTATAACTCATCCTTCAGACGAGTCCAATCCCAAATTTTTTATGAACCTAGGATAGGAGGGGTTCATCCCAAAAGGAGCCCTTCTTTTTTGTAAAGGTTAGTCTCCTCACCCGAAAAAGGATAAAACAATGTGAGAGAGAACTCTTCTAGTCATGCTTGGATGGAGTGCTCCTTTTTTGTAAATAGTACCTCCTGGTCCGAAAAAGGGGTAAACTATCACCAAAAAGACGATCATTCAAATACTTTTACAAGCGTGAAAGCATCAAGTTCGCTTGGCGATCTTTTTGGATTTAGGGAACCTGAAAAGAGTTTAAAGAAAGACTCATATGGGGTCGCTTTTTCGTGGGAGCTTTAGAACTCAAAAAAGTGATAAAAGATAAATCGATAACTTATTCTCACCATTTTACGAGCACGAGAAGGAACAAAGTGTAAGTTCGGTACACCTTTTTCATGTTTTTTAACTAGAGCACGAAAAAGTGGAAAAAGTAAGCTCAACGCCATCTTACTATTTTTAACGAGCTCGAAGATAGGTTGGAAGAATGCTCATGGTATCGACTACATTTTTTAACGAGCTTGCAACAGAAAATGAACTATGCTCGGGATTATTTTCATGGTTTAGCGATCTCGAAACTCAAAAGAAAGTATGCTCGGTATAATTCCCATTGGAAGGTTTCTCCCCAACATGATAACCAGAGGTTGGAAGTTTTCCCCCAGCACAAGAAGCTTACGAATTACCTCTAGTATGATTTCTAGAGGCTGGAGACATGTCCCCCAAGCTTCGTTTCGTTCGTCTACTTTTTTTCTTCATCCAATCAAACTCATGGTTATTAATAGGAATATATTCACCATGGGAGGATGAAAAAATAGGATTAAATAGCATAGGCGAATGAAATGAAGGTTCAGATATTAAATCTGGTGAAAGAATCCACTCAAGGGGAGGGGATCTGTTTCATTTTTTAACGAGCTTGACAGATGAATAGAACTATGCTCGTGGGGTACTATTTCATTTTTGAACAAGCTTGACATAGGAATAGAACCATGCTCGTGGTCATCGGTTTCATTTCTTAACGAGCTTGACATAGGAAAAAAATTCTGCTCTCATTAAGGCCCATTGACAGGTTCCTTCCCAACATGATATCCATAGGTTGGTAGATTCCCTCGGCATGATTGCTAGCGGCTTAACATTCCCCCCAAGCTTCATTTCGTTTGACTACTCTTCTTCCTCACCTAATTAAACTCTTGGCTACTAATAAGAAAATGTTCACCAGAGGGGTAGGAAGAATGAGGGTCAAGTGACACAGGAAGATGAAATAAAGGTTCAAGTCTTAAATCCAGTGGGAGACTCAACTCAATGGGAGGAATATCTATTTCATTTTTACACAAGCTTGAAATAGACAATAACCTTGCTTGAAGGGACCCATTTTATTTTTCAACGAGCTTAAAACAGAAAGAAACTATGCTCATGGGAACCTATTTCATTTTTTAACGAGCTTGAAACAAAAAGGGAACTATGCTCATGAATCTGGTTTCATTTTTCTGCAAGCTTGAAACCAAAGGTAAACTATGCTTGGAATTGGTTTCATTTTTACACAAGCTTGAAACCAAAGGTAAACTATGCTTGGGACTAGTTCCTACCCAACATGATGTCCAGAGGTTGGTAGTGTGCTCCCCAGCCTAAGAATCCAGGGGGTAACTCCAACATGATGTCCAGAGGCTGGAGACATGCCCCCCATATCTAGGGGGAAGAAACCACTAAAACATGTGGAACATTCAAGGAAGTTTGATGACTAGGAGTCATGCGATGAGTGGGTGTCACAAAGGAAAGTTGATCAATGGTCACCATATTCCCATGATGAGGAAAATATGTCACTCGAAAGAGTGAGGACACTACAACTTTCATCTAATCTACTTGGAGTCGCCATATTTGTTTGCGGATAATCTACTTGAGCAGACACGAGCATGATCTCCCTAGTCCAGGTGGATCTAGAACAAATGAATACATAATACAGATCTACTTTCCTAGATCGATTAGAGATTAAATTAGATAGATTCCTTACCTTCATATTCGTGAATCCTTTTCCTCTTTGTCGCTCCGAGCTCCGTGGTCTTCATATCTCAAGTTGCAAAATCCTGTCAAGCATATAGAGATAAACAAATAGTAAAAGCACATCTAAACACTAACTGATCTAAGCTAGCAGTTAAGGAAGAAAGCTCTAAATATCATTAACACAAAGACATTTATGGAAAGAGATTATATTACTGTAAATAAGTGGGAAATACATAGAAGAGTGATGATTACAACCTAAGCCTTAACGTTGTAACCTTCCTCCAACAGTCCAAGCCAAGCCTCCAAAGGGTGTGTGTGTGCCTCCCAAGAGATGAATAGGGATCACCTAGGGTAATTCCACCAGCATGTAAGTGTTATATTCCTTCCTCCCTTCTCAATGGAGAGAGAGGTCTTATTTATAAGGCTAGGAGGATAGAGTAGGTTGAGGATTAGGGGAATAGGTCTAAGGGATCCTCCCATTAGGTTAGGAGCTTAATACAAGCTGTTCCTACCAAATAGGGATAGGTATCCATGTCACCCAGCTTCGAGAATTTGCTTGAAGCCCCTTGTTATACACTCTAACCAACCCTGGAGCACTCTGCATGAAGACAACAGGCACCAGGAAGGGTCAGGCACAGGCTGCATGAGGTCAGCAAGAGCCACTGGCGCAGGCTTCCAGTGTGCATCAGGCGCTAGCTAAGGTTTGGTGCGCCTTTCTACGCAGCATGATGCACTAGCCTCACTAGGAAAGGTGGAAGACAAGGTCAGCAACTTGCTCAATGATGTTATAGCCAGGGAAACTTCATGGATTAAGGCATTGAGTTGATACATGACTCATGATGACGAGATTTTTGTATAACATCATGTGCTTAGGTACCTTCGAGGTATGATTGCTTATGGAATCATATATGCCTCCAGTGGAGGGGTGTTGTTACTTAGTTATACTAACTTTGATTGTGGTGGTAGCATTGTGGAGAGAAAGAGTACATATGGATATTGTTTTAGCTTGTGTTCTGCTATGATATCTTGGTCGAGTAGGAATAAGAGCTCTGTGGCCCAGAGTACTATATAAGCATAGTATATTGCTGCTAGTACTTCCTATCGAGAATAAGTGCGGCTTAGGAAGCTACTTGTTTGGTTTTTTGGTGAGAAGCTTGAGTTTATAGTCATTCAGTGTGACAATCAAAGCTACATCAAGATTTTCGAAAGCCATATGTTTCATGATAAGTCGAAGCACATTGAAATGAAGTATCACTTTATCAGATACATGGTCCATAAAGGTATAGTGAAACTTCAATACATTTCTATTGATGAGAAGATTGTAGATGTGTTAACAAAGCCTCTATCAGTGATGAAGTTCAGGTACTTCCGAGACAAGATTGGTATGGCAGATAATTCATCCCTCGCTAAGAGGGAGTGTTAAATGTACATCATCACGATTCATTCTCCAAGACAATATTGTGCAACCAGTATTGGGTCTCATGTGTTGAGGTCGGGAGCTTGAGTTGGACTTGGGAACTTGGAGTAGATTCTTGAGTTGGACTCAAGAATGATTAAGCTTTCAATAGTAAAAGGTTATTCCTCATGTGTCGAGGTGAATGATTTGATGTATCAAAGTGATGATGTTGTAAAGTCTTGTCGGACAAGGATCGGGACTTGTGTGTCAAGTCAAATTCTCATGTGGACCTCCAATTATAGTAGGTTACCATGGGGTGGACCTCTAGTTATAGAGGTAGATTCTTTGTATGTTGAAGCATTAATGTTGTGTGATGTATTACTAACCATGGTCACCAATTGCTATTAAGTATCCTTTAGAGACTGACCACCTCTAGAGTGAATTACTTTAGGTTTGAGAATAATATAATATGATCACAACCTCTGAAAAATATTCTGAGTATAATCTGATATGATAGATAATTAAATTTAACACATATTGACCATGCAGTAAAGATAAGAGATATAGATAAATGCATAGAGAAAAAGAGAATTCAAAATGCTCATGAGATGGCTAAGTGAATTCAAATTGTTAAACTTCAGTGAAGACTTCAGTAAATCAAAAGAGAACTTGAATTGATCACTATAGTAATGTTAACAAGAAAGAATCAGTTAAAGAGAGTTAACTAAGTGATAACAAAGAAAAACTAGTTAACTAAGTGTTATTGCATGACGAAACTTATGTTAAACTAAAAGACGACACTTGAGTTGTGACACTTGCATGATGACACTTAAGTTAGCCACCTAACTAAGTGGGAAAGATTTCGGTAAAGGGGTGAGTTCATCCTAAGACTCAGTTCGGTGAGTTAATGCACTACATGAGAAGTGGGGCGCTCTTCCTAATGCAATATTGATTCATCTAGATGGAGGGCGAGTTCATCATGAATTCAAAATATCAAATTAGAAGCCAATGCATGTGAAGAATATATAAATATGTTATACATGATTGATGAATGTAATGTGAAGTGAATTCTCTTCTCCTTTGAAGGCAAGGCACTTCTATTTGTGCAGGATATTATTTTGAGTCTCTCTTCTTTATCTTTATCTTTCTCTTTCTCTACAATTGCATCGAGGGTGCTTGATGTAAAATACATTCTCTGCTATCTATTATAATTATAATCTGAATATTTGTTGGGTTTTTTCATCCTCATTTTTTTGAGGGTTTTCTCTAGGGTACATCTTGTGTTATGGTTGAATGTTTCATGTGATTGAATGGTTCATTGATTCAAGTATTAAGTATTTTCGCACTTAAAGTTTTAAATTTAAAATCTCATCATATTTTCTAAAAAATGAACACTCTGCACATCTCATAGGCTTGGTTGGTGTGCCCCTTTCCAACATTGGGTGATGTGCCCCTTTGCAATCCTTGATATAGCTAAGAGGTTAAGAGATCCTTCCGTTCGATACTTGAGGAAGAGTATGTCCAATATTCTTCATAGAGTCTAATGCAGGCATTAGAGTTTTATTTCATGTCTAATATGATCCATAGCATGAAGTGTTTGAATCTCAAATGAATGTGAAGATTTAGTAGCAGCAGTGTCTTAGCTGTGATATGTTTTGGCCAGTGAAGAGGGTGACCTGAGCATTTTCACCCCCTGTGAGATATTACAGTTGTGCATGCACCTTCAGTGAGATATAATATGGTTCCTTCCTTCCCATGGCTCTGATCCAGTAGTGAAAGACCCTCCTTTTACTCTTAGATGCTATATTACTGCTTCTATGTTGCAAAATCTCATGAATTATGGACTTTCTATAATTTTGACTTCCATAGATTGTTGTTAGCAATTCTAAAAGTATGATTAAATTTTGATGCAATTCAAAGGAATGTTGTTAGATTCATCTATGACGTGTATTGAATAATTTGTTACCTTTAAAGGTTGTTTGTAAATCTACGTTTTCACTAGTTGCGCTATGGTGAAGGAAAATTGACTAGTTTTTTGTTTGATGATTCCTAATTGTCAACTGTGCATTTAATTTCTAATATGAAGGTGCAGATAGTAAAATCAAATGTATTAGAGTCCCTCCACATTCTCAGAACATAAATTAACAATCTTTTGAGGCCATTCGAAATCATGTAGAAATTACCCCCTTCCCTAGTCCAAGGCTCACTCTTTGCTTCTAGTTGGGATTTTTACTGTTTGATATTTGTTTCCTAATCACATTGAGTCCATATCAGGTTGGGGATAGTCAAATTAGCCTACCTAAGGTTTATTTACTCCCGGTGCACACCAAAAGTAGTGGAGGCTCCACATAAGTCCTGGGGATATTGCCTCAGAGTCTTTGGCTTTGCTAAAGGGTCGACCTAGGCATGATGCAATCCTGAATGTGCCATTGTAGAAGTAAGGACCTTGATTCCACCTTATTTTCAGTCTTGTAAGTGTGGCAATCCTATCCCCTATGTGCCCAAGCTGCTAGATTTGAGTTAGTGTGCCTAATTCCTATTTGGATACATTACAGAGATAACTCTTTGATGACGAATACAATTTGCGATGGATATTGAATAATAAAGTGGCTCTATATTCTTTGTAGTTGATGGTTTTTATATTCTTAAAGTGGTTAATTTTGAATTCAATTTACCCCATTTGGTTGTGCTATTTAAACCATTGATAATTCATAAGTCAACCAATCATGTGAGGTCCATCGGATATGTGCCAAATGTTTAGTGAGATATTCTCATCATCTTGATACCATGACAACTATAGTTTGACTCCATTTTCCCATCGCACGCATTGATCCTATCAAAGTAAAATTTCCCCCATGAATAATTCAAGTCCTCTTTGTGTGAAACACTTGTTGCCTTGCACAATTTGGAATGATCATCTTTAGCGGAATTTTCCAACCTAGGGTGTGCTTAAGCTTTATTATCTCTTTCCCTAGTAATATTTTCTTAGATATCGAATCATCAAATTTGTGATCCCCTTGATCTAGGATTTCATCCAAGTTTCCTTATGCTATATTTGCAACAATTGAGATTTGGTTTCCTGGCAAAAGATCTCTCCCAAAGGAGTGATCAGGGGCTCCCCCTTAGCCCACTCTTATTGAGGCTTAAAGCACAAAGTCTCTCTCTCGGTGTGACAACCGGTTACCTTCTGGTGAGCTTGAGTCTCTAGGGTCATTTATTTAGCTTCTTCCCCCTCTCTACCATCCTAGATAGGATCCCATCTCGGGGCAGCTACAAGTCAAGCAGGTGCATAGAGGGGGGTACCTTGTCCCATAAAATAGGGGGTCTCATACACGTTGTTGTATGGCTTCGTCATGACCTTAAAAGTATATTATTATTATTATTATTATTATATAATCTTCACTCTCTCTTTAATGATATAGTTAGGCTCTCAAATTGTTTCATTTATATCTCACATGTCCATGTTTTCGAAGAAAGCAATTCTGATGTTGTTGTATTGAAAGAATGAGTCTCTCTTCCTTGTGGCTCCCTGTAAATCATTACATCATAATTCTTATTTGTAGGTGTTTGAGGGAACCTAGTTCAATTTTTTTTGGGGAGATGGTTTGTGATCTATAGAGTTCTCAAGCTTGTTATAGTATGTGAAAATGTAGTTTTTGTTTATTATGTTTAGAATTTGAAAAGAGGTAAGGGAAAGGAATAGAAGATATAAATGTTGATCAACATATATGGTTGGTATAAAAATTCCACAGCTTGGTTAAACCATCGGGAGATTGAAAAAAATGCCACTTTGCAAGATATTAATAACATTACAAATATTATCACGTATAAGTTTAAAGAGAAAATGTGGGGCGAAAAAAAATTAGAGGTTAAAAGAAAATTAAGATATTATAAGGAGGTCATTAACCCTAATATGGAAGATCAAAATGATCTCTTCATTTTAACAAGTTCGAAGAAGACAATTAATATAGCCAAGATAAGAACAAACTCTCATGAGCTTCATAGTGAAACATGACGCTGGACAATTCCTAAAACACTATGCATGTAAAGGATTTTCCATCTCAATAAGACTACAAGCGTTGATGATTAAAGTCACTTTTTCTTAGAATGCCCCCGTACACCCACATTAGATTGTAGTTTCATAATTTTTACTACAATACAAATCTCCCTACCTTCTAACATGTCAAAACTATGATGACATAGGAACATTTCTTTCTAAGATTTTTGAGCATAGAAATAACTTTTTAAAACAATCCAAGTAATCCACTTAAGGTCCAATAGACCAGAATTGGTCTCAATGGATGTTACTGTCATGTCCCCATTTTGACCCTTGTAATATTTTGGGCTATAATGTAAATATTGTATGCATATTATGTATGATTCCTACCGTGGAGCTCAAGGCCAAGGCCCCGCTAGTGAACGCTCGGCCTTGAAGAGGCAAGTATTTGATATTATGCTACCCGTGTGCTAGTGAGCCATGGGAATTGTAAATATGCATTTAATAAAATACCCACAACTAGATATGCAATGCAACAAGAGATGGAGGCATGATTTTACAAGGAATTGGGAGGGAAACATTCAAACCCTTGAACCAATCAAGTCAAGCCAAGTGTCAATGAAAGAACCCATAAAACCCTCAACTACCCATGTTGACTTTTGAACCCAATCATTCATTTCTCCCAAGGGTTGGGTAAAGTAGTTAATGCCTTCGGGAATGGGAGGTATGGTTGTCCAAAATTCGAGTATGGGCAAGCCACCCTTCATGGAAAAACGTGTTTTTGCTCCTTGGGAAAGAAAAGAGCCAGGAATTGTTCCCCAAGCCATTACCCATCAACCAGTTTTGTCTCTCACGTTTTTGGAGCTGCCTGGGTGTTTTTCCTCCACGTTTTTCCTGTGTTTCCTTTTTTAAGCTAGGAAGAGGGCGTTTTTGGTGTTGTAGAACTGTTGGGAAGAAGAGAGCTTGAGTTGGGGTTTCATGGGGGCCGTTTGGGCCATTTGAAATGCTCATAACCTGTGGGATAAATCAATTTTGCTCCCTGTGGTCGAATTCCCCTTTCCACAGTCTGTTTTGGTGTGCCCACGATTTGGGGAAAACCCATGGCCATCCTGTTTGTAAATCCCATTGTTGGAAATGTGTATCCATGCCCAGTTTTTGAGTTTGTTGTGTGTAAGAGAATGTTGGGGTTAAGATGGGTATCCGTTGCTTTGGCTTGAGCTTGAGTGCAAGCATCCATAAATGAAGAGGGTTCAGATTTACCCTGATAAACCCAGTTGTGGACTGCCTTGGCTTAGATGTAGTGATTATTGGGCTGTGTATGAGTATGAATGTCCCCTTTTCCTTGTAGAAATCATGCCCAGCTCGGGGGTGGTCTTTGAGTGCTGAAAGAATACAGCTTGCGCAGAGACCTATGGTTGGGTGGAACGTTGCAGCGACATAGCTAGTTGCTTGGGACCATTTCACCATAAACATAAGTGTTTTTCTGTCTATGTGTTTACTTCTGAAATGTTATAATTTGATGGTTGTTTCTAATATGTTGAATGCATATGAAATGTGTGTGGATGATGTTTTTATTCCGTTGTGCATGTTTGCTTGATTTGCATTTGCACACATCTGTTTTATTGCTGTGAATCTAATGAATCGGGCTGAGTTTATGTAAAAGCCCCACAAATTGGTATCATGTTCCCTTCTAGGAATTGGGTCTGCGGGAGGGGATGTGACAGTTACCTATCATCATCATAATCATCAAGTTATTTTAGTTTTAAAATAAAATTGCAATTTTTTCTTTTGAAAAATAAATAAATATTGATTTCATTTGTATATATAAATTATTATTATTATTTTTTGTTTAATTTCTATATATACATTTTCTAAGTTTAAAGAGAAAACGTGGGGCGAGAAATATTTAGAGGTTAAAAGAAAATTAAGATACTATAAGGAGGTCATTAACCCTAATCTAGAAGATTGTGGGTAGAAAGGATCTGCCATCTCTGTAAGACTATGAGTGTTGATGATGGAAATCACTTTCTCTTAGAGTGCCCTAAGTACACCCACATTTTATCTCAATTTCATAATCTTTGGTACAATATAAACCTTCTTAATCTTCTAACTTGTCAAAACTATGGTGAACTAGGAAGACTTCTCTTAAAGCTTTTTGAGTATAGAAATACAATTTTAAAGCAAACCAAATAATTCATTTTTTTATCATCCCATAAACCAAAGTGATCTAATGAAATAATAACATTATTTCTAATTAAAAACATTGCTCTTTGAGATATAAATTAAGCCAATAATTTTCTCCTTGAAAAAAGCCAACCGCCTTAGACACTTGGCCGAGGAAGGAGCGGTGAAAGGAACCCTAATCGCATGGAACCACGATCTTGACCTTCAAGTTGGAACGAAAGTGATGTGAGTTGGTAATTGGAGCATTCAAGGGCGGAGGTGCTAGCTCATCAATTCTCGAGTTTGCGCGTCGTCTTCTTGCTCGACTTCCTCGGCATTCACACACAACTGTTTGTATTTACAATCCACTACCTCTCGTATTCTTGCCATCTCCTCTCTCTCTCTCTTTCTTTTTTCTTGGCGATGGGTTTCCTCTTTCTCCACTTCTTGAAGACCATGTGGGAACTCGTCTTCGGCCTCTTCCTGCTCTGTGCGGGAACGGGAGTCGTGGTACTCATCTATGTCTGGCTCGCCTGGTATGTCTCTCTCTATCTTGCCACACAGAGAGAACGAAACAATGCTTACAACAGCAAGCAGATTAAGTTCTCTGGTCTTTCTAGGTCCGATTTTCAGAAGCTGCCCATATTTGTTTGCACCACCCAGGCCGAACAGGGCAGCAATAATAAGATTAAAGATGTCAAGGAGATTTGCATTAGCAGCGATCTTGAATGCTCGGTTTGCCTTGATCAGTTTAAGGATGGTGATAAATGCCTTGTGATACCAAAATGCAGGCATTCTTTCCACGTTCACTGTGCAGAGGCCTGGCTCTCCAAGTGCTCCATTTGCCCCCTTTGCAGAGGCACTGTTGAAATTAGTAATATCGATCAACAATCACCAACCAAGAAGCTTCAAGATTCAGTGGAAATTAATCCTGCAGAGGAAGAAGCACCTGAGCCTCAGTTAGGTGCTCTGAGCAATATCAATTCTGATTCTTCTCACTTGGATGATGTCGTCATTGATATTCCTTTGTAGAATGCATAACTAGTAACTTGTCTTGTAATTTTGTTGGGCCAGTATCCATTCAGCTGTGTAGTGAAGTGAGTTGAAGTTCTGTAAGATGTGTATTCACAGTTTTCTCATCCAATGTACCCCTCAGTCATTGCTTTCTCTTTTCCAGGTAATATTGCATTGCTTTCTCTTTTCCAGGTAATATTGCATGTATGTAGAATAGAACCATTTATTCTTAAGCAGGGTTGCCATAGTTTTTACATGTGAAATCCCTCTCCTGATTAACCATGAAGATCGATCTTTGTTAATAATGGGCCTGTAGGTTTGATGCAGCTTTTAGAAGAAAAAAAATCTTCATGCATGAATTATTGACCTAGTGCCTGGGACTGTGAATTTGATTTTTTGTGTCAGCATTGTAAGTGGCATACATCAATACTTACAGCCCATTTTCCCCAAGCTGGAGCTATTGACCATGTAGAGGTGTTACTGTTCATCTAACACTTAGCACAGTGGAGAAGATGGTTTAATGCCTTTTAGAGGCTATTTTATCAGATTGACATATTTTATGCTTTGACACAATTTATTGCAAATTTCAAATTTGTAGTTGAGTACAGTAGATATTTCTAAATTAGAGGAGAAGTGATCACAATTCCTTCTAGCAGGCTGCAGTTGATATTCAATAACCTTCTGTGCCTATATCTCAGGTTTAGTTAAGCTAAGAAGAGTGTTGCCATTAGCAGTTTTATGGAATGGTGCCATTAGCTGAGAAGAGGTAAACATGTTGATGGACATTTCTTATTTTGCTCAGAGCCCAAACGTCTGGTAACTACGTTTGGGAGGTATGCCCTGGCCACCTTCAAGCCAGACTTGACTCAATGCTACATTAAAACTATTAGAAGTTGGATGTGGAAATTGGAGCTGAGTCAGCTGGTATATTTGGACTACAAATCCCTTGCCAAATTGGCAATGTATACAGCCTGGGATGCCTCTGAAATGTCAAACCTGCTGGGATCCATTATGTCATTAAAGAATCTGCTGATAGCAACCAAAGTTGGCTTAAAAGGAAAGTTGAATTCGCTGCCAAACTGAAATTCTTACCTTCAAAGTGTGGAAGATATTGTTAAAAGCCAAACTGAAATTTGAAATACCAAGCACTTCCTCTTACCTTCAAAGTGTGGAAGATTTTCTTTTAACAATAGCAAATACCTTCAAAGTTTGCAAGATTATTTTTTTCACAGTAGCCAGTATCATTGCATCAGCAAAAATGGTGGCTTAACCAATGGTCATTGTAATATAATAAACAAAATGGTGAGAAGAGTTGCATCATTTCAACAGGAAGTTGATGGAGGTGAACTGAGATATCTTTCGAGAAGTTTAGAAAAAGTATAACATAAACAACAGGAGGAGAGACCAATCAGTTTCAAATCCAACTCCAAATCTCAAAATCTGCATAAAAATTCTAAACTATTTTTTCATTTCTTGCAGAGTCTTAAAGAAAGAGAGACTTCTTATAGCATTTTCAAATCTCGACTAAAAGGATATTAAATTGGAGGTGATAAGAGACTTATTGTACATGTACAAGTGGCTAACATAAAAGAAAGAGAGACTTTTTATAGCATTTTCAAATCTTGACTAAAAAGATACTAAATTTGAGATGCTACTTCTTTGTATTAAGGAAAAAAAAAAAGAGGATGCTCTTCAAATTATCAACACCATCAATAATTGATGTGATCAGCCTCAAGTCGAATAGGTCTTATTTTTAATACTTTAATTTACATAAATTAAAGTAAATTAAATAATAATTTTTTTAAATAATTTTTTGTTTGTTTGTTAGTTAGTTTGGTCAAATCTATTATAATAAAAAATAATATAATAAAACAAAATAAATAATTTCTTTTTATTAAAGTTCCATGTATTAATATGGATCTATAGATCTTCACAAACATTTTATATGATGATCAAGAACAACCTTGGTTTATCAAACTTTTAAAAAGGTAAAAAATTACTTAATTTTATTTAAATATTAAAAAAAAAAAATTTCCAATGAAAAATGACAACCTTCTCAACATACTTGAGTGTTATATAAATATTTATTTTTCATTGTGAAACATATTAAATGAACATTAATAACCATCATCATCTTATATATAATTAACTCAACTACTTAATTAATAATCTAACTAGTAGTCCATAAGATATTCACCAATCCACTTCAAATTCTAAAATATAAATATAACTATAGTTAATTTTACTGAAAAGATAAATATTATTTAATGTTATATATTATAATAAAATTAATTTACTTAAACAATTTATTAAAAAATACAAAATTGCCAGTCTATTTATTCATTTAAAAATTTCAATGCTCGTCTTCCAACAAAAATACAATCAACCTGTTTCTATATTTACTGAATTAAAATTTATTTTTTATTTAAAATTTGCTTTGGTCGTTACAAAATTCAAAGCAGATCGCATAACTATTAACAGTAGTGTGAGCTATTTTCCATGACTGGAAGGGTGAGTGAGAAATAAAAAACCCACGATAACCATCTAAACCACCATGGCGAATTTAGGGGTACGGTCATTGACAGCGCAGTGAATTAAGGTTACGGTCAGTGCCAACAAATCTGATGAGCTGTACAAGACTGCAAGAACGACCTGCTACTTGTGTGGATGGGTGAAGAAATGGCAGATGTGGATCAATATGCCACGTATGTGCAGATGACAACTGAGGGCACCTATTTTAGGTGTGGGTGGGGTGGCCCAGTCAGTCAGTGTCTATACAAGTAGTGAATATTGAGCGACGCCACGTGGAGGTAGACAGCAAGCGAATTACAGTGCAATGAAGATGCTTACATCATCGGGCAATCTAACAGGCTGTCGTGCTAAATCTGGCAAGGGAATGTGTAGTTGCATTTGCTTCTAAGATCTACCGACTACTTCAAATGGGATTCCCAAAATCAGCGGCTAATCTAAAATGGTTAACGGTCTCTTTCAAGACGCCACGGCTGGCTGCCTCCTTGGCACGTCAACACCAACTATAAACGGTAACCGGGAAAGATGCTTGGAATTGGACTGTATTTTCAGTCTCACCCGCACGAGTCGAGCCGGTCCAACTAATTACTAACCATAATTAATTCTTACTTGAAGCACAAAAATAACTATGTATGTTTTTGAAATTGTTCTTACTTTACTAGTAATCCAAGCTGGCTTTGAATGGTGATGAAGGGATTTTTGTTGGGAGGAATTTTTGGAAGATTCACATCTAGATTTGGGATCTTATTATATTTTTGGTTTATAGTTTATATTTTATGCATGGTTTTGAAAAAGTTTGAAAGTGTGAATGATTTGGGTCTTGGATTGTGATAGCTTTTAGTGTTTGATATTTTGATATTTTGGATTAGGTAGTCAGTTTGTGATAGCTCTCGGCTTATCAGTAAAGAGATTGTATATGAAAGTTTTGTATTTTTTTATTCATAGTTGAATAGCAAAAGTATGTTTTTTTGAGTTTTTGGTCAGAATCCGGCAATGTTCTTTTCAAGAAATCCGAATTTTCAGTGTTCAAATCGTGATTATGAATGCATAAATGGATTCAACGTCCTCAAAAACCCCATAGCACCCATACTCTGAGAATTTAAACACTGTTATTACGAATTTCAAAAATTTCTTCAAAACTTTGACCGGATTCCGTTGAAATCATGCCGAGCAAACTCGTCAGAAATGGATAAAATCGTCGCGTGTTTAGGCTATGCGCTACAGAACAAGTTAAGAATTCGACGATGACTTTTGACCGGAATTTGGTGTTATTTTATTTTTAAATCCGAATTATGTATTGTTATAATCATGTTTTTGGATCCATAAATGGATTTAGACACTCATATTAAGCAAGTTTAAACACTGCTATTTGAGATCTTTTTCTTAAAATCAAATTCCCCATTATAAAGCATGATTTTATTATTAATAAAGTATAATCTTTGGTTAAATGCGCAATTTCAATTACTGATATTTGTAATTCTAACAATCCTTGTAAATTTTTAATTTGAACAAACATATCCCAAAAATATGACATTCACAATGTCCAAATTTAAATTAATATAAATTTTAGATTTATCAACACTACAAAATGAATAAATATTATTATTGGTTTGCACATTAAAACAATATTCATTTTAATTGGAAAATACAATATTTTAAAACAAGAAGTCCTTTTTGCAGAAGTCCTTTTTGGAGATGTGTTAGAAATTGGTGCATGAAGGTCAATTTGATAGTGTTACTTGAAACTCCATGGGGGTTGAGGAAACAAACATTTGGGTAAATCATATTTCACCAAGTTGTCTGCTAGTTATTCCTTACATTATCCAAATCTTGAGGTATTCCCTCATCTTCAAAACTCTAGGCATTGATGCCACTTAAATCCATGCAGTGCAAGATTGGTTCACTATTTAACTTCACACATTGAAGGTCATATGGACATTGTTGTACTTAAATCTATACATTGCAAGATTTGTTCATTATTTAACTTCACACATTGAAGGTCATATGGACATTGTTGTAGACACATAGTGCTAGGTAACTACGTGAAAACATATTAGTTTTCATGTTGGAAAATCACTAAACTCATAGGAAGGCATACCACACTTATATTCATGGATTCATTGAGTGATGGTATCTTGATTGATGTTTTTTTGTAATTAAACACATAAATCATTGATGAATGATCAGTTACAAGAATTCAACTTGATTTTCATTTTCTCTTAAGATAGACTGTCTCCATGTTTAAGAGAGGAATGAGTTATGATTGAAAAGATTGTCAAATATGAAGATTGCTCAAAGCATATAATTGATAAGCTAACATCTGCACTATAGGAATAAGTGTAGAAGTCAAAGTTGTAGCCAAGATTCAAAGTTGAGACCATGTCCCATATAAGCACACAAAATGCACATTGATCTAGAAATTGATGTCCTAGAAGCTTTTGGAGGCTAAAAGCCTCTTAACGTGGAGGTGTGATCTAAAATGGATTTAAACAAAAATGAATGGTTATTAGACTTAGTATGCACAAGCAATTTGGCGACTAATGAGGGTTGATGAAAAACAAAAGACAATATAAGCATTAAAAAAATTGAATGGAAGAAAAGAAAGGAAAAAAAGAAAAATGAGAAAAAGAAAAATAAATAGGAGATAAAGTTGGGGAATGGGAAATATAAAGACAAGGATAATTGGCCTTCTCATTACCCCTAGCTTTGCCTATATCTTATTGTAATCAGATTCATAAAGAGTCTTTTTAACCAAGAGGAGAATATGCAAAAGAAGGTTGTTTATGTAAATGGTTGAATGGCCCATTCACCTACAACTTGTATTGTATCCTATGATTGTCAAAATAAACATTGAGCAACCATTCAAACCTAGTTTTCCATTTGGGTTTCCAGAGTGAACTTCATGTGTCAATTATGAGCTTTATTGTGATTTTCATGTGATTGCTTGGTACTGAAATTTGGTTTTAGTTGTGTTTTAATGTATAGCTATGTAAATCTCAAACTATATATTGTTATTAATTCAAGCCCCAAATCAATTGCTATCAATCTCTAGGTTAATTACATTGCGACCTTCCATTTAATTGTTTAAGGGAGATCAAGGGTTGTGGAAAAAAGAATTATTGCACTTCCAACTTCAACTTCTATTGTCAGTCCCTTGTAATCAATTATTCATTATCCATTCAGAGCATTAAGTATGTAATACCCCAATTTTGACCCTTATGAAATATTGGCTTTTAATGTAAATATTGTATACATGCGATGTATGTTTCCCTAGCGTGGAGCTCAAGGCCAAGGCCCTGCTAGTGTATGTTCGGATTTTATTTAAAATGGACAAGCATTTGATATTTTGTTACCCATGTGCTATTAAGCCATGAAATATCGTAATTTGATGTAAATATTAATATTTCAATAAAATACCAAAACTGGTTGTGGAAGCAACGAATGAGAAGGGGCCATGTGTATTCCATTAGGGAGTGGTGAGGGGGTTGTGGGGATGAACCATATGCTGCCAAATGTCATTGTGAGAACCCATTTGAATTTCCTTGTTAACATTTAATTCTATTGTAAGGAAGTTGTTGAAAAATTCAGTCCATGGCTTCAATGGAGCATGGGCAGCCCAGAAATTCGTATGGCAGAGTATGGGCTCTGTTTTCTTGTACCAAAAGTCACTCTACCTCATGGGAAGGGGTTCTTCCTCATTCCCATTCCATTGTTGAACATACCAACATCAATTTTCATCCATTACGAATGCCCAATAGTGAGAAAAACAAGAAATCACAACTTTGCAAGAACCCACGTTTTGAAGAGCCATAAACACCCAGAATTTGATATTGGTAGTGAAATCCAATGGGGGATCCATAGATATGAACCTTGGGGCGAAATTGAGAGTATTAGATACCCCGAATTCTATTGGAAACCCCAGTTTTTTATAGCCTAGAAAACCATTGACGGGATTGAGTTATTTGATGACAGAATTGTGAGAAATCCAAGTGTGAATGACTAAGCAAAGGTTGGGTATGCTTGATAAACCCAATGAAGGCTAGAATCTCAAGGAATTAGCAGCTGAACCTTTTTATGCCCACCCTGAAGAGCACTGTAGGGAAGGAACGCCTGGGGGATTGTGTAGTAGAGAAGGGGACCTTCCTTGTGTTGGGTGTGGTAGGTATTGTAGGTGCCATGACTGTTGAGTTCATTTGAGATGTCTGTAGCTTTGTGGTTGAGCTCACTAACTTAGCATCCTCCTCCTTTATATTTTTGTATGCTTAATAAACCCAACTGTGTGTTGGCTTAGCATAGTTGTTGAGTGAAACCATGGCTGTGAGTGCTCGAGCCCATCTAGTTCCTCCTTAGTGGATACACAACCCAGCTCGGAGGTGATCTCTCAGCTGAAAGAACATAGGCTAGACAAAGATCTATGGTTGAGTGGAACATTGCTCTCACATAGCCAATTGTTGGACAACTTCATCTCAAAGATAAGTATTCTTTGTGGTTTAATTTGTATGCATTATGTATTCTGCAATGTGTTAATTCTGAATGTTAATTGTCCATGTTAATGAAATGAAATGATTATCTTAATGAAATTGACATGAAGTCTATGCATAGCATGAGAACGAGATTGAATTCTCTGCATGTTGATCCATCATATATATGTGATAGATATGCTGATGGATTATTGTTTGTGTGTTTGCAAATATGATTTAATTCCGTTGTGTTTATATTGAGTATGAATTTGCACACAAAAGTTTTTATTTATTATGCATTTCTGAGTAATGTATGGGGATGAGATTGCCAATAAGCCCGGTATGTTGGTCATGTTTCCTTCCTGGCATTGGATTGATGGAAGGGGACATGACAGAGTGGTATCAGAGCCCATGTTGCAACACTGGGGTTGCTTGGGCCAAACTCTGAGTTTGCAGACAAGTAACAGAGTGTTTTAACGTGGTATTGGTGAAGTTGGGGCATCATTTTGGAATGGAAAAATGGTAGGATCAGAGTTCTCAGATGGGGCAAAGGACCACACAAGTGCATAGAGCTCTGCAAGAGCTTTCCAATGGTACCAAACTTGCCTCAGTTGGCTAAGGGGCGGGGGAGAAATGAACCCCGCAAGTTGCAGGGAAGGAGGTGTTCTACAGTTGCGGATTTCGGGTTTTGGGTTGTGGGAACGAGGATTTCCAAATTTTGCGTTTTGGATTTCCGCAATCCCGATTCCACATTTCGGGTTTCGGGTTGCGGGTTGCGGCAACGCAAAGTTTTTGAAAAATTGTGTTTCGGTTTCCGCATTCCCGATTCCGCATTTCAGGTTTCGGGTTGCGGGAACGCAAAGTTTTTGAAAAATTACGTTTCGGTTTCCGCAATCCCGATCTCGCATTTTGGGTTTCGGGTTCAGGGAACGCAAAAGTTTTGAAAAATTGTGTTTCGGTTTCTGCAATCCCGATCCCACATTTTGGGTTTCGGGTTGTGGGTTGCGGGAACGCAAAAGATTTGAAAAATTGCGTTTTGGTTTCTGTATTCCCGATCTCGCATTTCGGGTTTCGGGTTCAGGTAAAAAAAAAAAGTATAGAGCCTGAAAATTGATTTTTGGATTACAGGAGCATGCAAGATCAGAATTGGATGAGGTCAGTGGCATTCTGAGGCCATTAACGAAGGCCATGGAAGGTCCCGTGTGGATCCCGAGCCCATTATGCTCCAATTTGACATAAATTTGGGATTAATGGATTTTACAAATCGGTGCCTTGACGCTTGACAGAAGGTCAAATTGAGCTTAAACTGATATGGAGCAGTCATGGAACAGGCATGGTGTTAAGTTTGGAATTTTGGAGCCAAACTCTAAAGGATGTGAAGGCCAAAAAGCACTATTCCGGGCCAGTTTTTGGAGACTTTGAAAAGCTTGCAGTGGATGAAAGTGACCTTGTAATTAGGATTCAAGAAGTTTATTGAACTCAACATTTCATATTCTCAGTAAAACAAACAATTTCCGTGAGACAGAGATTTTCTAGAAATGCTCAGTTTGGGAGATAGCCATTTTTTACTCAAAATCTTGAAAATTTAGAAAATGTGAAAAGTGGAAAGCAGTCAAACCCAGAATTTAATAGAAGATGAATGGAGCATCGAAACAGAGATCCAAAAGTTGCTAAGTGTTCCTTGTTATATGGAATAACTTCTCCTGATAGAAAAATTTTCCTGAATCCTTATGGATTTGCTACTACAGGTGGCTGAAGTTGGTAGTTCATGATATTTTACAACTGTGTAAGAGTGCAGAATTTTGGTTGTCATTTTTGAAGTAACGTAGTTTCCATAGCCGATGTCGGAATGGAGCACGTGGATAGGCGTTGGAAAGCTTATACAGTAGGGAACAATGGTGCATGACCAGAATTTGAATGAGGTTATCATACCCCATAGATAATTAGAGCAGAAAAGTGCCAATGACTGTTTTGTCAAATTGTTGACAATATGGGCAATTTCCTGAATTGCCTGAATGGGCAAAAGAAATGAAGACATATTAACTCTGTAAATGGTTCCATGAGTTTGATTATGTTAAATATTGATGTTTTATATTTCTATATGCATTCCTAATATGTCTAACAAATATTTTCATAATGCACAGTGCTTGTAGCTCATAAGATTTAATAGTGTAGCAGAAGTAGCATACAGGGAAGAGAGTCTCCAAAGAAAAAAAAAATGGTGACCATAAATGATGCTCAGGATCCCTATGAGCATGATGAAGATGTGCTAGGAGAAAATGTGCAAGAAGGGAATGCTGAGACTGAATCTAATGGGAGAAGGGAGCAAGTAACTCCTTAGAATTTGGTTGAAACCATGGTGAGCTTCAATGAAAGGTTGATGAAGGCTCAAGAAGAACAAAACCAACTCAATGCTGCTATTTTGCAAAGCCTCACTGATATGCAGCAGAAGATAAACCTTGGTTCCAACCCAAGCAATGTAGGTGAAGAAGGAAGATATGCAGAGAGTCGCTCTAGAGGTCGTTCAAAGAAGATGACTCCACGCCCAAGAAAGAGTTATGTGAGCAAGAAGCATAGAACACCTTCCTCTAGATCTTCTTCTAGCAAATCATGTGATTCCATAGGTTCTCAAAGAAGTCCAAGGCATATGCCCAGGAGTTTTAATGGAAGAAAGAAGTTCAAAGGAATTCCACAGGGAGAATTCAGGAAGGCAAGGCCTCCCACATTTGATGGAGAAGACAAGACTGGCTAAGAGGCAGAGGCATGGCTTCTTGGAATGAAGAAGTATTTCAGAATTCAAGACTACTCAGCAAATGAAAAGGCCAGAATTGCCATTTACAATCTAAATGGTAGAGCTTCAATTTGGTGGGATAACCTCTTGCAAGTGAAAGGGATCAGTGAAAGGAAGATCAGCTGGGAGAGAGTTAAGAAATACTTTAAGGAAAAATACCTTTCTGCTAGGTATTATGACAATACGAGAAAAGAATTCAATGAACTCAGGTTGGGACAAAAATCTATGGAAGAACATGTCCATAAATTTTTGGAATTACTGAGGTATGTGGATTACATTAAAGATGAGAGAGTAAAGATCCAATGCTTCCTTGGGTGTCTACCACAAAGTTTTAGAGATAGAATTGAGTTTGTTAATCCACCAAGTCTTGATGAAGCCATTAGAATGGAAATGCATTGCTATGAGCAGAATAAAGGAAAATCGGAGGTTAACCCAGCATGGAAAGCAAATCCAAGAGGGAGGTTTGATCAAACGAAAAGTGGCTTCAAACCACCATTCAAAAGTCAACTCAGAACCTTTCCACAGGGGCAACGAGCACGGAGTGGATTCAAGCCAGCAGTAGCAGCAGAAAAGACATCAAAAGGGCCACTTCAGTGTTGGGGATGTGGAGAAAACCACATGCTAAAGAATTGTCCACATCGGAAGGAGAATCCCCGAAGGTTGCACAACTTAAAGGGAGCAGCTACAGTGGAGGACATGACAAGGGCAACACCTCAAATTTATGCAACGCTGGATAATCATCAGGCAGATCATCAATCATCAGTGGTAGAAGTTGAAGGTAAGATTACTAAGCAATCTATTTTTGTTTTGATTGATCCAGGATCTACTCATAGTTATGTTTCTCCAAAAGTGATTGAAGGTTGTTCTCTTAGAAAAGTGAAGCATAATAAGTCTTGGCTAGTTCAATTAGCCACAGGGACCAAGAGAAAAGTTAGTGAAGTAGTGGTGGAGTGCCCCATAGAATTGAATGGACTCCACACACATGCAGATTTAAATGTACCACCATTAGGATCTTATGATGCCTTAATTGGCATGTATTTGTTGGAAAGACATAGAGCTAAGTTGGACTATTATGAGAAAGCACTTGAATGTATTGATGAAGAGGGAAGACCAAGATTGGTAAGAGGAATTCCCAAACAAGTTTCAGTAAGACAAATTTCAGCCTTACAGTTGAAAAAGTTTTATAAGAAAGGTTGCCAATTATATGCAGTTCATATGTCAGATTCATCAGAGGACAAAGGACCAAGGATAGAAGACTTCCCATTGTTGCAAGAGTTTCAAGATGTGTTTCCGGATGAAGTTTTGGGACTACCACCAAAGAGAGACATTGATTTTACCATCGATCTTGTTCCTAGGGCAGCGCCAAATTCCAAAGCTCCTTATAGAATGAGCACACCGGAATTAGTAGAGTTGAAGATGCAGCTACAAGAGTTACTGGACAAAAAGTATATCAAGCCTAGTGTGTCTCCTTGGGGAGCATCGGTGTTATTTGTTAAGAAGAAGGATGGGACTTTAAGGTTGTGTATTGATTACAGGAAGCTAAATAAAGTAATAGTCAAGAACAAGTATCCATTGCCAAGAATTGATGACTTATTTGATCAAATGAAGGAAGCTAAGGTGTTTTCAAAGACTGACTTGAGGTCTGGCTACCATCAAGTGAGGATAAAAGAAGAAGACATTCACAAGACAGCTTTCAGAACTAGATATGGTCATTATGAGTTCACTTTGGTGCCATTTGGTCTTACCAATGCACCTGCTACATTCATGTGTTTCATGAATAGTGTTTTCAGCAAATACTTGGATAAGTTTGTGATTGTGTTCTTGGATGACATTCTTTTCTATTCAAAGAATGAAGAAGAACCAGAGGAACATCTAAGGAGGGTGTTGCAAGTCCTTAGAGAACATCAGCTGTATGCCAAGTTAAGCAAGTGTGAATTTTATCAAAAGGAGGTGCAATATTTGGGTCATATCATTTCTGAAGAAGGAATTGCAGTGGATCCAGAGAAGATTAATGCCATCATGGATTGGTCTTCTCCAAAGAATGTTTCAGATGTTAGATCTTTTATGGGTCTTGTTGGTTACTACAGAAGGTTTATTGAAGGCTTCTCCAAGATAGCTCATCCAATCACTTCATTGCAAAGAAAGAATATCAAGCTTGTATGGTCTGAAAAATGTGAGAAAAGTTTTCAATAGTTAAAGGAGTTACTTACCAGCGCTCCTGTTTTGAAGATAGCAAATCCAAAGAAGGATTTTGTAGTGTGCACAGATGCTTGCATTGAAGGGCTAGGTGGAGTGCTCATGCAAGAAGGAGTTGTGATTTTCTATGAGTCAAGAAAATTAAAAGAGCATGAAAAGAATTATGCCACACATGATTTAGAATTAGCAGCCATAGTACATGCTCTCAAGATGTGGAGACATTATTTGTTGAGAAGAAGATTCGAGCTTAGAACAGACCACATGAGCTTGAAGTATTTATTTGACCAGCCAAACTTGAATGCAAGGCAAGCTAGATGGATGGAGTTTCTTTGTGAATTTGATTTTGAAATTAAGCATGTAAAAGGGAAAGAGAATAAGGTTGCAGATGCTCTTAGCAGAAAGTTTCATGTTGCAGCATTGAGTGTGTGTAAATCAGATTTGAAGACAAGAGTTCTTGAATCCCAAAACAGTGATGAAACTTGCCTTCAAATTAAAGAGAAGTTGCAACAGGGTAATGTGGATGACAAGTGTGCGGGATATCAGCTTGGTGAAAATGATATCCCCATCTACAAAGATAGACTGTACATTCCAAATATTGCAGATTTGAAGAAGTTAGTGATGGATGAAATACATCAAATGCCATATTCTGGACACCCAGGATATCAAAAGACTGTAACAACAACAAGAAAGCAATACTTTTGGCATGGCATGAAGAATGACATAGTTGAGTACATTGCAAGGTGTCAAAAGTGCCAACAAGTCAAGGCAAAGCACCAACATCCAGCAGGATTGTTACAGTGCTTACCCATTCCAGAATGGAAGTGGGAAGTGATCTCTATGGATTTTATAACAGGTTTTTCCATGACAGTGAAGAAGCATGATTCAATCATGGTTGTGGTGGACAAGCTATCAAAGGTAGCTCATTTTATTCCAGTCAAGTCCACTCACAAGGCTAATGAAATTGCAAATATTTTCATGAGAGAGATATTCAGATTGCATGGATTGCCCAAGGTAATAGTTTATGATCGTGATACAAAGTTCACTTCCAATTTCTGGAAAGGATCATTTCAGAAATTGGGAACTAGATTGAATTTCAGTATAGCATATCATCCTCAAACAGATGGCCAAATAGAGAGGGTGAATCAGGTTCTTGAAGACATGTTGAGAATGTATGTGATGGATAAACCATCCAAGTGGGAAGATTACCTACACTTGGTAGAATTTGCATGCAATAATGGACATCATGCATCCTTGGGGATGAGTCCATTTGAAGCATTGTATGGCAAGGGATGCAGGACTCCAGTGAACTGGGACAACCCGGTGAACAGGGTATTACTTGGACTAGAGACGATGAAGGAAATGGAACAGGAAGTTGCTAAGATCAAGCATAATTTAAAGGCAGCTCAGGATAGGCAAAAGAGCTATGCAGATTTGAAAAGAGTGCATAAGGAATTTCAGATTGGGGATCATGTTTATTTGAGAGTGAAACCAAGGAAGAGTTCTCTCAAGTTGGGGAGTTGTGCCAAGCTATCACCAAGATATTGTGGGCCATTTGAATTCCTAGATAGGACAGAGCCAGTTGCATATAGAGTTGCATTACCTGCTAGCATAAGAGCTCATAATGTTTTCCATGTATATTTTCTTAAGAAGTATGTACGTGATCCTAATCATATGATTGATTGGAATGTGATACAGGTGGAACCCAAGGGAGAGTTTCAAGTAGAGCCTATGTGCATCCTCGACAAGAAGGTCACTTTGCTCCGGAACAGAGCCATCGGGTAGGTAAAGGTTCAATGGGAGCACCTTAGTCCCGATGAGACTACATGGGAGCTAGAGGATGCCATGAGAGAGGCATTCCCATTTTTGTTCAGTTTTGAGAACACCGAGGAAGGTGTTGTTCTAAGGGGGAGGGGAATGTAATACCCAATTTTGATCCTTATGAAATATTGGCTTTTAATGTAAATATTGGATACATGCGATGTATGTTTCCATAGCGTGGAGCTCAAGGCCAAGGATCCGCTAGTGTATATTCGTATTTTATTTAAAATGGAAAAGCATTTGATATTTTGTTACCCATGTGCTATTAAGTCATGGAATATCGTAATTTGATGTAAATATTAATATTTCAATAAAATACCAAAACTGGCTATGGAAGCAACGAATGAGAAGGGGCCATGTGTATTTTACTAGGGAGTGGTGAGGGGGTTGTGGGGATGAACCATATGCTGCCAAATGTCATTGTGAGAACCCATTTGACTTTCCTTGCTGACATTTAATTCTGTTGTAAGGAAGTTGTTGAAGAATTCAGTCCATGGCTTCAATGGAGCATGGGCAGCCCAGAAATTCGTATGGCAAAGTGTGGGCTCTGTTTTTTTGTACCACAAGTCACTCTACCTTATGGGAAGGGGTTCTTCCTCATTCCCATTCCATTGTTGAACATACCAGCATCAGTTTTCATCCATTATGAATGCCTAACAGTGAGAAAAACCAGAAATCGCAACTTTGCAAGAACCCACGTTTTGAAGAGCCATAAACACCCAGAATTTGATATTGGCAGTGAAATCCAATGGGGGATCCATAGATATGAACCTTGGGGCGAAATTGAGATTATTAGATACCCCAAAATCCATTGAAAAATCCAGTTTTTTATAGCCCAGAAAACCAGTGACGGGATTGAGTTATTTGATGACAGAATTGTGAGAAATCCAAGTGTGAATGAATGAGCAGAGGTTGGGTTTGCTTGATAAACCTAGTGAAGGATAGAATCTCAAGGAATTAGCAGCTGGACCTTTCTATGCCCACCCTGAAGAGCACTGGAGGGAAAGGACGCCTGAGGTACTATGTAGCAGAGAAGGGGACCTTCCTTGTGTTGGGTGTGGTAGGTATTGTGGGTGCCATGACTGTTGAGTTCATTTGAGATGCTTGTAGCTTTGTGGTTGAGCTCACTAGCTTAGCATCCTCCTCCTTTATCTTTTTGTATGCTTAATAAATCCAACTGTGTGTTGGCTTAGCATAGCTGTTGAGTGAAACCATGGTTGTGAGTGCTCGAGCCCATCTAGTTCCTCCTTAGTGGATACACAACCCAACTCGAAGGTGATCTCTCAGCTGAAAGAATATAAGCTAGACAAAGATCTATGGTTGAGTGGAACATTGCTCTCACATAGCCAGTTGTTGGACAACTTCATCTCAAAGATAAGTATTCTTTGTGGTTTAATTTGTATGCATTATGTATTCTGCAATGTGTTAATTCTGAATGTTAATTGTCCATGTTAATGAAATTAAATGATTATCTTAATGAAATTGACATGAAGTCTGTGCATAGCATGAGAACGAGATTGAATTCTCTGCATGTTGATCCATCATATACATGTGATAGATATGTTGATGCATTACTGTTTGTGTGTTTGCAAATATGATTTAATTCCGCTATGTTTATATTGAGTATGAATTTGCACACAGAAGTTTTTATTTATTATGCATTTCTGAGTAATGTATGAGGATGATATTGCCAATAAGCCTGGTATGTTGGTCATGTTTCCTTCCTGGCACTGGATTGATGGAAGGGGATGTGACAAAGCAATTGTTGGGTTGTATCCATTCCTTGTAGTGTTTGTTAATGTCTAGATAATAGATTGAGTCACCAATACTCTTCATCCATTGAAACAACTATTTAAGAAGATTTAGCCACTAATCTATTGTACGCATGTTCAAATCATCCAAGGTAATCATGGGACCCACCCTTAGATTCAATACATGGGGCTTCAACTTGTTTTCCATCCAATTTTGATCCTGAGATGGTATTTATGTTAAATTATAGCTGTAAAATCTAAGACATGGCTCTTGCGTTACAATTCCTTTATGCACCATTGCCAATCAAATGTTGTATTTTATGCAAGGGTAAGGCAATTTAGAAGCTTTGAGATTATTTTGATCACTTATGAGGACACATGCACTGTAATGTACCCGACCCCGAAACCAAGGTCACAGGAGCATGCAAACCCAAAGGAAGGATGAATAAAGGTAATGTATAAGGAAATAGGGTCAACCAAAGGCGAGGATAACATACCATCAAGCCAATTTTAAAAAACATTCAACCATTAAAATAAATTGCAACATCTTAAAAACAATTATAAAACTCCCCAAAAGCAATAAATTGCAACATCTTAAAAATAATTATAAAACTCCCCAAAAGCTCATGCAGATGCAAGACCATAAAAGCATGAAAATGCAACCAGATTTACAAGTTTATTAAAATTGGACCTTAACATTACTAAAACATTCATGGGTGGCCATAATCAACCCAATAATACTATATGATTAGATTTACAGAATTCTTTGCAAACAATTACAACTAGAACTTTCCGCCATAAAACTAGGCAATCACTATACATCTGTAAATCCAATTTAAGACACTTTCATTAGCAATTTTGGAATGCTCATCGGATCAGATCTGAATCTAAAGCCTATGGCCAATCAATAATCCAAAATTACATGTATAGAGATACCATATACAACCATTACTTCATACAAAAGATCATATCTAAAACATTCATGGGTGGCCATAATCAGACCAATAATACTATATGATTAGATTTACAGAATTCTTTGCAAACAATTACAACTAGAACTTCCCACCATAAAAGTAGACAATCACTATACATCCGTAAATCCAATTTAAGACACTTTCATTAGCAATTTTGGAATGCTCATCAGATCAGATCTGAATCTAAAACCTACAGCTAATCAATAATCCAAAATTACAGGTATAGAGATACCATATACAACCATTACTTCATACAAAAGATCATATCTACCAATTTCTATCAAAATCACTATCGGATCATCCAACAAGCATCCAAATCACTGCAAAACCAACCCGAAGTCCCAAATATAAAGCATACCAGCTACATGGGAAATTATCCAGCCACTAAGGGTGCACTAGCAAGCTCATACACAACCATACATCTTCAGATAATCAATTCTACAGAAGAACCATCAATTCAATCTAGTTTTCAAGCAGAAAAACCCATTTCCTAGCAGTCAAAACTCAGTATTTTCATTTGTAAAATCATATAATAGATCTGAATATCCATGGAGGGTTCATTTTTAGAGTAATCTATAGAAAATAACACATGAATAAATATATTTCAAGCAGCCATCAAGATCAGATCTCATAATCAAAGAGAAAGCACCAATTTCCAAGTAGGATTCCTCAACCAATGTTCTGAAAACTAAGCATTTTCATCTGTAATTTCATCCACAGATATGATCAGCCATTGAGGGTGCATTTGCAGATTAATCTACATAAAATAACACATGAATAAACATATTTAAAGCAGCCATCAAGATTAGACCTAAAAATCAAAGAGAATACACCAATTTTCTAAGCAATTAAACCATCAAATTTGCATCCAACCATTGACATATCTACCAATTTTTTCAACAATAACAGTTCAACCATGGAAACGGTGGATACATAATATAAACATATGAATTTTTATAAAAAAAATAAACCACTTATCTTATTAATTTGCAACTAGCATCAAATCGACCATGTTCCACCCAACCAAAGGCACTGCCAAGCCAGATCTCACTTTGACAGGCCGCCCCCGAGCTGAGGCCACAGATCCACAACAAAGGTGCACTCAAAGATAGATCAAGTATTAGTTTGAGAAGCCACAACTCAATACCTCACCACCTACTTTCTCCTCCACCCCACTACTAGGTGCAATGGTAATCCATTCGCCCCCTAGGTTCCTCAGGACATCGCCATTCACTATCAAGATTTATATGTAGGTCCAGGATAGAGAGAAGCAGTGGACACATAGGAACTATACCAAATTTTTTCGACCTTTCCACAAACACCATACAATATCACAGTGCTTCAAGCAAAAGGTTCATTCACATAGCATAGCATACATGGCTTCCCAAGCTCACAAGCTTACAAAGCTCTCAACATTAATGGCATGAACAACCAAGAAACACCAACAATAATCAACAACCTTAACAAAGGAGATCAACCATGGATTTATAGGCCAAAGAAGACAATTCAAACCCAAGGGGGTCAAATTAAACCAAGGTAAGCCAACTTGAATCAACCCAAGCAAGGTTAACTCAACCACAAGAGGCTAACTTAAATCCAACCCAAGCAATTCGAATTTCAAGGAGAGTGGCTCCAAGTCATTCCACCCAAATAAAATTCATGTGTGGACACCTCATCCATGTAGAGGAAATTAAAATAGTGAAGTGAGGAGTTACACAAGCCAGTGCATCTTCCCAAAATAACAAAGGAGGGGTTACATAAGGAGTTACACAAACCAAGTCTAAAAATAGCTAGTGAGGGCACATTTGAGCAAGTGGGGGTTACAAAACCAAGTGTAACCTTCAAAAAGGAGTTACAAAACCATCAAAGGGGCTCAATCAACAAGTGGAATCCACCCAAGCACCAAGGGAGGCCCACTAAATCATGAATTAGACTCAATAGTACCAACATAGGCTAAAATAATCAAAAGTTGGGTCCGTTGTACAATGATTGGGTGATCATCAACTAATAAATCCACCAAGGCATAAATATGGACCAAGCTCAACCAAATAAGTTCTAAAGTGCTAGGAATGTCCCCATTCCCCCTCACATTGTGGATCTATGCCTCCCATACTCTTTTAGTGGTCCCCATTGTGCTAGTTATTTTTATTAATTAATTATTTACAAAATAATAATAATGATGTCTCTAGGTCCTTAAAGACCCATGTCCTGGAAACTAGTTACACAATAAAAAATAATTACAACTTACATATGTTTGGGGCTTAATAGATGGGGTACTGCATTCCCCTCCCCCTTAAACAATGCATCGTCCCCAATGCATAACACATACATGCCTTTACAAAAAGATAACAGACATGCCCATACATGCCTCAAAATGATAACATATTTCAAACTCTTATAGACATGCCTCAGAAAGATAACATATTTCTAACTCTTACAGACATGCCCATACATGCCTAAAAAAGATAACATATTTCTAATCACAATACTTTCATGTTTGTCTCCAATGCCTATGGGAGAATGAGGACAAGCAGAGTGGACTCACTTTTGATGGTAGTACAACGATTCCTCTCTTGAACAAGAGCCACGTGGTGGAAATGTCCTTGACATTGCCACATGTTGTTGCAATTTTGATATGAGAAAATTACTTTGGAAAATGGTTTTCTATTTTGATATGAGCTTGTCTTCATAACTTAGGAGTTGTGCCATGAACTCACATAAAATTCTTGTCAACAACATGCTATTCAAATTAAATTTTAATTTAATTTCTCATTTCAACAGCTAGGACTCAACTAGTACTCATATTCACCCATACCACTAGATGTAAATGGCTACACTACTGTTGGTGGCCTCTCTATACACTCTTACTGTTACATTTTATTTTGTGCATGTTTCCTTCGTGGTTAAGGGATCTTGTGGTCACATGTTTTCACCGTGATAAGAAGAGTTTTTTGGTCTATGCTATTCATAAAACACAAAACTATTGTTTGTCGTCGAGACTTACTAGCACCTAAGTACATATACGCATTAAAATTCATGCAGACAGAGAGTTAAATTTTTTAATCCTTATTCGATGTAGATGCTTAACGTCAACATTAAATAAGTATATAATACTAACTTAACTTAAGTATACAATGATGAACTTATAATTTTCATATCCGAAAAACATTGACTAAAATGTATATTCCAAGCTCAAATAATTATAATTAAAAGTATGATAAACATTAAGCAAAATTAATATTTTTCCATTTGCAAATTGCTCAAACGTTGGTAATGGTGGATAAGAAGTTGGCACAAAATGAAATTGAATTCAGTCATGGTAATGGTGGATAATAATTTGAAGCTAGCAGCTACTTTTTTTCGTACACAAGAGCATGACTCTTGGTGAGGTCTCCCACAAGGGTTGAACTCTTCGGTGTAACAGTGTATGTGGTTGCATAGGATGAAGATTCCCATGATCTTGATCCTCTGAAATATGTAGCCTTTAGCATCACATCATCTTTTGATCTCCAATTCCACTTCTTCCATTCATTCTCATTGGTGTTTTGCCTCTTCGTTACTTCTTTGGTGAAGGGATTTGTAGATTCCCTAGATCTATTTCCTTGAATCAAGATCATGGGGTTTTCACTTCCAACGATGGCATGGAAGTATCCAAATCGACACCTGCGCTCATTTAATTTATAATTTAATCTCTAAATAACAATACTAACATAACTCGTTTCCCTACACATAGTAATACATGAGAGCAAACTTGTTTCCCTACACATCGTAATATATATTTTTTCAATAGGTGGTCATCCTCTTGTTGTGCTTCTAAACCATCGAGGAATTATGCCACAATTCTTGTTGCGAAGAGGTGTATTAATGTATCAAATACTATATATGCATTTTGTGGACAAGAATCAGCTAGTCCTAAAGTGAAGGAGGTTCCAGTCATCTATTATTAGAAGATTGTTTCCAAAATCATAATAACAAAGTCACTTATAGCACAATCATTGTTTTCTTCATAAATTGGGAAGAGTTTGAACCTAGGGAAGAGAAGATAACAACTTTCCTCTCAACAACTTGAGCTACACTCAATTAATATTAATATTAATGTTGCATAAAGATAAATGATAAAATATGTATATCTCGGGTGGCTGGAGCTGTCCGCTGTTGCCGTCCCCACCCGGGTTCGACACTAGAACTTGTGATTTCGTTGTGTATTCATGGCGCCCTCACTCAATAGAGCGCGCCAATTCCCCTACGATGTGAAAAAAATAATTTTTTTTATAAAACTTCTCAACTCCATCCTGGAATTATTACTCTTTATAATAAATTACATGTATTAATTATACCAAAAGCACATTCTACAACTCATTATGAGGAGGAGATTATACATTTAAAAATAATAATAACAAAAATGAATATCCATTATATGTAGAAAGAGACATTGAGATCTATTAAAGTCCACGTAAATCAAATGGGCTGATGTAGGGAATAATCAAATACCTCTAACTATAAAAAAAATTAGAATATAAAAAAAGATTGAACTCTTAAAAAAGTTTCCACTTCCAAAAAACAAATCCCTCTCAACTAAAATAATGAATTGAATTTATTTCTAACTTATAAAAGAAATTGTAACATTAAAAAGTTTCAATTTAAAGTTAATTAAATTTATATTGATTAATATTTTTTAAAATTCTTTCAAAATCCAAATAATTATTTCTTAAATTTAATATTCAATTTCTTCATAAGTTTTATCTTTATCTCAAATAGATTATGTTTTATATGATTATTATTTTTAAATATAAAATAATTAATAATTGGTTAAAATTATTTAAAAAAATAAATAATTAATTCTTAAATCAATTCATAAGTTTTATCTTTATCTAAACTAGATTATGTTTTATATAATTGATATTTTTAAATGTAAAATATTTAATAACTAGTTAAAATTACTTAAAAAAAATTAAGTTCAAATCCTCTAACTAACACTATAAACTCAAAGTCAATGAATACAAACCAATCCTCTAACTATCATTATAAACTCAAAGTCAATGAATACAAACCAACACTTAATAGAAAACTTAGGTCTTAGCTAAAACAAACCAATATTTAATAGAAAAAACCTACAACTTAACATAATACTTAATAGAAAACTTACGTCTTAGCTAAAACAAACCAATACTTAATAAAAAAACTTACAACTTAACATAATACTTAATAGAAAACTTACGTCTTAGCTAAGATAAACCAATACTTAATAGAAAACCTACAACTTAACAAACGTTGAGACAAGAAATAATTACAATAAACTTTTAATTTTATTAATGAAGACACATTTTGGTATTTATTAGACAAATCTCATCTAAAATCCATTTAATAATTTATTGCGCCGATAGGCGCTCTACAACTCAGTATGGGGAGATCTTGTGAGTCGAGTGTTTGTCAAGTAACAAAATAATACGAAGTAAACAAAAAAAGAATAATACAAAGTAAAAAGTAATAAATATTATGTCGGCCATAAACAAAAAGATTAGGTGGTAAATATTATGTCGGCCATAAACAAAAAAGAATAATACAAAATAAAAAGTAAATATGAGACTTAAACTAGAAACTTTACTTTTTACTTTTAATACAAAGTAAAAAGTAAATATGAGACTTTAGAGTGTTTGTTGAGTGTTTGTCCAGTAAAAAAATAATACAAAGGAAACAAAAAATAATAATACAAAGTAAAAAGTAATAAATATTATGTCGACCATAAACAAAAAAATAATACAAAGTAAAAAGTAAATATGAGATTTAAACTAGAGACTTTAGAGCTTAGGATTAGGTGGCTCAGGTATTGCACTCCAGGAGAGGTTTGCACCTCAAGAGATTTGATCCCTCTTGGCGCTTGATAGAGCCTAGGATTTGGATCTATACTGGTTTATTTTTCAAAAGAAAAAAAAATCACAATTTTATATATAATAAAATTACATTGTGTTGATCCACTTAACATTTGTATTTGTCAAATCATTTCCTTTGTTTTTGGAAAAAACATGTATCAGAATTTATCTCGGATTCACTTCTTTTGGATTAATTACACCACCTTTTTTTTTAATATGATTAATATTACCTCGGGATGGGGTGATAGGTGGCATATCAATGAATATAAATGGCGACGGGATGGTGGGGAAATGCGGCACGTGGTGGCAGATGAAGAGATGGCCGCGCAAATGCCAAGGGAACCTGCCATCAATGCTCCACCTTGCAACCTGCTTCAACATGACATCTTGGCTTAAATCCTTCATTGCTCACGAGGTCTTTCGTTTAATGGCGTTAAGGTGGGCTAGGGAATTCATTTCCTCTTCAGGCTTGCGGCTCTACTCCTCTAGACGTTGCAGAACCCTAAGCCTCCGTTTACGCTTGACAAATTGTTTTGTGGTATTGGTTGTTTTCTTCATGGCACGTCATGGACGTAGAGGAAGGAGGGGTGGTGGCACCACTCAACCAAACTAGGGAAATTCTAACTCCGGTCTCCTTGGGCAGCTTGAGAGGATGACCAATGTTGTTCTTATCCTTCGCAATGATCTCAACGAGGATGAATAAGATCGACAAGCGTGCATTTTGGAGCTAAGGAACAAGTTTCAAGCACTTGTGGGTTGGTGTGTGGAGTTGGTCTCTCTTCATCATTTAACCTCGTCGCTCCTCCAGACCATTGTAGTGAATGGCACTGTTCACGAGCTCTTTGAAGGAACCGACGAGATTCAAGATGATAATGTGGGCAAGGATCTAGAAATCAAGGTTGAATTGGAGAATCAAGCTACCGAGGCAAAGGACAAGTCGCTCAATGACACCATTGGCGACAAATGTAACAACCCAGAAGATTTCAAGGGAGAGGATGTGTCCAAAGCTTCCACGTCGCAGCCATGAACTGGTCCACTTGTTAAGTAGTTTTCTCCGCTATTATGCTTTTGTCTCTTTCTGAGTTTTGTTTTAGTCTAGCTCTGTCCACTGAGCATTTTGTCTCTTTTCTAGTTTTCTGGTTGCTAGTTTTGATTAAAATTGATCTTTATCCTAAGACATGTATGACTGGTTATGTCTATAGGTTGTTTTCTCCTATGGGGAGGCCTGCATACTGGTATAATGGGCTATTTTCTCGCTATGGGAGGCCTAGAAACTCTGTATCTTTTTGTACTTTTCTCTCTGCTATTTAATGTGAATACTAGCTTACAAAAAATAAATATGATTAAGATTAAGATACATTTTGGCATTATTGGCAAGAATACAAAATCTAATCTAGAGGCAATTTGTATCATTTTTATTTATATTCTAGTGGTGATATCCACGTAACTTCTCTACATTTCATAGACGATGGGGAGTTTATCTTGGCATTTTTAGGGATGGAATTTGGGATAGTTATCTCTCTAATTCATTGATGTGGTTGAGAGCAGCACCTCTAGTAGTGGTTGCATAGATGGAGAGTTTTTCATTCAGAATATGAGAATTTGGAGGACGAGATCAATCCTCCAAGGTATAAAGCAAAGTATTTAAATGCTTGTTAAAATTTTACTTAGTGATTTCTGTATCTATAGGTCTTTTCTCCTCTGTGCTTGAGAAGTATGAAGAGTATTTATGCATATTTTGTTTTCATTACAACGGATGTTGCAGTGTATCTATTGACAATGATACCTACCCAGATTACACTCTGATAAAGGTATGTTGCATGGACCATATTACTCTGATCAAGTTATATGTGTGTGTGTGTGTAATGTTGTTTTTTTCATTGCCATTAAACATACCTTTGTTAAAATGGTTGACTATATTATAGATTCTTATGAAGGTGGGTCTTGATTTTATGAAATCTAGGTTCAGAGTATGAAGGTGGGTCTTGATTTTATAAAATCTAGGTTCAGAGTGTTGGGTTTAGTTATAAACTGTAAATATAATATCATTGGACTGTGTTGGCATGGAACATATGATAGGATTTGAATCTTGGTGGGGCTAGACTGGCTACCTACTTTCACCAACCTAATAAGCCACAATTTTATATATTTATGTTTGAGTTTGTTATTTCATGCTTTGCTACGGTACAAAAACCAGCTCTATAAGCCACAATTTTATGTATTTGTGTTTGAAAGTTTGTTATTTCATGCTTTGCTACAACATAAAATAGTAGTAATGTAAGTAGCATTTGTAAAATAGTAGGTAGGTAGGATTGTGATTCAAGACTTGATAGAGGTGATGCATAACATAAATTAAAATGCTTGGAATCCTACTCCCACATGTGGACAAATGATAGAAAAAGTGATAATGTTTTTTAATATTATTTAGATTGAAAATACTTTTAATTTTAAAATATAACCTAAAATTATTTTTGATTAGGTGAATAAATTTAATTTGGACCCTGCTATGCCTTTGCAGTTTTCAATGTTCTAGCAGGTCGTTGGTAGAAGAGGGATAAAATATCAAGTGTGGGGCTCTTTGCTTATGGTGGGCCATGACTGGGCCCCTTGGTTTTACTCTTGTAAGTAATATGGCTTAGTGGCATTGCTGACTACCCTTTTTGGGGATTTTAGGCCCTAGGGTTGGTGTCCAAGGCTTCCAGGGGTAGGCCATTGGGTCACCTGACCACCATCCTTTTATGCCTTGAGGGGGACTATGTTTCATTTAGCAAGGTCATACCTAAGTACACCACCCATCTCACACCCCACTTGGACCTTGTTTGTAGTTGATTTTACCCCCTCTGACCAAATCGACCCTCTAACGTCATCATGATTGATCAAGCCTCAAGCTAAGGAAAGGGGGACGTCGAGGGACGTTTTGCATCATTCTGGGGTTAGTAGGGGCATAAAATCCTCATTAGGCTCACTCTTGCAGTCAAAGTGAGGCCTTAGCTTGCTTATTTTAGCATTTTCATAATTTTTGTCTAGTTTTAGGGACTGGTCCCAAACATGTGGATGACATTCCTTATTTTTGTCTTAAATTAGAATATTTTAGTATTTTATTGTTTTAATTTTAAATTGACATGTAGGCTTGATAAAAATTAAATATTTTGCTAATACGGATATAAATATCAATTCTAATTTCATTTATAAGGCACAAGACTTGGGATAAAAGCTATTATGTTACTTTTTTACCCTAATTGGCCTTTCTAAAGTGATGTGCACCTCTTGGATGATGTTCTTCTTGGCTTGAAGTGGAAATTGGATGCATTTTCTAGGGTTTCATGCACTTGCAAAGTTGATTACAAGCATTGCTAGACTAACATAAGCCAAGGATTTATTTTTCTTGGTAAAGTTGGTGAGTTTATGCCTCTTTCTAGATTGAATGGTGGTATAATGCTGCATTTTTGTCTGATTTAGGGCTTCTTACTATCCTTTGTCAACTTTGTATGGTAGAAAACATCCATTTGAGGGTGTTTTCTTTTGTTTGGGCCTTGGATCTATGATTGAACACCTACCTCCTGGGAATGGGGGATTGATAAATAGTTCCTGCACATAGAAATTCCACCTCATTTCAGGGCATGGTAAATGAGAAACGTTAACACATGGTAAATGAGAAACATTTTTTTTTCTCCTTTTGATTTCAAAAGCATTGTTGGTTATCCTAACCCTACATTAAAGCTAAAAGAATTAAAAGAGTTTTATGTGTTTACTAGCCAAGATGCTATTTCTACAGCTCATCATTGGGACGAATTTGAATATTATCTAATGCTTTCTGGTGTTACTCACCTTGTTGTAAAATTTAAGAGCTTTGTTGCTTGTTTAAGACATGATGCTCAAGAATGGTGGAAATCTTTACCTGCTACCATTATATCTACTTTAGTGGATCTTAAGAAATTATTCTTTGATAGATGGCAAGAGAAGAAAGATCCCATGTTGTTGAATAATGCATTAATGACTATAAAGAGGAATGAAATTGAGACTACTAACGAGTTTGATGGCAGGTTTGACAAATTGATAAAGGAATTTCCCGCTGATTGCAAACCTTCAGATATAATGATCCTCTCATATTATTTGAATGAATTTCTAGGAGACTTTATCTTCCACTTAGGCCTAGACAGGCCCCAATATTTGGCAGCGGCAAAGAAAAAGGTACAGGCATTATATGAGCTTTGGAGGGCCATTGGAATACCTGATACTTCCATGCATTCAAGAGCCAAACCAGAAGAGAAGAAGAAAGTAATAATTAATTCATATGATGTTCCAGAACCGCAAATATTGTTGGTCAACGAAATGAAGCAGCTCTGGGTAGATATGAGTCAACAAATAGCTCTCTTACAAAAATGAATTGTCCAGTTGGAAAGAGAAAGGAATCAACTACCTATATTTCCTCAAAATAATTTCAACAAGGCCCCCAAACAAAATCAAAGACCTCATTCATCTCTGGAACTAACAAATGCATTGAGTGAATTTCCTTATTACCAAATGCATTGAGTGAATTTCCTTATTACCGTCGGGTGTGTCAAGCTTTGCATGATGAATGTACTTGCGCCAATTACTTGATCTTTGTCAAGAACAACATTCCTTTTGAGGAGAATGACTCTGAGGTATGTAATAATTTGTTTGAAAACAAAAAGTTTTTTAATTTGTTTGATGAGCATATGCAAGAAGTGAAGAAGAACTCTATTGAAACTGATATAGCTAAAAGTTGATTGGAAAAATTCCTTTGCAAGAAGAGATTCAGAAGATATATGAAAACATATTCAAAGGAAAGACTTATCAAAGACAAAGTAAAACATTTCCTTCTACTTCCAAACTACCAAAGGATGCCCCTCCTTCTACTCAACCTTTCATAAGCACATGTAAGCTTTCAATTGATTCAAGTACTAAATCCTGTAAAGATTGATATTGAAGGTGCTTTGAATGCCATAAAGATACCCATGCCATTAGTTGAGTTGGTAAATATTCCTCATGTAAAGGATGGAATTGCAAAAATATTGGGATCCCAAGAAAATAAACAAAATGATGTGCAAAGTGCCAAACAAAATGATGCGCAAAGTGCCCCTGCTATAGAAGAAAGTGAAGATGCTCCAATCATTCTTTCAAACATGCTAACATAAGAGAACAATAATCCTCGTAACAAGCCTGTCTTCATATCACTGTTCATTGGTAATTTTCTATTACACAATTGCATGTTTGATTTCGGAGCCTCAACAAACATTATGCCTCTAGCATTAATGAAAATTTTGGGGATAAATATTTCAAGACCGTATAAAAATATATGTGCCATGGATTCTCGAGAAGTCAAAGTGTGCGGCATGGTAGCATATGTTCAGGTGTCCCTTGTAGCTCATCCCGCTATCACTTTGTAGATGGATATAATGGTCAATGATCTTCCGGATGCTTAGGGGATGTTGCTATCTAGACAGTTTGGCTCTGATATGGAAGGAAGCCTCCAAATGAATCTATCCAATGATACTATTCATACACCATAGGGCACATACATGAAATTAGATAGGGAGCACATGTGAAATCACCACGTGGAAGGACTGTAAGATCTAGAAAACGATTTTTTTTGTTATGAAAGTGATATTGAATCCTACTCGGTTTTCGCTATAGATGTTGCCCCTTAGACAGACATCGACAGATTCTGGACCATGCACTTCAATGGGGCCAAGTCCAAATTAGGTATGGGTGCATGTATTGTATTAACTTCTCCCAACTTTGAAGATCATTATTTTTCTTTCCATTTATAATTTGATGGCATTAACAATGTAGTGGAGTATGAGGCTCTACACCATGGTCTTACCACAAATAAAAAATTACGACATCAAGCTCTTACATGTTATTAGTGATTTTGATCTAATTTGTCTCAAGTCAAAGGATAATTTTCTTGCAAGAAGCTGGAATTAAAAAGGTACAGGGGCGCCATAAGATTGGCCATAGAAGATTTTGATGCAGTATCTTTACATGTGGTTCCAAGAGAGCAACATCAGATGGCCAACTCTTTGGTAGTTTTTGCTTCCACTCTTAGCCCTACAGATGCAATCCAAGAAGCATGAAGAGTTCAAGTGATTTTTTGTCCTTTCATGCCAAAAAACTTTGATGATTGGGAAGTGTTTGATGATGACAAACAGATTTGTAGATTCATGTGTAACACTGCAAAATTTTCAACAAATGAAATTGATTGGAGAACGGAAGGATAAACATAAAGTCCTGATTACAACATCGTTATAGTAGAGAAGATATCGATGGAAAATATTTTTGATCGAAATGACCGATGAAGACGTAATAAAAGGGAAACAGATCTGGGCAGTGAATATGAAGAAATCAATATTGGGTCACCAAAAAATACTTGACCTATCAAATTTGGTAAGGCACTTGAGACTAAAGAAAAGGAAGATATAGTGGACTTAGTCTGATAATTCAAAGACATATTTGCTTGGTCCTATGATGAGCTCAAGAATTATGAAAATAATATCATTCAACATACCATACCAATAAATGATGATGCCAAGACTCATCGACAGAAATTGAGGAAGATAAATCTAAAAATGGCTCCATTGGTAAAGAAAGAATTGCAGAAAATGGTTGAAGCGAAGATCATAGCTCCAATAAGATACTTAGAGTGGATCTCAAATCCGTTGCCAACCAGTAAGAAAACAAGGGAAGTAAGATTTTGTGTTGATTTTAGAAATTTGAATACAGTCTCAAAAAAGGACAATTATTCCCTACCAAACATGGAGCTCCTTCTACAAAGAATTATAGGTTCTCAGATGTTGTCCTTCCTACATGGATTATCTGGTTTCAATCAAGTGGTAGCAATAAAAGAAGACTAGCACAAGACCGCTTTCATAACTCCTTGGGGAACTTATCAATATTTATGAATTCCCTTCGGCCTAATGAATGTCGGAGATACATTTCAAAGAGCTATGGATTATTCCTTCCAAGACATCATGCAAAAGATACTGGAAATATATGAGGACGATCTCACTGTATATTCAAAAAGAACAAAGGATCACGTCAAACATCTTCGACAGATATTTGAGTGATGCCGCAAGTATGGAATTTCCTTAAACCCTAAGAATTCAATTCTTGGTGTCATAAAAGGTAAGTTGCTAGGTCATATTGTTTGCAAAGATGGAGTAAGGGTAGATCTTGATAGAATTAAAGGTATAATGAATTTCCTTACCTGCAAATTTGAAATATTTGCAATCATTTTTTGGAAAGATTAATTTTATTCATGGGTTTATTCCTAATTTTGCTGAGATTACTAAACCTTTGAATAAGTTTCTTAAGAAATATGCAGTGTTCCAATGGGACGGGGAATCAAAGAAAGCATTTAAGGATGTTAAAGATTATTCAAAGCCATTTCAAATATTTTCTTTTGCATTTGTTGACACTATTGCAGGAGTACTATTACAAAAGAATGATCAATGTCAAGAGCAGCCCATTGATTTCATGAGTAAAGATTTGAACAGTTCAAAAATGAAGTATCACCTCATGGAAAAGTAGTATTATGCACTCGTGATGTCATTAAAACATTTCAGGGTATATATTGGCTACTCAAAGCTCACAGCTTATGTGCCGCACCCAGCAGCAAAAGAAGTTTTAAAGCAACAAGATTGCCTTAACACTAGAGGGAATTGGATTACGAATATTCATCAATATGATCTAGAAATTAAACCCACCAAATTGATCAAAGGAAAAGGATTGGCTCAGTTGATGGAAAAAAGAAATGAAAAATCCCTTGATATGCAAGAAGCCCCCTGCTTATGGTTTTAGTATTTTTCGAAGAGATAGAACAATGCGACTGGTACAAGGATATTGTATACTATTTGAAGAACTTGTCATGTCCCAATCACCTTCCTGACCATAAGAAGAGGGTCTTGAAGTTGAAAGCCCCCAGGTATTGTTTCTTGCATATCATCAAAGATTGGATTGTTCAAGGACTTGGATGGTAGAATCCCGATGGGGTAATTCTCACATGTGTCGATCCCCCAGAAGTAAGAAAGTTGTTAGAGTAATTTCACAAGGGACTGTGTGGTGTTCGTCATTCAACCTCCACCACTTTTACAAGATACTGAGATCAGTTTACCATTGTCCATTCATATTTCAGGATGTGTATAAATACGTTTGAAGTTGTCAACCATGTCATATTTTCATAGGAAAATAGAATCTCTCTGCCTTGCCATTACATCCAATTATAGTTGAGGTTCCATTTAAGCAATGGGGCCTGGATTTTATTGGTGAATTCAAGGAAAGCTCCAAAATGGTCACAAATGGATATTGGTAGCTACAGATTATTTTACTCTATGGGTTGAATCCACCCCAACTAAGAAGGATACAACACGTCTTGTTATGGATTTTCATGTGGAAATGATTATTACTCATTTTGGGACTCCATCCAAAATTGTCACAGATAATGCCTGAGCATTCAATGGGGGTGAACTATCTACTTACTGTTTTGATTATGGTATCATATTATCTCACTCTTCAAATTATTATCCACAAGGGAATGGATTGGTTGAGTCAAGCAACACGAATCTGTTGAACATTATAAAGAAGATTGTTGGGGAAAATAAGAAAAGTTGGCACAACAAGGTAAAATATGTAGTATGGGAAGATAGAATCACTCGCAAAGAATCAACAAGAAAGCGTCCTTGCGAGCTAGTATATGGGATTGAAGTTCCTCTGCCTACTCATTTGAAGTACCCTACGTACAACATTCTCTAGTAGCATTCTCCATAGGCCGATGTTATCCAACGAAGAATCTACCAACTGATAGAATTTGATGGATGCCGAAGAAAAGCTTTCGATCACTTGGCACAAAATCAAGAAAAGGTTAAAGGTAAATTTGATAAGAAGTCTTTCCAGCTTAACTTCCAGAAAGGTGATATTGTCCTTCTATGGAACAAAAGAAGTGACTATCCAGGAAAACATGGTAAGTTTGAAAGTATTTGGTTAGGGCCGTATCAAATTGATGATGTTACAAGTACCAACTCTTTCCACCCGAGCCACCTTACTGGAGAAAAGCTACCTTTTCTTGTAAATGGAAAATATTGAAAAAAAAACTATACTGGTGATATCTGATGCCTATTGGGCATCCGTATATTTGTATATTAGTATATTTAGTTGCATTCCGAGTGTTCATGCATTACATTTGTTGTTCTTTCATTTTAGTTATTTGCATTTTATTTCGAACAAGGCATGCCGAAAATTTTTGTCTCCGATGCATTTGATGCCTTGGTTATTTTATATGTGTGTAGGTCCACAGGAACCCGAGGATTCTAAAGGTTGTCATATACTCCTAGGAAAATCATATGTCCCACAATATGAGCCAATGTTACGCCTGTACATGTTTCAACATTCCAATAGTTTGTTGGTAGAAGAGGGATAAAATGCTAAGTGTGGGGCTCTTTGCTTATGGTGGGCCATGACCGGGCCCCTTGGTTTTACTCTTGGAAGTACTATGGCTTAGTGGCATTGCTGAATTCCCTTTTTGGGGATTTTAGGACCTGGGGTTGGTCTCCGGGGCTTTGGGGGTAGGTCATTGGGTCACATGACCCGCATACTTTTATGCCTTGAGGGGGACTATGTTTCATCTAGGGAGGTCATCCCTAAGTCCACCACCCCTCTCACACCCCACTTGGACCTTCTCTGCAACTAATTTTACCCTCTTTGACCAAATCGACCCTATGACATCATCATGATTGATCAAGCCTCAAGCTAAGGCAAGGGGGACATTGAGGGACTTTTTTCATCTTTCTGGGGTTAGTAGGGGCATAATGTCCTCCTTAGGCTCACTTTTGTAGTCATAGTGAGGCATTGGCTTGCTTATTTTAGCACTTTTCATATTTTTTGTCTAGTTTTAGGGACTAGTCCCCAACATGTGGGTGACATTCTCTATTTTTGTCTTAAATTAGAATATTTTAGTATTTTATTGTTTTAATTTTAAATTGACATGTAGGATTGATCAAAATTAAACATTGTGCTAAGATAGATATAAATATCCTTTCTAATTTCATTTATAATGCACAAGAATTGGGATAAAAAACTATTATGTTACTTTTTTCATCTTTCTGGGGTTAGTAGGGGCATAATGTCCTCCTTAGGCTCACTTTTGTAGTCATAGTGAGGCATTGGCTTGCTTATTTTAGCACTTTTCATATTTTTTGTCTAGTTATAGGGACTAGTCCCCAACATGTGGGTGACATTCTCTATTTTTGTCTTAAATTAGAATATTTTAGTATTTTATTGTTTTAATTTTAAATTGACATGTAGGATTGATAAAAATTAAACATTGTGCTAAGATAGATATAAATATCCTTTCTAATTTCATTTATAATGCACAAGAATTGGGATAAAAAACTATTATGTTACTTTTTTAACCTAATTGGCCTTTCTAAAGTGATGTGCACCTCTTAGATGATGTTCTTCTTGAATTGAAGTGGAAATTGGATGCATTTTCTACGGTTTCACACACTTGCAAGGTTGATGCTAGCATTGTTATACTAACAAAAGCTCAAGGATTGATTTTTCTTAGTAAAGTTGGTGAGTTTATGCCTCTTTATGGATTGAATGGTGGTATAATGCTACATTTTTTCTGATTTAGGGAGTCTTACCAACCTTTGTAAACTTTGCATGGTAGAAAAATTCCTTTTGAGGGATTTTTCTCTTGTTTGGGACTTGGATATCTGATTTTTGCCTAGATTAGGATCCTCCAATGAACCCTAGAGGTCATTGTTCGATGCCCTAGTTTGGAATCCAAGAGAAATAATTCCAAGAGGGAGACTGGTCACCATCTCTCATGGCTTAGGGTTGAATTAATATTCTTAAAACCCTAACCTTGTCATTTATTTATCAAATTTTTAGCATTACATGTGTAAATCAATTGCATTTCATGGTTAAATTAGGATAATCTAGGTTTGCATTTTTTTATCTCAGAAAACCCTAAAATTACAAAAAATCAAAATCCAAAAAATTCAAGCTTTTTGCAATTTCCTAAATCGCTAAGGGTTGCGGCCTCACTTGTTTACCCTCAAAACCTAAGGGAGTCTTCTTCTAAGCAAGGTTGAAACCTGTAGTATCTCAACCTCCCCTTCTCCCTCATAATGAAGTCCCTTAAGAACTCGATATCCTCCCTAACTGTCTCCTTATACCCCATCAAGCTTGCTTGGGGTGGTTTTTGAGGCCCTTTAGGGATGGTTCCATCTGCTACCCCTATCAACATAATTTTAGACCCGTTTCTTTTTAAAAAGAGGGTGGTGGACTAATTGATGATGGGAGCAATACTAGGGCGTGACTTTGCTACAGAGTAAATGTTTTGTGAGTGATGTAAAGTGTTGAAAGTGTTATTTGTTCATGGTTTGCATCTGCTATTATAGTTGATGAAGGTCGGACACGTTACATGTGCGAGGACATGCTGTGAAATGGTAAAGTGTTAAATTTATTCTATTTATTTTAGGTTTGGATGCTAATCACTAAATGACTAGTACCTACACTATTTTACCAAGTTGGGTGTAGGGTGCTGATTACATTGCTTATTGTCAAACATTGGTGTCCTAGTTATACAAAGTGGATTTCTTCTTATTTTTCAAATATAACACAAGGTTTAAACAAGTGTATTGATAACATATTGTATATTTTTCTTCCACTGTGCACAAGTTGATTTGAATGACAAAATTCCTATTTTGACAGACTTATTTGCTTGTAAGTGGTGACCTTTTGTCGATAATATGAAATGCTTAAGGATTAATTACATGGGTTGTTAATACTACAATGCTCACAATTCTGTCACATTGGGAAAATAGTGGTTTAATTTTCATTAGCATGTCTTCTTCATTATCTACATTACTCCATTGAAGGCACTGATCTATGCTATAAGGTTGTTGGAAGGTATTTGGGTGAATTTTTTGACAGGTATATTTGAAGGGATCTCCCCTTGGGATAATGATAATTCCCAAAGAAGTTGAGAGTGGGTTAAGGTGACAGTGGCTCAAGTCTCTCTAATAATTTCCATTCACTAGCAAGGAGTGTAAGTGTTTCTACTACTTACCCTTCTAGTTTGTATGGTAATAGACCCAAATGTATTTGAGACTGATAATCTATCTCTTTACAAATTACCAACTAATTATTTTTAAATGACCAAATTTTATTTGTCCATGTTGGAGTTTTGAGAGTATATCCACACATGTTTTTGCGTACTTGAAAATACTTTGCAAAATAGAATCAGTTAAAGAACGCATCAATGAAATCCCTCATAAACCTAGCCAATCTCATAAACTTCAAAGCCAAAATATATGTCAATATTTCATGGCTAAATCTTTTTAGAGCATTAAAACCCACATAATACTTAGGATATAATTTATTTCACTTTTTATTACTTTCCTAGGTAGTTTTACCATGTTTTTGGCCACTAGTTGCCTTCTTTGGTCCACCACTTGCCATCCTTATCCACATGAGCGTATTCAGGAGAATCTTGGATTCTTTTCTAGCTGTTCTAATTGTCAAAGGATCCTTTCCTACTTTTGCACTGCTTTTCCTACTTTTCAGTAGATAAGGTAAAAGCTAGGCACTCTAGAGGTTTTGGCAACTGCTTGTTTTTGTGGCCAACACACCTTTCCTCTTTTTCACTCCAAAATATACCATTTTTTTATAATTTCATCCTACATCACCTTCCAAAAGCAGTTTGGACAATTCGTGATATTTATGGCTGAGTTGGAGTCAGATGTTTCTACCTTGGGGGGTTTTAGCTAGTTTGGTAAGCCTGCTTTTTGTGACCAATTTGAATGCCTCCATAGCATTTAAAATTTTAGATGTAAATCTATATATTTGCAGCCACTTTATGGTACATGGTTGGATGATGTACATTTATGCTAATACAATTTAATATTGTGCATAATTCTGAGTCTGATTTTGAGTGTTCTTGTCAATTCTAGACTAGCAATTTGTGTGAGAAGTGTTATTCAATCTTATGATCAACCTTTGATCTGATTTCAAATGGTATCAAAGATTCTTATGAGAACATAGTTGCATCCAGTAGCACACCAGAAACATTAGAGTTTCCACAGAAGTCCCGTGAACAATTACCTTGTACTCTTGAGTTTAGCTCAAGAGGTCTACCTGGGCATGACAGACTCCTGAGTGTGCCTAATGTCATATTGCAGATCTCTGTAGTTTGAATCATTCTATGGATATTTTTTTGGTTGTGATTTTGCAGGTACAAATCAGTCTACAGTGTGCACCTCATTATACTCATGGATCCATCTCAGAGTGTGAATTTGAATCCATTCAATTACTTTCGATGGAAGGCGCAGATGGAGATATTGTTGAGGTCGAAAGGCCTCTATAGAGTGACCATGGGAATTGAAGCATAAAATAATTCATCTGTAGAGAAGTAAAAGTGGCACAGTTGGAGAGATGAGGCTTATGGCCTTCTCTACCTCAACACATCGACATATCTTCTTTTCCATTTAGATGGTCTGACTTCACCGAATGAAGTTTGGGAGAAACTGAAAGCTTTGTTTGGTAAAACCGATGATCTGAGAGGAAATCAACTAGAGAATGAGCTGATTTCTCTAAGTTTGAGAAGTTTTGAGAATCTACAGGATTATTTCTCCAAATTCAAGTCACTTGTCTTGCAGTTGAATCAGTGCAGTATTGAGAAAAAGGATGAGCAGTTAGTTTTGACCATGCTCTCGAAATTGGGGCAAGACTATTCAGTCTTTGTCTCCAATTTACATGCTCCAAAACTGGCTGTGAAGAATTGGAGATTCCCAGTCTGTCTGAATTCATGGAGTCTTTGACTCAGGATCATAATAAGATTATGTTGATGGGCACACTAAATCCTTCAAAAGATCAACCTATCAGCCGCTGGTGACTCAAGGAATTTGAAGGGTAAGAAGAAGGAAAACTCCAAAAATCCTTCTGAGAAAAAGAAGGAGAGATCTAAGCCACATGAGGAGCCCTCCACCTCCAGAAAGGATCAATGGAAGAAGAAGGAGTGGACCAAGTGCTCATACTGTCAAAGGGGCTTTCATCCTGAAAGCTCCTGTATGAGAAATACCATAGATTAGATGGCACAACTCCTTGAGAAGAACCATATTCCCATTCCTAAAGGTGCAAAGAAGAAGGAAGTAGGTTCTAACTCAAATGAGAAGGAGCGAGTGCATGCTCTAATGGCCAACACATCTTCATCCACTTCTTACATCATTGATTCTAGATCTTCAAGGAACGTGGTTGAAACCAGAGAATCATTTGCTACTCTTGAATCCTATGATGGCCCAGGTCCCATAATTATTCTTGGAGATGACTCAAAAACTGCTTCAAAGGGTAAAGGTAGAGTAGATCTAGACAATGGCTCATTTTTCAATGTTCTCTATGTCCTAAGTCTAGCTACAAACTTGTTGTCTATCTACCAAATGATCCATACAGGTTCACCCAAAGGAGTTTTCTTCATTCTAGATAATGTGGATATCTCTGATATCTCCACAGGAAGATTTGTTTCATTAGGCACTACATATCATTCCTCTAGAGTCTACAAGTTTTCACAATTTTTTCCTATCTCTCCACCAGTAGCGCTCCTCTCTCATGATAATGAAGCAATCAAACTTTGGCATGAGAGGTTTGGCCATCTAAATTACAGATACCTTCATGAACTTCATGACAAAAACATGGTTGCGGGGTTTCCAAACATCATTTTCACAAAAGGAGTCTGCCAAGGTTGCATCCTAGGAAAACACCCTAAGAAATTTTTTGAGAGATCAAGGCCTGAGAGAACCTTTGAACCTTTGGATCTGATCCATAGTGATATTTCTGGTCCTTTCCCTCATATGTCACTAAAAAAATATAGATACCTATTAACTTTCATTGATGATCATACTAGGTATTGTTGGGTCTATTTTCTGTAGTTTAAGTCTGAAGTTTTTGGCTATTTCATGTTTTTTAAAGCCATGGTTGAGAATCGATATGGAAGGAATATAAAGGAAATCATATCTGATAATGGGGGAGAGTATATCAAATCTGATTTTCAGCAACTCTGTGCAGTGGCTGGAATCCACATGCAGCACACTGTGCCATACACTCCTCAACATAATGGAGTTGCTGAGAGAAAGAATCAATCTCTAAAGGAGATGGCCACTTGTATGATAGAAGCAAGGTCATTGCCACCAAAGTTTTGGGGTGAAGCAATAAACTATAAATCCTACATACAGAACATAGTCCCACATAAAGCACTGAAAGGAGTTACCCATCATGAAGCTTGGTGTGGCAAGAAACTTGATATTTAACATTTCAGTATATTTGGTGTCAAGGCTTGGGATAGAGTGCCATCCGAGAAGAGAAGGGATTTAGAGCCACATAGTAGGACATGGTTTTTTGTTGTCTACTCATAAAAAGTACAAAATTATTGATCTCACCACCAAAAAACATTCATAGAAATAAGTGTTCAGTTTGAGGAAGAGACCCTACAAGGAGTTGATATTGGAGAGTCTTCTCAACCACCACCGGAAGAAGGAAATGAAGAGTTGAATGAGTATTATGATGATGAATCTTATGATTCTGATTCTGACGATGATGATGATGATATGATTGCATACCCAAACTCACCATTAAGGCCAAAGTGGGAAGCAAGAAACATAGAAGCTACTGGTGAACTTGCTGGGAATCCTTAGGATCCTAGGAAGACGAGGTCACAATATGAGAATGCACTTTTAGTAAGGGATCTAAATATTGCTGAGAAATGTTTTATCATGATTGAATCAGATCCTCATACATATGAATAATCCTTGGAATATCCATTATGGATATATTCTATGGATGAGGAGGTCCACTCCTTGCGAAAGAATGGAACTTGGGAGCTACTCAAGCTTCCACTGTGCAGAAAGCTAGTAAAATGCAAATGGATCCACACAACTAAGATGGATGTTGATTTTGATGTAGTCAAGCATAAAGAAAGGTTGGTATCCAAGGTATTTTCACAATTCCAAGGTTTGGACTATAATGATACCTTTTCCCTAGTGGAAAAATGGATTCTATTCGACTAGTTTGTCAGTTGCAGCAGCAAAGTGTTGGGAAGTTCACCACATGGATGTGAAGTCTACTTTTCTTCATGGTGATATCGAAGAGGATATATATATGCATAAACTTGAATTCTATTTTTCAGATCCATCACTTGTGTTCAGGCTAATGAAATCACTGTATGGACTTAAGCAAGCTCCCAGAGCTTGGTATGCAAAGATGGAACATTTCCTCCCGACACAAGATTTCCACTGGTGCAAATATGATCCAAATGTGTATTTAAAGAACATAAATGGTAATATTGTGATTATATTAATGATTTAATAATCACAGGAAGTTCCATTGATCAAATTTCATCACTAAGGACATCTTTGCATCAAGCTTTCTCTATGACAAATTTGGGGATTCTCAAGCAGTTTTTGGGGCTTCAGATCACTCAATCACCCAATGGAATCACTGTATGTCAGTACAAATATGATTCTAATATGATAAAAAGGTTCAATATGGTAGAATGAAAGGCTGCAAAGAATCCTTTCCTTTTAGGAGTCAAGCTAGAAGAAGGGAATTCTACACCCTTGGTGAACAACACCCTCTACATGCAACTAGTTGGAAGCCTATTGTACTTGACTCACTCTCGTCCAGATTTTTCATATGTAGTAAGTCATGTTGCAAGATATATGGAGAAACCAATTGAGCTCCATTGGAGGGATGCAAAATGGATCTTGCACTTTGTACAAGGAACCAAGACACATGGGATCCACTATGCTGCCAATTCCTCATTGGATCTAGTTACATTTTCTGACTCGGATTGGGCTGGGGATAGCATAGACCGGAAGTCCAATTCCGGGTTTGTATTCATGATTGGAGGAGGTCCTATATGCTGGTATAGTAAAAAGAAAAGTGCAATTTCACTCTCTTCAACAGAGGCAGAGTACCAGGGAGCTATGAATGCAGCTACTCAATGCATCTAGTTGCAAGGAATACTTGGCGAGTTCCAGATTGACTTTAGAACTCCCACTTTTCTTTGGGTTAATAATCAAAGTGCTATAAGGATATCCTTAGATCCATTATTTAGACAAAGAACCAATCACATTGAAGTGCACATGCACTGCATTGAGAGTCTAGTGCATGACAAATTGATTGTGTTGGAGTATTGCCCTACTGCTGAGCAAACTGCTTACATTTTCACTAAATCCTTCACAGAAAAGAATTTCAGCCATATTATGTTGTAGCTTGGAGTGGCTGAACATGATTTGAAGGATGATTGATGATCAGGTTCATTTTTTTTTGTTCTTGTCCATTTTGAGGGAGGGTTTTGTCCCATGAGGTTTTCCCCATTTCCCTGTTTTTTGGACAACGATATGTAAAGGGTGACCAATCCTTTGTTGCCGGGGCTTGATATTTCTGATATTTTTTTCACATATAGTCAGGCTTAAGGTAGGGTGTTAGAGAATTAAAACCCACATAATACTTAGGATATAATTTATTTCACTTTTTATTACTTTCCTAGGTAGTTTTATGATGTTTTTGGCCACTAGTTGACTTCTTTGGTCCACCACTTGCCATCCTTATCCAAATGAGTGCATTCATGAGCATCCTGGATGCTTTTCTGGCTGTTCTAAGTATCAAAGGAACCTTTCCTACCTTTTCATTTCTTTTCCTGCTTTTCAATAGATAAGGTAAAATCTAGGCACTCTCGAGGTTTTGAAAACTGCTTGTTTTTGTGGCCAACACATATTTCCTATTTTTCACTCCAAAAGCTACCATATTTTTCTAATTTCATCCTACATCACCTTCCAAAATCAGTTTGGACAATTCGTGAGCTTTATGGCTGAGATGGAGTAAGATGTTTCTAACTTCGGGGGGTTTAGCTAGTTTAGTAAGCTTGTTTTTTGTGACCAATTTGAATGCCTCCATAGTAATTTGAATTTATTATGTAACTCTATCTATTTGCAGCCACTTTATGGTACATGATTGGTTGCTGTAAATTTATGCTAATACAATTTAATATTGTGCATAATTGTGAGTTTGATTTTGAGTGTTCTTGTCAATTCTAGACTAGCAATTTGTGTGAGAAGTGTTATTCAATCTTATGATCAGCCTGTGATATGATTTCACAAATATCTGGAAGCCTTAAAAATATTCTTATTTAGTAAAGACCCTCATCTTTGGATTGTTGAAAGAGAACGCCACTATCTAGATCTTCAAAATGTTGGAGCCTCTTCTACTAAAATATGTATACCATCAATGTTGCATTTTTCAAAGCATGTTGATGTCTCTGTAAGAAGACTCTAACATAAATTCTCAATGAAATGATCTACCGAGTAGAGTAGTTTATAGGTTTAATATTGGGCTATGTTCGGATCCAACCAAAACAAATTAATTCTAGATTTCCAACTACATTTACACATATATCGGAAAAAACAAAAAAAATTAACCAAATTATTCATCTAGGAATCAAACTCATGGGTTTGTGTCTTGTAAGTCCAATCCTCAAGACTTGTCTTCCTAAAAATTAGAGAAGTTAGGTGTCTTATTGAGTAGATTGAATGGCTTGTCTGACTCCTTAGATGCTTGATGCTTTTTTTATGCCTAGAACCCAGACAGGAATTGATCATTCATCTAATCTTTTCCCATAAAACCTATGGCCCCTCTCTTTTGTTTGTTCAACACTTTTTCAACCTCTCGTTTTCCCATCAGGCCAAAAACGATAATATGAATTACCAAGAACCATACCAACACAGACCCATTTTAATGGTAATATCTACCAACACAATCCCATCTTAATCCTGAATCTCTTGTGCAAAATTCCATGGCATGTCAATGTATTCAACGACAAAGCCGTAAGTGTTCAGAAATCCTTTGTAGTAGACAAAGGAAGTCTGCGAAAAAGTGTGGAGAAAGAAACAAGGAGGATGTATAGGAAACATACCAGTGGCATTGGTGGAGCGATCGCAAGCAGTTTTGGAATTTGGTTTTCATTGTACCCGTCAAATTTATTTTTTTTGACGTTTTGGGTGTATATATCACCCATCGTCAAATGTTTTGTTTAAATTTTTACCCTTCAATAATGAAATCTTGCCAAAAAAATTACCCTTCAATAATTAAATTTTCTTAATTTTTTCTTCAAAACAATATTGGGTTTTCTCGGTATATAGATTCAATCATTCTCAACTGCTGGTGAATCGGTGATGATGGAAATGTTGTAATATGTCGAAAGCAATATGTTGTAATTTGGAAACAATCAGCAATTTCTCTTTAAGGCTTGAGAGAATATCAAATACTCAAATCTCAACGTCTATTAAGATCTACTATGTCTATTAAGATTTACTACAAGATAGTCAACGCTTGGTTCGAACATGAAAATATTTGATATCATTGATTTTGATGTGCCCAGGCATCAATTGCACCCCCAATTGACAACTTTGTATATGGCGATATTTGATATCATTGATTTTGATGTGCCCACTGCCCAGGCATCAATCGCACCCCCAATTGACAACTGTGTATATGGCGGAGACTGTAATGGGTAGGAATCAGGATTCAGGAAAATAGAGGATCGTGTAGGGTAAAAGTGGTGCAAAGGAAGCCTTGTGTTCCGTCGGCGTTCACACAAACAGTATAAAAAAAACTATACATCCAGACTCCAGTAATGTCTCTCTCTGAAGTTCCCGACTATTTAGAATAAAACTATTTGGGGCAGTTAAACAGTATATGTCTAGACTCTGATAAAGTTTCTGGAAAAGTATAACGCTGTACCAAGTGAGCATATTCAAGGCAAGAGTGTGATAAAACTGGACATATCCTCTGAATTTTATGAAGCCCTATCGGGATAATTCATGATCACGGTTATTTAGGTATCATTCCTAATGTGGGGCGTATGATCAAGGGTGTTTATAAGGAGAACCACTTGCATTCTGGTTATAAAAAACCTACTCGGCTTCTAATATAGGTATAACAAGCATTTGTTGAAAGTCAATCAATCTCTATCTGCTGGTATTAGGTTCGGATGATTTCCATACTAGATTATAATTTATGGGGATAGGGGAATATTCGAATGACGCAATCTTTTCCCTCCGTGCCTGTGCGTGCTGATCTATAGTAGTTCCCGTCCGTTATAGGTCTATCACATCCATTTTCCGCTCTATTGCCTTGGCCTGAGAATGGCATAAGTGGGATTTTATCCTGCCTATGCTAGTAGGACTCAAATAAATGGATCAACAGGTCGATCTTGGTCAGTATAATTAGGTTTCTCTAGCCTCTAATAGACCATAATTAAGGTTATCTGTTCAATGATCTTTGCTTAAAGGATTTGACGCGGTGATGGAATTTATAAAGTTATCAGTTCAATTTACCAGTGATGGAATTTGTCCGGATTCGACGTAGCTAAACACTATAAATAAAAGAGCAGAATCATTCCAAAATCCAGACAACTGTGTATATGGCCGACTCTGGAGACTGTAATGGGAAACACTATAAATAAATTGTGGTCTTAACACATAAGTTTTCCAGAAAATAAACCTTAGATTACAAAAAGAATGCATAATTTTTTTTTATAGATGGAGCCGTTAGGTTTATTGTTAATTTGTTAATATCAAAAGAAAACGTGTATTCCATTTTAATTTCAACATCTAAATCTATATACATTACTTAAATCATGAGATAAACCAGTGAATGCCAAAAGATCGTACATGAATTACCTGTGAATAGTGATAATGCTTTCCAAAGTTGTGTCTTCAAGACTTTAGATGCAGCTGCACCAACTTCAAACTCCCGAGTCCCAGCTTCCAACTTCAAATCATTTAGTTGATGTTCATGTAGGCTTGTAGCAAACTAGCAGTAGAATGTTAATGTAAATTGTAAATTTGTAATCAATGGACAATGATCATTGAGAACTGAAATTTGTAGTATGTAAATTCATAGTCATTGTAATTTGTAATAATAGAAAAATAAAAAAAGTAATGGAATTGGAAACATCAATGAGTTAAATGAGCTTTTCTTTTTCTATGAAAAAACAATGCAACTTGCCATCGTAAAGAATAGAAATAATACTAATTTAATATATTTTTCTATTTATAAAGTGAAAGTATGGTTGGAATTGTAAATTCTAATTTGGAAAATATAGTTTTATATAAGATAAAAAATATTCAGAATACTAGTAATATGATACTAGTAAAATAATGACGTTTTAGAAATTTTATTACCCTTCAAAAATACGTTTAAATGATAAATTTACCCTTCACACAAAACGATTAACAAATTTTTTTAACCATATTTAATCGTCAAAATGCCTCATGACTCAAATTCCATCACTAGTTGCGAGAGATTCGTGATGCTGTGAATATCGACGACGTATATGCTAAATTGGAGAATGATGTCTAAACCATCAAAGACCCAAACATGAAAATTGGACGCTATCTCCGCTAGCGATGTTAGAAGCGTTGATATCTCTGCATTGATATTTTTGCAAGCGACAAATGCATGATATAATTTTTTAACTAGAGAGACCTAACAAAACCATGAATTAAAATATAAATAGAGAGGCATAACAAAAGAACATAAACTCAAAAAGATTTTGTACATCTCGCTCGTAATGGAGAACGCAGGTGACATTGTATTCAATGAATGCATTTCCAGTCTTTAGATCTATGAAATGGGTGCGGATGGGTGCGGTTGAATGCGTAGCCTCTAGCTAAACGAAACAATCTGCTGCATCCCACGATTGGTATTTCTCTCACTTGTTCTAGCACCACATTTTTTTCGAGCATGGCGAGGGTGCTGCCATTGTACTTGTTGTCCTCGAAAACAAAGGTGGAGGCCATGAGTACATGGAATTTATCTTGTCCTGAGAAAACGTAGATACCTTGCGCTCTTCCCACCATTTTGGAGGTCGCCTCCGGTCCTTTGGTAAGCCAGTCGTCCATAACCCTCACCATCCCGAATTGAGAAATGTAAGTTAGTGGTGGGATCCGAGGCCACCTGAACGACAATGACATTTTTTCCTACCAGTAAATCATGGAAATAGAATTGCAAGTGGCTAATTTTCTCCTGTCCTAATTTCACCTTTTCTTGTGCTTCCTCTATGTGTAGGCGCACCAACAATAGTAGAGCGGTCGCTCTAATGGTTGCTACTGAGAAACCCTGGTTTTCCATCTCTCAAAAACATAATGCCTCAATGCAGAGGAGAGAATAAATAGTAATCACTTTGCATAAAATAAATCCTACCGTGCCTATCCTCTACACAGGTTGCAGTACGTGACGTCTTCCCACCACCACCCCTTGAAAAAAAATGAGGATGACGTCAGCATCCTGTACCCCATTAGAATTAATTTTTTTTTAATAATTTGGTTTAATATAATATATTTTAAACTATAACCAAATTATAGCCGTCAGCATCCTGTACCCAATTAGAATTAATTTTTTTTTAATAATTTGGTTTAATATAATATATTTTAAACTATAACCAAATTATAGCCGTCAGCATCCTGTACCCAATTAGAATTAATTTTTTTTTAATAATTTGGTTTAATATAATATATTTTAAACTATAACCAAATTATAGCCGGAACAAAAATTTTAGCATCTAGACCCAAAATTAATAGGGGTCAACGATTTATATATATCCTCTGTGAGAGACATAAAAAGCTGACGATTGATAATAAAGTGATTGTTGAGGTAACGTGCAAGTTGAACGAGGCATTTTTATCATTTGTTATTAATGTTGAACATTCCACGTGTTTAAGAGTGGATGTAGTTTCCAGATGCTCTACAGTTGATGTTGTAACGTTTGTTACTAACAAAATAATTAAAAAAATTCATGTCGATTCATAAAATAAAAAATTATGGAAAGTATTTTAAAAAAATCCACGTTTGTTCATAAAATAAAATATTATGAAAAGTAATTAAAAAATAGATGTTCGTTTATAAAATAAAAACTCAAAACTTTAACCCGGATCTATCAATCAAGAGAGATCAAATTTCTTGAGTTTAAATTTAAAAAAAGAAATACACCTCAAAAAATTGGATCCCTCTCGGTGCTAGATAGATACGGGTTTAAGATGGATCTATGCTGGTGTTAATTGAGCATCGCACACACATCAATTGGATCACATGATTAGCATATCAATCCAAAGTGTTGAATTGATTTAACTTCGAAGAATATTCTACTTGTATTATCCTCCTTCGAGAGATGTCTTTAATGTAAAAGGTCATGTAAAAGTCATGAGGTAAAACCTCCATTGTAAGTTGGGTCATTAGTACCCAAAATAATGTAATATAAATATTATTTGAGTCTTTCTAGAGAGGTCGGCACTCACTCATGCATTGTGCATTAGAGGAAGAAAGAGACTAGCAAAGGAGGAGGAGGATTGTTATTGGCTCTTGATTTTGGGTTTTGTCTCTATTCTTTATGAGAATTATTTTCTTGGGAATTGTACTTTGGTAATCTATATTGAGGGAGTTCTTGCCGGGTTCTTTTCCCCTTAAGGGTGTCACATCCCCATCTTGACCCTATCACATTAAAATTGTAAATGATGTAATCTTGTTATATAATCATGGTGAGGAGCTCAAGGCCAAGGCCCGGCCATCGATTTATTGATGCATATGGTTTACGTGCTAGCCCGGCACAGTGGAATTGTAAATATCATGTAAATATGCATTTAATAAAATACCCACAACTAGCTATGCAATGCAACAAGAGATGGGGGCATGATTTTACAAGGAATTGGGAGGGAAAACATTCAAACCCTTGGAGCCAATCAAGTCAAGCCAAGTGTCAATGAGAGAACCCATCAAACCCTCAACTACCCATGTTGACTTTTGTACCCAATCATTGATTTCTCCCAAGAGTTGGTTGAGGTAGTTAATGCCTTGGGGAATGAGAGGTATGGTTGTTCAATTTCGGGTATGGGCAAGCCACCCTGCATAAGAAATCGTGTTTTGCTTCTTGGGAAAGAAAAGAGCCATGAATTGCTCCCTCACGAGTTTGGAGCTACCTGGATGTTTTTCAGCCACGTTTTTTTTGTTTTTCCTTTCATTCTCAGCTAGGAGAAGGGCATTTTTGTGTTGTATACCCGTGGGGAAGAAGGGGAATGGGTTTGGGGTTCCATAGAGACTGTTTTGGGCTATTGAATGCTTAATTAGCCGAAGGAGAATTCCTTTTCCTCCCTGTGATTGTTTTTCCTATTCCTCAATCTGTTTGACTGGAAATGAATTGGGGAAAACCCATGGCCATCCTATTGGTAAATCCATTTCTTTGGCTTGAGCTTGAGTGTAAGCCTCTAGGGTTCAAATGTAGCTTGATAAACCCAGCTGTGGACTGGCTTGGCTCAGATGAAATGATTAATTGGTTGTGAATGAGTGAATGTCCCCTTTTCCTTGTAAGAATCATGCCCAGCTCGGGGGTGGCCTTTGGACGGACTGAGTATATGTCGTCGAAGAGCCTATGGTTGGGTGGAACGTTGCAGCGACATAGCTAGTTGTTTGGGACCAATTGCACAATGAAGATAAGTGTTTTTATATCTATTTGTTTTGCCTCTGCAATGTATAATTTAATGATTATTTTGATATGTTGGTTGTGAACAAAATATGTGTGTGTGGATGAGTTTATTTCCACTGTGCATTCTTGCTTGTTTTCCATCTGCACACATCTCTCTTATTGCTGAGAATCTAATGAACTTGACTGAGTTTTATGTGAAAGCCCCAGAGATTGGCATCATGTTCCCTCCCTTGCCTTGGATGGATGGGTGGGTACGTGACAGATGGTATCAGAACTATTGGTTGCAGCATTGGGCCTTTATGGGCTACCTATCATAGTTGCAGATGTAAGTATGCTTCCTGCTCAGCACTGATAGTTAAGAAAAAATTTCAAAAATTTCAAATTTTCAAAACTTTCTAAGTGTTTTCGGCATCAAAGAGGAAATTTCAGAAGAATTTGGCAAGTTGCTCCGAAACAGTGAGAGAACTTGGTGAGTTGCTCCGCAACGGTGGAAGAACTCGACCAGTTGGTCCACAATGGCGAAAGGACTCGGCGAGTTGGTTCGAAAATTTTTAAAATTTTTTCCAAGTGTTTTTGGCATCAAAGAGGAAATTTCGGGAGAACTTGGTGAGTTACTCCGAAACAGTGGGAGAACTTGGTGAGTTGCTCCGCAACGAAGGAAGAACTCGGCTAGTTGGTCCACAACGGTGGAAGGACTCGGCGAGTTGGTTTGAAAATTTTCAAAAAAAATTTCTAAGTGTTTACGACAGAGAAAATTTCGGAGGAGATTGGCGAGTTTCCTCCGCAACATCGGAAAGAATTGATGAGTTTGTCCGCAACGTTGGAAGAGATGGGCGAGTTGCTCCACAACGTCGGAAGGAATTCAGAAAGTTGGTCTGCAACGGATCAGAAGGAAAAACCGAGTTTTCAATCGAAAGAACTCGGTGAGTTGGCCCGAAATAGGTTGGAAGAACTCGCTGAGTTGCTCCGAAACATGAAATTTCAGTGGCTTTCTAGGGTGAAATTCAGGCGCTAAAAGCTGAAAATGGCCGTGAATTTATGTGCTAGATTGCGCGAAACTGAAGGTTAAAAAAAAACGAGGGTGCTGCCCTCGACCCACCCTTCAGTGGTGCAAGGAAGCCATAAGGGGGCAAGCCCCCTTGACCCCCGTTGTCTCCCGGAGACAGTTGTTGTAAGTGTGAAATGTATTCTTGGAATGAAGAGCAAGAATTGCATAGAAGGGGTTGTGAAATCTCAGTAAGAGTAACGGGTTGTAATACCCATCGTGGAGGATGAAAGGGAAATTCTTCACCTTAAACTATTTTTGTTTATAGCATAAGAATTGCATATTTGAAAAATATCAATAATGAATGTTATACACGTATGTATATACTAAATTGCTAATTCGTGAGAAGATCATAGCTAATGAATCCTTGTGTGCTTGGTAGGGAAGCCAAGAAAATGATCAGCTATGATGTGGAGTAGGAACTCCATGTCCTGATCAGGAATTGGAAATGAAGAATTCATTAACTCCTCCATTGCTATTATATTTATATTTCCTAAGTTGTCTATACTGAAAATTATGGCATAGGGATGCTGGAAATGCAAAAGGATAGATAGATGAAGTGAATATATACTAAATGGCATATTGCACAATGCATGTGAAAATGTTTTTTTTTGCGTGTATATGATATTGCATATTAGTAAAATAGTGAGGTTTTACATATGTAATGAGCCACTTAAGATAATTATTGTGGTTGTTAATAATTAGTCATGTTCACATTGGTTGTAGGACCAAAGACAACCGAAGCATGGCTAAGGATGTGGATGATGATTGTTGCATACAACCTTATGAAGAGAGGACAGTGCAACAAATCTGTGATCATGATGTTGGCAAAATGACTGAGTAACCTTGGTAAGAGGCCAACTGATCAGGTAACATCAAGCGATGTTAATGACAGCCATGCAGGTAATGGTTATTTATGCTTAGTTGCATGAATGTTGAAGGAGGATTTGGTAAGATCCCTTCAACTACAGTTAAACTATGTTGATTTGGTTTGCATGTGGTATTGAGCGCCTGAATGTGAATGTCAACCTACCAAGTATGGTGAGATATGGGGTAGTAAGGGCAAGGAACCCTTTACCATATGACTGTTTTAAATACTAGAATGCATTCATGGGGGATTATATCATGCCATTTGTGTATGTTGGTTGTGAGTTAAGAAACCAAAGCAAGTGAGGACTTATGATCCTATCATGGTAGTGCATGCCATGTGGGGAAGACATGGTTAGGCCATAATATGTTTGAAGGCATAATATTCGTGAATTAATGCAAGGTTGCATTGAGGGGATGTGCATTAAAAATATTTTGTACAATCTCGTGGTTATGCACGAAATGGTGATCTATTTAATGAGCTGCTGTGAATACAGGAGAATGATTGAATATAGAAGGTAAACATGTTGATGGGCTACCAAGAGTGCTTTGTTGGAAGGCCAGAATTGCATGAAATGTGAAGTAATGAGTATTTACTGTTTATCTAAATTGCATAGATAGTGTGACTGTGTCTTGCAATTTTTAATGCATATATAGAGATGTATATATTTCATTGCATTTAAAATGTTAACAACTGAAAGTGTTTGAATTATTAAGCGTTTCAATTCTGAGATTACTTCAGTGACTATTGTAGAAGTGAAGAGAGTATATGCATACATACCAACAACGTGTTTGGCTTATTGAAATTTCAGTTTTCAGGTAGAAAGGTCTTGCGTATGGCAATGAGGATAAGTCCATAGTAAAGACCAGGATTTACCATGTGCAAAAGCTAAAGGTTATGAGAAGGTTCTCATGGTTGTAATTTATGCATGAAACCAATCTGAAAATTATCTGGTTTAAATTTATGAGAATAGTCTCATAGTTGCAAATCTAATTTCTATAGGAAAATAGATTTACAAATTTCAGATTTGAGAATTGCTTATAATTGCTAATGACTATTTGGCTTATATAGAATTGTGTTAGGAGGACATGTTATAGGTGGATGTTCATGTATGGTAGCAAGGGTGAAACCATAATTGATAGAGTGATACCACTTACGAGAGCCAAACAACATGAGGGTAGCCTCATGGTTAAACAAATCAATTTCTGTAGGAGACAGAATTGCAAATTCTTGTTGAGTCAATTATTAATGTTATTGATTGGTTATGAAACAATTATATTTGAGGCTTATTGCTAAATGTTGTTGACTGTTTGTCTATTTGATAAGTGTTCCAGGATGACACATTGCAGGAATACCATGTGTGAGGGCCTATAGAAGCCAAACCAGATGGGAATGATCCCATGCTTTGGAAATGGGTTTCGGATGAAACGCCATTGTAAATGTTGATAATGTCTCAACTGAACTGCATGTTGGTAAAGCATGTGAGTGAGACAATAAATTATGCCAAGAAGGCATGTGTGGGTTATGGAATGTGAAAATATTGGGGTGGAAAACCAAAGGACTGATGACTCAGAGAAGGGAACCCCCATTCTTCGCAAATGAAGGAAAGATATGTCTGTAAAACGAATGAGTATTCTATAACCCTAACTAAGAATATACCCATCTGGTTATTAGATTTGATATGCAGAGCATGTTTCATTGTTTCATTATTATTCCAGACTGCTCGAGTATGATTAGGTCCTACATGGCTCACATCGGAAAGGGATGCATACCTTTAAGATGTTGGGTTATGTTAGGGTTGTCAATATTGACTACACCCTAAGGGAATGGATGCATTCGTGGTGTTTCAATACTTGATAGTGAATGCTATGAAATATGGTTACAATTTTAAAGCAACAATACTGATGAGTCTGCTTATCCTTCTTGTGCTATCAGCTTACACAAATGCAATTTGGTGTTGCACTTAAGAGGAAAAGTGAAGAAAGGGTGCTCAAGAGGATTGTATGGGCTATGGTAACCTTTCTACGCTCACACTAAAGGACACTATAAGAGATGGATAGGCCCGAGGAGCTATGTTGCAGAAAAGGGGTATCATCCTTGTGTATTGTGAGTGGGTATTGTGGGGCCATGCTACCCTGTAGTCAAGTGAGTCACCTATGGAGTTCCTAGAGGGAACCACTGGTTTGCATAAGAGAAGGAGCCACATAATCATATTATGTTGTTCTCATTGCCTGATAAACCCAGGAGGTGTACTGGCTTGGCATTGGTTATTTAGATGTTGTGGAGAAGGGTTGTTGGATGCCTGATAAATCTAGTCGTTGTATTGGCTTGCCATGTTGTTAAATTTAATGCCTGACAAACCCAGTCGGTGTACTGGCTTGGCATTGATTATCTGGATGTTGTGGAGGTATTGGTGAAGGGTGTTATTTCTTGACAAACCCAGTCGGAGAACTGGCTTGGAAATGGTTGTCGTATGCTTGATAAACCCAGTCGACATACTGGCTTAGCATACTGATTTTTGAAATGCTTGATAAACCTAGTCGGCGTACTGGCTTAGCATACTGATTTTTGAAATGCTTGATAAACTCAATCGGCGTACTGGCTTAGCATCCTGCTTTTGAAATGCTTGATAAACCCAGTCGGTGTACTAGCTTAGCATACTGATTTTAGGGATGCCTGATAAACCCAGTCGGCGTACTGGCTTGGCATTGCCTATTCGGATGATGTTGTGGAGCAGCAGATGTGTTGGCCAAGCATCCACCCCACAGGTGATCCAAGGCTAGTAAAGCAGAGAATGAAACCTGTGGAGTAGCGAGGAAAATGCACAATATAGATAAGTATTCATTTTCATTTATTTCTTGTTTGGAATAATGAAGATTTCAGGTACAAGTCTTATGACAACCAAGCTAATACAATGTTGTTTCTTTGTTGGAAACCTTTGCCGTTGCAGGAAGTAAGGACCCTTAAAGATCCACAACGCTTGGTAAAACTAGAAAGTAACTGGTTGGGTGCTATAAATTTCTTGGTAGAACCAGAGAGTAACTAGTCGGGCACTATAAAATTCTTGGTAAATCCAGAGAGTAACTGATGATTGATAAATTCAGAGAATAGTTGGTAGGAACATTAACCACTTGATGTTGTGGAGCAACCGGCGTGCTGGCCAAACATTCCTTAAAATATTTGATAAACCTAATCAGCATACTGGCCTGGCATTGCCTATTCGAATGGTTGTGGAGTAGCCTGCGTGCTGGCCCAACATTCATTATTGTATCCATGGGAAATCCAATGCTTGTAAAGCAAAGAAGGATCCTATGGGATAAAGTGAAGACATCCAATAAAGATAAGTATTTGGTTATCTTGCAACTCTTGCTTATGAATATACGTGTGTATATGATTTAATTATGATTTCTTAAACTCTTGTTTAGAGATAAACCTTACGAAAATACACTAAGCATGTAAATTGATTCAATGCTTGAGTGTAGGTACTGCTGGAAGCAAGAACTATGAAAGCATCTGGAGGATGCATGTGGACATGTGACCGTCCTAAAGAGAGTTTAGTATGAGCAGTAATGAAAGATGGTGCTAGTGGACATGTGTGGGTCCTAGCAGCCAAAGGTTTTGTAAGTAGCAATGGGGAAGGGTACCCTAACTGAAAAACGTTAGACAGACCTTAGACACTAAGTGTCATAGCCAAGAAAGGGCAATTCAAGCATTCACATTGAAGTGAAAGAGGCTAAGGAGCATAGAACCACAAGTGATGGTGTGGCTCTGGATTGGAACAAGACTAAGAGGGGGAAACTCTTACTCTTCTCTTTCCTTATGACTGATGCATCTTAGAAACAAAATATTATTGAGTGCATGTCATAGATGAAGTTGATTGTGTTTATTGCTTAAAATAAATTGTGAATGTTGAAATAGTTATATTCCCGTGGAAGGATGAACATGAGTGAGTTCATGGGTATGTTAGGAAAGCATGAAATATGTGGAAGTCTCATGAGTAAATCATGGACGTTCCAAGTCAATTGGAAAAATAATTGACTAATTTTAATATTGTGTTATGCTTGTCCTAACAGGAATTGCCATGATGAGTCTCGCAGGAGAGACAGTGAAAGCTATTTGATTTGGCTGCAAATCTTCCTCCGATAGTTACCAGGACAGCAAGAAAGATGGCATCCATGAAATTCTAGACTTATAGATCAACTGGAAGGTGAATAAAAGGAAGGGATTGCTGTGGAGCAATGCCCGCCTATAGAGATGAAACGCAGGACAGACTTGCCAGCAGTTGTGAATTTTGAGGCGTGTGTAAAGTGGGCATATATTCTGAAGTATTGGAACACCGAGGACGGTGTTATTCCAATGGGAGGGGAATGTCACGTCCCCATCTTTACCCTATCACATTAAAATTGTAAATGATGTAATATTGTTATATAATCGCGGTGAGGAGCTCAAGGATAAGGCCCCGCCATCGATTTATTGATGCATATGGTTTACATGCTAGCCCGGCACAGTGGAATTGTAAATATCATGTAAATATGCATTTAATAAAATACCCACAACTAGCTATGCAATGCAACAAGAGATGGGGACATGATTTTACAAGGAATTGGAAGGGAAAACATTCAAACCCTTGGAGCCAATCAAGTCAAGCCAAGTGTTAATGAGAGAACCCATCAAATCCTCAACTACCCATGTTGACTTTTGTACCCAATCATTGATTTCTCCCAAGAGTTGGTTGAGGTAGTTAATGCCTTGGGAAATGAGAGGTATTGCTGTTCAATTTCGGGTATGGGAAAGCCACCCTGCATGGGAAATCGAGTTTTGCTTCTTGGGCAATAAAAGAGCCATGAATTGCTCCCCAAGCCATTACCCATCAACTAGTCTCTCTCCCTCATGAGTTTGGAGCTACTTGGGTGTTTTCCAGCCACGTTTTTTTTTGTTTTTCCCTTCATTCTCAGCTGGGAGAAGGGCGTTTTTGTGTTGTATACCCGTGGGGAAGAAGAGGAATGGGTTTGGGGTTCCATAGAGACCGTTTTGGGCTATTGAATTCTTAATTAGCTGAAGGAGGATTCATTTTCCTCCCTGTGATTGTTTTTCCTATCCCTCAATCTGTTTGACTGGAAACAAATTGGGGAAAACCCATGGCCATCCTGTTGGTAAATCTATTTCTTTGGCTTGAGCTTGAGTGTAAGCCTCCAAGGTTCAAATGTAGCCTAATAAACCCAGCTATGGACTGGCTTGGCTCAGACGAAATGATTAATTGGCTGTGAATGAGTGAATGTCCCATTTTCCTTGTAAGAATCATGCCCAGCTTGGGGGTGGCCTTCGAACGGATTGAGTATATGTCGTCGAAGAGCCTATGGTTGGGTGGAACGTTGTAGCGACATAGCTAGTTGTTTGGGACCAATTGCAAAATGAAGATAAGTGTTTTTCTATCTATTTGTTTTGCCTCTGCAATGTATAATTTAATGATTATTTTGATATGCTAGTTGTGAACAAAATATGTGTGTGTGGATGAGTTTATTTCCGCTGTGCATTCTTGCTTGTTTTCCATCTACATACATCTCTCTTATTGCTGAGAATCTAATGAACTTGATTGAGTTTGATGTGAAATCCCCAGAGATTGGCATCATGTTCCCTCCCTTGCCTTGGATGGATGGGTGGGTATGTGACAAAGGGTTTCCCAGGATAAATTGTTGTGTACCTCTTGATTACATCTCTTTCAGAGATCATTTTTATGTTGTTGTTATTGTCAAAATATATTAAATGCTAATGAAGTAGGAATCTAAGTTATTACAACATATAAACTTAACATGGTTTCAAATCTAGACTGAAAAGAGCAGCTCTCACTAGGTAAATATCTCTCTCCTTCTTCGAACAAGAAAAAATAGGGCTTTCTACTGAAGAAGAATTTTGGAGTGCAAGTGACATTAGGAAGTGCGCCTCTCCAAGGCACATCTTTTGGCACCAAGATCAAAAATTTTCAATGGATAAATCTCCCAGAAAGTCAAACCCTAGTTTGACTTTGGACTAGAAAAACCAAAAACTGTAGTCCAAAATTTCGCAAGTCTAGTTTTAGTGGTGAAATTTTGGATTTTTTAGAAATAGACTGTACTAGCATACTCGACTCAGTCAAGCGCATCTTTTAGTGAGTTCAGTTTTCAATTTTGAGAAATTTCAATTTTTGGTCATTTTCTGCTCTCCGGGATAAGATGGCCCCAAGCACTAAGATTGATGACAAGTTTGAAGGCATAGAAAATTTCCATGCTTGTAAATAAAGAATTGGACTCATTCTAGAAGAGAATGATCTTGCGAAGTTTGCTAAGGAAGTTGTGCTAGAACCTGTAGAAGCTGAAGCAAAGGAAAAGCACAAGAAGGACATGATTAGGGCCAAGAGGATCATAGCATATTCCATCAAGGATCACTTGATTCCTCAATTGTCCTCCAAGAAAAAACCTAAGGAAATGTTTGATTCCCTATCAAGGATGTATGGAGGAAAGAACATTAATTAGAAGATGTATTTGAGAACCCAATTCAAAAGTACAAAGATGAATCGGGGTGAATCTATCCAATAATACTTTACAAGGGTTTCTCAATTCAAAGAACAACTAGAAGCAATTGGAGACAATCTTGACAAAGAAGAATTAGTGATGACCGCTCTCAATGGTCTTACTAGACCTTGGGATTCTTTTATCCATACAATGTGTGCAAGAAAGGAAAGTCTACAATTTGAATTTGTATGGGAAGAATGTGTTCAAGATGAATCTAGAGTGGAAAATAGAGAAGCACTACTCAGAGATGATGCTCAAGCTCTAGCTACCCATACTGAAAGAGGACAGGGAAAATATCATTACAAGAAGGAAACCCATAAGGAGTTTCATCCTCCTAGGAAGTTTTAGAACTAGAAGAAAGGAAACTACAAGCATAAAGACTTGTCTTCTTATCAATGTTATTATTGTGATAAAATGAGACATATTGCTAAAGATTGTACAGTAAGAAAAGAAGAATACAAGAAGAAGAGTAACAAAAGACATCATGCTCATTTAGTCGAAGAAGAAGAAGAAGAAGAAGAAGGACTTCCCAGGAATTTTTCAAAGGAATAAATTGAAGAATATGTCCTATAATGGTGGTGCTTCAAACCACTCTCTCCAATTTTGAAGAAAAGGACTCCCCTTAGAAAGTTTCACTAGGAGAATAGGAGAAGCAACATACAAGCTTGATTCAGGAACTATGATGATGAAGAATGATGTACTATATCTCAGCTTTAGAAAGAGTTTAGAATTGATTTTATAGAAGATGCATTTATTATTGGGCCAAAAGAAGGGGGCTCACATAAGATCATATCTATGGTAGAAGACTTGATCAACATTATAGATCATAAGCAAGAAAGGCACAAGACCTCAGAATCAGATGATGGAGTAGAGCTCACCATCAAAAATTCCAGTAATCCCTGCAAGGAGACTAGGATCAAAAGAGATCCTACCAAACAAACAACTCTATCTCTCAGCACTGCAGAAGCGGAATATATTGTAGCTTGTTCCTCCAGTTGTGAAGCCATATGGCTTCAGAAGTTGTTATTAGGTCTATTCTATCCATCATAGATCCATCTTAAACCCGTATCTATAAAGACTAGGTCCCGTAATTCTGAAAGGAAGGATTGTTTGAGCACCACCAATGTTGATGGACTAGAGTCCCGTAATTCCGAAAGGAAGGATTGTCCATGATCCTGTAATTTCGAAAGGAAGGACTGTCCATGATCCTGTAATTCCGAAAGGAAGGATCACTAGAGTTGATGGACTGGGTTCCGTAATTTTGAAATGAAGGACTTTTCATGATCCCGTAATTCCGAAAGGAAGTATCACCAAAGTTGATGGACTAGAGTCCCGTAATTCCGAAAGGAAATATCACCAGAGTTGATGGACTAGAGTCCCGTAATTCTGAAAGGAAGGACTCTCCATGATCTCGTAATTCCTAAAGGAAGGACTGTCCATGATCCCGTAATTCTGAAAGGAAGGATCACCAAAGTTGATGGAGTGGGTCCTGTAATTTTGAAAGGAAGGATTGTCCATGATCCCGTAATTCTGAAAGGAAGGATCACTAGTGTTGATGGACCATAATCTCGTAATTCCGAAAGGAAGGATTGTCCATGATCCCGTAATTCCGAAAGGAAGGATCACCAGTGTTGATGGACCAAACTCTCGTAATTTCGAAAGGAAGGATTGTCCATGATCCCGTAATTCCGAAAGGAAGGATCACCAGTGTTGTTGGATTGAATGCCATAATTCTGAAAGGAAGGATTGTCCATGATCTCGTAATTCCGAAAGGAAGGATCACCCGTGTTGAACTTGATCATGAAATTCCGAAAGGAAGGATCATATTGGTTGTTGATGCACTTGTTTCCATAGATGATGTTGCTCCATCCTTGAGCTATTGACGATGATGCTGTCATTCCAACTTTATGCTGATAAGCCAGCCTCGTGCTATCGTTATTGTTGACATATCATTTTTTATACTGATGTGATGATTAATGTTGTTGTTTCAGTGTTTACTTACTGATGATTGATGTTTTTGTTTCATTATTTACTTACTGATGATTGATGTTGTTTTTTCAGTATTTACTTACTGATGATTGATGTTGTTGTTCTAGTATTCATATACTGGTGATGATGTTTTTCCAGCAAATTCTTGCTGAAGATGATGATACTTCAACTTTGTACTGAAGATGATGATGATAATTCAACTCTGTACTGAAGAAGAAGATGATGATGATACTTTAGTTCCAGTGCTACAGAAGATGATGTTCCATCACTATAGATGATGATGTTCCAGCACTGCAGAAGATGATGTTCCAACATTGTAGAAGATAATGTACTAGCACTGCAAATGATTATGATCCAGTGTTGCAGATTATGATGTTCAAGCTTCGTGCTGCAAATGATGTTCTAGCTTTGTGCTGCAGATGATGATGTTCCATCTTCGTGTTGCAGATGATGATGTTCTAGCTTCGTGCTGCAGATGTTGATGATGTTACAGCAAGATGTTCCAGTTGCTGATATTGATTTTGTTGAAGAACTTCCAATGATTTATAGATGTACCAACCAATGTTCTAGATGATGTTGATGATGCCTCCTCCTCCCTCCTTTCGATGATGTTGTGTAGAGCCACACTTTTTGTTGTTGTTTTTGTTGTCAGTAGAATACCCTTGTTGTTAAGGGGGAGTGTTGAATTAATGTAACTTCGAAGAATATTCTACTTGTGTTATTCCTCCTTCGAGAGATGTCTTTAATGTAAAAGGTCATGTAAAAGTCATGAGGTAAAACCTCCATTGTAAGTCGGGTCATTAGTACCCAAAAGAATGTAATATAAATATTATTTGAGTCTTTCTAGAGAGGTAGGCCCAGTTAATTTAGTGAGGATGACCTAGTTAGGTTAATTGTCAAGTAAAAAGTAAAGTATAAATAGAGAGTATTACTCTCTCATTTGTACCATGCACTCACTCATGCATTGCACATTAGAGGAAGAAGGAGACTAGCGAAGGAGGAGGATTGTTCTTGGCTCTTGATTTTGGGTTTTGTCTCTATTCTTTATGAGAATTATTTCCTTGGGCATTGTACTTTGGTAATATATATTGAGGAAGTTCTTGTTGGGTTTTCTTCCCCTTTAGGGTTTCCTAGGATAAATTGTTGTGTACCTTGTGATTGTGTGTCTTTCAGAGATCCTATTTATGATGTTGTTATTGTGAAAATGTATTAAATGCTAATGAAGTAGGAATGTAAGTTATTGCAACATATAAGCTTAAAACAAAGGAGTTCAAGTAGTGTGCTCCTTGTCTAAATGAGACATTGACCATCAAGTTACCACGATTGCTGAGATTTTATTCAAGATAGGAGAGTTCTTTATGCATTAATATATTAATTTGATTGTTGGTTATTAAGTGAGGGACATGGATAACAGGCTAAACCTTGCCTCTAATATTTTACTCATTTGGATTTTTAAAAACAATAGCGTGATGGGTGAATGTTTAATAAAACATACAATAATTGTAGATGCACCATTACAAATTTGAATTCTTTGGTCTTTGAAAAACAATTGTATTGTCCATTGAAATGCTAGGTTTTGGACATTTCATTAGCAAATTGTTGTTGATTAACACATTTCCCAAAGCAAGGCATTCTTCTCTTTTGCAATTGATTAAGTGCAACCATTTTTCATTATCGGATGATTTTTCCTTGGCACTACAAATTAGACAAAAAACAAAACCAAGCCTCGAAGCCAAGAAGCATATCCATTTCATGTAGTATTACTTGATGATTAACACCAAAGGAAATTGAATTCAAAACTCGATTGTCATTCCATTGACAAGTGGTTGTTTGTGTGTAGGTTACACTAAAGACAAAAGCCCTATAATCAATCTCGACAAGGGTTTGAAGAAAACATATTTTATTTATGTAGAGGATTTGTGTTTTTTAAGAGTGTGGGATATAAGTCCCTTATTTATGGATCATATTGGTATCACAGAAGTTGAATCCTTGGCTATGATGTTGTTGAGCCCTAGTTTTGGTGTATTTTTCCACTGTCATCTATACCTTTTTTACCTCTCGATCCTCCATTTTCACCTCCTTATTTCCTCTTCCTCTAGTTTCATAATTCCTATTTTTGTTGAATAAATGGAATTGAACTTGATTTACTAATTACGATTACAAGAATCTAATATCATGTAACCATTGTGCAGATATTCTAACCATTCATTGGTTAACATACTAGCACCAACTTAGAACGAAATCCACCACATGGGTTTTGTGCATAGGCTGCACGAGATGATTTGGCACCCATTGAAACAATTCCAGACTAAACAAGAAAGGTGTTATCTCACGATCAGCCCAAACATCAAATCGTAGCTAAAGGAAGGTGTTCCATCATGAAAAAAATTGATTTCAGAATACAAAGGATAATTTCATGTGATTCTTGTCATGAAATTAATAATTCTAATAAAAAACATTCTAGTTTCCTCCTACGTCAAGCTACAACAACTATCCTTGATTTCCAATTTAGCACCAGTTGGTTGTGTTAGATTGGGAGCTCCACACAACAAGGGATTGAGTGTAATCCTCTAGTGCTATTTCTTTTTTGTTTGTAACTATTATATATAAGGGTTAAGTCAACCTAAGGGAATGCATAGGGAAGAGAGGATAATAGAGAATTGATGTGCGTGATTGTTGTATGCCTTTGAACTTGATTTTTGGTATCTTAATACAAGATTGTTGAATGATCAATTGTGCGTTGTGATTACCGCTTATTAATGCAGTATTTTATACAACATGTCCTAGGTAGGATTGGCCCCTTATGTTGGTATACACTACATTCTGTTAGTTAGAATAGTTCTTTCCATTTGTTGGTTTAGATTAGTTTATGTTATTTTATCTCATCATTTCTTTGTTATGCAATATTTGGCTTGGTGTGTTTTCCAATTAATGAATGTGTTGATGGGATACATGAATCATTCACTCACTGATGGTCATTGAATGTGTTGATTAATATATTGTTATAGGAACATTCTCAAACCTTAAGATAAATGAAGGACTGTAAACTTTGGTTGTGATTGCATACTAGTAAATACCAGTTTGAGCGCTAAATGTATTTATGTGGTGCAAATTGACTTAGTTAGTGTCTTGCTTCCCATTTATAGTGATGAAAGATTTGATTTCATATTGATAAGTTTGATTATTGTGTGCATCTATAAATTTTCAGAACACATCTATCCACTAGTTGTTGCCGAACAAATTGATTAAAGAGAATGTTACAGAAACATTATGTTTCATGAATGAAATATTGTGACAAGGTGTTATGATATTGAAATTCATGTAAATAATGATTGAAGTGACTATAAATGCCACCCCTACATATATAGTGTCTACATTTCATAAGGTTACATCAAGGGAGGATAATTTAATGTTAAAGGATTTAAAAAACATATAAATAGATTGACATTTTTGGTGTTTTTGCTAAGGAAACGCTAAAAGGGTTTTGAGCATTTATAACTTTTGTTTCTTTGAGTTTGCATTTGATTTCTTCCAATACCAACATAATAGATCCAGTGGATTAGAGATGATAAGATGCAAATATGACTTCACTACAAAGTTTATGTAGTGTAATATCCCAACGCATTCACTTTAGTGAGTACTCTTTTTCATTGGATCCAAATTATTGTGAAATTTAGTTCACACCAAGATATTATCAAGAAATTACAACTCTCACAAGTAATTCTCACACAATTAGTCAAGAACATTGGAAAACAATCACATATGATGCAAACATAATTACTCTCATGAATAATAATACATAATCCAACCTTGGGCATGTAAATGGCTGTCAATATATAGAGTTACATCAGAGATTCGAATGCATAAGGATTCCATTCAAATCCTAACAAAAGTAGACTTACTAAAATAATGCAAAACCCCCCTAGGTGACAAGTGTGTTCTCCAAGTCACTCCAAAGGCCCACGAATTTCTAATTTAGTGATCAGATAGTGATGTGTGATGGAAAATCATGCCAAATCCATAATTTGAAAGGAAGAAACATCATGGAGGATGAGTTGGCCAAAACACAGTTATGACAAGTCAACTAGCTTTTAGCTTTCACCAAAAAGTGGTAAAAAGCAGTAAAAGCAGCTAATGCGCCTTTCTAATCCATGATTGTCTAAAAATATCCAGAATATTATCTAGGATCTCCATGAATGCACTCTAGTGGGTTTAGCAAGCTTGTGGTCCACACAATGGTGACTTGTTGTCCACACAATGATGTTTTAGCCAACTACCTAGTCTAATACATAGGAATTAATCATAAAATGATTAATTAATGCTACTAAGGTATTTAATGACATAAATGTGGGTTTTAAATATTCCAACAATTATGTTGGTACTATATGAATATGCCTACAAATGATAAAGGTATATTTTTAAAAAGTAAATAGTTTCAACTTTCTCATCCTCTCCATCTTGGGGAGCTGCAAGACCCCCCTCTACTAACCCCATTGTAGGTGGAAAAATTTAAAGAGGACAAGTAGGCTGAAAAATAGTCACCCATCCAAATCTAAAGGTAAAACCTACAACAATCGTGGAGACTATAATTGGACCCACAACAGAAGAAACAATGGATGGAGGGATAAGTGGGAAACCATAATTAGAAGTTGAGCATAATATATAGTTTTTAGATACATCTTGTGTGGAGGTAGAGGAATGAAAAAAGGAGAAGTATACATAGTGAAAGAATGAGAGGCAACCATTTGATTTCCAATCGTGGATAAAAAAAAAATGGTACAAATCAAGAACATTCCCCCTTTATTTTTACCATACTTTCATGGAATGGTATATGAAGGTCTCAATTATTTCCTTTTTGAATTTGATAGTCTTTGTCGTAGGTATGGTTATTCTAATGATGCAAAAAAAATCAAATTGTTTCCTACTACCCTTAAGGATACAACATTGTGTTGGTTCATGGGGTTGGGTGGAAACACAATTCACACATGAGATGACATATGTAAGACATTTTTGAATAAATATCAAGATTATTGAAAATATAGGTACTTAAAAAAAGAAATATTTAGAATGACATAGGAGGATGCTATGAATATTAAATATTGTATTAAATTAATCAGTAAATTATTAATTAAGTTTAATTGAAGGGACGTAACCCTTCTTAAGAATGCTCAAACCTTATAAAAGGCGAGCTCTTGTAAAGCGTTAAGCATCTAATCAATTCAATAATATATATCTTATTCAATATGGATTTCATGTCCTAGTTTTTCTGTTGCATTTTGTATCAAAGCGGAACGCTCCTCCATCTGAGCTCGGATTCAGCTCACTTAGAGCGGACTCGCTCCTCCATCAGGTGAGATCGGACTCGGCTCATTCCCCCACTCCACTGCCTACGTACTCCACCATCAATCCACCACCTCCGTGCTGCCCTTCACTTCCATCCTCGTCCTCCCCTTCCAGCGTCCTACTCCAGCTCCATTATCCGCCTCCCTGCTCGCCCAACACTGCAGCTCCACGCCCCTCCACCTATGCTCCTCGCATTTCCTGCTCCCTACTACCTTGCCCCGACTCTCACACCACACCCTCCTGAATTTGCACCTCCATGTAGCTCAATGCCGCTACACCTCATCTCCGTAGCCCCATACCTCCGCCATTCCCTGCCCAAATCCATGGCTCTCTCACGCGACCTCCCTCCTCACTCTCTCGCCTCCCTGCTACACCACCCTCTACCCCACCATCTCCCTCACTATCTCGTTCCGCTGCCCTCCTGCCAACGTTTACGCATATCCCCATCACCCATTCCCCCCAACACCTCCACGCTCTCCCCCACACTCCCGTGCGTGTCTCTACACACAGAACACGCCCATCTGCACCACTCCATCTCCCTTGGGCCTGCGTCCACCTTGCCAGCATACCCCCATCTCCCATCTCCCACTACCTGCCACCATTGCAGTGCCGTCGTCATACCTCCAAGCGCTCTTCCAGCCGCCATCTCCACGAAACCCTACATCAACAAAAATTCAAAAAAAATATATAAAAGTTAAATAAATATTATATAATAAACTTATTATTAATAATATTTATTCTAAAACTTTATAATATATATAATATTATTATTCCCAAATAATAATAATTATTATTTTTATTTGTCCTTAACCACATAAGCCAAAATCGATTCCAATTATTCACCACCACACTTAAGAAGCATGACGACGGAGTTAAAAGCTCAAATTGCGAAAATAGAGAAGGATTTCCAAACTTTCAAGGAAATGACCACCAAGAGCCAAGAAGCACTTAAGAAAGAAATTAAAGAGGAAGTCATTCAAGTAATGGAGCAGAAAATGGACGACAAGTTCGACATTATGAGCAAGGAACAAAAAATGTTAGACCAAAAAATGACGCAGAACCATAATACATTAATGGAGGTGTTACAAATACTAATGCAAAAAAAGGACCAAGTCGGCAGTCCAGATGTGCTAGATGCCTTATCTCATATTTTCACACAGGAAGCACTTGCCAAGAATCAAGAAGAATTGCAAAAAGAAATAAAGATTAACAATGCGACGCTTAAGCAAGTGATAGAAACAAAAGTACTGCCAGAGATGGAGGCACGATTAAACAACCAAATAGAAGCTATCAGTAAGATAGTAGAGAGTAAAAAGGATAAAAATCACCGCCAACAACGAAGCAGTTCAAATATGTCACTTACGTCATCCAGTAGTTCCGATCCACCATCAAACCATAAAGCAAAAGGGAATCAATATCACCCTTACATAGTGTACCCACCTAAGGCAAAAATAGAGTTGTCGAAATACAATGGAAGTGAAGACCAATGCGTTGCTTGGCTAAACAAAGCAGAAGAATACTTCGACATTTACAATATTCAATATGATGAGGAAAAGGTGAAATATGCGTCAATGCATATGGAAGGGTACGCCTATAATTGGTACTTATGGTGGAAGAGAGACAATTTTGCCTACACCTGGAACTTGTTCAAAAATGATTTTTTTAATAGGTTTCAAGGTATCAAAGAAGAGGAATTTTTCAGTAAACTTACCAGATTACAACAGGTTGGAAGCGTTGAGGAATTCACACATCAGCGGGAATCCTTATCGACACGATTATTTGGGTTGTCCGACAAACAAAGACTCGAAACCTATTTAGGAGGTCTAAAACCGTACCTCCAAAAAGAGTTAAAGTTACATGAAATACCTAACGTAGAGGTAGAAAGACATAAAGCAAAAGCCGCAGAACGCAAATTGGAAGGAATAAAAACAAGAGGTGATAACCATTATCGACAAGAAAAAGAGACACAATGCAGGTACTGTGCAGATACTTGGTCACCCGGCCATCAATGCCACAAACCTCAATCATATGCCTATGAAATGGAAAATAGATCAAAGTCATCTAACAGTTACTCTGATAATAGAAAAAAAGAAGAAAAACATATGTCGTCGATGCGGTGATGATTGGATCCCAGGCCATAAATGTAGGAACAATCAGACAGTACAGTGCAAAATCATCCATGGAAAGGAAGTGCAAGTCTCTACACAAGAAATCATGTCCAATTCTAATACCGACACTGAATCTGAATGAAGGACGACATTAGGAAAATACTCAAGCTTTGAGGACAAAGCTCTTTAAAAGGGAGTGGAAATGCTATGAATATTAAATATTGTATTAAATTAATTAGTAAATTATTAATTAAGTTTAATTGAAGGGACGTAACCCTTCTTAAGAATGCTCAAACCTTATAAAAGGCAAGCTCTTGTAAAGCGTTAAGCATCTAATCAATTCAATAATATATATCTTATTCAATATGGATTTCGTGTCCTAGTTTTTCTATTGCAGAGGATACTGAAATCCTAGAGGAATATTTTGAGATATTTATGTACAGACTCAAGGAAGTATATCAAGAAGACAATGAAGCAACAAAACAACATTGCATGCTTGCACCAAGGAGACCTTGGCAGCCTCACCCGACAAGTATGACTTCATATCCTACGCAATAGATTTCTCCATTTTTTTCTAGCCAACAATACACACCCCCATATTGGAATCCTCTTATGCATTAGCAATCATGGCCTCTACAACAGATAAAAAACCAACCTTGTCCACAATGTTGGAGAGGAACTCCTTATGGGGGTATTCCCAGCTACTCTTACCCATCTCAATCACATGAACCGTCATAGTTCCAGCAAAAACACCAACAACCATACCTTGCTTAGGAACCGCATCAAAAAGTTGCAACATTGCAACAATTGCAGGTACCATCTATCCAACCACCTTCAAGACCTACTAAACTACCTACCAAACCAATAGCCAACCCAAATATTAATGTAGCGCATCATATTTTCAGCATTGAGCTGCAGCCATTCCCCACATATTTTATTACCCCGATCGAATTGTAAGACATCCATTTGAGATCATGGAAGGTTCTTAAGAAAATTTTCCCTATCATCATCGAGGAATAAACTGAGGAGGAAACTCCCGATCAGACAAATAATGATGTCATTTCTACCCAAATAAAACATTTTTTTCTTCTGAATACAAAGAAGCCTCAATCATCCATAACTCCCCCCTAACCAGAGAGGTTTAATATGGATAAACCAATGATCCGCTCTGAATTTGATTTAGTTATTGAGTTGAAGAAAATTTGTGTCAAAATTACCTTACTCCAACCATAAAGAAAATCCTAATATATGCCAAAACAATTAGGTAATCATATCTCAAAAATCCAAGAAGGAAGAGAGTAGATCCACCAATTATTCAATTTATTGGAAGATCAACAGATTTCATGTCAGGAAATATTTTCATGAGTAAATATGGAGATTCTAGCAACCTCGTTGTTTTTGTACACATCAATAATATTCTCATATCGAACACCTTAATTGATCATCTAGGAGTTGCAATCAACATAATGACCAAAGGCACCATGGAACAATTTCAATTGTATAATCTTCATCCTACACCTACAATTTTGGAGTTAGAAGATAGATCTAAGATAAAACATGAAGGTGTATTAGATGAAATTGTTGTTTCCTTATATTCATGGGTGTATGCTATTGATTTTGTTGTTTTACAACCTAAGTCTCATTCAACAATGTTAATTTTTGAGCAAATATGATGAGCTTTGAAATTTAAAACTTTAAGTGAAGAAATATTGAATACTTGAATCAATGAACCATTAAATCACATGAAACATTCAACCATAACACAAGATGTACCTTGGGGAAAACCCTCAAAACAATGAGGATGAAAAACCCCAACAAATATTCATAGTATAATTATGATATACAGCGGAGAATGTATTTTACAAAATAGCAAATTGCTTTCAGCACCCCAACTGCTAGATAACAGATAATATTGAGCAATAGAGAATATAGATCAACTATATCAACTTGCCATGTGCCCAACACATCAATAACAAGCAAGAATCACTACCATGCAAGCTATAGCGAATGGTTTTATGGGTAATGGTGCATCACATGCAAAAACCTGCCAATTTCCTTCTTGGAGAATTATCCTTTTTATTAGTGTCTTCAATCCTGTATAACATATGCGCAATGCCTTTCATATTCGACATGAACTAATGCTTAACTAAATCCATAGTTAACTCTCCCTCTAACGGATTGCATGACCAATTAGTTAGGAAGCTAACGTAAGTGTCATAATGGAATAACTCAAGTGTCATCATGCAAACACTTAATTAACTAAAGTGTCATCTTTTGGTTAAATTAAGTATCATCTTTTAAGTTTAACGAAAGTGTAATCAATGCAAAACACTTTAGTTAACTAGTCCTTCCTTATTAACACTCAGTTAACTATTATTAACCGAAATCATGTTGATTGATTTACTTGTAGTGACCACTGTGAGTTCTTTAATTAATTGAGGCATACATTGGGCTTTAACTGAAGCTTAAGAATTCGAGTTCACTTAGTCATATCATGAGCAATTCGAATTCTCTTTTTTAATCTTTGCATTTATCTTTATCTCTTATCTTTACTGCATGGTCAATATGTGTTAACTTTAATTATCTATCATATCATATTATACTCAGAATATTTGTCAGATGTTGTGACAATATTATATTAATCTCAGACCAAATGATCATATGCGAAATCAATTCACTCAGTCCAGTCTCTAAAGGATACTTAATAGAAATTGGTGACCATGGTTAGTGATACATCACACAACATTAATGCTTTAATATGCAAAACATCTACCTCTATAATCGGAGGTCCATCGCATGGGTACCTACTATAACTGGAGGTCCACATGAGAATCTGACTTGACACACAAGTCCTAAGCCTTGTCCAACAAGACTTTAAAGCATCATCACTTTGATACATCAAAGCATTCACCTCAACACATAAGGAATAACCTTTTACAACTGAAGGCTTAGTCATTCTTGAGTCCAACTCAAGAATATACTCCAATTTCCTGAGTCCAACTCAGGCTCCCTACCTCAAAACATGAGGCCCAATGCTGGCTGCACAATATTGGCTTGGAGAATGACTCATTATGTTGTACATTTAACACTCTCTCTCAGCAAGGGAGGGATTCTCTTCCATACCAAACTTGTCTCGAAAGTACTTGAACTTCGTCACTAACAGAGGCTTTGTTAACACATCTGAAATCTACTCATCAATAGCAATGCATTTAAGTTTCATTGTACCTTTCTGGACCATGTCTCTGATGAAGTGATACTTCATTTAAATTTTCTTTGACTTATCATGAAATATAGGGTTTCCGGAAAGCTTGATGTAGCTTTGATTGTCACACCAAATAGCTATAGACTCAAGCTTCTCACCGAACAACCCAACAAGCATCTTCTTAATCCACATTGCTTCTCGGTAGGCAGTACTAGGACCAATATACTTTGCTTATGTAGTACTATGGGATACAGAGGCCTGCTTCCTGCTGGACCAAGAGATCATAGCCAAAACCAAGCTAAAAAAATAGCTAGATGTACTCTTTTGGTCGACAATACTACCACCCCAATCAAATTCAGTATAACCAAATAACAACACCCCTCCACTGGATTCATATCTAAGTCCATAAGCAATCGTACCTTGAAGGTACCTAAGCACATGATTAGAAACAACCCAATGTCTGTGTCTCAGATCAGACATAAACTGACTCAAAATACTCACATCATAACATATATCTGGTCTCGAGTGTATCAAGTACATCAATGAACAATAAGTTGTCTATACAAAGTGGGGTCCACTAGATCCGATCCAGAATCTAATTCATGTAGTTTCTTCAAATTGGAAATGATCGGAGTAATCATGGATTTGCAATCCATCATGCCAAACCTGGACAATATATCAACAATGTACTTCCCTTGAGAAATAAATATCTCATCCTTTATTTTCCAAATCTCAAGGCCAAGAAAGTAGTGCAAAATACCTAAGTCTTTCATCTTGAACTCAGAAGTGAGCTCCATCTTCCACCAAGCAATCAGTTCTTCCACTCCAATAAGGAACAAATCATCAACATATAGAACCAATATCAATGGTTGGTTCTTCACTACTTTGAATTACAAATTTGGATCAACTTCGCTCTTAGATAAGCCCAATATATGAATATAGTTGTCAATCCTCGAATACTAAGATCTAGGAGATTGCTTAATCCCATACAAGTATTTATTAAATTCGCACACATGGGAATTCTTCCCATGAACCACAAACCCCTAAGTCTGTTGAATATAAACCTCTTCCTCAACCTCAACATTAAGGAAGGTTGTCTTCACATCCATTTGGTGAAGCTTCGATCCTAGAATAGATGCAAGTGAGATCACAGATCAAATAGTGGTGTACCTAGACACATGAGTGAATGTATCCTCATAGTCTATGCCTTCTTTCTGAGAGAAACCCCATGAAACAAATATGAATTTATACTTTTCAATATTGCCATCAACAACATGCTTGATCTTGTAAAGCCATCTGGAAGTAACTATGGACTTCCCTTCAGGTTTAGGAACAACTTCCCAAACATCATTATTTAGAATAGACTTGTATTCCTCTACCATTGCATCTTCAAACTTGCTGATTTACAGCTTCTTCAAAGGTGGAAGAATCTAAATCACTGATGTGACTCATTTGTGCAACATACCCTGAATATCTGTCAGGTTGCTTTCTATCTCTAGAATATCCTAATCGTGATCCATGCCTCTTTGCATCTTGTAGTATATCTCAGCACCATGCAGACCTCCTCTTGGTAGGAGGTTCATCAACCAGTTCTACTGGTTCATCATGAGCTAGCAAATCTGATAACTCTCCTGGATTCTCCCTCTGAACATATGAAAGGGAGAATTAGTATCTGGGTCCTCCATCATAGGAGTCTCATGCTCCTCCATGTCTGTATCATACTGAAGATATTTCGATCGCTTGAATGTCGCCTCTTCATGGAAGGTCACATCTTGGATTACCTCAATGTGTATTTCACCTGACACATATATTCTGTATGCTTTGGATGATTCGCTATAACCAACAAAGGTTCCCTTCTTTCCTTATGGCTCCATATTTGTCCTCTTTTCTTTCGGCACATGAATGTATACACGAATCCTAAAGATCTTCAGGTGTTGAATATCTGTTTTTTCACTAGTGAACACTTCTTCAGGTGTCTTCTCATCCAGAATGGCATGATGACTTATATTATGGATATATACAGTTTTACGAGTGGCCTTTTCCCATAATGAGGTAGACAAGTCTTGATCACGCATCATGGATTTTGCAGCCTCACGTATGGTTCTATTCTTCCTTTCGATAACCCTATTTTGTTGAGGGTTGTAAGGTACAATTAACTGTCTACAAATTCTTGCATCACTACAGAACTCATTAAATGCATGTGAATCAAATTCACCTCCATTATCAGATCTCAAAGCACATACATGCTTTCCTGTCTAATTCTCAACTAGGGCTTTGAATTTCTGAAACTTTCTAAATAATTTCTCTTAGCCTTTAAGAAATAAATCCATGAATTTCTAGAGAAGTCACCTATAAACAATACATAATATAAATAGCTACTCAGGGAAGGGGATGACATGGGAACACATACATCAGAATGTATTAAAACTAAAATTCCCTTAGATCAATGATAATTTTATGGGCGAAATTTAGCCTATGGGCTATTTTTGCATGTTTTTTTCCAAAAAAAGATTAGCCAATTTGCATTTTTTGAAGCCCCGTTTAACCCAATTTTAATGGGGTAAACTTTTTTCACTCTAAAAATTGCCAAATTATTATATAAAGTATTCAATCTTATATCTAGTTTAATACTATAGTTCAATTTTGTCAAGATTGAATTTCATTAAATGATCCACAACTTGTACTAAATGGTTCTTGAGTGTTACATAGACAATTTCATATAGTCTAGTTAGTTTTTGTCGAACTTCTATTTTTTCATTATATAAATTATTTGTATATGGATTTATGTTGTATACTAGATTATATGTAAAATCGATTTAATTTTATATTTATGATTTATATAATTTGTAATGTATATGTTCTAATGTAAATGTGTTTAACTTGCAAGTTTAATGTTCAATCTTGAATTGGTTTTAGGATATTGGTTTAAAGCTCTAGAGTACATGTAATTTTCAAATTAATCCATGTATTTAGTACACATGTTTTAATGTTTAAAATACATGTATGTTACATACACATGTTTCGTAAAATATGATCTCATCGTAACTATGCTTAAATGGAAAAGATCAAGTTTTTAAATTCAATTCAAGTTTGTTTGGAAGTGTGTTGTAGATTGTATGTAATAAACTTGAATCTTATATAAATTATTCAAATTTTCAATTTTTAACTAATGTACAGTGCATGCTTAATGTTCAGGTAACACTTTCGTAGTTGGTGAACTATAGATGTTGCTAAAATCATGGCAAATGGGGATATAACAATTTTTTGTTTTTTAATCATAAGAAAGGATTCCATGATTGTGAATCTTATGCTAAATTAGAGAAATGATTTTAGACAACAATTTTATGAATTTTCATCAGCTTGTTGTAAATAACCATTGGTCTAATTTAGCATAAGCTTCACAATCCCAAAGTCCTATTGGCACCCCAACAGCTCCCCTTGATTTTTTCAAAATCAAGGGTCCCCTCATGTAAATTTTGTAAATATTTTTCTTTTCTTGGTTTGACAGTTGATTTCATGGATTTCTTTCTTGATCCTCATTCTTTGCGTTGCTTGTCCTTTTGCCTGATTATCACAAAGAATCAATTAGGTGACTGATCTTTGTCGTTCAAACCTTCTGACTTCCTAGATGTTCAAAAGAAATGCTTGCATGCTTTTATTGAGTGTATTTGAGTTGATGATATATATCGGTTTGCAAAATTTCGATTAAAATCATGTTTCAACGATCTTATAAAATTTCGACCTTCAATGCATTTTTGACCACTTCAGAAGATTGAAACCAATTACCAAAATGCGTAAATCTTATGTTTTCAAACTCCCCTTTGGAATAATATATGTTAATGAATAAGGGTGAGACCTTTATATTAATCTAAACAATTCATCAAATTTTACAAATCTTCACATTTATTTTAAAATAATATCTTTCTCATTTAGACAAATTATTATATTTTAAGGCTTGAATACATTTGATTGTTTCTACACCTTAAAAGAATATATACGAATCTTTGCAGGCAAAACAAAACATTTTCCCATTTAAACTAAAGATTCATATTTTGTGAATTATTTCTTTTCATCAAAATGATTTTTTTAATTTTAAAATTTCATACTTATCAAACTTTTGCACATCTCTATTATTTAATCCAATATTTTAAAATGTTCAAAATACTTTTTAATTAAAGCTTTATGGTTTTCTTTAAATTATTCCTCATAAAACAAAGCAAAAACCTTTTAAAAAAATGTGCAATAGAATTATCATTATGAAAGAGATAAAAGAAAATTTTCAATCTTTACTAATTCATTAATATCATGTCATAACTTTTGAATATGGCTAAAGATCTTTCCACATGGGGAGAACGACAAACTTAAAAATCCCACCTTTAAGTTTTAAAAATAACATGCATGAAAAGTTTTCCTTGTTTGTCTTGTTCTTGTAGGAGGACTTATGCATTAACGAATCCAATGCATTTCCAAATGGAAAAAATTTCAAAGAGGATTTTAGATTTGTCGTTATACTCTAATAATAAAGAATGCCATGCAGGAATATTAAGTGTAAGTCAGAGCATAAAGGAATCGCCAAACCGTTCACTCAATTTTCCGGCTTAAAAGGAATAACACGTAGACAAAATCAATGAAGGTTTGATGATGAAGATGGATAAATTCATAACAGAGTACCAAAATTGTCGAGATTGTTCTTCCAAATATCAAAATAAATTGCAGGGTTTAAGGTCATGTTTTTATTTCTGCCAGATAATCGCCGATTGATTGCATATCATTTCCACGCTGCTAAACAGGTTGTTGAGACAATAAATTTTTGCCATCTTTCCAGGATTGTTGCACTGGATTGTAGAGATCTGGGGTCTCACACATTTGTTATCTTTATTGTGGAAAATGCATCAATGCAAAATAGCTACGGAGCAGTGCTATCTGTACGCAAAGATTCGTGTGCCACGAGAAAGAAGTTTATGCCACGTCTCCTGGGAAACATAGTTTTACCAAGTCGGTGATAGAATTCATCATATTTCTATCGAAGGAATTACAGTAGCTCAATTTGTTTTCGAATTGCGTCACCAAATGTGGAGGTTTGATGGCAAAGCTGTGAGGATGAAAGAAAATTACCAGGTCAAAGTGGAGCAAAGTCATTGCGGTAGAAAATTTCACCAGAAAGGAAACCAACCCGTTAATATGGCAGGGAAGATGGCGGGCAGGTCGCATAGCGAGCAGAATTGAGAATTAATTTGGGGATTCAACTCATCAAACAAGACCAGAAATAGTAGATTCGTTGCCTGAAATTAAGGGAGAAAACAAACTCCTGTAGCTTATATAAAGCAAAGAATTCGATTGCAAAAGGAAGGGGGTTGATCTCAGCAGAATAGAGAGGACTGTGTAATTCTCAATTCTGTTTCTGCTTGTAAATCTTTATATTTGCAGATAGAAGGAGAGATTCTGCTAGAAGTGATTTCTGGTTATGTAAAGAGATTTGTGTTCTTTAATCCAGAAATATTTGCAACCAAAGATTGCTGCTATTACTGTTCCAAGATTCTTTCAACAATTTCAGTGAGATTGTACTTTGTTGTTGTTCTTTACTTATTTGTTGGATAGAATGTTTTCTAACACATTTTCTTCATACATTCTTGCACTTAAAAAATCTTATTTTTATTTGCTTAGAATGACTAATTTCATTGTGTTTGAATGTTTGGGACAGTCACACATATTTGATGTAATAAACAGATATTTGATGTAATAAGCAACATGTGAATCAATAATTAATTTGTTAATTATTCGGTTTTGAATATGTTGATGTGCTTTAAAAATTATATTTTATTTGAACTTCTTTAAATAAAATATAATTAAATCATACTCTTTATGCATTAGAATTTATTCTTCTAAACTTGCTTATGATCATGATAGTTAGGATAAGTAATTTTAGAAATAGATTAATTAGAAGTTTTATTTAGATTTTATTTCATAATTACAACTTATAGGACTTTTTAGGAGCCACTAAACTGTTGTTTACAGTTTAGGAGCTACTAAATTTTCTGTGTTTCAATTTTTAATTGCATCATAGATTAGATTAATTTGCATCTTAAGATTTCAATTGCAGTTTTAGGCATTCAGATAAGTGGTTTGAGAGACTCTCTATTTTAAGAGCACATCACACAGGCAGCAGGGCTTTTATTCCTGTGAGAGTTAGCTATTTCAAACACATCGGAAGATGTTGTAAGTGACCTATGTGGGCTATCTCTCCTTCGTTGGCATCGGTCACAAAATCGGGCCAACAAGTCCTTGTTTGTGATTAAAAATCAAATGATCATTATCTCCATTTGCCGTGATTTTGGTTATGTGAACTTAAATAATTTTGTTCAATTCCATCTGATCATATAAACAACTATTAATTGTACACTTGAATGATTAAATATTGATAAAATATTTTAACAAATTAAACAAATCTATCATAAAATCACCATTTATCTTAGCTAGAAGAGCATACCATATCAATATTTAATAAGGAGTAAGCTTGAGGACAACTTTAAATGTCACATTTTTTCATGAGTTCTTTCAACTATTTTTAGCATCAATCAATGTATGTGCAAAGTCAAACTTTACAACCATCTTGATATATTTATTTTTCACTTGTTAGAAAAATCATTCCAAGAAAAGTGTGCATCACAAATTAGAGATTGATGGAGTAGGAGAAAAAAATTAAAGAATGTATATATTTCAACTCTTATTTTATGATAGAATTTTTTGAGTCTACAAGCCAACATTAAATAAGAATCCACTTGATGAAATAGTGAGTGGAAGGAGGGCGTCATGTCCCAACTAACCCCATATTTTGTTTTTATCCCTCAACGCCCCCCTTGCAAAGCTTGTAGGGTTAGTTTTTAAAAGATGATGTTATAGGGAAGATCTATTTTCTCTAGTTTGGTCTTGTAACGTCGCAACAAATGTGTGGCGTAACAATAAGATCCAACTGCAGGAGACATGTGCTCCTCTATAGATTATGGAAACCTTTTACAATATTTTGGGTACCTATAGACCTACACACACATCTAACAACAAATACATCAAATGCATCCCAAAGGCAGACACTTTTGTCCTGCCTTGTTCAAGGAAGATTAAACAATCTTTGGTTGAAGATTCAATACAAATCTAATAATGATAGAATAAAATATATCAAATATGTACATGTGTAATGCAGAAGATGGATATAATTTGAAAGGTAATTGGTTAAAAACATCACAATGCAATGACGTCCTCAATTATTCTTTCATGGTCATATTTGGACATTTTCCATTTTCTAGTTTTTATTTTTTTTCGATGAAACTTGTATTAATTTTATTCGAGATGCACATACTAAATGACTATATTGACAACATATGACGTCAGTTTCATTTCTTGAAGGTAAATATAATTTTCAGTCATGTGGGTTTGTTGAAAAAAAAACCTTTTAAAATGATGGATCCTCTCTCATATGTAATTCATTTATCATTGTAGTCCTCCAATAACTTCATCTTTCTTTTAGTGCATCTCATCAAATAATATGTTAGGAACCCGTGTCAACCCTTCTCTTTACTTTGTTAGTATATTGTTGTTGGACGCATATGCTTTGTAAGTCATCCCGTAGTATTTGTTGATCCATAGTTTGTATTAGGCCATAGTATTGGACGCATATGCTTTGTAAGTCGTCCCGTAGTATTATATGTTCCATGGTATTGATCCACAGTATTGGCGCCTAGACTTAGTATATAAGTTTGTGTTGAGGCCAATGAAGACACCGTGAAGTTATTTGTATTGAGCTTCCTCAAAGGAGGTTTCCCCCTCGAAGTGGCCCACGATCAATAAATATATTCTGAGTTCTATTATTTATGCTATCTCGTGCATCTTCATTAATTAATTGTTGCAGGTTTCTCACATAATATTTCACCTTTTCTTTGTTCTCTAAGGGTGCAATCACAGTGAAAACATCTCTTGTGCATTCAAATTGACGTCAGGGTTTTTAAATGAATTAAATTGACTTGACACATAAGGGGATGGACAACAATGAACAATCAACTAAGAATTTGTACTCTATATATACATAATTTATATGAAATGAAAAATCATTGTTTTTAGTTTATTACATTACCTTCTCTAACAAGATCCAAAATTCTATTGCCATCAGATGATACTGCTATTTCTTCTGATTCTAATTCTTCCAAGCTTGCAAATGGAATTTTTCCCTTTGGATTAATCTCTGTGTGTTTCCAATGTTTTACATAGTTGTTCGTTATGTTTTCACAGAATTCCGTAGATTCAACGTTTCCGGTGCAAATATGACAAAAGCATGATTGGTTTCTACTGTCAAATGCAAACAAGTTTTGGAAGACTTTTGTTTGAATAAAATGTAAATATCTAGTCCCATGTATGGTGCCAGACTCGTATGGGATTGATCTATATATATCTTGGATTCCAATAAGCCAAAATAACCTACATAATATATGACAAATCACAAAGGACAACTTTTAATGTTAATGTATATACTTTAATGTTAGACTTGCAAATAACATTTTTTTAAATTGATAATTAATATAAATAAAAAAAATTGTGTACATACCTGTGCACATCTTTTCAATGTTGATTATAATCACAGCTTAGATGTAATTTAAACCATTGGACAACTTCTGCAGCTGAATGAAATCGCGCAGAAGAATGGTTCATTTGCCATCTTCCAAGTGCTCTTTTTATGCATGCTCCTGCACCATCATGTTCGCCTTTTCCATGTCCAGTTTCAAAAAAATTCCAACGATGTTTAATGTTCGATGCTTTATGAAGTTGACATAACCAAAAAAATGATCGTAAAGATTTAAATTGTCCCGCACATCCATCCGACCATATCCAATGTTCATTGAATTTAACTTCATGTCTTTTTAATGATTCATAGAAAATATTTTCAATATAATGTTGTACAAAATATGTATCGTGTGTACGATCATCATTGATATAAAAATGATATTATTTAATCACATCTTGATTGTCAAACGTGCTTTCAATGCCATCAACATTTTGCTGAGAATGTCTATATAGAACATGGAAAAATATCGAAACTTGGTCAGAATGATCGTATTCACTTTGTATCTCCTTTTGTGTAGCGAATGTTTAGTTTTCTGCAAAATCAACCACAAACAAAATTGTTCTGGGTGGAAAAAATTCACGAGATTGTTTGAATTGAAGTTCTTTCCATCATTTTCTATGTGAATGCTTGGTGTATTTAAAAATTTCAATTTCAAATTTCTTCAAAAAACCTGTCACACATATTTTATCTTCTCGTAAATAAATTTGTTTGGAAAGCGCATCACTAGAACTTGTAGCATAATTGGTGTATTCATATCTTCTCCAATAAAAGGTTACATTTGAAAGCAACTGATAATTATCAATAGGATATTTATTACGGAATAAAACTAGATTTCCACAATGATCACAATGTTTTCCATTGACACATTTATTATTGTAAAATAGTTCATCATGATATCTCTCACATAGAATTTGAGATATGAATTCACGTATTGTGGGCGGATGTGATGAATTTGTCCAAAACATTTTACTAAATTCAAGAAAAGTGTCATAATATAATTCAAATTCCACATGATAACGACAACAACACGTGTCACAAATAGTAATAGGTCTAACATACCATGGTTTTTATTGCAAAAATGTAGTGATTGACATACTAATTCCACGATGATCCTCCTTCAATTTATTGAACAATTGTACTTGTGTCATTTCCATTATATGTTTTGCATGGTTTTTGTATTCATTTCATGATAGTCTTCGTCATATCACATCCCTTGAATTTGGTGAAACTCGAGCATGTGCCAACCAATATATATGTACAATATATTTAACACCTTCTCTCATTCTATCTCTGTAAGGTTGTCTACAAATAATTGCCTAACAAGCAAGTTCATCATTTTCATCTATTTGCAATCTGAATTTGTTATGTTTATATAATCTCTTTCTTGAGGTTCCTATTGTTTTTTCCAGTTTTGTTGTCAAACATTTTTTTCTAGTACTAGCTGAAATAATTGTTGTCTGAATTACTCTACGTGCAACTTTGGTATCTTTCTTCCTTGATTTTCCAAAAAAAATTATTGCATCACTTATATTTTCTATCACAATATGTTTCAATTTTGACTCTTTTGTCTCCTTTTGAATACCCAATAATGATGTAGCACCTCTTAACTTCTTGGACACTAATAAACATTTCAAAATTTGCGCTTGTCCTGCTATAGAATATTGTTTGAGAATATCATCATAAATTTGCGTAGCACGATATCGTGCAACGTGTATGACTATTTTTTCTCCATATTTGTCACAATCAATGTTTTCCAACATTTCATCATCAATGGTGAAAGAACCTATACATTTCAGTTAAATTTAATTTAACATATATCCAAAATTACAATTCATTATAAAAAATGAATTTGGAAAATGCATGATATATACATACCAGGTCCAATTTCTTGTTCTTGAACTTGATCTTCAATATTGACTTCATTAACATTAGCATGTAAATCCCTATTTACATCTTCAACAATGGTCTCTTCAGCTTCAATTTGTTCTTCTTGTACTCGATTTTCAATATCCATTTCATCAACATTATGATGTAAATCTCTATTTACATCTTCAATAATTGTTTGTTTTGTTTGTGCAACCCTTGCTTTGTTGGCATGATATCTGAGTCTTTCTCTTTCCCTATGAGCATCATCATCTCGTTTACGATCACTTTTTCTTTGGTGTTTTTTTATTGCCCATGATTATTTAATATGTAGAGGTTAAATTAAAGAATCATCATTTTATAATAAAAATAAAAAATTAAGATTTAAAAACAACTATTTTTTTTTTAGTCTTTCAACCATTTATAAAAACATGAAGAGAAATTTCCTTTAAAACTTTTATCTCGTAAGAGTCCTTTGAAAAAAAACTCCTTGGAAATAAATCTCCTTTGAAGAAAAACTCCTTGAAAGAAATCTCCTTTGAAAAATCCATTTTAAAAAGAAATCTCCTTATAGTGAAGTTGTAAAATTAGGCTACAACTTTCCCTATGAAATTGAAAGTGAATAGTGCAAATTTGGATCGGGCTCCAAGAAACCGCGTGACCTCCCCTGCAAATTCCCTAAACCCTTGATCGAATTCAACCCGCATGCTGAACAGTGAGAGAACCGTGCTGAGTCAATCTGCAATGGATGTTGGAGGGGGCTCCAAGGCCTTCCCTCCCATGCCCGAGTTAACTGCTTTCAAGAAGCTGGTGGCTGCATGTGGGAAACGCCCTCTGAGCGAGCAACAACAGAAGTTTGTAAAACAAATGGCCAACATCCCCACAGTTGACCTACCATCTGAAGATCCGTGCAGATCAGCGTTGAACCTTGCAGAAAGAGGTCTCATAGGGAAATTTACTGGCCTCTGGCCCTAGCCTAAAGCAGTTGACAGCTGGGTGCAACAAAACTGGCGACCATTGGTGCAGGACGAGATCAGCATCCATTTAGTGGGTAAGGGATTCTTCGTGTTTGTTTTTACCAATGTAGAGGACAAGAACCTAATTTTTAGGAATGGACCTTATTTCATGGGTCCCTAGGGGTTATATTTGAATAAATGGACAATGGAATTTGATCTGACGCAAGATGTTCCCTCGGCTATTCCAGTCTAGGTCCACTTTCTCCATCTACCACTGCATTGCTGGAATCCAAAATCACTGGAAGCCATAGGAAATAAACTTGGGAAATACAGTGACCGTGCCAATAGGAAGGATCAATACACCTGTGCCAGAATTTGTGTGGAGGTGGACTTGGAGGTAAGTCTTCCTGAAGCAATCAAACTCACGGTGGCGGATTGGACGTACATACAAGAGTTAGAATATGAGCAATTACCTTTTAAATGCCGATATTGCCATGGGTATGGGCATTTTTACAGGAATTGCAAAAAAAAGGGAGAGGAGGAGGTCGAGAACGCTAATGGCAATCAATGGATCCCAGCTCAAAAACCAAACGCAACAAAACAAGCTAACATGTCAAAAGGCAAAGGAAAGATTACGGGGAATGAAGTCCCATCCTCTGGACAGCTACAAGGTGAAGGGATCTCAGGTCCACCAAGGATGGAGACATCTAGTAATCTGTTTAAAAATCTCAAAATTCCAGAAGAAACTCCAGCATTAGTTGAAGAAGAGGTTGAACAACAGCCCAATTCAATGGTGGAAGACAAAATCCAGGAAGAAACTGTCTCTTTACAGGATGTATCTCCTATCGGAGCTTCGAGCCCTCTCTCCTATGCTGAAATGACAAGAAAGAAGTCCCCAGAGATATCAGGCTCTTCGAAAGATGAGACCTTTGAGAGGCCAGTGAGAATACTTGGGAGAAAATCTCATAGAGAGACAAGGGCCGAAGAAGCTGAGAGACAAAAAATGAAAGGTAGTCAGCCAACGATCGAGATGTCCATCGACAGAAATACTAGAAATAGACCTCCAAAGAGAGGAGCTTCCCCCTCACCAGCCAGCAAATAATGCGTTTAGTCTCTTGGAATTGCAGAGGCTTGGGGAATCCTGTAAAAGCTGAAGCAGTAAAAAACCTAGTAAAATCGGAGTTTCCTGAAATGCTCATGCTCCAAGAGACTAAAATTGAAGGGGAATCCCTCCTTCTGCTCAGTAAATTGAAATGGAAAAAAAATGCAGGGAAGGCTGTTAGTGCTAGGGGCTTCTCTGACGGTCTTGCTACATTGTGGGATGAGGACAAACTTCATCTTGAAAGTTCTTTTGAGACTCAGCACTCGATTTATACCGAACTCAGGCATAAGGTAAATAATATGTCCTTAGATCTTGTCAATTTATATGTTCCTATACATTATGCTGAAAAGAGAGAGTGTTGGCAAACTTTGTCCATCTTTCTTGAGGCTCGCTCACCTAAGAATATAATTCTTGCTGGAGATTTCAACCTTGTGTTTGACCCTAAGGAGAAGCGTGGTGGAGTCATCAATAGAGACCAGTTTCTTCCGGTAGTTGAAGAATTAATTCAACAGTGGGATTTAATTGATTTCAAACCTAAAAAAGGATTATACACCTGGACCAATAATCGAGTCGGGGACTATCATATATATGCTTGGCTGGAAAGATTCTTACTTCAGAGCTCCTTTTTGCTAGAAAACATAATCATATCCTCTACAATTCTGCAAAATTTGACATCGGATCATAAGCCTATTTTACTGCAGTTTGAGGAAACTGAGATATTGGGGCCCATTCCCTTCCGATTTAATCCTCTCTGGGATGAAAGAGAAGCATTTATGGCTACTACAATCAATGCCTGGAGTGCTCTTGTCAATGGGTTGCCAAGCTATGTCTAGAAGCAGAAAGTTAAGGCTACTAAGGTGGCCTTGAAATCTTGGATTAAAAAGCCTTCTGCCTCACCCACTAGTAGAAGAAAGCAGTCTACCAACCAGCTGATCGACCTGCAATTAGATATGGAATCTAAAGATATCACTAACGCTAAAATTTAGAAGGAACAAGCTGCCCATCTCAATACTTTTCGATCCTACAGGCACGAGGAAGAGCACTGGAGGCTTAAGTCAAGAAGTCTCTGGCTGAAACCGAGAGACAAAAATACTCCATGTTTTCATAAACAGTTTAAAGCCCGACTCTCTTGTAATCACATGGATGAAATCACAGCTTCTGATGGGATTTTCCACAAAGATATTGCTCACTTAAAAGAGGCTGCAACATCTCATTTTCAAAAGCTCTTTACTGAAGAAGGAATGAATTGTGAGGAGGAATTTTCCAAATTTCTCACTCACATTCCAAAATTGATAGGGGAGAAAGATAATGAAAGCCTTGTGAAGCCCTTTACTAAAACTGAAATTAGCAATGTTGTTTGGGCAATGGAGCCAGACAAAGCCCCGGGGCCTGATGGCTTTTTCATTCACTTTTACAGAATTTGCTGGGATATTATCAAGGTGGACTTAGTTCGTATGATCAGGGGCTTCCTCCAAAAAGCCAAGGTTGGTGGCAGCATCAGTTCTACATTTCTAGATTTATCCCCAAGGAATCAAACCTTGGTACCTTTGATAGGTTTAGGCCAATCTCGTTGTGCAACGCATCTTATAAAATTCTCTCAAATCTCATGGCCAATAGAATCAAACCACTGCTGGGTAATCTCATCTCTTCCAGTCAAGGTGGTTTTGTGAAAGGTAGGAATATCATGGATACTGTGACTCTTGTGCAAGAAACCATCCATTCAGGCCATCAACGTAGTGAACAAGGTATGATTATAAAGCTTGATATGGAAAATGCCTTCGACCGGGTAAGACACTCCTTTTTGTTTCAAGTCCTCCTTTCTTTTGGCTTTAGCAATGAATTTGTAAGGCTGATCAAAGCTTGTATAGGCAGGCCTTGGATTGCTCCTTTAGTGAATGGTAGGCCAGCCAATTATTTTCAAGGCACTCGGGGCATAAAGCAGGGTTTCCCTCTGTCCCCTTTCTTATATATTTTGATGGTAGACTCCCTTAGTCGTAAGTTGACTGCAGAGAAGGAAGCAGGAACAACTCCGAGTATTTGTGTGATGAAAGACCTTGAACCCACTAACCATGCCTTATTCACAGATGATTCTCTCCTGCTGGGGGGTGCCTCTGTAAAAATTGCAAGGTTTTTCAATGATGTTATTCAAGCTTTTTGCAGAGTCTCAGGAGCTTTGGTCAATAAGAAAAAATGTGCAGTGTATGGTTGGAATGTTATTCAATCTACCATTTAGAGGATTGCCCATTTCTTAGACTATGTAGGTTTTGCAGATTGGGAAACTTTTAAGTATCTTGGCCTTCCCTTAACCCCGGGCATCACTAAGGAAACTCACTAGCCTGAGGTCATAAGCAAAATCAAATCTAAAATGGCATCCTGGGGAGGACAGTGGCTCACCACTGCTGGAAAATTAACCCTTATCAAAGCAGTCATCTCTTCTCTGCCTATCTATCAGGCATCATTTCTGTTGGCTCCCAAGATGATCACTGAGCAGGTAGCAAAGTTAATTCGAACCTTCCTGTGGAAAGGAGGTAAGGGGAATAATAAAAAATTTCGTTTAGTGAGTTGGGACATTGTTAAAAAACCTTTTTCTGAAGGAGGTCTGCAGGTTAGAGATCCTGGACTTGCTAATTTGGCTCTCAGTGGCAAGATGTTGTGGAAGATTTTCTCCAACCCCAATCATCCGGTTAGCCAAGTCTTAATTAAAAAATATATGAATGGTGTTTCAGTGAACAGTATGGATGAAGGAAGTGCCACTAAAGGCACCACGTTGTGGAAACTTTGCAGCAGTGGTTGGGAGTTCTTCAAAAAACATCTTTATCGTATACCTGGCAATGGGAGACATATTTGGCTATGGGAAGATAAAATTATGGGCCGCCATACACTCAGGAACAATGCAGAAATACATGAACTCCGTTGTTTTCTCACTCAACGTGGCATTATGAAACTTGCTGACATCTCTCATTGGGACCTGGATGGAAATTGGCAAGAGTGGAATTTTCCCAGGTCGCCTGAGAGATTGCAATCTCAGTTGAGTGTTCTGTTTGCTGCTCTTGACGGCTTAGCTCCAGTTCATTGGCATGTTAGGGATAAATGGGGATGGGCACCTATGGGAATTTACACAACCGCTCAGGGATTTGATGCACTTCAGAAGCAACAATCTCAGAATCAGTCAATTGCTGTGTGGGATTCTTTTGGTATCCCAAAAATCAATTTTTTCTGTTGGGTTCTCATGCATGGTCAAATCTTGACTGGTGAGAACTTAGTTAAACGAGGTATACTCAGTCCATACAGGTGCCCTCTCTGTCAATCAGCTCAGGAAACCATTGAGCATTTTTTTATTGATTGCCCATTCATGCAGGAGGTGTGGCAACAAGCTTTGCAGGGGCTCAATGTTCCAATTCCATCTCAAACCAATATTGTCTTATTATTTTCCACCTAGATAGAGCGTTATCCTTTGGCGATCAAGAGAAAATCATTATGGGCCAAAATTTGGATGGAAACCCCAAAATACCTATGCTGGGAAGTGTGGTTAGCCAGGAATGAGGGCATATTCCAAAACTATTTGTGTACCCCTGCAATTGTAGTTGCGAAAACCAAAGCGTTGCTTTTGGAAACGGTGGAAAATCGTCCATTTAATAAAGATAACTTGCTTCTTCCAGCAGAGAATAGATGGATTGGTGTTCCATTGCTGTGGACTAGGAATAAGATTTATGCTCGTCCAACCAGTAATCCTAAATGGCGGCTTCGGTACAATGATTCTGAATTTCATCAGTGGTGGAAGAATTAAGGTAAAGTCACTATTTTTTTTGATGGAGCAGAGAAAGGAAACCCGGGGATAGCTGAAGCAGGTGGGGTATTCTATGCCCCTGATGGGCACTTTATGGGTAGCTTCAGCTGGGGTTTAGGGCAGAGTACAAATAACCGGGCTGAAATTTTAGGACTGCTCAAAGCTTGTCAGATATCTCAGGGGAACGGAGATCAAGATATTCAAATTTTTGGAGACTCGGAAATCCTAATAAAACTTTTAGACAATGAAGATCATTTCAATAACGCGACGCTCAATAAGACCATGCAAAGGGTTCGGAAACTGCTGCAAAATTTCAACTCTGCTTCCTATTTCCACATTCTCTGGGGTCAAAATCAGGAAGCTGATACTAGGGCCAATGTGGGGTGTTTTCTAGCCCAAGCTGATCTGATTTTGAATGATGAACCTCCTCTATGGTTTTCCATCCCGTAAGACGGCAGCTCCATGAATATTGTAATAGCAGGATTAAGATATCTCTGACTGGTAAACATTTTGGATATTGTAAGATGGGTTGATTTGCGTTAGCCTAGCCGTGTTTTTCCTTTTAATAAAAAAAAATATATAACCGTTTTTGTTAAACAAAAAAAAATCTCCTTTGCAAAAAAACCTTTAAAAAATATTTTCTAAAAACCTTTACGAAAAAAAGAGATGCCAAATAAATAAAATCCACTCTTGAAATGTGGGTTTTTATGTAAAAGCCACCACTTCAAACTTGGTTACAAATAAGCCTTTTCAAAATCACGAAACAAAGCCCATACAAAATCGAGAAGCATAAAAGCTTGGCACCATAACCTATCTTACAATAGTGAAACATAAAAGTTTATATAGAAGAGTCCATAGTTGAAAATATACTAAAGTTCCACATACCAAACATGGCATTAGTTTTTACATCCCAACTATTATTACCATCCGTTGGCAATAATATATTAGTGGCATATGTCATGCCACTAAACTTGGAAATAAATCATAACACATTATCTGGCATATAGTTGAACGAATATATCGATTTGTCATATGTCGGCTCCCTTATATAGTGGATAACTACCCAAAACTATATTGCTGGCACCTTCATCATTTTAGAAAATTGGTACAGTTTCCAAGTATAACATGAGCACGTGGAAATGTATTAACCACCTCATCCTTTCAAGGATGTGAACATGGGTACGTTGGTGGCATGACATAATATTTAGGATATGGTTAATATAATGTGCCATATTTTTAGAAATACGAACACATATCCTTATCCACATCCATGTGGATACAATTATATTTTAAATTCATTTCTCTTTTTAATATTTAAAACTTTAAATAATTTACACTTTCCACATGATGGTTGTCACATAATTGGAGCTCAGCGTTGCCACTTGTCAGATTTTTATTTGATCACATGTGATTGGTGAAGTGTAAAAATTTCTTAACCACAGTAAATAATTTTAGAATGCCCACAAATAATTCGAGGCCCACATTTCGATGGTAAATAAGATATTTATAAATTGATAAGATGATAAGCTATTTACAATGTAATGAGAGGCCCCGTATAAATACAATTCCAAAGGACACCTCCAATGTTTGTTCACAAAAGTTATGTCCCTTGGATAATTATTGTTAATGACTATTATTAATATTATTATTTAATATCTATATATTTTAGGTTTGTTACATTGCCTTCTCCTTAAGGGAAGCTTTGTCCTCAAAGCTTTATTGAAGACAAGGATTATGTCTGATTTTTTGTTTGAACTGTCATCTCTAGATCCTTTCTTTTAGTATTTGTGACACTTGAGGAAATGAGGCAATATGAGTTACGAATTTCACAGAAGAACTGTCGCATCGTTTCTGATGTGGTCCATCCGAGATCTATTTTTATTGGAGCTATTTGATCGCTTTGTGGGATGGATCTTTTCGTTTGTTGCTTAGTATGTTGATTTGGTGTTCTTGCTTGTATGACATCGTAATTCCTTGGTGTATGTTCATTTTGACCCCGTCGTTGGTCAAAATGTTGTTTATAATTGGGGTGTCGATAAGGGGTTATTGTTATTTGTTTTTCTGCTGGTTTGAATTCTTTTTGAACTGTTACGGAGATTGAATTTGAATTTATTTCTTCTTCGTCAACTTGAATTTGTTTTTCGGAAAGCCTGGATGCTTTCTTCTGGATTTGTGCTACTTTGTTTTCCAGTAGATTGGTATTACTCTGAATTTTCTCGAACCTTTCACCTTGCGACTTTTTGTCCTCTTTTAACTTCTTGACTTGTTCCTCTAGTTCTTGATTAAACTTTCTGAGGTGTTGGTTTTCTTCTTGCTTTTCTAGTATTCTTCCTTCAAGGTCTTTATTTGAATGTTTCGTCTTCTGATTATGTTTCAGCTTTTTTATTTTTGTAAGTAATGTCTTGTTATGAATTCTTAGTCGAAATAGTTCTTCGGCATTGCTTGCTAATTCGTCATTGATTTTCTTAATTTCTAGCTTATGTGTCTTCTTAATGTCGTCATACTGTTGCTGAAGTTTTTTCTTCTGTTGTTGATGTTGACATCTCTTTGATTCTTGATTTTTTAGCTTTCTCCGGGTTTGCGTCAATTCCGTATTTTTATCCATGGTGAGCTTGTTTAAGCGCTTTATGTTATCTTCTAAATTGTTATTACTTCCATACGAAGATTCTTCGACATTTTTGAAATTTCTGATTTTATCTTCCAGGTTTTGATTGTGGCTTCTTAGATGTGAAATTTCCTTATCCTTATCTAATAACCTATTCTAGAGTTCTCGTTTTTTATTTTTTAATCTTTGATTCTCCTGTTCTACTAAATGATTTCGCATTTCTTGCTTTATAATTTTGAATTGAAGATCACTATTGGTTGCTTTAGATTTCTTTAATTCGTTCAATGCTGCCTATAACGACGACACCATTTCTAATTTTTTCTTTGCCATAATTCCTGACTTTGGACGATAACTGGGTCTTCTTATAACTTGATATTTTTCTTCGATGATAACCGATCTTTAACTTCTTCTACAGTAATTTTTCTCTTCCCTAATAATAATAATTATTATTGAAATGTAATAATAATAATAATAATAATAATATTATTATATATTTCTTAAAAAATTGTAATATTTTACAACTATGGAATAATATTAATTATAATACTATATTAATATTATTATTATACACACTGCCACCTTCGTCTCTAACTAGACACAATAGTATTTTATTTTCTTTGCATACAATGCATGCTCACATAGAGAAAGTTGTGCTCAAAAGGAACTTGGATCTCCACATTGGTTAACCTTTTGCTTTAGATTAATTTCTTGGTGGATTGTGTGTAGATTACGTGGTTGGAAAGAATGATTGTTACCCTTCCCATCCAAGTTCAATTCTCACTTGAATTTTAGCTTTTATGTTATTTAGTAAGGAGAATTAAAGACTAAACTCAACCTAATTAAGGTATGAGTTGTTGGATTTTGTGCAACTTTGGAAGATATTATTCCTTATATTTTATTGTACTTTTATTGTACTTGATTGTACCTCCTAAGGGAGATGAACTGGATGTAATTATTTATGTAATCACATGTAAGAGTCAATGTAAACCTTGGGGTGCAAATAAAGAAAAGGAAATTATTAAAAAAAATTATTTATTGCCCCCAGGTGAAGTCGGCCCAGTTAGTGAATTTCTGGTTTTTGCACTTGTATAAATAAGAGGCTAGTGCACCTCATTAGCTCATTCACTCACTTAGAAAGTGCGCAACACTTGAAGGAGGCTGATTTCGCATCACTTGAAGGAGGAAGCTTATTTGGGGCATCTACTTGTGAAAGATACTTTCACATTCTTTCTCTTTTCTTATCTGTACTCTGATCTCGGAATTATCATCTCTCTGCAAAAGTTGCTGGGTTTTCTCCCATTTGGGTTTCCCAGGATAAACTCTATGTTGTTGTTTTGTGATTTGTCTTTCTTCTAGTGATCTTGGTAATGCATTTATGTTTTATGCTATGAATGTATGAATTTTAGCATGGTATCAGAGCCATTCTAGAAGAAGCCATTGTCAAAGCATTGTCGGAACCCTACCGGAACTAGGGTTTCATCTTGTGAAGTCTCCAACCATTATTTTGGAGAAAAGAAGCTATAGGAATTTTGTTTTTGTCAAGGCGCATCTATTGCCGAGAACTTTCAATTTTTGACCTAACTTTGTGGCTGCAGTAGAATTAGGGTTTCAGTTTTAACTCATTTCTCTCCACAGATTTGGACTAGCCCACCCTCTATTCAACTCTCCTTGGCAAGGCGAATTTATCTGTGGGTTCAGTTTTCCAAATTATTAACTTTCATTTTTGACCTAGCTCCTGCTAGGGTTTCTAAACTAGATCTGCAATCAAGATGATTGGGATGAAAGTTGAAGATCGTTTGGAAGGAGCCTCCAACTTTATCTCCTGGAAGTCTAGGGTTCTTCTACTCTTAGAAGAAAATGATCTCTTGCTATATGTAAATGAGAAGGTCCCTGAACCAGAAGCCGAAGAGGATAAATCCCATTGGAGGAAGAATGATGCTAAAGCAAGAAGGATTCTTGTGGATTCAGTGAGAGACCATTTGGTTCCTCAAATCTCAAGAAAGAAGAATGTTAGGAAAATGTTCAAGACCATTATGAAGTTGTTTGAACACACTAGCCTAAATGTATTCATGACTTTGAGAAACCAACTCTCAAATATGAAGATAGCAAAGTCAGAATCCATTGCCTCATACTTTATGAGAATCGTAGAACTCAGAGACAAGCTTAGCACCAATGGAGATCCTATTGGCGATAAGGAGCTTGTCCTCCACACTTTAAATGGTCTTCCACCATCATGGGAGTCCTTCATCCAAAGCATAAGTGGTAGATCCAAATTACCAAAGTTTGACAAGCTTTGGGAAGATTGCTCTCAGGAGGAGACCGGGATTGCAGCACATCAAAGACTCCATGGCCATGGCACTCAACCTGAGGAGAACCAAGATTTTGTTTCTCATGCCACGAAGAGTAAGGGAAAAGGTAGGAAGTTCCATAAACACAAGCACCAAGATAGGAGACCAAGTCCTCGCCCAGATCAAAAGGAGAAGAAGGACATATCTCAAGTTCAATGCTATAGGTGCAAAAGATATGGACACTACGCAAATAGATTTCGAAGTTCAAGTAAAAGAAAGCATGAAGCCTCAACTGCTGATGTAGAAGAGGATCATCATCACAAGAAGCAAAGGGATGATGATCGTTTAGAGTTCCTCTTCTAGAAGATCCATAATGCAAGAACGCAGATCTCTTATGGTTCCCACAAGAAGGCAGTGGGGGCCCACACACCAAAACAATAAGAGATAAGTATTTTGTTTTCTTGCTTACATAGATATGTTTTTGTCTTATAGGCGTTTTATATGCAGATCTAATGTATTGAGGAGTTGATATAGTTTACCCTGTTATAGTATTCATATGAGCTACACAACATTTCATGAAGTTAGTCTAGATGATATCTCCCTCTTACATGCTTAGGGTAGTGCACACTCTTGATGGCATGGTCTAGTGGAGATAATAGACATCTAGATACTTCCCAGAAGTGTTTGTTAGACATGTTCATGATTGTTATGATAAAGTATTAGCTAAGATGCCTGTGTAAACTATTTGTTTTTCCATTTGATTATAAAATGTCACTAATCATCAGTCGGGATTTGACTTGTAGGGAAAAGACCATGTGATTTGGCCTACAAGAGAAGACTTGTTCTGATGGACATATGAATCCTGTTGATGTTTAGTAAGAAGCTTCCTGGAATATGACTCTCAGCCTAGAATGATGACCTCAGAGGAAGCTTTCACAGAAGTGAAACCAGAAGTAAGCCACCTTCATATATTTGGTTGTCCAGTCTTTATACATGTGCCCAAGTTGGAACCTTCAAGAAAGAAGGGAACCTTCGTGGGATATAGTAAGTCTTCAAAGACTTACAGAATCTACATCCCAGGGTCTAGACAGATTGAAGTCAGTAGGGATGTGACCTTTGAAGAAGAATTAGCTGTTAGGAAAGGTAGAGGATCAGACATGGAGATCGATGATGAAATGATAGAACCAAAGGAGATGAGATCATCTTCCCCTCTAGTTCAAGAGGGAGTTAGCATAAAAGGATGAACCTATCAATTCCATTGATCCAGTTGATATCCCCAGAAATGTTGTAGTAGGTCGAAAAAGATCGAGATGGGCACAACAGACTTAGCATGGAGCATATGGGAAATACAAGGCCAGACTTATTTCCAGAATATTCTCTCAGAAAGAGGGAGTCGATTATGATGATACATTTGCTCCTCTGGCTCGAGATACTTCCATCAGATTGATCATTGCTATTGCTTCAGCTATGAGATGGAAGGTGCATCAGAATGATGCAGACCCCAACCTTTGCTTCAAGGTTGCAGATGATGAGCCACTGATTTTGGTATTGTATATTGATGACTTGTTTCTCACAGGAAATGAGCAACTCATTGTATGGTGTAAGAAGAATCTCGCCTTTGAGTTTGAAATGAAATATCTTGGATTGATGCACTACTTCTTGGGATTATAAGTATTGTAGAGGCATAAAGAGATTTTCCTAGGACAAGGAAAATACACCATTGATATATTGAAGAGATTCGGGATGTTGTACTGCAAGTCCATGTCTACTCCGATGGATGAAAATTGGAAGAAGTTGAGAGATTCTACTTCAGATTCTGATTTGATTGATACCACCACTTATCGCTAGTTGATTGGGTCATTAATGTATCTAACTAGATATATGTTTTGCTGTGAATTCCCTCAGTTAGTTCATGTACGAACTGAGGCAGATTCACTGGATTGCTGCAAAACATGCTCAAATATTGACGTGGCACTGTGGGATATGGATTGAAGTATGCTTCAGATGGTGACCTGATATTGCAGGGGTTTATAGAATCAGATTGGGCCGAATGTGTTGCAGATCGGAAGAGTAATTCTGGATGTTGCTTCAGTCTGGGTTCCGCAGTTATTTCCTAGTGCACTCAGAACTGCAAAGGCTGAGTACTTAGGCTTCTAGCACAACAACTCGAGAAGAAGCTTGGCTTCGTAAACTCCTGGAAGGATTGTTCAGCCAAATTCTAGAGCTAACCATGATTCACTGTGATAACTAGAGTTGTGTGCAGATGTTAGTGAATCCTGTATTTCATGACAGGTCGAAGCATATCGAGATTCGATATCACTTCATTCGTGATATGGTGCAGAAAGGTGCGGTCGAGTTACAGTACATACCGACAGATGGCCATACTGCAGATGTTCTCACCAAAGCTCTTCCCAGGGTGAAGTTCGAATACTTTCGCGGAAGACTTGGATTTGAAGAGAATGTATCCCTCCTTGAGAGGGAAAGATGACATTGAGATGCTTTCCCTGCTTTTCCCTGGTGACTTCTGCAGTCCAATTACTTAGCCATATATGGGATAAATCCCATAGGAAGATGAGTAGGACAGTTAGCAGTGGGTCGAGCTCACCCTGGTGCCTTCTGTAGTCCAGTTACTCAGCCAGATATGGGAGAAATCCCATAGGCAGATGAGTAGGACAGTCAGAAGTTGGTCGGGTTCAGACTGGTGCCTCTGTAGTCCCATTACTCAGCCAGATATGGGAGAAATCCCATAGGCAGATGAGTAGGACAGTCAACAGTTGGATGTGTGATTGCACTGGTGCCTCTACAATCTTATTACTTAGCCAGATATGAGAGAAATCCCATAGGAAGATGAGTCGAACAGTTGGTAGATGGTCGTGCCCATTTTCTCATCTGAGATCTCAGCCTGGTATGGGAGGAACCCATCGACAGATGAGACAGACGGGTAGCAAATGGTATAGCAGAGATGGCACAGTTGATTATCTCAGATATCCAGGATTGAGTGATTCTCCTGGATCCAGGATCGAGTGATTCTCCTGGACTCACCGAAGGACTGGTGAGGATGTCACAAATATTCAGGATTGAGAGATTCTCCTAAAATCCAGGATCGAGTGATTCTCCTGGACTCACCGAAGGACTGGTGAATATGATACACTGAGATTGTGTGGACAATCTTCAGCATGCATAGAGATGATGGAGACAGAGTAGAGTACAAGATGAAACCCAGATGATCGTGATGCTGATGAAGACCGAAGAATACCTTCCTCGTTGAGAGGGAGTCTTGGATTTTGTGCAACTTTGAAAGATATTATTCCTTATATTTTATTGTACTTTTATTGTACTTGATTGTACCTCCTAAGGGAGATGAGCTGGATGTAATTATTCATGTAATCACATGTAAGAGTCAATGTAAACCTTGGGGTGCAAATAAAGAAAAGGAAATTATTAAAAAAAATTATTTATTGCCCCCAGGTGAAGTCGGCCCAGTTAGGGAATTTCTGGTTTTTGCACTTGTATAAATAAGAGGCTAGTGCACCTCATTAGCTCATTCACTCACTTAGGAAGTGCGCATCACTTGAAGGAGGCTGATTTCGCATCACTTGAAGGAGGAATCTTATTTGGGGCATCTACTTGTGAAAGATACTTTCACATTCTTTCTCTTTTCTTATTTGTACTCTGATCTCGGAATTATCATCTCTCTGCGAAGGTTGTTGGGTTTTCTCCCATTTGGGTTTCCCAGGATAAACTCTGTGTTGTTGTTTTGTGCTTTGTCTTTCTTCTAGTGATCTTGGTAATGCATTTATGTTTTATGCTATGAATGTATGAATTTTAACATGAGTTATTATTTAATATCCAATAACCTTTCAATAAATAAATAACTTAATTAAGGTGTAAGTTGGTTTCTTTATAAAACCAAGGGTTGGGCTAGTTTTATAAAACCACGGGCATGAGTGGTTTTATAAAACCAAGGGTTGGTTAAATAAAACCTATATTTTGTTTCCCCTTTTTTATGGGGTCTTCTTTCTTCTTCTTCTTCTTCTTTTTTTACTTCCTTTTTATTTTATTTTTTACTTCTTCCTTTTTTTTAGTTTTTTACTTGATTTTTGGACAATGTCCTAGATTTTAGGGAAACTCAAATGATGGCTACAAGCCAAAAAAATCAGACAAATTCTGAGAAATATGGCCAAAGGCCGGATCAGCCAACGAGGCTCTGATACCATTGAAGCATAAAAACTTCTTAACCGCAGTAAAAACTTCTAGAATGCCCACAAATAATCCGAGGCCCACATTTCGATGGTAAATAAGATATTTATAAATTGATAAGATGATAAGCTATTTAGAATGTAATGAGAGGCCCGGTAGAAATACAATTCCAAAGGGCACCTCTAATGTTTGTTCACAAGGGTTATGTCCCTTGGATAATTATTGTTAATGACTATTATTAATATTATTATTTAATATCTATATATTTTAGGTTTGTTACAATTGGTCCATGTGGCAACATTGTACTTGTATTTATTCAACGTCCTTTGGCCATATCTTCTACATTCGTAGTCGGATTGAGATGATTCAAACATCGTCGAAAAGGGTATTGACGAGCTCTACATAATGGTGCCATTTTATTCAGCATTAGAGATTGTGAAATTTTGACCACTTTTTGACTGGTGATGATCCTCTTGGATCAAACCTCCCCACTAGGAATCTTTTGAACCCTAAACTTGCATGTTCATATTCATAAGAAGAGTGAGGACAATCTATCCCTATTTTCCCTGTATCCTTCATCCATCTTGCTCGAGTAATGATCACCTAGCTCATCATCATAAAGATGAACACACCCATAAAACTGTTGACAAACTTAAGCATTGGATCATCCCTACACAAATATGCATTTAATGTTGATGTTACCATCCAAATACAACGGAATGATAACAAAATCAAGCATAAAACTATGAAAACAGATGTGCAAGAAAATAAACCAATATGAAGCTTTCTCTCAATAGTAGGCTCTGATTTGTTGTCATGGATGTTGTCTTGTTGCAATTCACCATGTTGTACATGTTCTGTGCCCTAAAACACATGTGCATCATTAGTATTAATTAATGCATTTTCAATATCACAATCTTTAACAAACATGAGCGATAAACTTTTGCTCGCATTCACCAACATCTTCATCTGCCCTATTCCAATCATAGACAAATCATGTTTCATCTTGTGGGCTCTTACAATGAACTCCATCCCATTCTTGAAGAGATGATATCTGTTATGATCCCTGTAAAACACTGCTTTCCTATCATAAATATATGGGATTCCCAACACGATCCCACATATATTGAGTGGAATCACATACAATTCTACCTCATCCATAAATTTATCAGAAATAACAAATCAAAGGTTGCATTGCTTAGATACATGCAATTGAGCATTCTCATGAACCCATCCTAAAGGATAAGGTTTTGGATGTGGTTTAGTCTCCAACCCTATTTTCTTAGCAATGTCTTCAAAGATTAAGCTAACTTGAGATCCATTATCTACAAGTGCATCAATCTTAGTATGATGGGAAATAACTCAAATATGGAACAATTATGTCTTCTTCCTTTCATCATGGCTTACATCAAAATTGAAAGTAGAAGCATATGAACAACTAGCAATAGAATAATTACATTTAAGACCCACGGCGATCACATTAGATGCATCTCCAGAATCCAATCCATGACCTCGAACTATGGTCGTGGTCTTTCTTTTACCTTTCCAATGCCTAGCCCATTTTGGCTTCAATCCTAGGTGCAATTTCCAACAACGATCCTCAAAATGGCCCTTCTTTTCACAGTGAGAACAAATAGGCCTCTCATCATTCCTCTTTACGATAACAATCCTTCTAAAATTTCTCTTACGCTTTCCTTTCAACAAAGGCACATTAGACATACATGGCTCATGATTCGAAGTAAAAGCAACACTTGAAGAAATTGGCGGTTCAGGAGGGTCACAACCACCTCATACTCCTTTACCTTTACCTATTGTAGAAGTGCTACCTCCTTTGGTTCTCTCCTTGTATTCTTGATACAAATCTTCCACCATCGATTTCAAACTCATGAATGCTTCAAGGAATTCTTTATCATATCCAAAAGGATTTTCATCTCTATCCTTTGGAGATGACATCTCTATCCTTGAAAATGTTCTCCTTGTGCCAATGTTAGGATCACCTTAAAAAATATGTCCTTCTCCGAGCTTAGATATGGACCTGGTTAACATTCATACTCCAAAAATATAGTCAAACATTCTTTGATACCAACTTGATCCGAGATGACCCAAGGATCTAGTGACAATGTTCATTTTAATGAGAGTGTGCAAAATGTCATCATGCTTTCCATTTCATTTTCATTCCATAATATTGTCACAAAATTCATTAAAATAATGCTTAAATCATGATTCAAAAGCATAAATGAATTCAATGTGACAATTACAACAATGACAAATTCAAAGCATATAAAAGATGACCAACCAAGCTTGATGACAGAGTTCGTCTCATATGGATTACGTCTTTGGGCCCACTCTCCAATGAGGACCAATCTTATTATGTGGTAAAAAATGAATCTCTTACAATGATCTTCTAATTCGTTGTTCAAACACGAGTGTCACTGTCATAATTGGCACCGCTTCAGAAACCCGATTCATTTGACTATAAACACTCTACAAAATCCCAATGACACCAAATACAACTTCACCAAAATGAAATTGCTTTGAATTCTTGCCATGCTTCTCCAAAATCCCACAAAGACTTTACAAAGTTCTCACCACCATTACATAAATGAAATTCACTCTTGAAACATAAATTTCTATATAAAAATCACCACTTCAAACTTTGTTACAAATGAACTTTTTCATAGCCATGAAATAAAGCCCCATACAAAATCGAGAATCATAAAAACTTACCATAACCTGTTTTGCAATGGTGGAGCATAGAAATTTATATAAAAGAGTCCATGGTTTAGGAGAGTCGATGGTTAAAAATATACTAAAAGTTAGTTTTAAAACCAAATACGATATATGACATTAGTTTTAACATCCCCACTATATTACAATCCATTTGCAACAATATATTCGTGGCTGGCATATGTTATGGCATAAAATAATGCATTGCTACTAAACTTGGCAATAAATCATAACACATTATCTGTGGCATAGAGTTGAACGAATATATTAATTTGTCATATGGTGGCTCCCTTATATAGTGGATAACTATATATTTAACCACCCAAAACTATATTCGTGTCACCTTCATCATTTTAGGAAATTGGTATGGTTTCCAAGTATAACATGAGCACGTGGAAATGTAGTAAACACCTCATCCTTTCAAGGATGTGAACATGGGTACGTTGGTGGCATGATATAATATTTAGGATATGGTTAATATAATGTGCCATATTTTTAGGGATACGAACACATATCCTTATCCAATATTTTGGATGTGGTTAATATAATGTGCCATATTTTTAGGGATACGAACACATATCCTTATCCACATCCATGTGGATATCGTTACATTTTAAATTCATTCTCCTTTTTAATATTTAAAACTTTAAATAATTCACACCTTCCACATGAGGTCACTTGTCACGGAATTGGAGCTCAACTTTGCCACTTGTCAGATTTTTAATGGACCACATGTCAACATGTGATTGGTCTATGTGGCAACATTGTACTTGGATTTTTTCAACGTTCATTGACCATATCTTCTGTATATGGAATCAGATTGAGATGATTCAAACATCGCTGGAAAGGTATTGACGAGCTGAGCTCTACACAACGGTGGCATTTTATTCAGCATTCGAGACTATGAAATTTTGACCAGTGATGATCCTCCTAGATCAAGTTCGCATAATAGGTTTTTTCCTTCATTGTTGATTTCATAATAAAATTTCAGAAATGTTTGGGGTGATGTTATCTTATGATATTTCCTTACTACTAAGGCCCTAAATTTAAACAATAGATGCCTTTCATTTAGGAACATGGTGTAGACAAGGGAATGTTCCCTACAACTGAGAAAACTTACTATTAGAGATCTCATATGTTATTTTGTTTCTTTAAGTGTATTCACTTGGGCTTGTAGCTCAGAGGCTTTCTCTGTGTCTTTCTTCCATTCGTCCCACTTGTCCCGGTGAATTGTTGATTGCTCAGCCCACCTTTGCTTAGATTATATATGTTTTTCATGCACTCTTCTAAAGGAACTAACCCTCTTTCATAAGCCATGGATACACTCTTTTAATTGGCCAATTGAGATCTTAGCCATCAGTCACTATCCAAATCTGTTTGTACTGCAATACTCTGTACAACAAGGCTAGCTTTAGCTTTTTGACCCCCCTCATCTCTAGCACATATTTCCTCTCTTTGGGTTTCAACATTGATGTTGTTGTCTTTTCAGACCACTATGGAATCAACTTTTTCAAACCCTTCAAGATATTCAACTATTTGGGTCAAGGAATCTAATTTCCCTTTTTGTTGGAAGGCTTGCAATTTTCCTTTTAATTCATATTTTTTTAAAACTTTTTATTGACCTTCTTTTAATTCAAAATTATGTTTGATAATAGAAGCATAGAGAGTGAGTGAATTGACGTGAAGTAATAATTCGTTTATGTCTTTGCACCTTTATAGTTTTCCTCTTGATGGTCATGCTAGGGTTTGTGTCTATAACAACTGCCTCTTTTGTATGTTCTAGTGTAGAGGCAAGTTCTATGTCCTACTAAATCCCCCCTGTTGTTTCTTGAGTTTTTGTCCTTTGTGTTGCAGTAGGTACCATTTCTCTTGTTCCTCCTAATGATTCTTGTGTTGCAGCAGGGACTGTTTCTTCCATTTCTCTTGTTGGTTCTTGTGTTGCAACAAGAATTATTTCTTCCAATAGTCATTTTGTTCATTCTTGTGTTGCAGTAGAGGTTTTATCTTTATCTTTATCTCATGTTGATTCCTTTGTTGCAACATGGACTATTTATTCCATTTCTCATGTTGGTTCTAGTGTTGCAACATGATTTTTTTCTTCCATTTGTCCCTCTACTAGTTCTTGTGTTGCATGGAGGTTGTCACGTTATCTTTCTCTTCTATTGATTATTGTTTTGTGGCAAGGATTGTTTCTTCCATTTCTCCTATTGGTTCTTGTATTGCAGAAATAATTGTTTCTTCCATTTGTCTTTCTATTGGTTCTTGTGTTGTAGCAAAGGTTGTTTCTTTATCTTTCTCTCATGTTGATTCATTTTTTGTAGCAAGGACCATTTCTTCCATTTCTCCTATTGGTTCTTGTGTTGCAGTAGGAATTGTTTCTTCCATTTGTCCTTCTGTTGGCCTTATGCTAGTTCTCGTGTTTCAACAGAGGTTGTCTCTCTATATTTCTCTTTAGTTGATTCATGTGTTACAACAGGGACTATTTGTTCCATTTATTTTGTTGGTTCTTGTGTTGCAGTAGGAAATGTTTTTTCCATTTTTCATTTTGTTGGTTCATGGGTTGCAGTAAAAGTTGTCTCTTTATCTTTCTCTCCTATTCATTCTTATGTTGTAGCAGGGATTGTTTCTTTTGGTTTTCCTCCTACCGGTTCTTGCGTTGCAGTAGAGGTTATCTCTTTCGACCCCATAGAAAAGTGAGTTATCTTTCAATTAGGAATATCAAAAGAGAGCAATCCTATGTACTTCCTTTTTGTTGCAAGAAAACTTATTTTCATAGGGGATCAATCGATTATTTCTAGGTCACTATCATGTGCCTCTGCTTCACTCATTGAGGGTTGTTCTTGCACTTGCGGTGTTGCAGCTTCTTGTCCCATACTCCATTCTGGCACAATTCTAGTCGGTTGGCCAACGAAAGCCTCGTAGGTGTGCCTGTCATTCCAGGGAATTGATGACAATACTCTTGATCAATGCATGATTGGAAACACACTCTGTAGGTTTTCTTTCCTTTTGAATGATTTTTTCCATTTGTTGAAGAGACCACCAAAGGAAGTAGGGCATGTTTATTGTCCTTTGTTTTGTAAGGTGGTTTAAGATCTTTAAATGATACTAGAGTATAGTGATTTTCCATCCTTCACATGTAACAAAACTAGAATGAGGAAGGAAATGACTTCCCATGGTGACGACAAGGAATTCCTTGCAAATCCCCTTCCCTTTTTCTCAAGCACTTCATTTTGTTGTAGAAAATCGTCTCTAACATTGGGAAGCAAATGCTTTCATGACAATCACTGCTCTTCGCTTCATTGCAGTCTAGTAATTGTAGCCAACACTTCTTCATCTACTATAATTTGTAGCCCCTTCGCCATAGTTGTAGTCTCTTACAGATTCTGTGCAAAATCCAAAGCAACTTCCTCGTCAAATCCATGTATCTTCTCAAAATATTGTATCCACCCTATGGCTTGAAATTTTGTATCACTTCACCGTAGGCCCTGATAAGTGCTACATTAGGTTCATGGTGAATGAGCGAGCAAACCATGGTTTCTATTGGTTGCAAGCAAGGAGCAAATAGTCCTTCAAATTGTGGGGTAGAAGTCATATCCAAGCTTTCTAAAGTCGAATTTAAATGGATAGTGTGTCTATAGTGGTATAATTTAGAGCTAAAAATGGGCATATTTAATGTGGAGTATGATTAGTGATGGCGGGAGTATGGGAAGAGATTGAGTGGTAATCTAGTGGTAGGTTTCGATGACCTTTCCTTCTGCCTGCAATGAGTGCACTTGTGGTAATTGAATGCGAGTACATATGCTAGGTAGGAAGTAATTAATGCACATTAAAGTCATGTCATCCTATGAAAAATGCATTTTATGAGAGAAATGTACCTTAATCACTTACCCATGTCATAATTTGAAATGGTATGGTGGAGATACATTATTGAAACGCATTCATGCTGTGGGGAAGAGGAGGCGTTTTAGTGTTTCAGCCATGGGCAATGTTCCGATGTCACAACAAAAGGGAATGGTGTTGCAGTAATGTATATTGTTGCAGAAAAAAGGCATGGTGTTGAAACAACAAAGAACACTCCATTTTTGTTTAGTATTGTCTTCCATAAAATGGTTTTCAGACAATACCTACCTAGTTGCGCTCTTGGAAAGAGTTTTCACAAATTAGGATTTTTATATTTTTTATATTTTGGGGGCACATAGCTTTAAAATTTAGGGTCCAATCTAATAATATTTAAAAAAATACTAATAGTATTAAATTATACAGCCCATGGGGTGTAGAGAAATTGGTAATGGGTATTTCAGATGAGAAGTTGTAAATGGAAGGTCACAAGTTCAAATCCCCATGGGTACTAGGTCACAAAAAAAAATAGTATTAAATTATACATGATAAATAATAAGCACCAATAGTAAGAAATAATAATAACATGAATGGTAAAATCCTAATGGTACTTTAGTTGGTTGATGAAGCAATGACAATGTCAGTCTCCTATAAAGCTTTAATTTGACCAATGACATATTCACCCCTTACATTGCAGTCATTATTATTTTTTATGTATTATTCACATTATAGCCGTTATGACCATGTACACACTAATCATCTTGATCCATTATGGCTCTTAACAAAATCATCCCTTGAAACATTGTGAACCTTGAATTTGGAAAAAACTTAATCTAACATGACACCTAATAATTATGACCCATACACAATATATATCATAACCATTATGGTCTCTAATACGATCATATTGAACCAATGTGACACTTGTATACCCTTTGACTATTATGAATATTGATACAATCAACCCCTAATACACTATGACCTTGACCACACACCCCCTAGCTAAAACATTATGACATTGAATAATGTTGATCCCCTATCATAACTAGCCACCTACCCCTACCCCATTAACTATCCAGTTGACCACTTAAGCCACTATAATCTATCAACATACTAATATTAACCACCACTAACCATATTAACTACCATTAACATCCTTGACCATAATTGATCATAGTGGAATCACGTTCACCATAATATTGGCTCTATAAACCTGCATACTCATAATGCTTAAACATAATAACCACAATGGAACACTGGCCCCCAACTTTCTCACCCACTAAATTCATCAGGTGAGGAGACTTTCCATTCATGCATGCAGGTTCTAAGGTACTAACTGGTTTCTAATTCTAATTCCCAAATAATGTGTTGAAGTTGACAAGAACAAACTCATTGAAGGAGGGCCATGATGAATCCCTCATTATCGACAGGAAACTGACACAGGAAAGTGGTGTAAGATAATGATCAAATGAGAGGAGACTGAAACAAGGATGAAAATTGGTAATACTGCAAAGTGGTTGATTTAGTATGAAACTTCCCTTGAACATATGAGGCACAACAAGTGACTTGGAAACATTGACTCGATGAGATATGGAACAAAACATAGTGCGACGATAACTGGAGAACTCTTAGGGTGAACCAAAGGAGTACATTGACTCATAGGATTGGTATGACTTAGAGACAAGAAAATTACAAAACTGTAAGACAAGACACAAATAGGTTCCATGTTCAAGGGACTAAGATGATATTCTTCTAGCTACCACTATCAACAATGAAATGTAGGGTATTCCCCTTCACCCATAGTTTTGAATGGAAGAGGGACTTCTCTTCCTCTAGCTCCTTCGACTCTTTTGGTTGGATTTTTGCGGTTGCGGTGGTGGCACTTGGTTCCGCATCAATGATATGCTTTCCCCTTTCTTGTTATGAATTAGAGTGTGAGCCAAAGTCTGAATCTAGGGTTTTTCTCTTATCCAACAATGGTTTCTTTCGGCGTCATTCATCAGTGTTGTGCCAGGGTATTTTGTGGAACTCACACCACTTGTCATTGTCCTTCTTTGATTTCCCATTACCCTTCTTTTCATGATTCTTGGGATGGTTGTCATGAATTTGGATATCCTTTGTCTTTCCTTCATTTTGTGAGTTAGGGTTGCCTTTTCTAGGCTTTTGCTACTATTGATTTGAAAACCCAAACTCTTGCTTATTCTTTTTCATAAAAAAATTATCGATCTTGACAGCGTATTGATAAGCATATCCTAATGAGATGTTGAGGAAATCCATCTCTATTTGAATGTACATGTGTAGGAAAATGCGATACTTTAGGACCAAGTGTCATTTGGAGTCTCTAATACCTGTTGGTCACCCTATATGTCAATTAATTACAACTAACACACAAGATACTCAATATAAATTGTCAAACCCAGGGAGGTCTTTTTATTTCAATGGAAATAAGCACACTCTATGCATAAACATCTCTAGCAGTTGATGAATAAATAAAGATGATAATCCTACCTATCTGCTCAGCCAAACTCATTCCATAAAGTAAACTAATCTAACTCATACATCTAGGAATTCAAAGTGCAACTACCTTCCTACAGAAATCGACCTAGCAATTATTGATCTAAGAATATAAATGAACTAGATTACTTTTGCAAGAAGTTAAATCCTATAATTATCAAACTAAAGTATTCAATATTTACCAAAATGATCCATCTAGTAACTACTATTACTCAATCACAATCTGCCTATTCTAATGAATAAATTGAAGATACAACAACAACCAGAAATTAAACATAAGTTTGAACTATAAATCGACAACTATTGGAAATCCTAGAAAGCATAAATGACTGAAAGGAATGGGAGCTGAGCTTGGCTGTAACAGCTATTGAACAGACATGCATTAATCAAACTAACCTACACAATGGATTGTTACACCACATAGTTGCAGCTATTCAAAATGCAAAGAATGAACTACCAATAAAGAATGCAATCATAAACTCTCTATTGCAACTATCAGAAATACACCTAATGCAATTCCACAACACACAATAGGAAATGAATAAATCTAACTACCTACTTAACTCAGCAATCTCTGTGAGAAGGCGGGCCCTAGCCTTCTAATAGAGATGCCGTGAACTACCACAAATTAAGACACAGAAATGGAAACAACTCTGCTCTTCATTAAAAGATGGTAATCCACAGTATCAGTCTCTGTTATAGCCCGTACAAAATGATAATTATCCAACCCAGACTTTGAAAGCCTTCCCGAATTTATACATGAGGAATACAGTTCGTGATCCACTAATTTCGTGCAGTAATGAAGATCTATGATCTTCATGCTGCAGAGTTACAGCTAAATTGTTACAGCCATAATGAATGAGGCCGTTAGTCATGAAGGATGTTGTTACACTGGCAATCAATGGATCAATGGTTCAACCAATTAGGAGGCGTCCTGTCTGTTGCAGCTATGCTATGTTTCAGCGATCTGTTATAGCTTCACATGGAGAGATGCACTGTCCCTTGAAAATATGAGGAATCAAGTCAGAAGAGTAACAGCTGGCACCACATATGATTCTTTCCCAAGGCATTGCGATTGATACACCCGTGCTTTGATCTTAACTTAATAAAATCAACACAAGTTAGCACAAATCGAAGGATAGAAGTCATAACCATAACAATCTTAGGCATTTAATTAAATGAAACAATAATGAATTATACCTTGTCAGGATTGCTGATTGATCTGGAAAAAGGCATGTAAATGGTTTATGAAAGTAGGATGTAATAGGGAAAAATGATGTAATAGGTATGGTAAAAAAGGGGCATTTCCAGGGCCCAACAATACCCAGCTTTGAGCATAAGGTATGGAATATATTGGTGAAATCTGGCACCATCTGTTCTCTCTCTTGGCACAAAGTCATCCACCTGATGTACTAGTCATCATGGTTTCAAACAGGGTAGAATTCCTCCTTAACGACATCAACAAAATCCTCCCAAGTGAGTTATTTCTTGTATATTTTAGACTCACCTCTTGCAGTAACCGTCCCATCAATATTTGATATGGGGGAGGGACTTAAGGAGCATGGAGCTGACCTTTTCGTTGTCGAAACTTTTTTGAATAGAGAAGTAACCCTCTAACATATTTAACCATTTCTCCAAAGCATCTACTTCTATCTGGCCTTTAAATAAGGGAATGCCAAATTTAAATTATACCTTGAATGGATTTGCACCTCCAAAATGTTTTCTCGTTGAAGGTGCATCCGCTGTCGTCAGCATTCGTCAAAGGATCTGGGAAAAATTATCCATCATCTCATTCCTCTATTGTGAGAGAGATTTGTCGAGCAACAACTTAATAGGATCTCCTACTCCATCATCTCTCTTTTCTTCTCCATACATGTGAGGTTTCTTGGGATGAAGAGGGTGGTTTTCCCCAAGCTCAACTAATTCGAGACCCAACTCTCGCTATTCATATCTCATTGGGGACATGCACTGAGAAACAACAAGAGCAGATTGCACTGTTACCAATGATATGGATTATTTGGAGAATGAAATGAAGGTAGTGATATAAAATAAAAATACACATGAATATTTTGTAGAAAACATAGTAGTACAGTAAAACCCAATTTCTATTAATGAATGGAATGGAAAAACATTGTAAACTACAAGGAAATACAAACTAGCTCTAGATGGTGGTAGCTTATCTATGAAAAGAGATGTGTCGGCTACGCTCATCCACAAGATCTGATTTACACTGAGGCTAGAAAATCCTTTTTAACATAAAGAATAAATGAGAAAACCCTAAACATAAAAAACCCTAACCTCGGGAGATGAAAATCCAAAAGGTTAGTTGATACGTCAATTTATTGGGGATGCAACATTTTCATATGATCTTCGTTTTGGGCGCTCGGTATCCCATTGGAAAGGCAATGCCGAGAAGGAATTGTTAGGAACCCATGTTAACCCTTCTCTTTACTATGTTAGTATATTGTTGTTGGACGCATATGCTTTGTAAGTCGTCCCGTAGTATTTGTTGATCCGTAGTTTATATTAGCCCATAGTATTGACCCATAGTATTGGAAGCATATGCTTTGTAAGTCGTCCCGTAGTATTATATGTCCCATGGTTTTGAGTCATAGTATTGGGCATAGACTTAGTATATAAGTGTGTGTGGAGGTCATTGAAGGCACCGTGAAGTTAATTGTATTGAGCTTGCTCAAAGGAGGTTGCCCCCTCGAAGTGGCCCGTGATCAATATAAAAGTGATTCTGTTCTGTTACTTCTGATATCTTGTGTATTTGCATTAATTAATTATTGCAGGTTCATCACATCTGGTATCAGAGCACTTTCCTTGGCACAAGTGGGAATTTTTTTTTCTTTTTTTGGGCGGCGACATTCAGATCAATTTCTGAAACTTTCTGCACAAAATCAGAAGAAACCGATTGCATATCTGAATTCCTCTTTCAAAAATACGCAGTTTCAAAAAAAAAATCATCTCATTTGGAGTTCTAAAAGTGGAGATATCGTGGATTTAAAATCAGCAATTTTTCAGAATTTCGGTGACGGCCGCGGAAATTGCGGCGAGAAAATCTTTTGACCGAGTGCCCAGATTTGTATTCCGCTTTCATGGGTAGAAGCAGAGTGGTTGTTCCAGTTCTGGAAACATGCTATAATAGCGATTCTGAGCAATATAGATCCAGTTTTTGAACATTGGGTGGAATTTCTGCCCAAATTTTTTCTGTTGCAGGTTCGGATTTGGGAATAATCCCTATCCGCTTAACTGTGGGAAGTACTTGGGCATAAGCCCTAAAAATCATTGTGAGGAGTACCACAGGAACCCCGAAGTAGCTGGCCCATTGAGAGGACCTGCCAGCGAAAAGGGCAACGACCCCTACCTGATTGACTAGTTCCCACCCGTGAGGTAAACCAAGAGCTGTCGTTTGTGGCAAAGCGGTTATCAGTTTTACCTGAGCCGTGGAGTGAGGGGTACTGCCCCAATACGCAAGCCGTCAGACAGCATTGGTGGCCGAGTGAAACCCCTGAACTGTTAGGAAGCCGCACATACCTGGGCTCCATATCTACTTTCAGCTGAACTATTGTCGATCACTGCTGCGCCGTTTCAGATCCATTTTGCAAGCCGTTCCAGATCCAGCCGTTCGGCGTTGTTCCAGATTCCTTCCAAGCCGTAGCCGCTCCAGTTTGTATAAAAAAAGAAATCCGAGCCGTAGCCGCTCCAGTCCAAAAAAAAATAAAAAAATGGGTTATGGTTGTCACCCGTGCAGGAGCACACACCATGGAGGAAGCACTTGCAGCCATCCAAACCAAACTCCAAGATCTGGATGAAAAATTTCTCAGCCTCCATCTTCAGCATTCAGCCATGAACAATACCAGACAGCCAGAATCTTTTGCAGCCACAGGGTTCTCTGCTTTTAGCAATTTTCGTGGGCCGAAGCTTGATTTTCCTCGCTTCAATGGTACTGATCCGACTGGATGGATATACCGAGCAGAACAATATTTCAGTCTGCATAATACTTTTGATGTTCAGAAAGTTCCACTTGCATCCTTTCATTTGGAACAGGAAGCCCTTCAATGGTATCGTTGGTACATCAAAGCTCATCCCGAGCCAAACTGGACATATTTTTGCCAACTCATTTTGCCACGATTTGGTCCTAGTGCTTTTGACGACTTCACAGGAGCACTCACTAAACTTCACCAAACTGGCACAGTGAGAGAGTATCAGATGGAATTTGAGAAACTGGCCAATCACATAGAAGGATTGTCTGATGAATTCTACAGGAGTTGTTTTATCAGTGGTCTCAAGGATGAAATCCGCTCAGAGGTCAAAATGTTTTGTCCCAACACAATGATGGAAGTCCTAGGGTTGGCTAAGCTGGCTGAGGACAAGATCGCAGCTCAACAACGCTCCAAACCCACCTGAGTTTCCCTTCAGAAATATGGGTTCCCAACGACCTCCCATCACGCCTGCTCCTCAACCAACTCCTATCAAGCATTTGTCTGAAATAGAAATGCAGGCACGCCGGGAAAAAGGGCTTTGCTATAATTGTGATGAGAAATTCACTCGGGGACATAGATGTGTTCAACAAAAGCTCTATCTCTTGGATGTGGATTCTCTGCCTGCCTTAGAACTTGGTGAAGAAGCTATAGATATAGTAGATGATCAGGTCGACATTCAACACCTGCCTGTTGACACCCCATCTCAGGACGACCCACCCGAGATCTCTCTCCATGCTGTAACCGGAGTCACCACCCCACAAACAATGCGAGTTAGGGGATACTTCAAGAAGCTCCCTCTTACCATCCTCATTGATTCTGGTAGCACTCATAACTTCATTGACCCTCGAATTGCCAAACAGGCTGATTGTTTTGTCCATCCTTGCTCCAACTTTGAAGTCATGGTTGCTAATGGGGGTACCTTACCTTGCAAGGGGAAGTGTCACAATGTGCGTATCTCTATGGAAGATTATAACCTACGCTCTGACATGTTTGCCTTGTCCTTAGGCGGATGTGATGTGGTTTTGGGCGTTCAATGGTTACGCACACTTGGCCCCATCTTATGGGATTTTGCAGAACTTTGGATGCAGTTCAAAGTCAATGGGGCACAACACAAATTTATGGGCTTACAACCAGGGTCTATCTGCATCATCAGTTCACATCGCCTGGAAAAAATCCTTAAGAAGAATTCACATGGTGTCATCGCTCAGCTCAATTCCATTCAGATGCACCCATCAACAGTCTCCACTACTTCCTTGGATAGATATGCAGGTATCTTTGCTGAACCAATGCGCTTGCTGCCTTCAAGAGACCTTTCCGGTAAGAATGTAGCCACATCTACCTCTCAGCAGGAAATGATGGCTATTTTGCATGCAGTACAGAAGTGGCAGCCATACCTATTAGGGAATTATTTCTGCATCAAGACTGATCTCCCGAGTCTGGAACTTTTTTTGGAACAATGGGTCTCCTCCCCAACACACCTGCAATGGGTTATCCAACTCATGGGTTGTCCCTATGTGATCACTTACAAGAAGGGTAAGGACAATATGGTGGAAGATGCTCCTTCTCGCACAATTGATGACCCAGTTTCTCTTACAGCTCTTTCCCTGCTTGTTCCAAATTGGTTGCAATATGTTCAACAGGGCTATCTCTTCTATGAACTCCATGCTTCTTCATTAACAGGGCACTCTGGGTTCTGCAAAATGTATGACTGGGAACAATGTAACTTCTTCTGGTCGGGACTAAAAATGACAATTCAACATATGGTGGCTGACGATGATACTTTCCAAGTCAACAAGGGGGAAACGACACTCCTTTCGGGATTGCTCAAACCTGTGCCCATTCCTACACAGCTTTGGCCAACTATTTCTATGGATTTCCTAGCAGCGCTCTGGTGGTACAATACCACATCTCAAAGGACACCATATGAAGTAGTCTATGGAAAAACACCGCCTGTTCTTCTTCCATACACCATTAGCAGCTCTCCAGTTCAGGAAATTGACTCGGTTCTTCGAAACCGCGATCAGATTCTTCTCATTCTGCAGGACAATCTTCACATGGCCAGAATTCGCCTAAAACAACAAGCCGATCAGCACCTTTCTGAGCGCATTTTCCACGTAGCTGACAGGGTTCTTCTTCATCTACAGCCTTCCAAGCAATCCTCCTTGACACTCCAAAGGCGTCAGTGGCCTGAAATGCAAACTGAGGATGCTACCGGGGATCCACTCCTTCAGATTCTGCAGCAATTTCTCCAACCAAAGCTTTGAGGACAAAGCTTTTTCTAAGGGAGAGGAGATGTTAGGAACCCATGTTAACCCTTCTCTTTACTATGTTAGTATATTGTTGTTGGACGCATATGCTTTGTAAGTCATCCCGTAGTATTTGTTGATCCGTAGTTTATATTAGCCCATAGTATTGACCCATAGTATTGGAAGCATATGCTTTGTAAGTCGTTCCGTAGTATTATATGTCCCATGGTTTTGAGTCATAGTATTGGGCATAGACTTAGTATATAAGTGTGTGTGGAGGTCATTGAAGGCACCGTGAAGTTAATTGTATTGAGCTTGCTCAAAGGAGGTTGCCCCCTCGAAGTGGCCCGTGATCAATATAAAAGTGATTCTGTTCTGTTACTTCTGATATCTTGTGTATTTGCATTAATTAATTATTGCAGGTTCATCACAGGAATCCATGTTTCGGCCCACATAATTCCTTTGGAAATCATTTGGGCACTTCCATGGAAAAAAAGGTCATTCAGGGCCTAAAAACAACCTCAAAAGATCAGGACCTGAAAAACCGTAAAAAAGCTATCAAGCTAGAAAATTGTGTCTTTGAGTCAGTCGACTAGGTGGGTGGCCACCGATGTCCATCAGGATCATTACTTACTAATATTTACACTTGTATAAGAATTTCAATCTAGGAGCTCGAAGCTAAGCCAATATTCTAGTGTTTGTTTTGATTCCATTAAAATAGTCATGTGCTTATTCTTTAATTCTTATGTCTTTAGTTCCATTGCTTTATGTCATTTTCAATTGAGTTGAAGTTGTAAACCAGTAACTACTAGTATCAAGATGTATAAGTATAATGTATGTGATCAGATGTAATACATTTATCTACAAATAATACAGAATCTAATAAGTTATACTCTAGAGAAATTTGTGTCTTCTTGTGTCAGTTTTTGTTTTCTTTCTAGGCATCCAATTTATTGCTCTTAATTTAGGTTCCTTTAAGTTAATATATTTTTTTGAAAATGCATGCCCAGTGGATTAAGTGAAATGGTCCCTTGAATTCCATGTTTCATGTATGACTTGTGCACCTATTCCTGGTAGCCCTCATATTAAAAGAGTTATATGAGGCAAATTAGGAATTGTGAGTTTTAATTGATTTGACGTTTTGTCCTTGAGTTTTTTTAAGATTTAAGTTAGTTAAACATGGAAATTTTATTATTCTTCAAATAGCATTATTACACTAGAAAACACATATTTTCATGTTGATAATGTAGGTACATCACATGAATAACATAATTACGTGGATGAGAGATAGAGATGAAAACACCATTTTTTTCATTGGCGAACTTAGGTATGAAGAGAAAATAATGCCATATGGAAAATATATGATTATTATATAGAGGAACACATGGATTTTAGCTCAATATCTAGTTTTCAAAAATTTACCATGCAATTCAAATACTTATGAATAAAAGTCAATGCATCATTTAGTATACATTGTTTTATTGAAGACTACACATGGTTAATTGCAAGTTTTGATATCTAAATCGTATGATTGAAACGTGATCATTGTTGTGTGATGTTAATTATAGGAACAACCAAATAGATATATTTCAGATCTATATTCAGATAGCGATGGTTGTTATGAACCAATTGGAGAAGGGGAAGCATCAAGAAGTATGTCAATATCAACTAGAGATAGTAATGTTAGAAGAAAATTAAAAAAATGTATGGATTTATTTCTCATTGGAGGGTCATTCTCTTATGCCAATGAGAGCCTTGGAGAGGAGGAATTTCCATTAAGATACAAACATTATTTGAAGAATTGGGAACTAAACCCACTTCTTGAAATAACACCAATTTTTGTATTAATGGAAGAACATATCAAATTGTGTTGTGGGAAAATATGCACAAAAGGATTGCATCAATTCCCACTTTGGGGAAAGCCTATGAGGTTGTCAATAAGGCCTAGTATTGTAGTACATAAAGCAAATGTGAGTGACCCCAAATTGATCCTACAAGCCCTTGTTAGTGAATCAAAGAAAAATAAAAACAAAAACTTGAAATAAATTGAAATAAAATAAAGAAGGGTGAGAGGATGCAAACCACAACAAAGAGAAAATGCAAGAACCTTAGATTGCCCAATGGTCAAGCTTGTTACAAGAAGTGTCACCTAGGAGGTGTGGGATTCAAAGGGAATCCAACAATATCCCTTAGAGAGGTCCTTTTTTTCCACACTAAATGCTAAATAACTTGAGATGCAGCAATGGGAGAAACAATTGGCCCTTGCAGGAAGGTGGAAGGAGAGCTTGAAGAATGCTTGGATGTATGGGAAGAGGTGGAAGAAGTTCCAACACAATGCCAACAACATAAAATTGCTCTAATTTATCCTTACTGGATGTATTCCCATGGCCTCCTTTTATAGGCCAATAAGTGGCCAAGAAACAACTAGATCCAAATGTGGACTCATTAACTCCATGATTTGGCTCCAAAGTACACAAAGGGGGGGGATTCAATGAACCCAAGTACATAGGGAGACCAAATTTGAATTATTAGAGGTGATGGAGCCTTGATGAGCCTTCAATGTGCCATGGGTGGTTGTGGTCCCACCATTTTTGAAAGTCACGTAGATTTCAAAGGAAAATCCACTCTAGTGTAGCGCAAGCATAAAACTAATAATGCGCGTTGTAGCGCGGTGTATCACGGGAGTAACCACGCTACCTATGTTTTTTACTATCTTTTGGAATTTTTGGACTCATGCTACTTTTTGGATCTAATGAGGATGTCTTTAGTGGTCTACATGTTATATGTTGATGACACCTTACTGTAAGATTAGCCAAAATGTCGCATGTGTGCAAAATTTAGGCATTAATAGATGCCCCCTGATGTATGAGGTTCGGAAGGTACTGTAGATCCAATAATGCATAATTATTTCTTTTTGTTTGTGTTTTCCCATGTGCTCGGAAGTTCTGAAGCGAGTGTGGATGGAAGGTTCCCTTGGGAGAAGATTGCTGGTGATAACTAGTGAAGCTATAACAAATAATAATGTTTTATACAAACGAGGTGGGAATACCCATGTTCGAGAAAATTTGTCAAGATGACTACAATAAGAGGAGACCGAGGGGTCAACTCAACATACTATTGGCACATGGATGAAGGAAAATTCAGTCCATGTGAGGGTAACTGAACTTGGAAATGTTGGTACAGGTGCATAAGGATCAGAACTACTGATGACCATGATAATCCCACGGGGGTGGGGGACTGGAATACCAGTGAGGTTGTTGGATGTAGGACCTCACTGTACTATTAGTACCATGATTTGTAAATGTGAAAACTTCTAAATTCGAAATGTATGACTCGCCTTGATGTGATAGATGTGTTGACGTCGAGCATAGGAAAGACCACTAAGTTAGGGAGAACCGATGACTCCCCTATCTAGTTCGAGGTCATCCCGTATGTTGATTGAAAGGGACCCCAAGGTATAACTGCAACTACTACAACTCTCTGAATATGAGGATTTGATGTCAATGAGAGATTAAGTACACAATAATATGATGGTATTATCCTAAGAACCAAGATCATTTTGTAACCAACTGTAAGAATGACATACCTGGCACAAGACTGATGGGTAAGCGTGAGGCTCATAAATTCTTTTGATCGATTTCAAACTAGGGAGTAACTAATGATAACATTCTTCAAATAAAGGTATAGGGTGTAATAGAGGGATACAAACTATAGATGAAGTGTTTTTCTGAGGACACAAAACTAAGGGTGATGGTGACTGACAAAATTTGTAATGCTAGGGATAGTGAGATTCAACGACATCAATCAAAGGAAACCAGGGGTTGCTTCCAAAAATAATAAAGGTGTTCCCACAGTTTTAAGTGGATTGGGGAATTGTTTGTATAGAAAAAATAATTAGTGGGGTCCCCACGATTTTGAGGGTGTCAAGCCCGACCAATTTGATGATGGGTGGGATTCCCGCGGTTTTGGGTGAATAGGGGAATCAATTTGATGATGGAAAAATTTCCCACTATTTTGAGTGAGTTGGGGAATTTTTTCCATGAGGATGTGAGGGATTTGCGTAAACACGAAGATGATTACCCCATGAATCAATACCATGCAGAATGTTCATGTGGGAATAACTTAATAGAACTTGTTGCTTTGAAGGGTGGGGGCCATAGATGATTTTAGGGGCGAATTTTAGCCCATGGGTGAATTTTAGGGAGTTTTTAAAATTGAGTGGGCGAATTTTTTATATTAAACCCCTTTTTTTCATTATTAAAATTTATCCCACAATTTATTTACCCAAAAAATGGTCAAAGGAGGTTAGCCTAGTCTTATTTACTAAGAAAATTGGGGAAAATGACTTTCGCATGGATAAATTCCCATAAAATTCTCCATTCACCCCCAATTTCTGGCCATGGAGGTTAACCATAGAAATTTAGCCCAATTTTTTGCTTGTAAATCCAAATACCAGTGTCAATCGCCCTTGGATTTTCCTTATGGAGCATTTTTTTATAGAAATTCATCCATAAATCCTGGCATAATGGGACCAATTTCGTCCCTATATATTGACAGAATAGGGTTTCAATTTGGGATAATAGGGTTTCAAAGGTTATTATGAAGTTGCAATACTCTTGTTAATGTTATTGGGAGAATCAACAACTACAACTCATGGAATTGAATCAAGATATTGATGAGGAAGAAAAATCTTTTGAAGCTATACATCAAGAAGCTTGAGGATGATGGCATTTACACATTAAATGGTTTAATGATGCATACCAAAAAGGTTCACATGAATTTTATTTAAAATTACAACAATATTTAATTTTCGTCTTTTATGCTCTCGTTTTTTGAAGGAAGACTTGTACAGAGTTTGACGAGCATCAAAGGATTGTCCGATGCAAAGGTCTACAAAAATATATGAAGCTAGGGAATTTGAGATGTTACGTGATTTCTTAGGCACTTTAAACTTTGGGATTGAAACCCTAGCCTAGATTCATTTTTGTTCAACCTACTAGCAAGCAACCTGTCTTGCCAACCACCCTTATCTACTGATGACTACACTTAGGGATCTCGTATGTGCTTGGGTAGACACTTTTAGCATTTCTATTTACCTAAAGTTAACAAATGGTCAAAGAGTTGTTTATAAAACTAAGCCAGCCTGAGGTTTTCCTTTAAAATGGTCGAGTTCAAGTTGCTTTGTTTGAATACCCGAGCTTGAGGGAGCAACAAAAGGGTAAAAAGGTTCTTGTTTAAAAAATGCAGAAAAAGGGAAGGTGTAAGGAAAGTTAATCCAAAAGGTTTCAAATCAATGATTTTATACCTTCCCCGCTGCAGGAAAGCGATTTTAGACCTCTAAACAAGAATAAAAGGCTAGAGAATGGAGCTCATTTTTGTCCATATATTTATCTTTTATTTTCACTACAATTATAATATCTTAAGAAAATTAACTTCTGGAAATTAACTCATTCTGTGTGGTGTAATTGGAAAACTTTTGGCTATGTGACTGTAAATGAGGTTCTCCAAAGAGTATGCTTTGCTTTATCCTTTTTTCTTCCCGAATTTAAGCTTCATCAATTTAGAGCTTCATTTTCTTTAAACTGTAGAATTGACTCAAGATGATCCTCCTTTACTTAAAACTATAAGTAAATCTGGAGAGTTAAATGTATTTCGTTGCCTTCCATTTCCATGTAGGAATTCTCTTTCCATGTACTGTACTGCATTGGTACATTTAAATATAGTTTTATTGGTGGGTAATTTGATGAAATTACTAACTAGATTTCATCAAATCACCATAACATTTAAATATATTGCATGCACAATGATGCAGGAGCATCGGTGCTGAGTCAGCAATGTGATTACATGGTCACATGTTGTGACTAGCATAAGGACGAGTAGCTCTGATGTGGACATGATGATCTATTTTTCAGTTATCATTTTGATTCACGCATGCTTTAACTATTTGTTGCGTTGTCTATTTTTGGTATGATAGGACTAGCGGTGAGCTGATACTCCCTGCGTGGAGATCATGCCAGTTTAGGAAGTCGGCTAAGTAATGATGCAGACCCGCCATTGTGGAGTCTGTTAGGTTGTTTGAGTGGCCTGAAATTTTGTTAGAGATCAAAATGTATAAGTAGGGCAGAGTAGATTGAGCTAGGGGTTGGCTCTTGTTGAGATTTACCTGTTTGGTTGGTCGATTGTGGGTTTGAAGTCATTCCACAGAGAATGCGATTTTCATATCGTCTGTAAGTAAATATAGAAGAACTGTGTGTTTGAGGCATCTTTTGTACATTTGAATCAAGAATGCTTTGAGTTTCTGTCAGGTTGAGCTATGTGCAATTGTGGCGTTCGTTTGATTTCTGTGTGTCGTGAAGAACCCCAATGTTTTTGCGGACCAATCATGATTCAATTATTTAAGTAGGAATTCTTGTTTGTGTCTAAGTTTTCCAAGTATCCAAATGAGGACCAAAGCGGTGTTGATCATCCCATCGGCCGAGATTTCGTGAAGAAACCAAGTAGATTTGGTTTAGCAGCGTCAAATGACCCAGATCTAAGCCGAACAGAAGATCAACGATGGGGAAAGATCACCCGAAGTGAAGTTGCGCGGAAAATAACATTCCCACAAGCTTAAGTGAAGGATTCCTCCTTGATCATAGATCAATGACTAAGATCAGAGCCATAAAGGATTGACGGTGGAGCAGCGTCCCGCAAAAAGGAGAGAAGTGCGGAAGTTAGCAACGAAGAGTTTGTGGAGGGACCCTACGAAGAAGACTTTTTGGAAAAGTTACGAGAACACCCCGCAACCCGGAATCCTCCAGTTGCGGAACAAGTATTGCGGAAAGGATTTTGCGGAGGGGCATTGCGGAAGTACTTTCTGGAGAACCCAAGGAGAACACCCCGCAACCCGCAATTGCGGGAAGACTGTTGTGGAGGGAAATTGTGGAAGGCATTTGCAGGAGTTCATTCTCGAGGGAAGAAAGCCTAGAACATTGCGAAGAGCCTATGTGGAAGGTCAGGCCTACGTGGAAGAAGGACGAGGCTTGTTTCTAGCCAAGTCAGGGACTGATTCTAGAGAATCACCCCAGATCCTGGAAGGGTGAGGGTTGAGTTGGTTGTAGTCGACCCAACACCCCATTAGTTTTGGTATCAGAGCAAAAAGCAGAATCCAGTAGCAAAAGAGCGTGGATTGTTTGTGTGACATGGCAAAGCAAAGGCATGGTTGCACACATGAGAGGAGCAAGAATGCGTGGCAAAGGAAGATTGGTGACGAATGCCGAAGTCCTGGAGGAAATGAGAGAAATGTGAGCACGTATGGAAGCTATGGAGATGGGTCAACGAAGAGATCTAGAAGCAGGAGACGTAAGTGATCCTGAAGAAGATGAACAAGAGAAAGCAGCACCTATGCAAGAAACATCGGAGTTGATATACTTTCGGTCAATTCTTGGAGGAACTTCGAGGCTGAAACCTGAGTTGCCTACCTATGAAGGAAGTCTCACTGTAGAGCACCTCATTGATTGGATTAATGAGCTAGATAAATACTTTGAGTATAATGAAGTTGAAGAGAACAAGAAAGCCATATTTTCAGTGACCAGATTAAAAGGACATGCATCTTTATGGTGGAATAGTATGTAAGCTGAAAGAAAAAGAAAGAACAAACCGGTCATAAAGAATTGGGATAGAATGGTAGTCAAGCTTAGAGCAAAGTTCTTACCAAAGGATTACTAGTTGACATTGTATAGACAGATGCAAAACCTTAGGCAAAGATTATTAATTGTAAGAGAGTATACAGAGGAGTTTTACAAAGTGAACCTGAGGGCAGGCTATGTAGAAGAGTCAGCAGAGAAGAATGCTAGGTATGTCAATGGTCTTAGAATGGAAATTCAGAATGAGATCAGTATGATATCACCTAGAAAAATGGATGAGGCATACCAATGTGCCTTGAGAGCAGAAGAGAAGTTGTTAAGAAAATAGAGCTTCCAGAGAAGCAGAGGTTCGACCCAAGGGAGGGGGAAAACAACTGGAAGAGGAAGGTTTGCAGCCCAGAGAGGAGGACCTAGTAATTCACACCAGCATGAGAACCAAGATAGAGGAAGTAACTCCAGAGACATAGGACCTTACCATAGAGGTAGAGGTAGAGGAAGAGGCAGAGAAAATGTCTATAGATGTTACAAGTGTAACAAGTTAGGACACAGATCTTTTGAATGCCTAGAGAAGGAAGACGTAGGACAAAGGGGAGCCTATGTAGCTCAGAAAGAGCAACAACAAGAATAGGCAACAATAGATGAGAACATTCCAGAAAAGGGAGAGTCTCTAGTGATGAACAAGACCTTACTGAAACCTGAAAAGGAGGAAGTGGAACCTGTCCAAAGGAAGGCTTTATTCAGAACCATGTGTAATGAAAAATGGAAGTGTTGTAAGATGGTGATTGATAGTGGGAGCACTGAAAACCTTGTTTCCACCGAGATGGTAGACAAACTGAGTTTGAGAAGGACTAAGCATCCTGTTCCATACAAAGTATCATGGTTACATAAAGGACATCAAATTCTGGTAAGTGAATAGTGTGAAGTTGAATTTCAAATAGGCACATATAGGGATAAGATTGTATGTGATGTTATGCCCATGGATGTTTGTCATATTCTTCTAGGGAAACCATGGCAATTTGATAAAAAGGTAGTACATGATGGTAGGAGTAAGTGTCATAGTTTTATCCAAGACGAGGTAAAACATATTCTTCATCCTTTACAAGGGGAGAGTTCAACAGAGCAGCAGACATCAAAGGTCCTGATGTTGACAGGAAAAGAGTATTTGCAACAAATTGATGAGGAGGAACTGAACTATGTTGTAGTATGTAAACCCAGAGTGGTAGTGATGAAGACTAACATTACAGATCTACCTGAGGAGATTCGGGAGATGCTAGGAGAGTTTAGTGACATTGCGGTAGATGATTTTCCCAATGAGTTATCACCGAAGAGGGATATAAGTCACCACATTGATTTTATTCCTGGAGCGAGTTTACCAAACAAGGAAGCATATAGACTGACACCGCGAGAAAATGAAGAAGTTAGAAGGAAAGTACAAGGATTGGTAGACAAAGGATTGGTTCAGAAGAGTCCGAGTCCATGTGCAGTACCCACAGTACTAACACCAAAGAAGGATGGTGAATGGAGGATGTGTACCGACTCCAAAGCAATTAACAAGATTACCATCTGATACACATTTCCATTACCAAGGATGGATGACATGATGGATTTCCTTAGTGGGGAAACATGATTTTGAAAACTAGACTTGAAGAGTGGATACCATCAGATTAGAATTCGAGAAGGAGATGAGTGGAAGACTGCCTTCAAGACAAATGATGGGTTGTATGAGTGGTTGGTTATTCCATTTGGACTGTCCAATGCATCGAGCACATTCATGAGATTAATGAATGAGGTCTTGAGAGATTTCATAGGTAAGTTTGTGATAGTTTACCTTGATGATACTCTGATTTTCAGTCGATCAGAGAAAGAGCATTTGAAGCATCTGATATATGTCTTGGAGAGACTGCAATAGGAAAAGTTGCTAGTAAATGTGAAGAAGTGTACCTTTCTGAAGTCAGAACTAGTGTACTTGGGTTTTGTTATCTCAAGTGATGGATTGAAGATGGATCCAGAGAAAGTGCAGGAAATCATTGATTGGCCTTCACCACAAAGCATTTTTGGGGTAAGAAGTTTCCATGGATTGGCAAGTTTTTATAGGAAATTTATAAATAATTTCAGTGGTATTTGTGCACCTATCATTGAAACCATCAGGAAGGATCAGCAACCATTCCAATGGACAATAGAGGCTGAAAGGAGATTTCAGTTCTTGAAAAAGAAGATTACTAAACAACTAGTATTGAAATTACCAGATTTCAAGCACGCTTTCCAAGTGAAGTGTGATGCCAGTGGAGTAGCAATTGGAGCTATCCTCAGTCAGGAAGATAGACCTATAGCATACTTCAGTGAAAAACTGAATGAGGCCAAACATAAGTATTCCTCATATGATAAGGAATTTTATGCTATTGTTCAAGCATTAAAACATTGGAGACATTATCTGATGCCTAGTGAGTTTTGTTTTTAGATAATCATGCATTGCAATATATCATGCAGCAACCTAAGTTGAACCAGAAACATGTCAAGTGGGTTGAGTTCATGCAAAACTTTACCTTTGTGATAAAGCACATAAGTGGGAAATAAAATCGAGTCGTTGATGCTTTAAGTAGAAGACAATTGATGGTGCAAGAGAATCAGATCCAAGTTGTAGGATTTGAGCATTTAAGATATTTGTATGAGACTGACATTGATTTTCAGAATGCATATATAGCTTGTAGAAATCATGTAGAGACAGACAAAGAGACAAGGATTGAGTATATGTTACAAGATGGTTTAATCTTTAAGAACAGTAAGCTATGTATTCCCAAATGTTCCATGAGAGAGAACTTGATACAGGAGAAGCACAACGGGGGAATGGCAGGTCACTTTGGAAGTGATAAAACTTTTGGCCAGTTAAGTCATTTTTACTTTTGGCCAAAGATGAGATCTAAAGTTGAAAAGTTTGTGAGTAGATGTAGGGTATGTCAACATGCCAAAGGGAGAAGCTAGAACACAGGCTTATACACACCATTGCCTATTCCAACTAGGCATTGGGATTCTATGAGTATGGATTTCATTTTAGGTTTGCCAAAAACTTAGAAGGGATATGATTCTATTTTTGTGGTGGTGGATAGATTCACTAAGATGGCACATTTTGTTCCATTTTATAAGACTAGTGATGCCACACACATTGCTAACTTGTTTTTTGATGAAGTTGTGAAGCTACATGGTTTACCTAAGAGTATTGTATCTGACAGAGATGTGAAATTCACAAGTCATTTCTGGAGGACATTGTGGAAGAAGTTGGGTACTAAGATGAATTTCAGTTCAACATATCATCCACAATCTGCTGTCCAGACTGAGGTAGTAAACAGAAGTCTAGGTAACATGTTGAGAAGTCTGATTGGAGAAAATCCCAAGCAATGGGATAAGTTATTAAGCCAAGATGAATTTGCATATAATGATTCACCAAACAGAAGTACAGGGATGAGTCCATTCCAAATTCTTTATGGAATGCATCCAAGAGGAGCATGTGAACTTCAAGATTTGGGTCAATTAGAAAAGAGGAGTGCAGATGAAGAAGATTTTACAGCAAGTATCAGTGAGATACAAGAACAGGTTAAGGCAAGATTGCAGTAGAGTAAAAGTAGTTACAAATCCAGAGCAGATACCAAGAGAAGGTAAAAGAACTATGAAGTGGGAGACTTAGTCTTAGCACATCTGAGGAAGGAGAGATTTCCAAAAGGATAGTACAACAAGATGAAAAAGATTGGACCGTGCAGGATACTCAGGAAATTTTCAGCAAATTCCTACGAACTGGAAATGCCAACAGGAATTGGTATATCACCTATTTTTAATGTTGCAGACTTGTATGCCTATGTGATCGATGATGCAGGGAAAGTGCCAGAGGTGGAAGATCTATGTCAAGCACTCTAATTGCAGATAATTAAATATCAAACACACAGAGCGTATGAATTTTATTGTCAACCCGAGAAAGTCTTTTTATTTCAAAGGACAAGTGCACAATATATGCTTAAACACAAAACCATTAGAAGTGAATACTTTTATCTTCTATCATCCATATTCATCCAAAGAATCTCTGCAATCCCAATTGCCTTCTAACTGCTATACTACAATTCTTTTCTATTATGCATCAAAGAGAAATGGTATCAGATCTAATCAACAATTGCAAGAAGGAAATCTCATCCGCATTCTAAAATAATCAACTGTCTAATCTAATCAAGCTGGGAATCATAAAGCATGACCTGCACATTACTCTAGAATTTTAATGAAGGAGATTGAAACAACTGTTCTAAGAAACTGAATTGCAGAATATAAATCAATCAACACATAACAGGAAAGCTAAATTGTAAGAGCTCCTGGGATTACGTTTCAGCTGTAGGATGAACACGGCAGTGTGAACAGAAATTGAAGTGTGTAAAACAAACCTGACTCAGTCGACTGTTATTGATACCATTCACCAATCTCACGGAAATATAATCGTTACTAAGAAATCCACACAATAAATATTGCTGCTGCGTACAAAAGAAATAACAAAGCATCACACAACAAGAAAGATGAAATCCTAAATTAACGCAGCAATCTCTGTGGAAGACGGGCCCAGTCTTCACACAGAGACGCTGGTCGAACAACACTCTCTTTAACTCAGAAGTAACTCCTTATATTAACAGAAGAATGAGTACACAGTTTCAGCTCGGTTGCTAATACAAGATAAATTAATTGTCTGCTGTCCAACCCCTCGATCGAGGCAATCCCACATATTTATACATACAATTTGCAACATCTAAACCTATAATTGGGCAGCCATGAAGATCTCTGATCTTCAGGCGCCCTAAATAATCTAGCTGTTACAATGCGCGGAAGAACTGAAATATCCAAATATGAGGGGAGTTATTAACTGTCCCAAGAGTGGCGGTCCTTCCAGCTCACAGCTGGATTCGAGCAGCGACATACTTAAGATAGCACTTTATGTTACAGCTGCCCTGCCACGACTGTGCCTTGATTGACGATTTGAGTCCCAAGGAACCTTCTACAAGCAATGGACGTCCCTTCCTCCATGACTTGTTCAGCTCCGATCTTTCTGCAGTCTATTTGTCTTACTACCTTCATAAATCGCATCATGTTAGCACAAATTAAGAGATGCACAGCTTTAATCATCACAATCATAAGTATTAATACAATAAAACAATAATCGGCCATGCCTTGGTAAATTGGGGAATAAGATAAGGACAATAAGTCGAATTGCCAAGGTAATTGGTGTGAGACAAGGGAAGGGAAGATGATAAATGATGGTCAAAAAGGGCCAATTCTGGGCTCAACATCTCCCCCCAACTACCCTGTTGCATGTCCTCATGCAACAACCTGCATCTAAATCTTGAACTGAGCTCTGTCCAGGAGAGAGGAAGGAATGTAGGTAAATCAGGCACCTCATCTACCTTTTTGAAAAAGCTTCTGTGAGCAACCCGACATCTTCCAACTTCACTGTTTCCCTTCCACTGCTTCTTGCTGATATCTGAGAATGCACTTGGTGTGGTGGGAATCTTTCTGCAGTTCTCTTATGCTATGCCCGGGGAAGTTGAAAAGACACCCTCAATCTGAATCCAACTCAATGACACCTGTAGGAGGTGGAAGCACTGGTTCTTGTGGGACAGTGTCTTCCAGCGCATCTGATGTTAACAGGAGAGTTGCTGGTTCTTGTGTAACAGCAACATCCCTTAACCCATCTTCAGCAGCTACCTTCATTGCTTTTGGAGACACTGGTTCTTGTGTAACAGTATCTTCTTTGTCATTCTGCTGCCGAGACTGAATATCCTTTTCAATTTGCAGCTCCTCCTCCAAGATTTCAGTGTCACCTGAGCATGGTGTCTGTACCTGTTCATTGTCACTCCACTGTGTGTCAGGGATGATATCCATTCCCAGGTTATCTCCCAGCTGTAATTCAGGAGTTTTTGTTGCAGCCTCCTCTTCCAAGATTTCAGTGTCACCTGAGCATGGTGTCTGTACCTGTTCATTGTCACTCCACTGTGTATCAGGGATGATATCCACTCCCAGGTTATCTCCCAGCTGTAATTCAGGAGTTTTTGTTGCAGCCTCCAAGGATGTTGGTTCTGTATCATGGGGGCTCTCTGGGGTTACAACCCAGAGTTCATCATTGAATGCCAAAGTATCCTCTGTCTCAGCTTCTCCTACTGTCTGCTCAGCCGGTTGGACAGTCCCATTCAGGATTGCTGGTTCTTGTGTTGCAGCATCCTGTTCCAACTTATCACTGTCCTGCCTTTCCGTTTCTTCTTCTAAAATTATTGTGTCCTGGAAACGTTCTGGGGTTACAGCACAAAATTTTTCACTATCCTCCAGAGTATCCTTCGGCTCCATGATCTCTGTATCAAGGGAACATTCTGGAGTCTCACCATATTCTTTTATAAGCTCCAGAGCATCCTTCATTTCCCGTTCTTCTCCCATCTGTTCTATGATTTCTATGTTGTGGGAGAATTTTGGGATTGCCATACATTCCTCATAAATTTCCAGGGCATCCTCCACTCCCTGTTCTTCTCCCATCTGTTCTATGACTTTTGCATCATGGGAAGTGGCAGCTGCAGCAAGGATGTTTAAAGGTGTTGGTTCTTGTGTAACAGCACCTTCTTTCTCCACTGCTTTCCCTTCTGTGGCTACAGGCTGTTGTGCTGAATAGGTGCTAAGTAAAATTTTATGGCCTGCTTCCTCAAAGATCTCCCCACAGGTGGGGCAGAGTATTCGCTCATCCTTTTCTCCAGCTCCAGCAGAAGCTGATTCCTCCACTTGGTCTGCAGCCTCTATTAATGTATACATCTTTCTTCCACCCTGCTTTCTACAGATTTCCTTCCATGTTTCCAGCTCCTTTCTAAGTGCTTGGAGATCCTCTTTCAGCATTGCATTCTCATACAAGAGTCCCTCAATTTCAGGTTCTTCCTCCGCTGGCCTTTGTGGAGCATTCCTCGGTTTTGGTGTAAGGATTGGTGGTTCAACCTGTGTTTCTAAGGTTGCCCATTTTGTTCTAGCTGCCTCTGCTGCTGTGATTGATCGAGTTCGTTTCCTTCTGATTGGTGCCACTAAATCAAACTCATTGGTATCCCTCTTCCTTTTCTGTGGCGTTTTCTTTTGTGACTTTCCTTTTTGTGATGTTTCTTCTTGTGGAGCCGGAATATAGGGAGGCAAAACTGAAGTTAAAGGAATATTTCCCTGCCCCTCATGCTGTTCTTCTTCAATCACAGCTGCTCCTCCTGCCCACTCCGGTGAAGACTCGATTGTGACCAGCTCAATATCTTCTTCCATTGCTCTGGCTCCGTCATGTTCAGGTTCCATTGTCGCAGCATTTGATGCTGCTCCAATTTCACCTTCTGCTGTCGGAGCTGCCCTGTTATCTAGGTTTTCCGCGAGGGTTTCATCTATATTGTCGCCTGACGGCTCTGTTTGTGCTTCCCCTCGCTCTCCTTCAAATGCAGTGTCATCCCCCACTGGTTCTGCTTGTGCTGGGGATTCATATACTTCAAATGGTTCTGCCTGTGCCCCTGTTTGTTCTTCCTCTGTGGTTTTATCCACCCCGGATGGTCCTGCCTGTTCCCCCTGTTGTTCTTCTTCCGTTTCATCCCTCCCCCCAACTTCACTGGAGGAACTCCGGTCCTCCTGTTGTGGCGGAACCGGTATTTGCTGTAATGGAATGACCCTCAAGGGAACAGGTTGCTGTGGTCGGGTAATGAATTGCTGCCATGTTATATTATGTTGGGCCAGGGTTCTTACAATAATTAACTTAATAAGGCCATGGTGGGTGAGGGAGGATAATGGGTGCTTTGCAGATTGAACAAATGTTGCCATATGGCGCAAGTCGTGCAATAGATAAAATGGAATATTCAACAAAATGCCATGACGGAGATGAGAAAGCAAAGGAAGTTCAGAGTTGTACACAGTTTGGTATCGACCTTCGCAGGTAATGTAATTCTTGAGGAAGAAAGCAACCTGGTCCCATGGCTGCGGCAATGACTTCAGTGCAATCCCTCTCCTGGATGCTTCAACTTGCTCCCCTGGAAGTAAAAATTCTTCCCGTGCAACCGTTGCAGGGACTCGACGGTTAAACCAAGGTTTTCCCACCATCGGGATAGCTGTAACCTCGGATATAATGACCTCCGAAACATCTATACACAGCCCCCACACCGTGGAGTGTGTTTTAGTAAGATTCAAGGCGAATTGCAGGGCTGCGTCCCGATCGAATCCGTCCAATCGTTCAAAGAACTCGACCCAGCCAGCAGCTTGAAAAATGGCCAGAACCTGCAGATTCCGTTTAAGTTCCCGGGTATTGAAAGGTTCATGGCAAACTGGAATGCCCATAGTCCTGGCTGCAAGATGAAACTGCTGTTCGACAGAGTACAAGATCCCAGAATGGAAGTTGCAGCACAGAGAATGCACGAATCGTTGAGCGGAGACGTTGAGCGAATGAACTAATTCGGAAAGTTAAGCGCAGAGAAGAGTTTAAAATTTTCATGCCGAATTGGGGAGGGTGGCAGTTATTAGTATTACGTCGTACGAGGGAAAGGTTTAATCAGATATAAATGGTGGTACGAGTGAAGGTACGGCCAATCTCGTTTAAATGATATCAATACTTAATCACGTGATAAATGAAAGCCATACCTCATAAAACTGTGCGTCGGAAGGCTGTGGAAACTGGTGGAGCATGCAGTTGGTGACGTCACGGAGCCGGACGCGTGCACAGTCAGACGTGGGATCATGATGACTTGGATAAGGCACTGATTTCCTTCGCCGGTAAAACACAAGGCGTCGCATCCTCCGGGTTAAAATGATGAGTTCGCCGGCAGGACTGGGATGAATCAGCATCATAATTAGCAGGTTGAACAATCCTTCTGTTAACACGGGAGTTACCACTGCAAGTTGTCAAAGAAATGATCACACGGCCGATGAAAAAGCTTGTTGCAGCTGGCAGGAAAGAAGTTACAGCCACCGGAAAAGAATTCACGGCAGCCGGAAAAAGATTTACGATATGAGGGAAAATTACGGCTGTCACGGGAAAGTTTTACGGCGGCGGGGAAAAAAAACTTACAGCTGGCGGGAAAAGATTTTACGACTATGGGAAATATGTCGCAGCCGCTGGAAAGAAATGGCAGCTACGTGGAAATGATGTGGAAGTGACTTGGTCAATGAGGTGGCAGCCGCCGAAAAATAAGGTGACAGCCAGGAAATGATGTGGCGGCTGCGGGAAAAAGATGTTGCAGCTTTCAATGTTGCAGCCGCCGAAATTGCAGCTGCTGGAGTTGCAGCTGCCAGAGTTGCAACTGTCGGAAAAGATTTGACGGCTGACGGAAGAAGGACATTACGGCTACCGGGAAGTGAAATGGCCGTGGCTGGTAAATGGAGTGGCAGCTGCGGAAAATGAGATGGCAGCAACTGGTGAATGAGGTGGCAATAACTGGTGAATGAGGTGGCAACCATAGGGAGGATGAGGTGGCAGCCGCGGAAACTGGAGTTGCAGCCGCCGATGTTGCAGCCGCTAATGTTGCAGCCGCTAATGTTGCAGCCGCCGATGTTGCAGCCGCTAATGTTGCAGCTGCTAAAATTGCAGCTGTCGGGAAAGTGGACGGCTGACGGAAAAAGGTCATTATGGCTGCCGGGAAAAGGAGAATATGGTTGCCGGAAAAGGATAAACAGCTGCCGGACAATATGTTGCAGCTGCCGGAAAATATGTTGCAGCTGCCGGATTTTTTTTTTTTTTTAACTCACAAGGACAGCACCGGGAGATTTTCATTACGGGCCCAAACTGATCGTTCTCCTGGCGCTTCCCTGAAAATTTTTTGAAAGACAACAGCAAGCAAAAGAGATCAAATGCAAAGAGAAAGAAAACGACAACTATACGCTACAGCAAGAAATTATTTATGTACAGCAAATATAATTTTCAGTTTAAGATTTGGCAAAGGTAGAGAAATGTTCCTGCTCTGGTGCCAATTGGTAGTTTGGATCAGCAGCAATCTGTGAAATGAATGCATCTTTCGAAATGGGCTTCCGATACAGTCGCAGTCTGTGGCCATTAGCAAGTAATGGTATACGGTTTTCATCAATGGTGACCAGGCGAACAGTGCCGTTGTCAAATACCCTGTCAACCAAATATGGACCCAGCCATCTTGTACGTAATTTCCCTTTGAAATCCTTCTTGAATCTGGAGTCGTATAATAGTGCCCAGTCTCCTTCACGGAAGATTTTCTTTTTGATGAATCGGTCATGCCAATTAGATCTCTGTTGCTGAAGCAGCACAGTCTGGTCTACCGCGGCTAACCGTTTCTCATCCAATTCATTTAATTGATTCAATCTTTTTTTCTGGGCTTCTGTTACATCCAGGTTCATTTCAATGGCTGTTTTCAGGGTCTTAATCTCAAATTCAATTGGAAAGATGGCACTCTTTCCATACACCAGATCATAGGGAGAAAAACCCGTGGTGTTGCGCCAAGTCGTGCGATATGCCCACAGTGCTTCTGGAAGTCTGTCAGCCCAATCCCTTCGATGGCTTTTAACTGTTTTAGTAAGGATTGCTTCGATAACTTTATTAGTGCTTTCCACCTGACCATTGGCCTGGGGATGATAAGGTGAAGCTATCTTGTGCTGCACATGATACTTCCGGAGCAAGGATTCAAATTGATGTGAAATAAATTGTGGTCCCCCATCGGTAACTACTTCCTTTGGTACTCCAAAACGGGTAAAAACTTCACTGTACAAGAAATCAATCACCGCCTGGTCATTTGCCTTGGCCAAAGCTACAGCTTCTACCCATTTAGTCATGTAATCTGTACACACCAGGATGTAAACCTTCTGTTTGGAAGGAGGGTTGATAGGACCAACAAAGTCCAATGCCCATCTATCAAACGGTTCTAGTACCACTTGGGGCTGTAAAGGCATCTGATCTGTCTTATTAGGTTGGCCCATCCTTTGGCAGCTGTCATAGGACTGAACATATCTTTTAGCATCTCTGAACAGTGTCGGCCAATAATAGCCCATCCGCAACGCCTTATGCCCTGTTCTTTTGTCTGCAAAGTGTCCTCCGCAAGGTTCATCGTGAAAGGCCTTCAGTATATGAAAGATCTCATCTTCCCTTACACATCTTCTAATTTCAAGATAAGGTCCGGTGTAAAAGAGATGGCCCTTGAGCCAACAATACCTGGCACTTTGCTGAATAATTTTTCTTTTCTCTCGTTTAGACATATGTGGCGGAAGCTTCCCTGCAACCAAATAATTAGCAACGTCTGCATACCAGGGTGAATGAGCTGAGAGTGCAAATAAATGTTCATCCGGGAAAGCATCCTCAACAGGTGCACTGTCATCACTGTTAGTAAATCGTGATAAAAAATCAGCAACAACATTTTCTTTTCCAGGTTTATCTATAATAGTAATATCAAATTCCTGTAATAATAAAAGCCACCTGGTTACTCTGGCATTAGTGACAGGTTTATTCATTAAATACTTAATGGCAGAGTGGTCAGTATGCACGAATGTAGGATACCCAGTAATGTAATGCCGAAACTTATTAATAGAATAAACAATAGCAAGGAATTCTTTTTCAGTAACAGTATAATTTAGTTCAGCAGGGGCTAAGTTTTTACTAACATAATAAATAGCATAAGGTACTTGACCATCCTGCTGTCCTAGTACTGCTCCAATGGCGGTATCAGAAGCATCTGAAGAAATGTGGAAAGGTATGGTCCAATTAGGTCCCCTCAAAATAGGGGCTGTGGATAGTTTCTCTTTAAGCTTATCAAATGCTGTCTGGCATGCTGTACTCCATACAAACTGTGCGTCCTTCATTAACAATGAAAACAAAGGAGAAGCAAGTTTGGAGAAGTTTTCTATGAATCTCCTGTAATACCCAGCATGTCCCAGAAAACTTCGCACCTCTTTCTGAGTTGAAGGAGTTGGTATATTCTTTATCACCTTAATTTTTGAAGGATCCACTTGAATACCATCAGTAGAGATGAAATGTCCTAATACCACTCCCTCACTCATCATCATGTGGCATTTTTCAGTGCTTAGTGAGAGGCGAGCCTGTTCACAGCGAATTAAAACTTTCTTCAAATTTTCCAGTGCTTCCTCAAAATCCTTGCCATAAGGAGTAAAATCATCCATAAAAACTTCCATGCTATCATTAACCAATTCAGAAAATATGCCAATCACAGCTCTTTGGAACGTTGCGGGTGCATTGCACAATCCAAAGGGAAGCACCCTGTAGGTGAACGTTCCCCAAGGGCAAGTGAAGGTGGTCTTATCCTGATCCTCTGGAGCAATCTGAATTTGATTGTACCCGCTGAACCCATCCAGGAAGGAGAAAAACTTCTTCCCAGATAGGGTATCAAGTACCTGGTCAATAAAGGGCAGAGGAAAATGATCCTTTTGTGTAGCTTTGTTCAGCTCCCTATAATCGACACAGACTCTCCATTTACCATTTTTCTTGGGTACAATTACAAGTGGGGAAACCCACTCACTGTCTGAGATAGGATAGATGAATCCTGCTTCCAAGAGTTTCTGGATTTCTTCCTTCACTATATCCCTCAGATTGGGGTTCATGCGTCGTTGAGGTTGACATACAGGCCGGGAGTCGTTTTTAATATAAATATGATGAGTGCACAGACTAGAAGGAATACCCTTCATGTCGGTATACTCCCAGGCGAATGCCCCCTTACGTTCCTTCAAGAGATTGGTTAGGCGCTTTTGTTCTTCTGAGGAGAGACCAGGATTGATGTTCAAAGTTCTTCCAGGCTCTACCTCAATAGGAATGCTTCTCGAGTTTTTCAATACTGGGATTATGTTTGTGTCATTGGCTAGTGCTTCCTCCGTAAGCTGTTCCTGTTCTTCTTTACCGAGGGTACTGTTCAGGAGTTGATAAACTTCCTTGTCTACTGAAGCAGGTTCGCTAATGAAATTATTAATGGCATCGTCTTTTGTTTCGTTTTTGAAGGTTAGTGCCTTCCCTATTGTTAGTAATGGCTGAACATCTTCCTCTTCTTCCTGTTCTATCCAAAGGGAGGTTTCAATTTCTAGACTCGGCCGTGCTGGAGGGTACAGGGTGAGGTTTTTGGTTTCCATGCCATCAGATATAGTCATAGATCCTGATCGACAGCTGATGCAAGCATCAGCTGTAGCCAACCAGGGCCTCCCCAGAATCAATGGATGTCCCCCCAGCTGTGATTTTGGTTGTAATACCAGAAAGTCGGCAGGGTATTCCCATGAGTCTACTGAAATAACAAGGTCGTCCAAAATCCCTTCGGGTCTGATGGTGGATCTGTCTGCCAATTCTAAGATAGTAGGGGTCGGTCTAATATTGGTGAATCCAAGCTTCTTTACAGTCTCCATCGTTATAACATTGATCGCAACTCCTAAATCTACTAGTACGTTGGGTATCTGCGTTTGTCCTATGTGTACAGTGACAGTAGGATTGCCGGGATCCTCATACTTGGTTATAGGGGTTTTTCCAGTCATTAAAGCGGATAAATTCCCTATAACATGAACAGTAGGAGGATCTCTGGGTTTCCTTCCCGGTCTTTTAGTGCACAGATCCCGAACAGTTCTAGCATAGATAGGTACATCTTGAAGAGCTTGTAAAAGAGGAATCTTAACATAAAGGTTCTTCAATTCTCCTAGGAGATTGAACTGAGGTTGCCCTCCTCTTTGTGGCAGCATCAATCTCTCAGGGTAAGGTGGTTGCCTTACCAACTGGGTAGGATGCGTGTTATCCACTTCATCGTTTAATGTTTCAGCCCTCCCCTCTGAGGGATGCTCAGCATCTTCAGTGATAGGAACCGGATCAAACGGATGCTGGGAACTCTCTCCTTTGTCATACACAGTTGGTGGAATATTTTCTGCAGTTACACGTTCTACTATGTTTCCAGACCGTAAGCGAATATCATTACAAGGTACAGGGGAGAGAGAGTAGGCCGACATATTGAGAGCTTCCAATTGCTGGACTGTTTTATTATTTGGGTTAGGGTTAGGTTGGGCAGGCAGCTGAGGCCGTATTGGTATGTTAGGCACAGGATTATTTTGCAGCTGCAGCTGCGACTGCTGAGGTGGGTATTGAGGATATTGATGAAATTGAGGATATGGAGGATATGGTAACTGTTGAGGTGGAGGTGGTTGAGGAAACTGGTTCCCAGGATGGAAGTTCCTCCATCCAGGAGACCATGAAGTAGGTTGGTGTGGAGGCTGTGTCCAAGGACTCCATGAGTTATAACCTTGCATCGCAGGTTGAGGGGAATTCCACTGAGCATAATTTGAAGGGAATTGTGTATTCACATTTTGCATATTAGTATTCCAATTATTCAAATTATTCAAAAATGGAAATGAGTCGGGAGACATACCTTGATTCCGGGGCTGCCAGGGTTTCTTCTGTGCAATGAAGTAGGATGAATCCACCTCTGGAGTTGATGCCTGCAGAACAGCCTTCATTTGGGGCAACGTGGGGCATTCTTTCATATCATGGTTCATCTCGCACAGCCGACACACTTGTACTTTGTCAAGAGGGCATTCTTTCAGTGGATGAGTCTTTCTACATCGGGGACAAAGCACACCTAGTGTGAGATCCTCCACTGCCTGTCTTTGCTTGGCCTTCAAGACGTCAATCTCTGAAGAGATAGAACTCATCATTTCTGTTTTAAAATTTTCAAGAAGATTGCCTATCTCTGCCCGTGTAGCTCCCCCATTGGATGACTTCTGAGTTCTGTCAAAGACATCACGTTCCAGCTTATCTCGTTTATTCTGCTTATTATGCCTAGAAGATCCCCTGGAGTATCTCTTACATAATTCCACAATTGTCTCAAAGGGTTCTTTAGAGATATCTCCCTTCCCTAATAAATTTAGCATGTCTAAACAATCGTCCCTGATCCCTCGAAGCAGGATTATCTTAAGCACATCTAGTCCCATGTTCGTCTGTCCAGCTCTCTGCACATTGTACAACAACCTCTCTACAAAATCCTCCAAGCTTTCATCCTCCTTCTGTACCATCTTGAATAACTCCTCCCTTTTGTCCCTGGTGTTGCAATATTCTTGATATTTTTCCAGGAACACTTGCTTCATCTTGTTCCAATTAGCAACAGTTCCTCCCCCAAGGCTCATGAACCAACGTAATGCATTGTCCTTCAGGGTGGCAGGAAAAAGCTTCAACTTTTGAGCATCTGTGACATAATCATAGCTGCGACAGAGGATATCGAATTCAAACAGGAATTCGTCTGGATCTTCTGCCGCCTTGCCATGGAAGCGGGGTAACACCGACGGTGAGATATTTTTCATAGGAGCTGTCCCCTCTAGCTGCTGTATTGGGAATTGCAATGTAGCCATAGTCTCTGGCGGGGAATTATCTTCATGATGGTATTGTACCACTGCTTCTTCCTCTTCGTTCTCATGTCTATTACTCATCTTTCCTTCTGTATCTTCTCCTTCGTTTGTTCCTTTGTTCTTTACCTCAGTTGTAACAGCTGCGTATTCTTCGGTTGTAACAGCTGCGTATTCTTCAGTTGTAACAGCTGCGTATTCTTCGGTTGCAACAGCTGCGTATTCTTCGGTTGCAACAGCTGAATCAGCTGTTACTTCTTTAGCAGGAGTATATGCAGGAATCACAGCTGCTCCTGTATCTTTCACTGTAGATCCTGATGCTAACGCTCCAGGATCAGCAGGGCCTCTTTTGATAGGAGTCTCCTGTTGACGAGATCTGACAGCTGAATCAGTTTTGTCAACAAGGTCGTCAATGAATGTTCTTCTGCCCAGCGGTGGACCTCGACCACGACCCGAACCACCTGTACTGTTAGTAATTTGTGGGGTTTTGGGGGTCGGGAGGTGATCGCATTTTACCCCCCTCGTATTCATGCGAAGCAGATCATTTCAAAATCAACCAAAAGACTGACTAAAAGCAATTATCAGATCAACTAATGACTAGTGTTTAGTTTTCATCCTTCCCCGGCAATGGCGCCAAAATGTCAAGCACTCTAATTGCAGATAATTAAATATCAAACACACAGAGCGTATGAAATTTATTGTCAACCCGAGAAAGTCTTTTTATTTCAAAGGACAAGTGCACAATATATGCTTAAACACAAAACCATTAGAAGTGAATACTTTTATCTTCTATCATCCATATTCATCCAAAGAATCTCTGCAATCCCAATTGCCTTCTAACTGCTATACTACAATTCTTTTCTATTATGCATCAAAGAGAAATGGTATCAGATCTAATCAACAATTGCAAGAAGGAAATCTCATCCGCATTCTAAAATAATCAACTGTCTAATCTAATCAAGCTGGGAATCATAAAGCATGACCTGCACATTACTCTAGAATTTTAATGAAGGAGATTGAAACAACTGTTCTAAGAAACTGAATTGCAGAATATAAATCAATCAACACATAACAGGAAAGCTAAATTGTAAGAGCTCCTGGGATTACGTTTCAGCTGTAGGATGAACACGGCAGTGTGAACAGAAATTGAAGTGTGTAAAACAAACCTGACTCAGTCGACTGTTATTGATACCATTCACCAATCTCACGGAAATATAATCGTTACTAAGAAATCCACACAATAAATATTGTTGCTGCGTACAAAAGAAATAACAAAGCATCACACAACAAGAAAGATGAAATCCTAAATTAACGCAGCAATCTCTGTGGAAGACGGGCCCAGTCTTCACACAGAGACGCTGGTCGAACAACACTCTCTTTAACTCAGAAGTAACTCCTTATATTAACAGAAGAATGAGTACACAGTTTCAGCTCGGTTGCTAATACAAGATAAATTAATTGTCTGCTGTCCAACCCCTCGATCGAGGCAATCCCACATATTTATACATACAATTTGCAACATCTAAACCTATAATTGGGCAGCCATGAAGATCTCTGATCTTCAGGCGCCCTAAATAATCTAGCTGTTACAATGCGTGGAAGAACTGAAATATCCAAATATGAGGGGAGTTATTAACTGTCCCAAGAGTGGCGGTCCTTCCAGCTCACAGCTGGATTCGAGCAGCGACATACTTAAGATAGCACTTTATGTTACAGCTGCCCTGCCACGACTGTGCCTTGATTGACGATTTGAGTCCCAAGGAACCTTCTACAAGCAATGGACGTCCCTTCCTCCATGACTTGTTCAGCTCCGATCTTTCTGCAGTCTATTTGTCTTACTACCTTCATAAATCGCATCATGTTAGCACAAATTAAGAGATGCACAGCTTTAATCATCACAATCATAAGTATTAATACAATAAAACAATAATCGGCCATGCCTTGGTAAATTGGGGAATAAGATAAGGACAATAAGTCGAATTGCCAAGGTAATTGGTGTGAGATAAGGGAAGGGAAGATGATAAATGATGGTCAAAAAGGGCCAATTCTGGGCTCAACAATCTATAGTGGCTGAAACAGATGCCTATGGCCCAGCCTTCAGATGCCTATGGCCCAGCCTTCAGAAGCTGAGCATATGTTGGAGACTAGAGTGGCAAGAAGTACCAGACAAGGGGATTACTTGGAGTACTTGGTCAAGTGGAAGGGACATCCTGTACAAGATTCTACATGGATGGATGCTAAGGAATTGGAAACCAAGGGTTTCTCAATAGCTGACTTATTGAACATGGGTTCATAAAGTTTTACCTTGGGAGTCTGATGCAGGAGCATCGATGCTGAGTCAGCAATGTGATTACCAAGTGATTAGGTGGTCACATGTTGTGACTAGCATAAGGACGAGCAACTCTGATGTGGACAGGATGATCTATTTTTCTGTTATCATTCTGATTCACGGATGCTTTAACTATTTGCTGTGTTGTCTATTTTTGGTATGATAGGACTAGTGGCGAGCTGATACTCCTGGTATAGAGATCATACTAGTTTAGGAAGTCGGCTAAGTAATGATGCAGACCCGCTGTTGTGGAGTATGTTAGGTTGTTTGAGTGGCCCGAAATTCTGTTAGAGATCAAAATGCATAAGTAGGGCAGAGCAGATTGAGCTAGGGGTTGGCTCTTGTTGAGAGTTACCTAGTTGGTTGGTCGATTGTGGGTTAGAAGTCATTCCGTAGAGAATGCAATTTTCATACTGTCTGTAAGTAAATATAGAAGAACTGTGTGTTTGAGGCATCTTTCTGTACATTTGAATCAAGAATTATTTGAGTTTCTATTAGGTTGGGTTGTGTGCAATTGTGGCCTGATTTCTGTGTGAAAGAATCTCTGTGTGGCATTCGTTTGATTTGTGTGTGTCGTGAAGAACCCCAATGTGTTTGCGGACCAATCACCATTCAATTATTTAAGTAGGAATTCTTGTTTGTGTCTAAGTTTTCCAAGTATCCAAACGAGGACCGAAGCAGTGTTGATCATCACATCGGTCGAGATTTTATGAATAAACCAAGTAGATTTGGTTTAGCAGCGTCGAACAGCCCAGATCTAAGCCGAATAGAAGATTGACGATGAGGAAAGATCACTCTAATTGAAGTTGCATGGAAAATAAAATTCCTGCAAGCTTAAGTGAAGGATTCTGCCTTGATCATATATCAATGGATGAGATCAAATCCGCAAAGGATCGACGGTGGAGCAACATCCCGCAAAAAGGAGAGAAGTGCGGAAGTTAGCAGCGAAGAGTTTGCAGAGGCAAAGTTGCGGAGGGACCCTATGGAGAAGACTTTTTGGAAAAGTTAGGAGAACACCCTGCAACCCGCAATCCGCCAGTTGTGGAACAAGTATTGCGAAAAGGAGTTTGCGGAGGGGCATTGGGGAAGTAATTTCCATAGAACGGAAGGAGAACACCCTGCAACTCGCAATTGTGGGAAGACTGTTGCGGAGGGAAATTGTGGAATGCAATTGTGGGAGGTCATTCTCGAGGGAAGAAATCCGAGAACATTGCGGAGAGCCTACGTGGAAGGTCAGGCCTACGTGGAAGAAGGACGACACTGGTTTCTAGCCAAGTTAGGGACTGATTCTAGAGAATCACCCCAGATCCTGGAAGGGTGCTGGTTGAGTTGGCTACGGTCGACCCGACACCCCATCACACAACAACATCCCAATTATGGATATCGAAGAAGCTCTTGAAAAAAATTGCACAATCGGTTACAAGGTCATCGAATCATTTTATGTAACAATGTGTTCCAACAAATTTTCCATGTCCTTCATGATTAATACCAAATACTGCATACCTGGCCTTTGCAGGCCTCACTCCTGTGTCTGTGAATAGGTCCAATTGGGCTATTATATTACATGATAAATTAACAAATAAATTCAGTAAATAATCTCTATCATATATTGTTGATTAACTAACATCCTATTCATATTCATTATTGGATCCAGAGTAATCACAGATAGTCACAGTCCAAGTACCTACCATGAAAATGATGCACTCTATGTCATATCCTACAATCATCAAAAGAAAACAAATTACACAATATAATCTAAAAATCCTTAAATAAATATAATGGGTTTAACAGTGAAGAATATATGTGTTATTTTATTGAAAATCACATGTTCTAATTATATGGAGAGGTAAGGTATCTATATATCTGTAGACAAAACAATCAAATCCCTGTTTGAGAATTTAAGTAATAATAATTAGGTTCACTTTACAATACAATGCAAAATGGATTGGAAATCTATGTGATACTGACCATGGCAGAGGCATATAAGGGCTTTGGATTCCCTATATTCTGGTACCCATATGCAAGTAAAGAGCTTCACTCGTCGCGAGATTTGAATGAACTCCTGCACAAGGATTTACTTCAAAGAACATCAATCCACAAATTTATGAGCCTCCTTATTTACGATTATTATGGTAGTGTGTTGTTACTTACGTCTTTATATTTGGCATTACTATGCTGCTCCCATGACATGTCTGGTACCTGAAAAGAAAAGCTAGTAGATTCAGATACTTTTTTAGCTTCAACTACGAATGGGAACAACCTTAGGAAAACATAAAAATGTAATTCTATTTCTTATGGAATCCATCTAAAATTGATTTTCTTTCATCATTTACAATGTGATTAGGATGCTCATATTAGTGAATCCATGGCCTAAGAACTCCAGTGATCTATATCCTCATTAAATACTATGTTTCTAACTAATGAAATCTCACACTCATAAACATATTTCTTACCATACCGAATACAGTATAGAAATAGAATAGATCTCTCTAAAGTGTATGAGGACCGACCAATCAAACAAAAAAATGCACTGAAAATATTCTCCGAACTAGCAATGCACAATATCTATCACTGATAATATCCCATTGCTCATGATAAACAATAAACAAATATTTCAATAAGCGAAAGTCTTGTGTAATTGTAACTTCGGAAGATATTCACTTGTATTTTATATTGTATTATTATTGTATTTTATTTGTACCTCTGATGGAGATTTTTATTCCTTCAGTTGGAGATGCCATTATTACATTTGGTCATGTAAATTCATTGAGGTAAATCCTCCATTGTAAGTCGGGGCAATATATCCCCCTAGAGTCAGTTAGATTAGGGTTATTGAGTCCCCGAGAGAAGTCGGCCTAGTCAAGTTTAGTTAGGGTCGACCTAGTAAGTGAAAAGGTCAAGTGAAAGATAAAGTATAAATAGAGAGTGGAGCTCTCTCATTTGGAAAACACACTCACTCACTCAAGTTCGCATTAGTGAGAGATAGGACAAGTTCGCATAGGAGGAAAATAAGAGGAGTTGCAGAAGACCATCTTTATTTTGGGGTTTTACTTTTGTGATATTGTATTGGTGACGATTCTATCTCTGAGGAAGTTGCGTGGTTTTCTCCTTTATGGTTTCCCTAAGAAAATTCTTTGTGTCTATTGTTTTATGTTGTGCATGTTATTCTTTCAGTTAAGATCCTAGATAAATATTGATTAAAAGTAGAAAATCTAACATGGTATTAGAGCTAACCTGAAAAAGAAGACACTGTATAGCCGCGGAGGCTAGGGATTCTTAATTTTTGGACTTCTCTCCACATATCATCAACGAAAAGAGGCTAGGATAACTCGCCTAAGGAAGGTGCATCTTTATGTCAAAGTAGAATTTGATTCTGAGAATTTTCATTTTTTGGCCCGTCACTACTGCCGGAGGAAAACTAGGGCATATGATATTTTGGGTTTCTGTTCACTGATTTGGGGAAGTGAGTACATTGGGAAACTCGCCTTGAGGAGGCGCATCTATATGTCCAATCAAAAGTTCAAAATTCCAATTTTGGAAAATTAGGGTTTCTCTGACAAACCCTAGGGCCAGCCAACTCCAGGACCAGTTTGGGAATCTAAAAGTGGTAATACCTAAAATCTTTGCTATTTCCATTTGAAGTTCTCATTAAATATGTCTCACCACACCAAGCTTGAGGATAAGCTTGAAGGGACTGATAAATTCTGAGCATGGAAGTATAGGATTTCACTTGTCCTTGAAGAGAATGAATTGGACACATATGTGAATGAAGAGGTTCCAGCACCAGAGGGAGATGAGGCTAAATCCTTACACAAGAAGAAATTGGTTAAGGCCAAGAGGATCATTGTAGATTCTATTAAGGATCATATCATCCTACATTCATCATCCCTCAAGACACCTAAAGATATGTTTGATGCCTTGACCAAGCTATTTGAAGGGAAGAATATAAATCGGAAGATGACCTTGAGGAACTAATTGAAGAATGTGAATATACAAAATACAAAGACCATGCAGTCTTACTTTACAAGGGTCTCTCATATCAAGGAGTAACTTGAAGCTGTAGGAGAAAATGTAGAATATGGAGAAATTGTGATGACCACCTTGAATGGTATCCCAAGATCATGGGACTCATTCATTCAAGGGATTTGTGCTAGAAAGAAGTTAATCACATTCAGTAAGCTGTGGGAATAATGCTCACAAGAAGAAGCTCGAGTTGTGGCTCAAGAAGAGAAGATGGGAGAAAATGATGATCAAGCTCTCACGACACACACCAAGAGGAATAATAACAAGAGGGAGCACCATCACAGTAAGAGGGAGAAACACCACCACCAAAGTCAGAGGGATAACTTTAGAAGATACAGGAGAGATCTATCTAATATTAGATGTTATACTTGTGATGAGAAGGGACATTATTCCATAAATTGTCCCAGAAATAAAAGTGGCTCCCACAAAAAGAACAACAACAATAAAAGGCACCATGCTCACATCGCAGAAGATGATGAACTTGCAAGAAAGAGAACCAGAGAAGAAAGTGAAGAATCTTCAAGTGATGAAGAATATGTATTGTAATGAAGGTAACCAACTAAAAGGGTTCATTTAGAAATTTTCAACTCATAAGATAAAGCTAGAGATGAATTTCTGTATTACATGAAAGAAGTAGGAGAAGATCCTACAAAATTGGACTCCGGAAAATAAAAATCAACGCTCAATGGAAGAACCTCTCATCCATTTTCATCATTGGTTAAGGAAGCAAAGATCAAGAGGGAGCACACTCTAGTAGTTCCTTCAAGGAAGCAAATATCAAGAGGGATTCCAACCAACAACCAAAAAAAGATAAGTATTTGAATTGTCATTTCTTGTATTTCTGATTACTTAAATGATATTGTTCAGTCATGTACCTACTTATGTTCCTAGATTTAGGATGTGTATTATGCATGTTAGAAAAGTTGCAAGATACTACTAATATGCAAGTAATGGGTAAGTGGCCCATGGTACTGTACAACATTCCATTGCTACTTATCTAGAATGAAACCTCTTTGCTGACATGTTAGGAGTAGTGCACACTCTTAACAATGTTCTGGTAGAGATGGAAGGAAGCTAGGAAGTTACCGTATGAATACGAGATATGGATGAATGTTGTGTTGACTCATTGGCTAAGATAGTTGCATGACTGTGTGACCTATGTCTTTATGCATAAGAATTTGTTTTGACAATTATGAAATGTTTCTAATCACGCAACTAAATTGACTTGTAGGAAAGATCGTGTACTACAAGAGAGACTTGTTTCGAAGAACAAGCGACAATGATTCAACTATAACATTCAAGAAGATTTATGAAGTCAAGATGAAGAAACTGAATAACCTGAACCAGAGACATAGCTATGTAAAAGGAAATTCAAGAAGATCACGAAGACCGTGACATGGAAGAACCACAAGAACCTATAGATCCACCTTATGAGAAGAACTCCCACAAGAGGAAACCAACATGGGTACGAGAGGAAATACAAGATGCGGAGAAGTATGGCACTCCAGAAGGGATGCACAGAGAAAGCAAGAGACCTATGCCATACTCCAGCTATGTAGCCATGTTGTGCGATATCATTAACAAAGAACCATCCAACTATGAGGAAGAAACAAAGAAGAAATAATGGAAGGATGCCATGATCGAGGAGTACTAGTTGATCATGAAGAATGGTGTCTGGGAGGTAGTTATGAGACCATAAGGGAAGTCTGTTGAGACTTCTAAGTGGATCTATAAGATCAAGCATGTTGCAGATGGAAGCATAGAGAAACACAAGGTGAGGTCTGTGGCATGTGGCTTCTCCCAGAAGGAAGGCATAGATTATGAGGAGACATTTGCACCTGTATCCAGATACACTTCCATCATATATATACTTGCACTGACTGCAGTGATGAAATGGAAGGTACACCAAATGGATGTCAAGACAATGTTCTTGAATGGTGTAGTAGAGGAGGAAGTGTATGTGGAGTAGCCACTCAGATTTGAGACACATGACAGGAAGAATCATGGGTACAAATTGAACAAGGACTTGTACGAATTGAAACAGGCACCCATGACGTGGTACGACAGGATGGATAGTTTCCTGATGAGTTTTGGATTTACCAAGAGTAAAGCAGATTCCAACCTTTACTACAAGGTTGAAGTGGGAAATCTAGTGATATTTCTACTTTATGTAGATGACTTGTTTGTAACAGGAGAGGATGGGATCATTGCAGATACAAAGAGGAAACTTGCCGCAAAGTTTGAGATGAAGGACCTAGGTATGATGCACTATTTCCTAGACATGGAGGTGTGGCAGAATGTGGATGGAATATTCCTTGGACAAGGGAAGTATGCAGTGGAGATTCTGAAGAGATTCAAAATTATGTACCACAAGTCTATGGCCACACTATGGCATCGAACTTGAATCTACTATGTGATGCCTCATCAGAGTCAGTTGATGCCACGATGTATCGTCAGATGATTGGGTCATTGATGTACCTGACGAATATGAGACCTGACATATGCTTTGTTGTGAACACATTGAGCCAGTTCCTGATAGATCCGAGACAAGTTCACTTGGTTGCTGCAAAGCATATATTGAGGTACCTGAAGGGTACGGTTGATTATGGGCTCAAGTATGGTGTGAATCAGAATATTAAACTGTAGGTTTATGTTGATTCAGATTGGGAAGGTAGTTCCACAGATAGGAAGAGCACTTTGGGATGCTGCTTCAATATGGGATCCTATATGATTTCCTGGTTTAGAAGGAAGCAGTCGTAGGTGGCACTGAGTACAACTGAAGTATATTATGTTGCAGCTTGTTAATATAGTTGTGAGGTAGTGTGGTTTAGGAAGCTACTATCTGATTTGTTTGATCTTCAGTTATAGGAGACTTGTATATTTTGTGACAACCAGAATTGTGTGAAGTTGTCCGAGAATCCGGTGTTCCATGAAAAGTCAAAGCACATTGAGATCAAGTACCACTATATCAAGGATATGGTGCAGAGAGTGTTAGGATATTCCTATACTCCATCCTAGTCCCACCAGTATTTTGATCCTTTACATTTTCAGTCATGCATGCACCTTTTAGGGTTTGCATGCATTCTAGGGTTTGCATTCATTTTGCATGCACCCTAGTCATCAGTCCAGCACCTAGCCCTCAGTTAGCCAGCCCCCAAGAGCTTCTCACTATTCAGTTTTATCCCTCTAGTTGCTTAATGCACCCTTATTCCTTGATTTTAGGGAGCAACTCGCCCTCCTTCACCTACCAGTCCAGTTGTCACTCAGTTACACTCAGTTACAGTCAGTTACAGTTAGTTACACTTAGTTATACTCAGTTACACTCAGTTACATTGAGTTACACTCAGTTACACCTACCATAGTTAGTTTGACTGATGGTTGACAGTTACTTGAGCATTGATGACTCCACTGATGATGATGAAGACTTCCAGTTGCGCTCCGATGATCATGAGGACACCTAGTTGTGCTCCAATGACACTCCAGTGATCCTTTGATCACTCCATGAAGGCTAATTCGAATTGCCACCTTAAGCATTCGAATTCCTCATGCATTGTATTATTTATATGTCCATTTGTGATTAATAATCTAGTATGAACGAAGTATTATTGCTTCTATCTGAGTTCTACTGTACCATATTATTCTGTTGCTCATTATACTACATGTATCACTCTTCTTCTATTTTATTACTTAATCATAATTATTCTCTTGTGAGATACATAATCTCTTAGATCTGCTGTGAGGATTTTCACATGGTATCAGAGCATGTTAAGAGAATTGTTTATCTCCATTCTTGAGAGTTTTTTTTTTGTAGGTTATTACCAAGATTTCGAGTGCAGCAGTTGCAGCAGTTTCTGCATTTTTGCAGCAGTAGCAGTTGCAGTTATTCTATATTGTTTTTGCAGGTCCTCTACAGCTTCAATGTATTCATCAGGAATTACTCCTCTTGATCCACTCAACTATGATGAATGGAAACCAAGAATGATAGCAGACTTGAAGATCCATGATCTTTTTTATTGTTATTTTGAAAGAGAGTTCGAATCCCCTGAAGAGAAGATTGACTGGTTAAATAAAAGAGACATGCACTTTGCAGCAATAATGTTTTCTTTGTGTGCATACCAGAGATTCCAATTCAAATACCGTGATGGTGTTGAAATTCCAAGAGAGTTATGGACTCCAAAAGAGATATGGCACGGGGGGTTCACTCAGTGAACTTGTTACATAGCACGATCGTTCGCACGATATTAAAGAATATCCCTAATTTCACTAAATATTGGGAAATTCTTCCTCAAATTTTATTGTTGAACCCCTCTCCCAATATGCCTTTCCAATTAAGAAAACCCCTAGTTTCACAAGATATTGTATGTATCAATTTTTATCAACCCATTTTTAACACCCCCTTTATATCATATTATCAAGTTGTAACAAACAAGAGCCCTAACACATCTTAGTATAAGCAAACAGGATGCTAAATAAAATAATAGTATAATGCTAATAATTATCCCACCAGGATTGCAGGGGTGACTGATCAATTTGTAGCGTTGGATAGTGGAAGACCCAACGAAATAGTACTAGGGAAGGAAAAATGTGTAAAAGGAAACCTAGTCAAGAGATAAACATAACAAAGAATGTAAAATCCTGATAGTCTAATAATTAGTGCAATGCTTAGAAAATATGAGAATTGCATATGTTTCACACCACAACCTACCAATCTAACAATTTTATATCATGTAAATATAAGCATAGCCGTAAAGTGCTCATGTTTTCTATAAGCTTAATAAATTAAACTCCATAAAAATGCAAAATTGAAACCCTTTCGTGAATGGACTCCCATACCTTCCTATCAAAACAAATATCATTGATGTTTGAACCCAAATGAGCATAAAAAAAATCCTCTTACTTTCCAATAACACCATATGGTCTTGTGCATAGCTTGGATTTGGGTAATTCACAAGATGCAATGAATTTCCTTCACTTCCTCTACATTTATTCTTGCAATAAAGGGAATTAACAACATTTAGTTACGTTTTCTTAGGATATATCTACTTTTTTCTTTTATCTTTACAGGAGAGGTAAAAATCTCCATTGTTAAGTTTCAAGCATGCAATAGTTATTAAGATACACAGATGATGAAACTTATATGATATCATTTCATGGTAACGATAACACATAGGATATGTAAATAAGGGTTTAGATTTTCACCTATGTTCATGTCAGTTCCAATACAATATTAAGATGGATTCCTTGGATATAAGAATTGAAATTAGAATTATGAATGTGCCAAATATAACTCAATTTAAGAACTATACATAACTGGCAATGTGAAAATGTTAAAGAAGAATAAAAAAAGTTGAAAGAAATAATTAGTCAAGAAAGATTGATCTAACTTTTCTTGGTTCCAGTGAGCCAAGAAATATTGATCTCACTTTTCTTGGTTGTCATGGAGCAATGTTTGATTAAATCGCAATACCCACCTAAAATCCAACCTAAAAAATGAAGAGTTGGATCTTTTACTCGAATGCCTACAAAAAATACAATACAATTGTTCAACTCCAAAACTCCCAATTAGCTACATCTCTTAACTTAAATATGAAAAACAATATAACATCAATTCAAACCAAGCCTAAATAAGCTCTTAAATGAAGATTGCTCAATGTCAGTAATCCAAAGAGACTTCCATCGATAGTATCATTGGTACAAGTTATTATCAGATTTATGCAAAACTTAGGATCATAAGCAATATCAAATAAAAATGGAGGGTCCTTAAGTTTTAGATGGGTGTGAATTTATCCCAGGATTTGGAGGTATGAATCCATCCCACAATTGGAGGTTATTATTCATCCCACCCAAATAAAATAACCCCCAATATTTATATTACTATGTCAAATTAAAAACCCCCCTTGGCCCTTAATACAGGGCAATATATTTTTGAGGTTTTTAAGAGTATTCAAACCCTCAATATGAATGGACGTGATATAATATTGCCTCACCAGTGAACCCCCCGTGAGATATGGGCTCACCTGGATGGAAAATTTGGCAGAGAGAATGAAGGACTTGGTCCCAACCCATTCGAAAGAAAACAAAGTGATGCATTCGCTCCTCTTGATGGTCTCTCAGATCATGAACCAGTATCATCTCATATTGAAGTTGTTGACAAAGAACTTGCAGATTCTCCGCTCATGCTCAAACTTTCTTCTCTTTCTGTGCCAGCTCACACTCTAGATATTGCAGAAGGTCCTAAATCCTCTCTTGCACCAGAGTCTGTTGGTTTGCATCATGATCACATGATTATTTCAGAGGTCAAATCAGCTAATGGAGGTAATGCATTCGCTCCTCTTCAGCAAACATCTCTTTTATACTACTATATGATCATAAATTCATGCTTTCAAAAGGTCATTGAAGAATATGGCCATTGCCATTCGCTTGGGATAATTTCTCATGCATCTACTGGTTTTGATCTCACCTATCATGGTTCAAAGGAGATCTCAAGAAGCCATGATTCAAGTCTTGTATCTAATTTGGGTTCTAAGCAATTACTGCTTGGGAAAACTTCTCATGCATATGATAGTTTTGATCTCACCCTTGTTGGTTCAAAGGAGATCTCAAGAAACTGTTTTGAAAGTCTTAAATCTGATTTTGATTTCAAGCAAACATGTAATAGTTTTTTTTGGCATAATCTCACCCATGGTGGTTCGAAGGAGAAGACAAAGGACTATATGCACATTCAAAAATTTGATCCTACCTCAGCTGATTCGAATCACAGGTTCAAGGATCATTCTAATACTGTTGGATTTGTTCTCATCACATTCGATCTGAAGAGCAAGTACAAGCACATGCTTTTTGAGCACGATCCACTTCTTCCCAAGAAGAAGATACCTCCAGACATATGACCAAGCATCACACATGCTTGAGTTTGGAGATTTTATTTTTTATGTGTGCCTTACAGTCTATTTTTTGAGGAGGGGGTATATTTCCCATGAAATTTTCCCACTTCCTTGGTTTATTGATTGTTATTATTCATTGTATTGGGTGACCTTTGGTCTTAGTTACCAGGGCCCAGGATGGATTAAGGGGGGGTGTTAGGATATTCCTATACTCCATCCTAGTCCCACCAGTATTTTGATCCTTTACATTTTCATTCATGCATGCACCTTTTAGGGTTTTCATGCATTCTAGGGTTTGCATGCATTTTGCATGCATCCCAGTCATCAGTCCAGCACCTAGCCCTCAGTTAGCCAGCCCTCAAGAGCTTCTCACTATTCAGTTTTAGCCCTCCAGTTGCTTAATGCGCCCTTCTTCCTTGATTTTAGGGAGCAACTCGCCCTCCTTCACCTACCAGTCCAGTTGTCACTCAGTTACACTTAGTTACACTCAGTTACAGTCAGTTACAGTTAGTTACACTTAGTTATACTCAGTTACACTCAGTTACACTCAGTTACATTCAGTTACACTCAGTTACATTGAGTTACACTCAGTTACACCTACCAGAGTTAGTTTGACTGATGGTTGATAGTTACTTGAGCATTGATGACTCCACTGATGATGATGAAGACTTCCAGTTGCACTCCGATGATCATGAGGACACCTAGTTGTGCTCCGATGACACTCTAGTGATCCTTTGATCACTCCATGAAGGCTAATTCGAATTGCCACCTTAGGAATTTGAATTCCTCATGCATTGTATTATTTATATGTCCATTTGTGATTAATAATCTAGTATGACCGAAGTATTATTGCTTCTATCTGAGTTCTACTGTACCATATTATTCTGTTGCTCATTATACTACATGTATCACTCTTCTTCTATTTTCTTGCTTAATCATAATTATTCTCTTGTGAGATACATAATCTCTTAGATCTGCTGTGAGGATTTTCACAGAGAGGAGCAGTGAAGCTCCAGTATGTTGTGATGGACGAGTAGATAGCCGATGTGTTGACCAAGCCGCTAGCCAGAGTGAAGTTAAAGTACTTCAGAGAGAAGCTTGGTGTTCTCCAGATCGAGGTTCCTTCCAAGAGAAAGTGATGAGTCCGAAATGTGTTGTTACACCTAAATATCGTCATCATGAGACCTATGTCAACTCAGTTCCTTGATCCTTGAAGTCTCCCTGATCAGAAATTCAACTAGGGAAAGTTGTTGACCTTTTTCCACAAGTTCTAGTTAGGCCGGCATAGATTGTCTTCTATCAAGGAGCGCCCAAATAGGTCAGGTGCAAATTATCATTTGGTAGATTGCGTCAGTGGCTCAGGTTTCCTTTGTGCAGCATGCTCTTTCCCTCTCTGGTGCCAGTTTCTCTCATGCATCATGCGTCGGTGTTGGTTAAAATGGATAAAGGTGACCTTCGAGTTACTTATCGAAGCATGGTGAGGTGGAGGGATATCCCAAACTCCTAGGTGAGTTGTCCTTCATTTCCCTAACCTAAAGGGATGATCCCTTAATCCTCTCCCCATAATCTTCAACCTACTCTATCCACTTGGTCTTATAAACATGAAGCTCCTCCCCATTCCAAAGGGAGGGAGGTCTATAGTATTCTTATGCTAGTGAAATTATCCTAGGTGACTCTCACTCATCCTTAAGAGACTTATTTCTTTCATCTTTGGAGGTTTGGCTTGGTTTGGCTTGTTGGAGGAAGATTGCAGCGTTAAGGTTCAGTTGTAATCATCACTCTTCTATGTACTTCCCATTTATTTACAATAATATAATCTCTTTCCATAAATGTCTTTGTGTTAATGATATTTAGACATTTCTTCCTTAACTATTAGATTAGATTAGTTAGTGTTTAGATGTGCTTTTACTGTTTGTTTGTCTCTATGTGCTTCGACAGGTTTTGCAGCTTGAGATTTGACAACCACAGAGCTTGGAGCAACAAAGAGGAGAAGGATTCATGAATCTAAAGGTAAGTGTAGCTAGGGTTTTCACTCTATCTTGTGCAAATGAGAACCTACTAAGGAGAAGGGCCTCCTTAGTAGCAGTTGAATAAACAGTAAAACAGTAAAATCTAAGCTAACATGTGCATCAACGGAAAATAAAAAGACAATAACAATATAAGAGAATTTTGTTTTTGTATTATGATATAATCAAGATTACATTTACCTCAAGTGTTGAGGTTGGTGGAGCAAACCTTCAGTAAAGATAAATACTAATATTTCCATATTAGTATTATCATCCACCTTAACTAATAATTTTTGAAATTCTAACATGTACTCATCTGGTGTTCCACTTTGCTTCAACTCTGCTAGTTCTTTGAAAGGAATTTCAAGGTCGTTTTGCTCAAATATTTCCAATACCCTATTAACAAATTCTTCATATTTTGTAACCTGATCATGTCCCAAGGTTTTAATTCCATGGAACCACTAATCATTGGCATCTTCCTCAAGATGCAAAATAGCCATTTTTAGAGCATCATCTTCAATCATTGGATTCAGCTGAAAATACACATCTAGTTTTTGTATCCAAGTATTTGCAGAACTTTGGAATGAACCATCAAAGGTAGGAAGGGGAATTTTACCTATGGAATAATTCAATTCTTTATATTGAAAAGGAGTTATGTTACCTCCTCTCATTTTGAGCTTGTTTGAGACAATAAAGAATTGATCAAATGGTAATGTTTTTCTACAATCTTCACTCAACTCTTGCCATTCTTCTAGAATTTCCTTCATGACAATTTGAGTGTTAGGATATTATTTGATCTCAATAAAATTAGGTGTGGTATCTCTTGTTGAGCTTTGAAACTCATGAGCTCGATTATGAGGCCCTGTTCTTGAGAAAATGCTTCCACCCACTGTCTTCTTTTCCTCACTAGAGGAACTGCTAGTGCCTCCTGTGGCCAATTTGCTACCAATTTGATTAGCCATCAATTTGAATCCTTGCATTATCTGCCTTATCATATATTCAAAAAAAGGTTTCATGAATTTCCTAAACTCCTCTTTCTCCTCCATATCAGAATTTCCTTTCTCATCCTTAGCCATAGTCTCAATAGAATACACGTCTTCTCCTTCTTCTTCCTCTTCACTAAAAGCACTTCCAGTTTCAGTTTCTAATGGTGGGGGACGATTTATTTGGATTCTTGTCCTCATAAATGGTCATACACATTAGGTTCAAGGACCATTCTCTGATACCACTTTTAGTGTCTCCTTTTAATAAATTTGGAAAAATTGCAATTTTTGGCCAATTCGACCCTTAGACTAGTTATGATTCCAATGCTTCCAAATGGCTCCAAATGATTATGAATTGGGTATGAAGTTATTTGAAAGGTATTAAGACATAAAAATTAGGCTGATAGGTGTCTGGAAACTCTCAAAAGACTTTTGAAACATTCATTTACAATCAGGGAAAGATAGGGAAATTTACTAGTCAAATCGAGGTTCAAAACCCCCAAGGGTAGGGGGCAAAGATGGATTTCCAAATGTTTTACGACCTTCCCAAATTTCAGAACAGAGACATAGTATTGTTAAAGGACTTCAATGGCATCCCAAATGCATCATCAATCAGTTTCCATAAACTTCTCCAACTCCCATAAATCATAGGTTTGTGGACATGTCTTCACATAAGGGGTAATGATAGGAAACTTCACCATTTGCCATGCAATTCGGTATTTATGTCCCAAAGGATTATGAAATGTATATGAAACTTATTCAATACATTAATAAATCTCCATACATCATAAAAATCACATATATGAACTGATACAAGTCGAAATAAAGCAACTTCAAGCTTTCATAACAAGACATGAGGAAAATGGCACCATTTACACATTGTTTAGTATTTTGACATAGTTTCAATTGGTATTTCCACTTGAGGATCTTCTGAGCATAAAATACAAAGTAAATAAATCATATTACAAATAAATGGGGCCACAAGAGCTCCCCCAAAGAGAAAATCATCTCACCAAGTGCGCCCTTTCTCCAAGAGCCAAAATATGAAGAGAAAAGTGAGAAAGGTGTGGAAACAAGTTGAAGAAGAGAATGTCACGAGCTTCCCTGTAGCTTGAAAATGAAACAAATGAATCCATTGTAGCTCCAAATGAAAGTTCTGAATGGCCTCTCCAATTTTCAATTAGGATGGGAATGTTTTACCCTCGAAATTGGTACTAATGCAAGTAGAGTAAACACTCCACAAGCATGGACAAGCTATGCTCTCCAATATGCAAAATGAGAAATGATAAAAAGATACTCTCCTTATTTGTTCTTGAATTTTATAAACTTCCAAAGACCTCCTTAGCTTGAATTCCATCCATGAGCTTCATGCCAACTCGAATTGGGAAGAGATTTCAGTGTGTGTCAGATGTCAACAATCAAGTTTGATTTGTGTCATAGGTGTTATAGCATCTTCATCATTGTTGTCATAGAAGCTAGGGAATCTAGCCCAAGTGTCTCAATTTCTATCAAATGCCTCTTCCTCTTCCATGGGATTTACTTTTCCACTCCAATTCGACCTTCATTGATTCATGCCAAGTATATTGACTTTCCAACTCCCCCAAGAATGTGGACTCCACCTAAGATTCGAATGGGTGAGAGTGGAATGCCATGTGGCATGGGGAATCTTGCTTAAGTGGGTCCCATACCTCCAATGTGCCCTCATGACCAAGTGCCACCTTATTTTCCTATATTGATTATTTTTTTTATTCCCCATTTAATATATTTATTCAAGCTAATGTCCATTTGGGGTCTTATAGTTCCCTTATTCCAAATCTAATGTTTCCACCCCAACCTAGGAAACTAGTAGATTGGTGGTATTTTCTCTTTTTGAGATTTATTTGAATGGGGACATTACACTGTAAAGAAACCAAGCAGTAGGTTACCTTCATGAAGAGCACTTGGATTGCCATAAACTTTACAAAAGCACCAAAGCCTAGCCAAGATGAAATCCATGTAGGAGCATTTCCCAAAACCCATACAGAAACACCAGAGTCGAGTGTCATAGATATTATCCCACCCTCACATCGTAATTGCATTAACACGTGAATACATTGTTTTTCATGCCAGGGTTGAAGTGTGGGGGAGAAAGAAGACATGAGAGGGAGTTAAGCCTCCTTCTCCCTCGTAAATTGCCCTTAAACACTTGTTTCCCACTTGAGCTCCATCACATTCAAATTGAATTGTGGTTTGATTATAAGTTGATTAATTTGAAGGGTATTCATGAGTTTATATATTTAGGTATCCAACCAAAATTGGGTGGATGGGGGGAGGCAGGGGGCTGTGGGCAAATTTTTTGCTAATTTCCCTTTTTCAAACAAGGTTGGCCTAGTTTTCCAAAGATGTTGTTTGACTATTATTCAATCTCCAAATATGTAGCAGTTGAACAAAGTTGAAAGTATCTATCAAGCCTTGTATTCTCTAGAGTATTCTATTAATGATTGATCCTTCATCATCCTTCCTTCTTCACACTAGATATACAATAGATGAGGAATCCATAAGGGTGAGAACTAACTTGATATTATGAGAATCAAGAATTGAAATACCAAGGAACATTGCATGAATCTTAGCCTAATTATTAGTCGTTCTCCCTAACCCCCGTGCATAACTCGTTTCTAAATTTCCTTTCGGGCAAAGAAGAACCTCCCAGCACCTACTACCCTTGCATTTCCTTTTGATGCTCCATCAAAGACGAGTATATGTTGCCTTTTATATTTTAACCAATCTTGAAATTCTTGTTTCTCAAGTCCTATTTTCCATTGATGCCTTGAAACTGATTTTTTGAGAATTAGTTTGGATTGAAGGAGGCTTCCCATGATAAGATCTTGAACCCATATATTCTCTTGTATATTTATACTTTTTGTTTTGGTAACACTAATGGATCAATGATACAAATATTCATTCATTAAATATCTCACTTTAGTAGCTGTTTGTGAGGAGTGCTTATTTCCGACCTAAAAACAACCATGTTTCAAGCCAACCAAAATTTCCAACAAATGTATTTTGGTATGGCTTTCCAAACTCAAGTGAGGGTCGAATTCTTATTCAAAGAACCAAGTTAAAAGTATTTCCAATTAATGAACAAATTACTCCATGCTTTAGGTTGTATTATCTCCTTGTCAAGCTTTGCTAGAGCTATTCACCATACCTACTGCGAGAAGGCACTTTCTAAAAATGGATGGGGTGAATTTTTTTTGCTTCTTTAAACGACACACACTGAGATGGACTCTATATTCCTTTTATCCTTAGGTGCCTAGTTGTTAGTTATTTTCCATGAGCTACAACCCAACACAAAACATTGATCTTTGGAATTCCATCGGTACGCCATATATTTTTCCACATTATTGATGTCAATGGAAGTGGGAATTTTTTTATAAGGCCTAGTATTCTTATCTACTATAAATTTTCTTGCATTTTCTCCTCAACCCCTCTTTTGTTTTGAGAATATGTTGACTATAGAAACTCCTGTTAAATTTTCAGAATTTACTTCAATATGATCTAGGATCTTAACTGAGAGAACAACATGTACAGCATATCTACAGCATATCAATCATGGAGACAATAATGCAAGCACACAAGAGACACAAAGATTTACTTGGGGAAAACCATAAAGGTGAAAAACCCCAATAACTTCCTCAGAGATAGATAGAGCAATGATACAACCAACCAATAGAGATAGCCATAACCTAGCAGCAATCCTCCTCCTCCATAAGTGCGCCTCTCCTCCTTGAGAGCATGTGTGAGAAGTGAGTGAGTAAATAGAGTGCCTCCCGCACTCTATTTATACTTGACTTGACTTGCCTTTTTACCTAACTCATGTCGGCTCGAACTTAACCACATAACATAATGCTGAGTGGGCCGACCCCCAATAGGGTGTTCTAATAACCCTTTGACCCACATGGACGACCCCCAATAGGGTGGTCTAATAACCCTTTGACCCACATGACTTATACAGGGCCGACCCCAAACAAGGTGGTCTAATAACCCCTCAAGTATAAGTTACGACACTTCCTTATAGAGGAATAATACCATCTCTATAGGAATACAATATACATATATGTGAAATACATTCCGAAGTTACATATACATCAACACTCCCTCTTAACTAGGAAGGTATTTCTCAGCATAGTTCTTCTAGCACAAGTCATCTTCTCTGGATCATCGTCACTAGATAATCGTCATCGAGTCATCATCATCGTCACTGCTGCTGCTATCTCAATCAATCTCTGAATCTACTCGTCATAGGAAGTTCTACAGAGCCAGTCCTTTTTCATACTGGATGTAGGCCCACCACTTGCAGGTCTTCGTCATCACTGGCCATACTGTGGAATCCTCAGGACTTATTACGTGCGTCACAAAACCTCGAAAGAGCATCCCAGGATATTACGGGTACACAACTCCAACCTGGAGGATCTCCCAGGGCGCTATTACATGTGACCCCACCACAAAACCTCGAAAGAGCATCTTAGGATGTTACGGGTACACAACTCCGACCTAAGATCTCCCAGGGCACAAATTACATGTGGTCCACCACAAAACCTAGCAAGAGCATCTCAGGATGTTACGGGTACACAACTCCGACCTGAGATCTCCTAGGGCACAAATTACATGTGGTCATGGCAAAACCTCGCAAGAGCATCTCAGGATGTTACGGGTACACAACTCCGACCTGAAATCTCCCAGGGCCCAAATTACATGCCATAGGACAAAACCTCGCAAGAGCATCTCAGGATGTTACGGGTACACAACTCCGACCTGAAATCTCCCAGGGCACAAATTACATGTCCTCCCAGAGCAATGTCTCGAAAGAGCATCCCAGGCTGTTACGGGTACACAACTCCGACCTATAGGATCTCCCAGACATGCTCATCTGCACAACCTGATCCACGGCCACAGAGTATCGACCTGATACTCACCATACATCATCCTGATGTACTTATGATCGTCCTGATCATAATCACTGCAACGTCCTGCTGCAAGTCATCTGGAGCAACATCCTGAAGCTCGTCATCCATGATCGTCCTGATCATCAATGCAACATCCTGCTGCAATTCATCTGGAGCAACATCCTGAAGCTCGTCATCCATGATCGTCCTGATCATCAATGCAACATCCTGCTGCATGTCGTCTGGAGCAACATCCTGAAGCTCGTCATCTATGATCATCCTGATCATCACTGCAACATCCTGCTGCATGATCTACCTGATCATCAATGCATCTTCCTGATGCATACCAAGTATCATACATGATCCTCCTGATCATCAATGTATCCACCTGATACAAATATATGATATATATCATCATACATGATCCTCCTGATCATCAATGCATCTACCTGATGCATACCAAGTATCATACATGATCCTCCTGATCATCAATGTATCCACCTGATACAAATATATGATACATATCATCATACATGATCCTCCTGATCATCAATGCATCTACCTGATGCATACCAAGTATCTACCTGATACATATCATCATACATGATCCTCCTGATCATCAATGTATCCACCTGATACAAATACAAATACATGATACATATCACCATACATGATCCACCTGATCATACAATGTATCCACCTGATACATATACAAATACATGATACATATCACCATACATGATCCACCTGATCATACAATGTATCCACCTGATACATATACAGATACATGGTACATATCACCATACATGATCCACCTGATCATACAATGTATCCACCTGATACATATACAGATACATGGTCCAAGCATCCAACATGATGCATAAACAATACATACACATGATCCAACTGATCATATCCAGCATCCAACATGATGCGTTCATACATACATAAAATGATTCAACTGATCATATCCTGCATCCAACATGATGCGTACATACATACATAAAATGATTCAACTGATCATATCCTGCATCCAACATGATGCGTACATACATACATAAAATGATCCAACTGATCATATCCTGCATCCAACATGATGCGTACATACATACATAAAATGATCCAACTGATCATATCCAGCATCCAACATACATAAAATGATCCAACTGATCATATCAAGCAGAAACTAGAACATCATCCTGATGCTCATCATCCAGCGCTTACATCCACAGCCATGTGAAGGATCCTCCTTCCAACATGCTTGGAATGGCTTCAGCAAATGTGTCTGTCACTTCTTCCTCGAAGTGTCCTCGATCTGAATAACACCAAGCCTCTCTCTGAAGTACTCGAACTTCACCCTGGCTAGTGGCTTCGTCAGCACATCTGCAATCTGCTCGTCCATTGCAACATACAGGAGCTTCACAGCTCCTCTCTGCACCATATCCCTGATATAGTGATATTTGATCTCTATGTGTTTCGACCTGTCATGAAACACTGGGTTCTCGGACAGCTTCACACAACTCTGGTTATCACAGAAGATACCAGTAGCCTCCAACGGGAGATCAAATAACTCAGACAGTAGCTTCCGTAGCCATACTGCCTCACAACTAGCTGAATAGGCTGCAACATACTCTGCCTCAGCTGTACTTAGTGCTACGCAGGACTGCTTCCTGCTAAACCAAGAGATCACACCTGATCCCATACTGAAGCAACACCCAGATGTGCTCTTCCTATCTGCAGCACTGCCAGCCCAATCTGAATCAACATAACCCTGCAGGTTAAACTTTTGATTCGCCTCATACCTGAGCCCAAAAACCACTGTACCCTTCAGGTACCTCAGAACATGCTTTACAGTAACCAGGTGAACACCCCTCGGATCCGTCAGGAACTGGCTCAATGTGTTCACAGCAAAGCAAATGTCTGGTCTCGTGTTCGTCAAGTACATCAAGGACCCAATCATCTGACGATACGTAGAGACATCAACCAGCTCAGATGAAGCATCACATAGAAGCTTCATATTCGATGTCATAGGTGTGGCCATAGCCTTGCAGTCCATCATCCCGAACCTCTTCAGGATCTCTACTGCATACTTCCCTTGTCCAAGGAAGATTCCATCACTCTGCCACACCTCCATGCCAAAAACAAATAGTGCATCATTCCCAAGTTCTTCATCTCGAACTGGGTAGTAAGCTTTCGCTGCATGTCGGCAATCAATCTATCTTCACCTGTAACAAACAAGTTATCTGCATACAAAAGTAGTATCACTTTTATATTTCTCAATGCTGTCATCTGCAACATGCTTGATCTGATAGATCCATATGGAAGTCATAACAAACTTCCCTTCAGGTCTTGGGACTACATCCCAAACATCGTTCTTCATGATCTACGGATCATGGCATTCCATTTCTTCATCCCAGATCCTGGGAACTTCAATATCTTCAATAGATAATTTTGTTGTTGAACAAATGTTGTAGTTCTTCTTTTGTAGGTGAAGATATACGGTCTTTCCAACCAAAACAGGTTAAATTGCATGATTAGAAACATCTCATAATTTTCAGAACAAATTCTTACACATAACGAAATATGTCATACAGTCATGCAATTATCTTAGCCAATGCTTCAATACAACATTTATCCATATTCCGTAGCTTTCTAGATGCCTTCCAATCTCTACCAGAACATTGTTAAGGGTGTGCACAACTCCCAACATGTCAGCAAAGAGGTTTCATTCTAGATAAGTAGCAATGGAATGTTGTACAGTGCCATAGGCCACTTACCCATGTATATTAGTAGTATATTGTTCATCAATGCAACTATTCTAATATGCATAATACATATCCTAAGTCTAGGAACATGAGCATATACATCATTTGAACAATTTTATTTAAACAAACACATATGTAAGAAATGATAATTAAAATACTTATCTTTGTTTGTTCATTGGGTGGACTCCCTCTGAGTCTTTGCTTCTTTGCGGGAGATACTAGAGTCATAATCTGAAGTAGCTTCTTCTACACCTTTCTATTGTGGAATGTAGGAAGATGTTCAACTCCCTCTAAATATCTGCATCCTTGCAGAAGCTACTGAAGTGTGCTCCTTTGCTTTCTTTGCAGGAACAACTGGAGTGTGCTCCCTCTTGATCTTTGCTTCCTGGATTACCTGTCCTTGAACTTACATTCATCCTTGGTCCCTATGCATCATGATTGTGTTATCCTTGTGATCTCATATAAAATCATACATTCATTAGTATACTATTAAAACACAATAATCTCAAGCATGTATAGTCATGATCATTTCAAACAGAAATAATAAGCATTAGCATTCAAGGTTTATGTAGGAATCTTATGGTTAGTCAAATCATAAGAAGCATAACATGTATAAACCTATAATTACTCAAACCTATGACTCTTCGCGTTAGTTGAATCATCAATTAAGATAAGAGATATAATGTGCATAAAACCTGTGATTATTCAAACCTATACTTTCATGATTCTTCTGGTTAGTCATATCATCAATTATGGTAAGAAATATAATACGCATATAGCCATGACTTATTCAAACCTATGACTTCATGAATAATCATTATCAAACAACACAACAGTATAAGATCCTAACACAAGGTAGGATTCTATCTTGATATAGGAAAAACATACCTGGATTAGCATGCTAGCTATTTATACTCACATGATGTCTTCTTGTTGTTCTTCAATGACTTGTGCTAGTAACCTGTATATCTCATAGGTTAGCCATTATAAAACCAAGTTATACATACCTCGTAAATGGATCTTCTATGAGATCCATGACAATGGATGAGTCTTTATCCTCATGTCATCATGATCATATGTTCTTGAACTGGAACATGCTTTGTCTTTCTTGGTGTACCTTTCATGTTAGTAGACAACATAAACCTCATACAACACCATAATGCATTAGTACAATCATAAGTGTCAACACCCTAACCAATGAATATCTTCTATCATGCATTCATAATTTTGTTAAGGTGAAACGACAAATATAAAATCAAAATTGTACTAACCGTAATAACATGAAGACAAACATACCATAAACTTAATCATGGACAAATATCGAAACATACCTCGATGAGTCATACCTGTCGAGATCGCTTGAAAACTTCTTATGTAAGGCCTTAGCCTCATCTCCCTCTGAAACACGAACTTCTTCACTTATGCAGGTGACCAATCCATCTTCTTCTAGGATTAACCCAATCCACTTGATTTGCAAGAACTGGACCTAGAGCTGGATATGGTTTTGTCAGAAAAACCCCAAAAATTCAAACTTTGAATTTCAACCTTCCGATAGGATAGGAATATGCGCCTTGATGAACTGATCAAACTGGTATATTCAGGATTTGAAAACTGCAAAGTTTCACTCCTCAATTTTTCCTTTGAAACTTTTGGATTCACTGGACGTGACCCTAAACTGGGGTTTGATGAAGCCCACTCTTCTGCCCAATCAAAATGTTTGATCCAAAGCTCTAAGCTTCTATTTTTCCGAGGAGCTTCCAGCCGTGGTCACAGATTTCAAAAATTCCCATTTTTATAGAAGCCCTAATTTTCCACTTTTCTGATCAAAGTCCCGAACTAGGGTCTAATCAAGCCCGGCCTTCTACCCAGCCAAAAATTCTGATATTGGTCTCTAAATTTCTATTTTGATGAGTAGCATCCAGCCGTGGTCTCCGATTACAAAAATTCCAACTTTCTTCAAAGCCCTAAATTCCGGAAGCCATGAATGAAGGTACCAAAAAAATAATTCTGTTTTGACAGAAATATGTACCTGATTGTTTCTGGTGTAACTCCGAAATTTTTGATCCACAGGGTCTGAAAACGTTTTCTGAGATAGCCTGACCTGTTAGCTTTCCATCCTCACAGGTCTGACCTCAATTGGATGTTCTGAGAGAGAGTTATGCCAAATGTCGCAACGTGACCTGTTTTGGGAAAATACAGGAGAGCGAACTTGTACGGCGTGCCACGTGTCACTGTTTGACCTTCGGCCTCTGAAAAAGTTTTCTGAGATATCTCGGCCTGTTATCTTTCCATCCTGACAGGTCTGACCTCAATTGGATTCTCTGAGAGAGAGATATGCCAAGTGTCGCAACGTGACCTGTTTATGGGATAATACAGGAGAGCGAACTTGTACGGCATGCCACGTGTCACTGTTTGACCTTCGGCCTCTGAAAACGTTTTTTGAGATAGCTCGGCCTGTGTACTACCTGTCACTTTTCACGAAATTTCATTTGGAGCTTCCTAGCCCAAGTTATGACCTTTTTCCCAAGGTCACCTGATTTTGACTCAGATCTGGAAGAGGCAGAAACCCTATATTGTACAGATCATAAATCACAAATTACAACGAATTAGAGGTTTTCCTTTGGACACAAGGTACCTGGAGATTTTAGCTTCGACCTGTAACAATTTTAGATCCGAAACCTTCGCCAAAACGGATTTATAGCGAAAGTGCTACGACGACTGGTTTCTACTATATCAAGCCCTAGCATCGTAAATGCAACAAGTGTCATACATGCCATATCATGCCTTCTTTCAGGCTAGCTCTGATCCCATGTTAAATTTTCAGAATTTACTTCAATATGATCTAGGATCTTAACTGAGAGAACAACATGTACAGCATATCTACAGCATATCAATCATGGAGACAATAATGCAAGCACACAAGAGACACAAAGATTTACTTGGGGAAAACCATAAAGGTGAAAAACCCCAATAACTTCCTCAGAGATAGATAGAGCAATGATACAACCAACCAATAGAGATAGCCATAACCTAGCAGCAATCCTCCTCCTCCATAAGTGCGCCTCTCCTCCTTGAGAGCATGTGTGAGAAGTGAGTGAGTAAATAGAGTGCCTCCCGCACTCTATTTATACTTGACTTGACTTGCCTTTTTACCTAACTCATGTCGGCTCGAACTTAACCACATAACATAATGCTGAGTGGGCCGACCCCCAATAGGGTGGTCTAATAACCCTTTGACCCACATGGCCGACCCCCAATAGGGTGGTCTAATAACCCTTTGACCCACATGACTTATACAGGGCCGACCCCAAACAAGGTGGTCTAATAACCCCTCAAGTATAAGTTACGACACTTACAATATAAATGACGACACTTCCTTATAGAGGAATAATACCATCTCTATAGGAATACAATATACATATATGTGAAATACATTCCGAAGTTACATATACATCAACAACTCCTTATAAATGAGATAAAATAGAATAATGGAAAGGTAGGTTCTCGGGAATGTCTAGTTTCTATTTCTCCCATCTACCTATTGAGTTCCAATAAGAAATATCAAAGAAAGTTTTATACATAGCTCTGTTAAGATGATCCTTGAAGTCATGTAAATAAACCTTGGAGGAGAGAAGGTATTTTTCCATGATTTTGTTTCCTCGTATATTAATGAGTCTATCATTCCTTGGGATCTAAAAGAGTTTGTCTTAAAATATTTTAGTTGAGGCTTTGCATAGATTCCAGATACTCAATCCTCTACTTTCTAGGAGAGCCTTATCCAAACAATGCTCTTTGGGAATACCTATATACTTCTTTCTTAGCATTGTTTTCCACCACTCCTAGCTTTCCATAATTAATATACAAAGAATCTTTGTGCCTGGAGCCAAATTCAAGTTAACCTTGGATCTTTCAAACCAATTATTTGGGGAAAGCACAAATAATTCCCATTTTACCAAATGATATTTCTTGGTATTGAATTTTCCTCCCTACCACATAAATCTTTGTATTTCTTAGATGACTTTATTTATTATATATATTGGAGCTAACATAAATGAAATTTGAAAAATAGCTAGAGAAAAGAGAATAGATTACCTACTGGCTTTAGCCATGATATTCCCCAAGCTTGAACCTTGGAATTAATCTTTTGAATAATAGGAGCCTAGTCTTCTTCTTTGGATTCTTTTCGAGAGATAGGGATCCCTAAATATTTAAAGGAGGACCAATTAAAGAAGCTTATAAATCCAAGGATATCCTTAGAAGTGCGACATTCGATAAGTTCCATCCCAAGATTTATCCTTTTTCATTATTAATTTAACCACCTGAAGCATAAAAAACAGATCTAAAATTTGTTTGAATCTCTTGTCTATTAGTGTAGTGGCTCCACCCATTCGCAAAGTATCATCTGTGGATTGAGTGCGTTTAATTGATTTTACCCCCATTTCTATAAGAATGCCCTCGAGAGTTCCTTCCTTTCTTTATTTTTCTATCCTTCTACTTAAATATTCTACCATGATAATATAAGTATAGGGGAGAGAGGACATCCTTGTTGTAAATTTGTAATCCTTTAGAGAATTGAAAAAATTTGCTAGTCCACCATTTACCAACGAAGCTACCTAGGGACTACCAATACAATCTTTTATCAACTTGATGACATTGGTAGAGAATCCAGACTTCTCCATTACCAAGAATATAAAATTATGCCTAATTCAGTCAAAAGAATTAAATAAATCAATTTTGACCACCATATATTTGTTTTTGCATGATTGGATCGAATCTATTTTTTCTAGAACTATAATGGTATTAGTAGATATTTGCATTTTCCATAAATCCATTTGATTTTCTAAGATCAACATGTGGAGTAGAGGTTTAATCTTGTTTGCCAACTTTTTTGTCAATATTTTATAGGTCAAGTTACATAAAAGAATGGGCCTAAATACTGGAAAACAAAGTAGGCCTAGAATCTTTGTGAATCAATGCCAAAAAGGAGGAATTGGTAGCTCCCCCAATATTTTTTCCCCTTGTCCAATTTATCATTTATAGAGATCATATTTTATTAAATGAAAACATGCTCTAGAAAAGTAGATTGAAAATCCATAAGGTCCTGTAGATTTGTCAATTTCCAAACTCCAAATTACTTCAACTACTTCCTCCTCTTCTATTTCTTTCCCCAATGCTTCATTTTTTTCATTCCTAATTTTATGGGGAATATCTTGAAGCATTTAATCATGATATACCAAGGTTGATGTCACCAAATATATGTATAATTGTTTGAAATGCTCATGTGCTTCGACCTTTATGTCCTCAAACTCTATCAATTGTTGATCTTTGGAATTTGGTATTTCCTTGACATGATTCCTTTGTTGTCTTCCTTTGGCTTGTTTTTTAAATTAAATTATGTGTTTCTATCTCATGATATTGCTAGAGACTTCTCAACTTGAGACTCCACTTTATTCTTCCTTCCTATGAATTTGATGCAGTTGTAGACCAAACCTTTGTTCTTCAATCAGGATGGATTTGGATATTCTTTAATTCTCCATAGCATTCTAATGATTTTCCAACTTTTTTTGAACCTCAATCTTTTCCATTTAAGGAGATTAAAGAAAAAAATTACCCATTCTTTTAGTGCTCCCTTTACTAACTTGATCTTTGTTTCCCATACATAAGACATGGCTCCTGAATCTATGATTTCCCATGCCTCCTATATTATTTCTATGGTTTCCTTCTATTGTAACCAAAGGGGATAGAATCTAAAAGTGATAGGGCCTAGGTTTTTTGTCACTTGAAAGTTGAAAGCTATAGACTTATGATCTAAAACTATTGATGGGGGGATCTTTTAGGAGTTAAAGATGCTTTCTCTAAGGAAATTGTTGAGCACTAATAATCTATCTAGCCTTTCTACTATATGACTTCGTTCAACCCTTATGTTGGACCTTGCGTATTTTCCTTTCTAGTGGATTATATCCATCAAATCCCATCCATTAACATGCCTTCCAATCACTCCCCAAATTGATCCTTGAATATGGAGCCTCCTCTTCTTTATTTTTGAGAAATCATGGTGTTAAAGTTGCTAATGACTATGGATCTGATATTCAAGTTGTTTTCTTTTAGCATCTTAAAGGAAATCCAAAAATCAAAATTTTCCCCATAGTGGATTGGGACATACACATTACAAACTATATATATTTTCTACATTTCCTTACTTCCTAACATTACTATTAACCAATGTTTCACTCCCAAGTTGTGATATGGCATTTGCAAGATTCTTGCATTCCAAAAGGTACTTATTCCTCTTAAAGCTCCTCTTGCACTAATCACTTGTACTTCATAATTCTTTCACTTTTTTATTCCTATTTCTATTACTTTCTTTGCCTCTAATTTAGTCTCTTGGATGAAGAGAACTAAGAGGATTTATTCTTTGATGAGATCCCTCATTACATCTACCTTCAGTTTTCTTCCCAACCCCCTATAATTATGACAAAAAATATTCATTGTTTATTGGATTGGGGGGGAGGTTCAAGACCAACATTGAATTCTAGTTTTCAATTTCTTCGGCTCTTAAATGAAGCATTTATGAAGAAAATTTCTAGGGTGGTTTGCAAGCCCAATGATTTTTCCTTATATGGCATTTCTTCCCTTTTTTCTTTTAATGGTTTTCACCTTGGATTCTTGACAGCCAAATGTTCATCTAAGTCTTTAATTTCTTCATCCCATTGTCATATTTCTTTCCTTCTGGTCATGATACCACTAAGAGCATATTTAACCTAACATGAAATTATTTATTTCATGGGCTATTCTGGTAACCAAACCCTTTTTTTAACCTCTCAAGTTTACCTCTTCTAACACTAGCTTATCCTTATATTTTATGATATCCTCAAATATTTCCCCTTCCTCTCCCTAAGGTTGTTCCTCCACAGGGATTTCATTATTGGCCTTAAAAAGAGCTTGGAATTGGTTTGAATATTGGGCTTGTATTTTAGGTTCTTTAATGGAAACTCCTATAGATCCAACTTTTTTATCCCCCATCTTTACTTGTTTCTCACTGCTATCGTTCTCTTGACGTTGAGACTAAGGCTTTGCATGTTTACAATTTCTTGCAAAATGCTTGTATTCATGGTAAATTGCCTACTTAAAGGGATGCTATTTATAGCCTAACTTCTAGGTATGGGTCCATCATGCCATAGATAGATCAATTGCTTATGGGAGACCCTTTTCAAGATCCTCCTCTATGCAAATTCTTGCATGTGTAAACATTCTAGATTTGGATCAGATTGATCTATGTATTTTACCAAGGTGTTCCCAATAGATATTAGATCCTTATCGGTCCAATAGGGTAAAGAAAGATGTGACATGCATGTGAACCCAGATTGACACTATAGAAGGAATATATTTTTCAAGATCAAAATCAATATTCCATCTATTTAAATACACACCTCTTGGGCCCATGAAGTAATGGTCTCTCTTGAAGATTAGATATCTTCATCTTCCTTTTTCTCAAAGATAAAAGCATAGTATCCCATGCCACAAAAACAATGAAACAAGTTTCCTTTTAGTAGGGGGAACCAATTAGTTGTGACCAATTGATCCATGGATTGAAGAGATGGCCATAAACCAATAAACTGACCAATGATCCATATATCATTCAGATCTAGAGCCTTATGTCATGAAGCTATTGAAGATAACTTGACTTTTGGAATGGAATTAACGAGTTTCATAAATCTTGATGGTGTTGAAGTTGACTTCAAAGAAAAAGACTTTGATAAGAGGAAACAAGGGCTTTGAAGGCCATCTCCTCAGAGAGGGCCATGGAAAAAGAGAACCCTCCTAGATGCATGCTTGGGAGGGTAAGAAGAGGATGCACAAAGGCTAGGGTTCATGCAGATCTTATTCTAGGGCACATCCAAATCACAAATTGGTGCAGATTAAGTAACATAATATTATTGAACACTTTAAATGCTATTTTTTTCATTTGATTTTAGTTAGGCATGGCCACAAAAGGGAGTAAATTCTACACTTGTTTTTCAAGTATGGATAGTTTTGAAGTGGTTCTGGGAGGTCGTTTGCTATTTTTTGAGGCTATGTCATGAACACAAACCAAACATCAAAGCTTTGTGCAAAAAATGGGGGACATTTCTTATAGTATGACATAGAACTCATGAAGTAAAATATGTTGGGAGAAAACAATCTAGTGGAGGATGGAATTAGAGTTTCAAATCTATTTTTGTAGAGCCATACCATAGTCTTGTATACGCATTCAACCCTTAGATGTTTATTGATGAGGACACATGTTCTTAGCACTATTGATAGTTTAGGTATTTTGAGATGAATATAACAGCATCCTAGGCTAAATCTGTGAATTGAGAAGCAATTCTACAACAGGATGATTTTTTCTCGGTGATGGTCTTTTCCATCACACATTTCTGGGTTGTTGATAGAATCATTGAAGAATTATTCAACAACTACATTTTAGGCATATCCTTGAGTTTGAAATGAAGATGATATCATTTGTTGTTTGTTGAAAAGAATAAGAAACCCACTAAAATTTTTGGGACTGTTTCCATAATGACAGGGTAATATGTACAAATATTTTCTTGTTGTATTGAACCCAGGATGACCAGAGACATTTTGCAGTGGCAAGGTTAATAAAGTGCTGCAACTTTTTGAATTAATTGGTTCCATAACATAATGACAAAAGTTCTAGGATTGGATATCAAAAGGGTGTTTGGATTGTCTCTTATCAAATTTGTGCATGGTGATGAAAGTATCTTAAAATGATAGATTGTTTGTATTCTAGATAATTTTGTTTGGATTCTAGATAGCGAGGAATAGAAAACAAATTTGGGAAAGGCTCCCCCCTGCAGCTTCAATGATGGTTCTAATCACCAGATAAGAGCACTTCCACAAGGTAGGATTTCAAATAACATGAGAAGGATATATGGGAACTTATTTGAATTTACAAAACCTTTCAATCAATGGATAAGGCCTTGTTCAGGTTTTGTTTGACCTTCATACCATAACATGCAACATCAAGTAACATGGTCTTGACACAAGTAAGATCGAAGACAGTCAAATGTGAAATAGCTTGAGTATACTTGGAATTCATGAAAACATTGGCTCTATGTGTGAGAATATTGGAACCACTATAGATAAAAGAGATCCCAACCTATATCCACAATTAAAACAATTTATAATGGGTGATTGAACAAATAAAAAACACCTCTTCAAATGGGATCTTATGCCTTTAATTCAAAATGGTATGATATTAAACAAACAAAGAAGAGACCTTCTACTGAAAAAGAGTTATTGAAGGAATTCATGAGATCATTAAAGAATATTTATGGTCCAAACTTAGATGATAAATCCCTCCTTTGAAATCAATTTTCCCAATTTTCCATTAGAAAATAATCTAATGGAGGATAGAATTCGGGTTTCAAATCCAGTTTTGCAGTGCCATACCATAGTCCTACATCTTCATTCATACCTTAGATATATATTGATGAAGATACCTATTCTGAGCACTATTTAAGGTTTAGTTATTTTGAGATGAATATAACATCATCTTGGGATAATTCTGTGAATTGAGAAGCAATTCTAGAACATGATGATTTTTTCTTGGTGATGGTCTTTATCATCACTCATTTATGGGTTATTGAGAGCATCATTACAGAATTATTCAAAAACCACATTTTAGGCCTATCCTTGAGTTTGAAATGAAGATGAGATCACTTGTTGCATGTAGCAAAGAATAAGAAACCCACTAAAAATTTGGGGACTGTTTCCATAATGACAATGTAATATGTATAAATATTTGCTTGCTGTATTGAACCCAAGATGCCAAATACATTCTGTAGCACATAAACAAGGTTAATAAAGTGTTTAAATTTTTGAGATAATTGGTTCCATAATATAATGACAAAAGGTTTAGGCTTGGACATCAAAATAGTGTAGGGATTGTCTCTTATCAAGTTGTGCATGGTGATGAAAGTATCTTAAAGAGACAGATTTTTTGGCTTCTAGATAAGGTTGTTTGGATTCTAGATAAGGAGGAATATGAAACACATTTGAGAAAGGTTTGACCCCCTAGAATCCTTAGTGATTTTTCTAATTAGCAGCTAAGAGCATTGTCACCAGGTCTGGGTTGATTTTTAACACATGGTATGATTGCAAACAACATGAAAATGATATCTGGGAACTTATTTGAAGTTGCAAAACTTTTCAATCAGTGGATAAGGACTTTTTCATGTTTTGTTTGACCTTCAGACCATAACATGTAGCATCAAGGAACACTGTCTTGACACAAGTAAGATTGAAGACAGACAAACATGAAATAGCTTGAGTATACGTGAAATTCATGAAAACATTAGCTCTGTGTGAGAATATTGGAACCACAATAGATAAAAGAGATCCCAACCTATATTCACAATAAAAACAATATATATTGGGCGATGAAACAAATAAAAAAATCCTCTTCAAATGGGATCTTATGCCTCTAATCCAAAATGGTACGATATTAAACAAACAAAGAAGCTACCTTCTATTGACAAAGAGGTATTGAAGGAATCCATGACATTATTAAAGAATATTTATGGTCAAAATTTAGAGGATAAATCTCTCCATTGAAATTGATTTGCCCGATTTTCACATGGCTAAGGTGAGTTTGCACAATTGAGGCTCTATGTGACAAGCATTCTGGCATGTTACCACTTGAAAATACAAGTCCAATTTGCATTTTCGAAGGAATTCTTTTAAGCAATATTCCATCAACATATATGAACTTTGGAGTATGTTATTATTCATTTGAGAGGTATGTTATTTTCTTCCAAACAAAAATAAGCATGCCAAAGGCCCTAGCATGAGAGCCTCACTCTAATACCATAATATAACACCAAAACTACCAAAAAACATAAAATCATACTTTACTTAAGAGAATTGTCACACACACACACCTTGAAATAAATATCTTGTGTAAACCCATGGGGCCCTTCCCTTCATTTTGAGGATGTTACCTAGGGTAAATTAGATCCTTAAAGGCTTAAAACTTAAGGAAAATACAACAATATGCTCATTAAGAGATCAACATGTCATTTGTGAGAATTGATCCTTAATGGGGAGGATAACTCTCTCTCTCTCTCTCTCTCTTCAAAAGATGTCACACAAACCCATAATCCAGATACTAATTCGTTCTCTCTCTATTCACAAGAAAATCTCTCTCTCTCTCTCTCTCTCTCTCTCTCTCTCTCTTCAAAATAGGTCACACAAAGCCATAATATAGATACTAAGTCATTCATAAGAAAATCTCATTCAACTCATATTCAATACAAAGGAAAATTTAAGGGGCGCATTAATTAAGCCCATGGGTTATTTTTCAACCTTTTTTTCAAAATAAAGATTCGCCAATTTACCTTTTTTTCAAAGATGATTCACCCAAATTCCATGGGATAATTTTTTTAACTCTAATAATCGCGAAAATTGCCCAAAAAAATAAATTCCTTAGAAATTTGAATATATATTTTTTTTAAATTGCCAAACATTTTATGGTTTTATATTTAAGAATTAGTAATTATCGCCAAAGTTTCTACACTTTGAGAAAATTATGGATCCTTAAAATTTTCCCTGATTCAATATACTCAATGTCATCAACCAAAAACTCAACTCTATATTCATGGCTGTCATTCCAATAATAATAAAATATTATTCCACTCATACTCAAAATTACTCAATATTATCAACCAAAAAATCAACTCTACACTCTGGCTATCATGCCAATAGCAAGAAAATATTGTTCAAATTGTTAAAATTTGAGCATTAATTCACAATACTCTTGGATCTTTACTGAGAGAATAACATATGCAGTATATCTATGCATAACAATCACAATAAGCATGACAAGCATCACAAGAATCAAAAGCATGAGAGACAAGAGACACAGAGTTTCCATGGGGAAAACCCTAAGGTGAAAAACCCCACAACTTCCTCAGAGATAGAGAGAGCAATGGCTCAACCAAAGTACAACCAAAATACACTTGAGATAGTCTCCTAGATCAGATGATCCTCCTCCTCACTAGTGAGCCACTTTCTGAGTGAGAGAAGTGTGCCTTTCCAAATGATCCAAATAGAGATCTCCCGATCTCTATTTATACTTAACCTGTTTTCCCAGTGACCTTATGGGGCTGACTTGTCTATCTAGATACATCCACAATATAATATATATTTTAGGGCCGACCCCATGCATGGTGGTCTAATAACCCATCGGCAAGTACACACACTTGCGACACTTGTCAATCCACATGACAACACTTCCTTATAGAGGAATAACACATCTCTTATAAGGGTACAATAAATATATATGAAATACATAGATGAAATACACTCCGAAGTTACATATACATCAACACAAATCATACTCAAAATTTCTCAATGTCATCAACCAAAAACTCAACTCTACACTCATGGCCCTCATGCCAATAATACAAAGTATAAGCAATAAGAGCTCAACAATTTCCATGAAATGCAACTCAAATATTATGCCTAAAATAGTTTCAATTTACCATTATGGACATAGGTCAGTGGCTTGAGGTAGCCCTATCTGCCTCTTCTACAGTGATTCTATTGCAACATTTCAATCCCAAACTAATACAAGAGAAAAGTGTCATATCATATGGTTGAGAAGAGAGTTCCTTCCTTGTGAGGAGTATTTATACTCAAGTGAAGACAAGGATATATCTATAGCAGGCTTAGGATCATTGAAAATTGGTTTGTATTCATTGTTTTCTATCCTAATCTTCACAAGATGCTTTGGTTTAGATATTTCCAAAGGAATAGTTAGGAACTTATCAAATCGAGGTGTTGTAGAGATTTAGGGATTTAGGATAAAATTTAATGTCTTTATTGCTCCCAACATTCATAAATAACATGGTGACTCTATGTTGAAGTTCACCATTGGAAAAGGTTTGAGAATGTCTTGAATATGTCAACCATTGATTTGTAGGAGGAACCCTACTCATGGTGCAAGGTTCCTTAGTCCAAAGCTCTAGCAATTAGCACAAATGTGTCACTTCCATCTCCACCTTTTTTTCTTGCATGCATAGGCACATAATAGGGAAAGTAAAATATGCGCAAAGTTGTATATTTTGGAACAAATATTCATCTATTGTTTTTAAAATGTGATGCAAAATGTTGAATTAAATCAATTACCAAGATGTGAAGCTCAAATGATGCGAGAGTTTCTTGAACGGGTCAATTTGCAAGAATTAAGGGAAAGGAGAAACTGACAAGAATTTGCAATGCATGATCGTTGGTGAAGTGACCATACAAGGGTTCAAGAAATACCTTTAATGGGAATGAAACCCTTATTTTAGGAAAAATACCAAGCAACCATGACATATATAAACCCCACTACAAGATGAAACACCCTATGTGCAAATCAGAATAGTGGGAGACCCCAAAACAAGTCTAGGATGGAACACAAACTATGGTAACCAAGAACTATGGAATGGGCTTGATGCTAAAGTCTCAAATATTGAATTCCAAATGAATAAGATGTTTCTCACCTTGAAATAATTCAACATGAAAGAGTATAACTTTTCTATTTCTTAATAAGGCATGTACAACTTAATTGACATGAACAAATAAAAGAAAATGATCATAAAGACTAATTAAAAAATTATTTTCATCATACTTACGAAAGACCTGCATCCAATGATTCATTCTTTATCAGGATAGTATATTAAAATAGAGTGAATAAAATATTAACGCATATAAAACATGATCACAAAAGACTATAAATGCAAAATATAGGTACATAAATATTAAAAATGACATATAGTCAAATCAATTTTAGGCTATATGAATCCAAGTCCTCTCAGAAAAAATACATATAATAAAATATTGTATACAACAAAATGTGTCTGCCACACATAGTGGCCAATCTCTACTACCCTACTTCCTTCTAGGTTTTTTTTTTTTTTTTTTCCTCAGAAAGGCCACAATTCTAACATCAACATCAACTTCCTCATTCTCTTCTCGACCATTTTCTTCTGATATGTCTTGATCGATATTAGACCACAACATACATCTCCTTGTAGGCTTCCTAGTACCAGGATCGACGCCAACTACAATTAAAGCAAACCATTTATAAACAAGATCATTTATACTATACATAAACCCAAAAAATATTAATTTCAATTCAACTCATTAATGGTACCTACATGTGAAGTAGGGGTAACCTCTATTTGAGCAGTACCTTCATTCTCTAAAAATGGTTCATGAGGAATACTTAAATATTCTTGTACTTCTTGCAATAACATTTCTAGTTGTTGTAGAACAACACAATCTCTATTTGTACTTTATAATTAAGTATTCAATCAAAATGCATTGAATTTATAGAGCTCCTCGTTGACAACATAAATGTTATCTACAATGGCCTTTCTCATTTCAAGCAGTGCGTTATAGCCTCCTTTCAAGGAAACTTTGAGCTCTTCATTCATGGGAATGAATCCAAAGTATGTGGACTACATACCATAACATAACGCATTTTGGTAAGGAAAACATTTAGAGCACAATTGAAAAGGCAATACCAACAATTTTTAAATCTTAATACTTACATATCTCCCTTTCTAATTTAATGTAGACCCCTAGGCCAAGTTTGTGTTGGACACTATTCTCAAGTATGGAATGTGTAGCCTTTGTGGTGTCTTTGAGCCTATGAAAATGGTCAAGTACATGTTTATGCAATTTAAAAACTATGGTCAAATGCAATATACAATATATAATTTCATTGTTCATTACACTATTTTATCTACCTTGGTGGTTCTCCTGCACTTGGATGCAAGAATCCATATTTTCTCATCTTCTTCTCCTTGTAATCCTCTATTAATTCAACCCATTCCCATTTTGGAATTAGTCCAGGATGCTCATAATTGGGTTATAGACCGATATTGATGCAATAATTGTCCCACACTAATTTTAGGTACTTTCCCTCCATGGTTTGAACTAACTTTTGGTTGAATACATAACTAAACAACGTGGTCATGTGTTTCATCAACTCCTTATTCAAGTCATTGCTCTTGTATTTATAACTTATTCTAATTGTTGGTGCAAATAGAGAAAATGTATTTTCTTGTAATTGTTGGTAGAACAAGTTATTTCCTACATTGTAATAAAATATTCCAATTAGATAGATAAAATGAATATAAAATATTCATCATTGTATAAAATCAAAGTATTCCAATGGATTAGACATAATTACCATGGAGTTTTAATCCCTTCATTGACACCCCTTCATGGTCCATCTATAAAGAAACTGATAATTTCCCAGTGCTCTTAACGAGTAAGCCTGGTGTCTTGGGACTCGTATCAAACTTTGATGAATGATGCACAAGAGTACTAGACCTAGGAGTTGTATGTATAGATGGGGCCTTAGAATACCCCACATCAACATTAGGTGTAGAATCACTGGTATACATGACAATACGAGGAGTTGAGGAATCAGTAGAAGATGCAAAAGGAGGAGAGGGTACAAACATAGATGCATGTATGCTACTATAGACATCGAGTTCTTCCTCTCTCAATAATTACTATGAAAATACAATTCACCGAATCAATATATTGCATTCATTTTAAAAATGTCATATTATGTAAAGTAATTAATGGAATATAATTTAAAAAATACCTACATTGTACTTCTTGATGCTTGCCATCAAGAATTGGATTCTTCTTTCAGTCTCGGGAGTCTCTTCAATGCTCACCAATTCCACAAGTTCTTCAAGTAATTTATTAACCTTTTTTCAAATAGATTCAAGAGGGTTGAGATATCTTACGATGTCTACTTTTGCATCCCGATCAAGAAGAGGCTATGACATGGGAGCCTACAAATAGTCATAACGTATAAGTTCGGTAAACTACGTACCATTAATAATTGCACTCGGATAAAAGAGAATGATATGGAATATAATAATGAACATATAAATGAGCATATAATATTTCACCTGCCCATGGTATATTTGTTTGACAGACAATCTACCAAGAGTAGACTCGAGGCCTAATCTCCCTAGCTTAATGTAAGTCTAGAACAAATAGGACAAAATATAGAATACTTTCCTAGATCTAATTAGAGATCGAGTAGATAGATGCTTTACCTTTCAGATCACTGATCCTTTCTCCTTGATGTTTGCTCCAAGCTTGATGGTCTTCAGATCTCAGCTGCAAAACCTGTCAAGACAACACAGAACAAAACAAGTAGTAAAATGCACCTAAACAATAATAGATCTAAGCAAGCAGTTAAGTAGGCAAACTACAAAAAAAATCATCAATGCAATGAGATTTGGTGGAAAGCATTTATATTATTGTATAATAAGGGAAAGTACATAGAAGGAAGTGATTACAAACAATAACTTAACATAGCAATCCTTCTCCAACGAAGCCAATGATAAAGCCTCCAAAGGGATGATGGATCTCTCAAGGGATGAGTAGAGATCTCTCCTAAGCTAATTTCACTAGCATGTAGATACTATAGACTTTCTCCCCTTGGAATGGGAAGAGCTTCACTTACATAGGACTAAGAGGATAGGATAGGTTGAGATATGGTAGGAGAGAGTTAGGGGATCTCACCAAAGGGCTAGGGAACCGAATGCTAGCTTCGCTATAGGCTAGGGATAGGGATCCACATCACTCTCCTTCGAGAATGGGCTCGAAGATGCTCTTTTATCCAACTAAATGACATCATTGTAGGCTGCACAAGGGTGAACTGCAACGACCTAGAAAAATGGGTCAGTTAAGCCCTCTAGTCATAGGGAACTTCAGGGATGTTTACATTGAGTCTCGGGGTAGTAAGATTTAGGTGTAACAGAATGCCCCCCAAAGCATGAAGCTGTTGAAAAATGGACAGGTGAAATGCTTTGACAGAAGGAATGGAAATTGACTTGTCGGACGAAGGATGTTGCTGCAGTACAACTGAATCTGAGTACACAGTCTTATATGACTCATAACATGGCTACCGACCAATACAATGCAGATCCATGGTAGTAATGACCGACTGAACACAATCATGGCTACTAGACACAAGCGTAGATCCATGATGAGATGATAACACAACCACGACCAATACAAAAGTGGATCCGTGTAACATGACTCAAAACAATATCCATCGCAACCTGGGTAAAACACGACTCCCTAGGGTCTTCAAGCCGAACCCGCAATGATATGAATCTATCCATGTGATTACAAATGTCTTGACATCGAACATGGTAGAAACCACTTGATTACCGGTCATTGATGTATACCATTAACAAGCGCAAGGGAAATCACCATTAGTGTCAATGATCCCCAAGGTATCACAGTACATATCATCAAGCACGAATAAATGAGTTGAAGTCGAATGCCGGATGAAATCTTTCAATCAAGAGTCAATGATGTAAACTCATGTCGAAAGCAAGGTAACTTGCCATTAAGGCATGCAAGCCCAAGGTACTCGATTGGTTTCTAGATTCAATCCTCGGATGATGTGTTGAAGTCGACAAGGATGAATCCGTCGAAGGAGGGCCATGATGAATCCCCCATCATCGACACAAAAAACAACAATAGATGTTTGGAGTAGATAGGATGGTACAATAACATACAGGACTGAATTATAGTAAACCGACATGGTGGAAGGTGTACTTACTACAGATGATGAGTGGTGAAAATATTCTTGAACATGGGCATGGAATGACTTGGCAGATTGACATGATGATCATGACACCAACTCCTAATGCAACTAATGGTGGAAGTATTCTTTGGATGGCCCAAAGGAGTAACAAGACTCAGGAAATGGGAAAAACTCGAGGACAAACAGATGATCCAAGCGCTGTATGCAAATGCAAATGAGTTCCATGTTCAAGAACGACTAGGTACTGCCACAGATAAAAAGTGTAACATAAAAGATTTCCTTCTTTCCCATCATGAATGATGAGTGCCTCATGTGTTTTTTACGAGCTTGATGAGGGTAACGAGATGCTTGGTATAGCTCATCTCATAGATGAGTCCAATCCCAAATGTTTTCCGAACCTAGGAGATGAGGGGTTCATCCCATTGCGGGCCCTTCAATGTTATATTTTAATGAGTCCATAGAAGGTAAACTCGGTCGTCATTTCATGTTTAGAGAGTATGAAAATAACTAAATAAGACTCCAACGGTCCTTTTTTGTAAGTTAGCCTTGTTGCCCGAAAAAGGGTAAAACAACGCGGGAGAGGAATCTTCCAGTCATGATTGGCTGGAGTATTCATTTTTCATAAATAGTGCCCCCTGGTCCAAAAAAGGGGTAAACTATCACCAGGGAGACGACCGTTCAAATACTTTTAGCAAGCGTGAACGCGACAAGTTCGCTTGGCGATCTTTTCGTATTTCGAGAGCCTGGAAAGAGCTTAAAGATAGACTTCGGGGGGGGTTCCTTTTCTGTAGGAGTTTAACGAGCCTGGAAAAGTGATAAATCATAACTCGGTGACTTATTCTCATGGTTTTAAAAGCACAATAAAGAACAAAGAGTAAGCTCGTCATCATTAAATAATTGAAATATAACAGATGAAAATAACAACAAAACTATTCAACGGGTTGTTCATACCTAAGATGATCGCTACGATGCGAAAATGGCGCAAATGAAACACTTAACATCTCCTACATGCTTGAAAACTAGGTCAAATAGTCAACCAGGCATTCAAATGCGATAAAATGATCCAAACTATAGCAAATAACCCATAAAACATCTAAATTTGAAAAATAATATTCCCTTTTTGTTTATAAAATAGAAAAAATGACCAAAAATAGTTACCATTTTCATTTGCCAAATTTGGGGAGAAGAAAGTGCCATTTGGAGCAGATTTTCATTCGTCGATTGCCAGAGCTACGAGTGACCATTTCACGTGCCGTTAGAAGCAGGTAAACCTAAGTCTCAGCCAACATCTTTCTAGTGGTTTACAATTTCATTTTTTGTCCATTTTTTAGGTTTTTGGGGTTGACTTGTGAGGGGTTTGTGCACCCTCGAGTCGTCGCAGGCCTCCCTTACGGGAACTGCAATGAACCCAGGTCATCGCAAAACCTGTAAAGGCGTCTTGTGACGATATCTCCCTGTCTGCAAAGACGGGGTGTGACAGCGGAAACGTCCATCTCAAAAATCAAACCTAGCCCACAAGAAAAAATCTTAATGGTTTGGGTGAGTTCTAATGATGTTTAAATGCTTCCTTTGACAGGTTTGTGGCTTTCACCATGGTGCTAGAATGGCGTGAGCGTGAACATGAAGTGGAAGATGTACAAGCAACGAATGATCCACTGTGTGTGGAGGCATTGAGTAACTGTGGACTATTGAAGTTCTTCTAGGTCCAGGGCATGAGGGCCCAAGTCCCGCTACTGGAGCACATGCTCCGGAGTTGGGATGCAGCGCAACAGTACTTCATGATCGGGGAGCATATACTGACTATAGATGTTGATGACATCTATTTCTTGACAGGATTATCCTGGAGGGGGGATAACGTGTCTCTCACTGAATCATGAGGGAGTGACTGGACAGTGGATGACTTGATCGTCCAACATTGTAATCCACATGCCCGTGCCTCTAGTGGGAAAATTTCCATTAAAGAGGTGCGAGATCGTTCATTGTGTGCTATACTCTTAACTATAGTGAGGATAGCATGGATCCAAGTGGCTCATCTAGCTACCAAGTCCCAAATGTTGTATGCACAGGACTGTATGTCTCCGAAGGTGTTCAACTGGTGTGAGGGACCCCTCACCAACCTTCGAGCTCAGCTGACCAAGTGTCGGTGTGGTGAGATCAAGCAGTTAGGCTATGGATCAGTAGTGATCTCCTTCTTGTTGGAGCGGGTTCCTCTCTTACGCCCGCAGGTGACTTTGGATGACAGGGATCCCAAGGATCCACACATGACCCGATGGATGGAGGTGATGGCTTGACATGGTGGCGGGGGTCCGATCATCACATATGGTTATGGATTCTTCACCTGGCTGGAAGGTCAGCTACTCATGATTAAGGACTACTCGTACAGTGGTATGGACATCAGGGAGGATCTAGACCTCGCGCTGCCTGAGGGAGCAGAGTGGGGAGATATAGGTAAGAACAATGACCCTTGTACTTTTTTATTTTGTGTATTTATAATTTTTTTTGGGTAGTGCTGATGAGTTAATAGCATGTGTGTGCAGATGTGGGTCCTTCACGACCGATGGGAGTTTCACTACTTGCGAGGAGAGGAGAGGCACCACCAGTAGCCCCAGCCATGCATGATGCCATCGTAGAGATGGAGGATGTCTATGAGAACCTTACCAGGTTAACATTGGACATTCCAAATGTAGCAGTGCATGAGTTACCGAGGCCCATGCAGAGGTACACAGTTGGTGTGACCTTGCATTCAATGAGCTGCTCCGCAAGGTAGCGAGAGCGGTAGACTGCTTCCATGGTCAGCATGCGAGAACTTCAAGACCTAGAGGTGCATGGGCTAGGCGTTAGGCCTTATGTTATTATGTATGTACTGAGACCTTGTGAGCCTCATATTTTGTACTACTGAAAGCTATCAGGCTTCATATTTTGTATAGACTCACTGAAAGCCATCGTGCTTCAAATTTTTGTATTAGCACTACTTTATCTTGATTATATATATATACAGACATTTTGGCAGTTTTATACATTTGTGTTCCATATGAGTTCTTTTTTATGTGTTTGATTATGTGATGAATTATTTACATGTTATGTCTTCTTTTACAATTCATGAATATGCTTATGTGTGTGCAATGTACCAATCTAAGATGAAGTTGGCCATGGAGTCGGCAACTGCATTCATGTTGTTAAAATTTGAGCATTAATTCACAATATTCTTGGATCTTTACTGAGAGAATAACATATACAGTATATCAATGCATAACAATCACAATAAGCATGACAAGCATCACAAGAATCAAAAGCATGAGAGACAAGAGACACAGAGTTTCCGTGGGGAAAACCCTAAGGTGAAAAACCCCACAACTTCCTCAGAGATAGAGAGAGAAATGGATCAACCAAAGTACAACCAAAATACACTTGAGATAGTCTCCTAGAGCAGATGATCCTCCTCCTCACTAGTGCGCCACTTTCTGAGTGAGAGAAGTGTGTCTTTCAGAATGATCCAAATAGAGATCTCCTGATCTCTATTTATACTTAACCTGTTTTCCCAGTGACCTTATGGGGCCGACTTGTCTATCTATATACATCCACAATATAATATATATTTTAGGGCCGACCCCACACATGGTGGTCTAATAACCCATTGGCAAGTACACACACTTGCGACACTTGTCAATCCACATGATGACACTTCCTTATAGAGGAATAACACATCTCTTACAAGGGTACAATAAATATATATGAAATATATAGATGAAATACATTCTGAAGTTACATATACATCAACACTCCCTCTTAACTAGGAAGGTATTTCTCGACATAGTTTTGCTAGACAAGTATTCTTCTTTGGATCATCGTCATCGATGCATCGTCATCATCATCATCACTGCTGCTGCTATCTCAACCAATCTCTGACTCTACTCGTCATAGGAAGTTCGACAGAGCCAGTCCTTTTTCATACTGGATGTAGGCCCACCACCTGCAGGTCTTCATCATCTGTGAGAACGGTCTGATAGAGGTGGCCTCTCAGGACTAATTTAATGTGCGTATGCAATACCAGAAAGAGTATCCCAGGAACATTTATGTGCCTAAGCACGACCGGCAAGATCTCCCAAGACTGATTACATGCATCTCCTCCAAAATACCTTTAAAGAGCATCCCAAGAACATTTATGTGCCACAGCACGACCGACAAGATCTCTAAAGAGCATCCCAGGACTTATTACGAGCATATAGCTCAACCTCTCAGATCTCCAGGACTGATTACATGTGGATAGACAAAACCTTTAAAGAGCATCCTAGGAAAATTTATGTGCCACAGCACGAACGACAAGATCTCTAAAGAGCATCCCAGGACTAATTACGAGCACACAGCTCAACCTCTCGAATCTCCAGGACTGATTACATGTCTCCGTAGTAATACCTCATCCCAGAACTGATTACGAACACACAGCTCAACCTATTGGATATCTGAGGACTGATTACATACTACATAGCAATATCGAAAAGAGTACCCCAGGAACATTTATGTGCCGCAGCATGACCAGCAAGATCTCCCAGGACTGATTACATGCTATTTGCACAACCTGCCACATATCATCTCTAACCTCCAAGTATCAACCTGATACTCATGATCCAACGGATCATCATCGCACGAGGCATCATCCTGATTCCCATGATCATACTGATCATTATCACTTGTACCATCTTGGTACATATCATCTGGAGCAACATCCTGAAGCTCATAATCATGATCAACTTGATCATACAATGCATCCACCTAATGCACACCAAGTATCTACCTGATACATATCATCATACATGATCCACCTGATCATACAGTGTATCCACCTGATCATATAGTGTATCCACCTGATACAAATACAAATACATGATACATATCAACATACATGATCTACCTGATCATACAATGTATCCACCTGATACAGATACATGGTCCAAGCATCCAACATGATGCGTACATACATACAAATATAAATGATCCAACTGATCATATCCAGCATCAACACGATGCATACATACATACAAATATAAATGATCCAACTGATCATATCCAGCATCAACACAATGCATACATACATACAAATATAAATGATCCAACTGATCATATCTAGCATCCAACATGATGCATATACAGAGCAGTAACTGGAGCATCGTCCTGATACTCATCATCCAGCGCTTACATCCATAGCCATGTGAAGGATCCTCCTTCCAACATGCTTGGGATGGCTTCAGCAAATGTGTCCATCACTTCTTCCTCGAAGTGTCGTCGATCTGAAGAACACCAAGCCTCTCCTTGAAGTACTCGAACTTCAGCCCGGCTAGTGGCTTTGTCAGCACATCTGCAATCTACTTGTCCGTCGCAACATACAGGAGCTTCACGGCTCCTCTCTGCACCATATCCCTGATATAGTGATATTTGATCCCTATGTGTTTCGACCTGTCATGAAACACTGGGTTCTCAGACAGCTTCACACAACTCTGGTTATTGCAGAATATACCAATAGCATCCAATGGGAGATCAAATAACTCAGACAGTAGCTTCCATAGCCATACTGCCTCACAACTAGCTGAACAGGCTGCAACATACTCTGCCTCAGCTGTACTCAATGCTACACAGGATTGCTTCCTGCTGAACCAAGAGATCACACCTGATCCCATACTGAAGCAGCACCCAGATGTGCTCTTCCTATCTACAGCACTGCCAGCCCAATCTGAATCAACATAACCCTGCTGGTTAAACTTTTGATTCGCTTCATACTTGATCCCATAATCCACTACACCCTTCAGGTACATCAAAACATGCTTTACAGCAACCAGATGAACACTCCTCGGATCCGTCAGGAACTGGCTCAATGTGTTCACTGCAAAGCAAATATCTGGTCTCGTGTTCGTCAGGTACATCAAGGAACCAATCATCTGACGATACATAGAGACATCAACCAGCTCAGATGAAGCATCACATAGAAGCTTTAGATTCAATGCCATGGGTGTGGCCATGGCCTTGCAATCCATCATCCTAAATCTCTTAAGAATATCTACTGTGTACTTCCCTTGACCAAGGAAGATCCCACCTGAATTCTGCCACACCTCCATACCTAGGAAATAATGCATCATTCCCAAATCTTTCATATCGAACTCAACAACAAGCTTCCTCTTAGTATCTGCAATCAATCTGTCATCTCCTGTTACAAATAAGTCATCCACATACAGGAGTAGAATCACGGGATTCCCTTCCTCAACCTTGTAGTAGAGGTTGGAATCCGCTTTACTCTTGGTAAAGCCCAAGCTAGATAGGAAACTGTCCATCCTACCATACCAAGTTCTGGGAGCTTGCTTCAAGCCATACAAGGCTTTCTTCAATCTGCACACATATGACTCCCTGTCGTGTATTTCAAAACTGAGTGGTTGCTCCACATATACTTCCTTTTCAACTACACCATTCAAGAAAGCAGTCTTGACATCCATCTGGTGTATTTTCCATTTCATTGCTACAGCTAGGACAAGTACTGTTCTAATGGAAGTATACCTGGCTACAGGTGCAAAAGTTTCTTCATAATCTATTCCCTCTTTCTGAGAGAAGCCACGAGCTATGAATCTTGTTGTGTATTTCTCTACACTACCATCTGCAGCATGCTTGATTTTGTAGATCCATTTGGAAGTCACAACGGACTTCTCTTTAGGGCTTGGGACAACATCCAAAACATCATTCTTCATTATTGATTGGTATTCCTCAACCATGGCATCCTTCCATTCTTTCTTTTCCACTGCTTCTTCATAATTGGAAGGTTCTTTGTTCATAATGTCACAGAATAAAGCAACATAGCTGGTATGTGATCTGGTTCTCTTCTTTTCTTTGTGTTCTTCTTCTGGAATGCCAAATCTTTCTGCATCTTGAATGGGCTCTCTAGCCCATGCAGGTTTCCTCTTGTGAGAGTTATCCTCACGGGGTGGATCTACAGGTTCTTGCGGATCTTCAAACTCATGAACAACTTATGGAATTGCTTCAGTCATGGTAGTGTCTTGAAATCTAGTTTCCTTAGGTTCTTCATAAACTTCGATAGGTGCCTTCCTTGATTTGATGAATGCTAAGTTTTCATCAAATGTTACATCCCTGCTGACATCAATCTTCTTGAACCTTGGAAAGTATATTCTGTAAGCCTTCGAGCTTTCACTGTAACCCACAAAGATACCCTTCTTTCCTGAAGGATCTAGTTTGGTCCTCTTTTCCTTTGGGACATGAGTGTATACTCGACAACCAAATAGTCTGAGATGGCTGACTTCAGGTTTCTTACCAGAAAAGACCTCTTTTGGTGTCTTGTTGTCCAATATCTTGTGGGGTGTTCTGTTCTGCACATATACAGTTGTTCTAGCTGCTTCTTCCCATAGATGCATAGGTAGATCCTGGTCATGCAGCATTTCCCTTGCTGCTTCCATGATTGTTCTGATATTCCTTTCTGCAACTCCATTCTCTTGAGGATTATAAGGAGCAGTCAACTCCCTCTTAATCCCTGAATCACTGCAAAGATTCTTGAAGTCACCTGAGGTGAATTCTCCACCATTGTCAGATCTGAATGTTTTGATCTTTTTGTCAGCTTGATTCTCCATCAAGGTTTTGAATTCCTTGAACTTATCAAACACCTCATCTTTGTTTTTCAAGAAGTATACCCAAGTCTTCCTGGAGAAGTCATCAATAAATGAGACATAGTAAACATACCCACTTAGAGAACTGGATGACATAGGACCACATACATCTGAGTGGATGATTTCCAGGATATCTTTTGCCTTGCTTTCACTGCTTGGGAAAGCCTTCTTAATATTCTTACCTTTTGCACATCCTTTGCAAACACCTTCATGTTTGGTCTTGATTTCAGGAAGACTCTCTACAGCCTTGCTTGCAATTGGAAGTGCCCTATAGTGCATATGAGCAAGTCTTCTATGCCAAATTTCACTTGGCTCCATGGATTCATGCACCATGGCATGTTCAGGTTGTCCTTTTAATTTATAAAAACCTCCCTCTTGCTCTCCAATCACAACTGCATCATCTATGGTCTTTCCCTTTGGCCACATTAGGACTTGGCCATCCACAAATGCAACCCTCATATCTTTTGTATCCAATGCCGAGATGGAGAGTAAGTTCTTCTTGAGCCCAGGTACATAAAGGACTTCTTTCATCTTCAAAGATTTTTCAGAATCTAGGTTGTAGGAGGCTTCACCACTTCTTTTGATGGGATATTGATAATCATCCCCAAGTTTCACTTTATGGGGTGGTTCATGTTCAGACAGATTTACAAAGGATTCTTTAAACCCAGTCATGTGTTTGGAAGCCCCAATGTCAATTAACCAATCATTACAACCATGGGAGATAGTACCTGTGAGAGCAGAGATTAGAACATACTCTTCTTCACTTGATGAGTCATCATTACTATCATCACTTTCTGCCCTAGCCTTCTTCTTTGGAGGTTCATCATCTTCGGTAGCATGAGCATGGTACCTTCTTTTATTACCCTTCTTGTTGTTGTTGGAGTTGTTGTTGTTGTGTTTGTCCCTTTTGTTCTTGGGACATTCTGAAGCAAAGTGACCCTTCTCATTACAAGTGAAACACCTTAGATCTTTCTTGTCTTTGTGAAAATGATGAGAAGATTTCTTCTTATGATGGGATGGCTCCCTCTTGAACTTTCTCTTCTTAGTGTGAGTTGTGAGAGCTTTATCTTCATTTCCCATCTTCTCTGCTCTTGCCACAAGCCTTGCTTCTTCTTGTTCGGATATCCACATCATCTATTTCAGGATACATATCTATTTCAGGATCATCTATTTCAGGATACATATCTACTTCAGGATCTTGCATGATCTATTTCAGGATATGCAGCTGCATGCACTTGCATGCATCCCAGTCACCAGTTTGATGCCTCCAGCACCTTATCCACCTTCTTCTAGCACCCGGGAGCCACTTACCACAGATTTTTAGCCCTCCTAAGCTGAAAGGCGCCCTCTTCTCACCTACTGCCAGAGAAGGGCGCACTTGTTCACCTACCACTGCAGATTCACTCCAGTTACATTCAGTTAGCTCCGATTCTCCCTGATTTGAGGCTAGTTTCACTCCTGACTGACTGTTTCACCTCCGATTGACCTCCAGTTCGATTAGGTGACTTGTTCTGACTCCAGTTAGCCTCCCATGCGCCCCCACTGAGCCTCCAGATCCTATATCAGTGCTACACACTTCAGTTACATTTATTACACTCAGTTAGACTCAGTTTGACACCTGGATGACTGGTTGTTGTGATTGATGAGCACCACCGATGATTTATGAGGACTCCTAGACAGAGTCAAGCTACTCCATTCTGTGATTCGAATGACCTCCTTAGGCAATTTGAATTGCTCAGTCATTGTGACAGTTTGTATTGTAATTCATTCACCCTTTCTGGGATAGAGAGCACTGCTGCATGTTTTGCACAGTTTTGCACCATATTTTCTATGTTCATCTGTTGTGATTGATTTACTTGTTCATTAGATCTGCTGTGACTAATTTTACATGGTATCAGAGACATTGCAGGGACAAGATCTCTTTTCTACAGGTGTTTATACAAGAAGATTTGACTGAATTGCTAAAAATTGCAAAAAGTTTGGCATGAGATATCTCAAGGGCATTCGCTCCTGTGCATGCAAAGCTTGAAAAATATTCCAATACCACTCCAGAAGCTTGAGTTACCACATAATTCCTGGATCTGATACATTGGACCTATTCAACATTGCTTGAAATCCAATCCCAGGTGTGATGCAACTCTCAAAGGGTGGATTGTTCGACCTTATTGTGGTTGTTTTGATGTGATTTGCAGGTTTATTGTCTCCTTCAAGTGCACTCGCTATTTTCTGCATGCAAGGTTTCCTCCTTCAATTGCATTCGCTATAGTCTGCATGCAAGATTCCTCTTCATCAGTTGACTCAATCCTTGCAATGGAATACTCTTCTTCAAAGCCTATCCTCACCCCATTCAATTATTTTGATTGGAAAGATGATATGGAGATCATATTACGTTCAAAAGGTTACTACCGAGTCACTCTTGGTCTTGAATTGGAGCCAAACAATGTAGCAGAAAGAACCAAACACTACAACAAGCTTGATGAAGCTTACAGTCTTCTTTGTCTCTCCATCTCCAAGGATCTTCACTTCCATCTCAGCGGATTGAAGACTCCAAAAGCCATATGGGAGCAACTTGAAACACTATTCGGCAAGCAGGATGAGCTTAGGGCTTTTCAATTAGAGAATGAATTGATTGGCCTTAATCCTGAGAATTTCGAGACCATCAATGAATTCTTCACAAAATTCAAGAACTTGAACTTGCAATTGAAGAACAGTGGTGTTATCAAAGAGGATAAACAGTTGATCCTCTCCATTCTAAGCAAGCTTGGGAAAGATTATTCGGTATTTGTCTCTACTTTCAATTCCGGTCGGCTAACTACCCCGAATTGGAAGATGCCTACCTTGAATGCCTTCATTGAGTCCGTTACGAAAGAGCATGACAAGTTGATTCAAATGGGGTCCATAAGCTCCAAAGATTCAGCCCTATTTTTTCAAGGACCCAAGATCTCGAATGGTAAAGGAAAGCTAAAGAAGGAGAAGCCCAAATTCGAGCCTCACAAGCAAAAAGACAAAGGCAAGCAAACGGATGCACCATCCAGTTCGAAATCCAAGCAAAAGGGAAAAGAAGGTAACCAAAAATCTAAATGTACTTATTGTAACCGTGGCTTTCATCCCGAAAGTTCATGTATGAAGAAGACTATAGATCAAATGGCCCTCCTTTTGGAAAAGAACAACATAACCCTTCCTGACGGTGCAAGGAAGAAAGATCGGAATGACGATCATGAAAGAGGACAAGCACTCATGGCAACGGTTTCGAAGCCCACTCTCTTGATAGATTCGGGTGCATCAAATCATATGGCTGCAAATATTGATTCTTTTTCCTCATTCGATCCAAACAGCTCCATCCCCATCCATTTGGGAGATGACTCAAAAATTTCTTCAAAGGGCAAAGGTACGATTCATGTAGATCATGGATGCTTTCAGAATGTTCTCTATGTGCCTTCCTTAGCTTCGAATCTCCTTTCTGTGTATCAAATGACACACACTGGTGATCCAAAGAAAGTCACATTCAGCCCTAATACAGTTGAAATTTCTGATATCAAAAGTGGAAGACTAGTTGCGGTTGGAAAGGCAAACCACACTGCAAAATGTTATGAGTTTTCGCACTTTATTCCGCTTGCAAATCCCACTGCTCTTCGCACACATGGTAATGAGGTTAGTAGGCTTTGGCATGAAAGATTTGGACATCTAAATTATAAGTATTTGCTGCTGCTATCAAATAAATCCATGGTAGATGGGCTTCCACAACTCTGTTCCTCGAAGGGAATATGCACCGGTTGCATTATTGGGAAGCACCCCGAGCACAGATTCGACCGCGGCAAGGCTAGCAGAGCCTCTACTATTTTGGGATTGATCCATTCTGATATCAGTGGTCCGCTGCCCCATATGTCATTAAATGTTTCAAGGTATGTTTTGACATTTATTGACGATTTTTCCCGCTTTACATGGGTATTCTTTCTCAAAAACAAGTCAGAAGTGCTTGGAAAATTCAAGGATTTTAAGGCTTCTGTTGAGACCACCACTGAGAGCAAGATCAAAGCTCTTATATCTGATAATGGTGGGGAATATATCAAGTCCAAGTTGCTGCAACTTTGTGCCCAAAGCGGAATCAAGATCCAACATACAGTTCCCTACACACCCCAGCAGAACGGTGTAGCGGAAAGGAAAAACCGGTCACTGAAAGAGATGGCTACATGCATGATTGAATCGAAAGGTTTGGCTGCAAATCTTTGGGCTGAAGCAATCAATGTTGCTGCATATATACAGAACCGTGTTCCACATTCATCCGTGAAAGGTATGACTCCTTTCGCAGCATTCTTTGGTCACAAACCGGATGTGTCAAATTTGAGAGTTTTTGGCTCTACTGCATGGGCTAGAATTCCTTCTGAGAAGAGACGAGCTTTGGATCCACAAAGTATCGAGTGCATATTGATAGGATATGGGGAATAATAAAAAGCATATAAACTCATGGATATCAGATCTAAAAAGATATTCATAGAGCGCAGTGTGCAGTTTGAAGAACCGCTTCAAGAATTGCAACTAGTTGAGGAGAAAACTGCCGATTCACCGCCTTCACCAGAAGAAGATTCGAGCAGCGATAATGAAGGTATGAGTTCTGATATTTTTGATATTGTAGCAGCATATGATGATCATGACATATCAGGTTCGGAATCCGACCATTCAGATCCCCCTCAGTTACCAAAGTGGGCCCAAAACACTCTACAATCTGCTGGTTCTAGTCTTGGAAATCCTGCTGATCCGAGACGAACAAGAGGAGACTTTCAAAGGGCAGGTATGGCTCTTTCTATTGCTGATCCATTTCTTCCTGAGATTTGTTATTTGATGGCTGGTTCAGATCCCCAATCATACTATTCATCCCATCGAGATCCGAGATGGAAAAGTGCCATGGATGAAGAGTACAGTTCTCTTCAAAAGAACAATACATGGGAGCTAGTTTCTCTTCCACCTGGAAGAAAATTAGTGAAGTGTAAATGGGTCTACCATACTAAAGTTGCTGCTGATGGCACTATCAGCAAATATAAAGCAAGGTTGGTGGCAAAAGGTTTTTCCCAAGTCCAAGGAGTGGACTACACAGAGACCTTTGCACCGGTTGCAAAGATGGATTCCATCCGCCTTGTTTTAGCTATTGCCGCATCCAAGCACTGGGAAGTGCATCATATGGATGTGAAGAGTGCATTTTTACATGGATACCTTGCTGAAGAGGTCTATATGCAGCAGCCATAGGGTTATACATCAGATCCATCATTGGTTTGTAGATTGAAGAAATCTTTGTACGGGTTAAAACAGGCCCCAAGAGCTTGGTACGCAAAGATGGACTCCTTCCTTCTTTCTCAGAATTTCCAAAGATGCAAATCTGATCCGAATGTCTATCTTCAGTGAGTTAAAGGTAATTTGTTGGTTATTGTACTTTATGTTGATGATCTGCTTATTACTGGTAGCACACTTACTTCAATAAACAAGCTAAAATCTGCCTTAAATCTAGCTTTTGACATGAGCGATTTGGGCTTGCTGAGTCACTTTTTGGGCTTGGAGATAGCTCAAAATTTTGATGGGATCACTATATCTCAGCAAAAATATGCTTCCGACCTGTTATTGAAGTTTAATATGGATGAATGTAAGGCAGCCCCGTTCCCATTCCTCTCAGGAATCAGTCTTGAGGAGGGCGATTCCACACCGCTTGCAGATTGCAGTATGTATCGACAGTTGATTGGTTCACTACTTTATTTGACACATTCACGGCCTGATATATCATATGCCGTGAGTGCCGTGTCAAGATATATGCAGCAGCCACATGAGCTTCATTGGCGAGCAGCCAAGCGGATCTTGCAGTATGTGCAAGGTACGAGACAGTTTGGCATACATTATGCTGCAGATTCTGAGCTAGATTTCATTGGTTTTACTGATTCAGATTGGGCAGGTGATAGCATTGATCGGAAGTCCACTTCCGGTTATGTTTTCATGATTGGTCATGGTGCTATTTGCTGGTCCAGCAAAAATCAAGCAGCCATTGCACTTTCTTCAGCAGAGGCAGAGTATCGAGGGGCAGTCAATGCCTGCATTCAGGCAGTTTGGTTGCAGGGTATTCTTTCCAAGTTTGGTTTTGGTGGCACTACTTCGACTGTCCTATTTTGTGACAATCAAAGTGCTATCAAGATCTCCACAGATCCAGTTCAGCGGCAGAGGACCAAACACATTGAGATTCATATGCATTACATTCGACAGTTGGTGCATGACCGCACCATCATTCTGCAATATTGCCCTACTGATGAGCAAATTGCAGACATCTTCACCAAGAGCTTCACTGAGAAGAAGTTCTCTTACCTCCGTTCACTGTTGGGGGTGAGTTCCATCATGGTGGAGACAGATTGATTCATTATTATGCTTTAGCTTGAGGGGGGGCTTTCTTCCCACTGGGTTTTCCCTCTTTCCTCACTTAGTTTATTTTCAGCATTTTTTGGATTATTGTATTGGGGTGACCTTTGGTCTTAGTTACCAGGGCCCCACATTATTTTAGTTGGCACATCATAGTCTAGCTTGAGGGGGGGTGTTCGGATATCCACATCATCTATTTCAGGATACATATCTATTTCAGGATCATCTATTTCAGGATACATATCTACTTCAGGATCTTGCATGATCTATTTCAGGATATGCAGCTGCATGCACTTGCATGCATCCCAGTCACCAGTTTGATGCCTCCAGCACCTTATCCACCTTCTTCTAGCACCCGGGAGCCACTTACCACAGAGTTTTAGCCCTCCTAAGCTGAAAGGCACCCTCTTCTCACCTACTGCCAGAGAAGGGCGCACTTGTTCACCTACCACTGCAGATTCACTCCAGTTACATTCAGTTAGCTCCGATTCTCCCTGATTTGAGGCTAGTTTCACTCCTGACTGACTGTTTCACCTCCGATTGACCTCCAGTTCAATTAGGTGACTTGTTCTGACTCCAGTTAGCCTCCCATGCGCCCCCACTGAGCCTCCAGATCCTATATCAGTGCTACACACTTCAGTTACATTTATTACACTAAGTTAGACTCAGTTTGACACCTGGATGACTGGTTGTTGTGATTGATGAGCACCACCGATGATTTATGAGGACTCCTAGACAGAGTCAAGCTACTCCATTATGTGATTCGAATGACCTCCTTAGGCAATTCGAATTGCTCAGTCATTGTGACAGTTTGTATTGTAATTCATTCACCCTTTCTGGGATAGAGAGCACTGCTGCATGTTTTGCACAGTTTTGCACCATATTTTCTATGTTCATCTGTTGTGATTGATTTACTTGTTCATTAGATCTGCTGTGACTAATTTTACACTTCTTGAGAACATTCCTCCCATAATCTGCTGAAGGAGATTAACTTCTTTCTGGCACAGATCCCCTGGATAAAAGAGTCCCATGACCTAGGTAGGCCATTCAAAGTAGTCATAATAATTTCACCATTCTCCACCATTTCATCTACAGCTTCAAGTTGTTTCTTGATCTAAGAGACCTTGGAGAAATAGGATTGAATCATTTCTCCATTCGACATCTTTACCCCTTTCAATTGATTCCACAGGGTCATCTTCCAATTTATGTTCTTTCCTTCAAATAGCTTCGTCAAAGAGTCAAACATAGCCTTGGGTGTCTTTAGAGAAGACACATGGGGTATGAGATGGTATTTGATAGAATCAACAATGATTCTCTTTTCCTTGACCAAGTTCTTCTTATGAAATACCTTAGCCTCTTCATCCTCGGGGATAGGGATGTCTTCTTTTATATATGAGTCGAACTCATTTTCTTCTAGGATTAACCCAATCCTATACTTCCAATCTCGAAAGTTATCAGCCCCTTCAAGCTTATCCTCAAGCTTGGTGTGGTGAGACATCTTAAAGAGTAGTTCAAATGAAATAGAAAAGATTTAGGTCTTACCACTTAAAATGCTGAAAACTGGATCTGGTTCTGGATTAGGGTTTGTCGGAAAAACCCTAAAAATTCAAAATGTGAATTTCAACTTTCTGAAAGGATAGAAAGATGCACCTTGATGAGCTGATCAGCCTGGTGTATTCAGAATTTGAGATCAGCAAAGCTTTACCCTTCATATTTGCCTTTTTATCCTCCCAGGTTCACTAGGGAGAGCCCTGAATTAGGGTTTGAGTTTCCCAGATATCTACCTAGCCAAAAATCTCGATCCAAAGCTCTAAACTTCGATTTTTGCAAGGATCTTCCAGCTATGGCTTCAGATTTCAAAAATTCCTATTTTTATGGAAACCCTAATTTTTAGGGCCAAATCTGAAAATGCTCAGAATTGAATTCTGATTGGACAGATAGATTCTCCTTGATGAGTAGAGTCAATCTACTATACTGCTTTTCCAAAAAATGTGGAGAGAAACCCAATAAACAAGAAACTCAAGTTTTCGTCACTGCAAAATGTCTTCTTCTCAGGTTAGCTCTGATACCATGTTAAAATTTGAGCATTAATTCACAATACTCTTGGATCTTTATTGAGAGAATAACATATACAGTATATCAATGCATAACAATCACAATAAGCATGACAAGCATCACAAGAATCAAAAGCATGAGAGACAAGAGACACAGAGTTTCTGTGGGGAAAACCCTAAGGTGAAAAACCCCACAACTTCCTCAGAGATAGAGAGAGAAATGGCTCAACCAAAGTACAAACAAAATACACTTGAGGTAGTCTCCTAGAGCAGATGATCCTCCTCCTCACTAGTGCACCACTTTCTGAGTGAGAGAAGTGTGTCTTTCCGAATGATCCAAATAGAGATCTCCCGATCTCTATTTATACTTAACATATGTGCCCAGTGACCTTATGGGGCCGACTTGTCTATCTAGATACATCCACAATATAATATATATTTTAGGTCTGACCCCACACATGGTGGTCTAATAACCCATCAGCAAGTACACACACTTGCGACACTTGTTAATCCACATGACGACACTTCCTTATAGAGGAATAACACATCTCTTATAAGCGTACAATAAATATATATGAAATACATAGATGAAATACATTCCGAAGTTACATATACATGAACTCGTCTGTAGAGACAGAGTAGGGTAGGGTTGTGGATGGGGTATGCCAGGTTAAGATGAGAGACCACTAGCTGAGTATCCAAATGAATGACAATGTGGTCCATACCCAAAGAAATAGCATTAGTTAGGGTTCCAATGACTGCATGATATTCCGCAGCATTGTTGGTTGCGAAACCTAGACACATTCCTCCTGAGCTGATAAGCTCACCGATTGGTGAATATAACACCCAGGTTTTCGAGGCAAGGTTGCGGGTATGTCGGTTGGCGTTGTCCTTGAATCCATAGAAAGTTTTCATTTGCACACGCAGGCAGAGCATGGTATAAGTAACAAAACAAGACCTAAGCATGCAAAAAATCAAAGCGTCACACCACACAAAACACACGCCATGTACAGTATATACAAAGTACTTATGCATGAAAGACTCAGGCATAGTACCTCTTTAGGTAAATCCCATTGCGGGTTTCACCTAAAGATATCACGTCGTAGTCTTCAAGCTCGTAGGATCCCTTCTCTAAAACGCGTTTCACTATGTAGGGTCCATGCCACATGGACTCAAACTTTCCTGCCCCCAGCTTATCATGTCTTTGGTCGTATGTAAGGACCAAATCACCCTCGCTATAGATGTGAGGTTCTACTGACTTGTCATACTGCGCTTTGATGCGTTTCTTATGAGCCTCGTTGGCAAGAGCGACATTGTGGCGAGTCTCGTTGAGTTTAGCTAGGTAGAGGAAGTGTTCTTCCTTAGCAGTAGTGTTAGGGAGAAGTTCAATTACAAGTTTGAGGGACGAAATCTCGCACTCAATCAGTAGGACTGCCTCCAATCCATAAACTAATTGGAAGGGGGTAAATCCAGTGGTGGTCTTGATGGAAGTTTGGTAAGCCCATAGTGCGGAGAAGAGCATATTATGCCAGTTGGACTTGTGCGTACCCACCATGTGTTGGATCATGGTTTTCAAGACCTTGTTAATGGCCTCTACTTGTCCATTGGACTGTGGGTAGTACGGTGTTGAGTTTTCATGGCGAAAACCCAATCTAGTGCTCAATTCGTCAACCATGTGGTTCATAAAGTGAGAACCATGGTCAGTAACTATAGCTTGAGGAACTTTGAACCACGCTATAACATGATTAAACATGAAGAGTGCAGTGGTTTTGCCATCGTCCGTGTATGTAGACATACCCTCGGCCCACTTTGTAAAGTAATCCACAGCTACTATGATGTAACCATGCCCCCCAATCGAGGTAGAATTACAGTGCATGAAGTCAATGCCCCATTTAGCGAAGGGGCCAACAGCAATAACCGGGTGTAATGGGGCTAGGTGGGTGTGCTTCTTAGTTTGGAAGTGCTGGCATGGATGACATTTTTTTACGGCCTCGATACAATCTTTAAAGATAGACGGCCAATAATATCCTGCGCGAAGTATTTTCTGGGTTGTAGCCATCCCAGAGAGATGACCGCCACACACCCCAACATGACAGTCATTTAAGACGTGTTCAACCTCTTCATGAGTGAGACAACATCGACGAATAGAATCAATACCATGATGGTACAAAGTATCATTGATGATTAGATAATACTTTGCATGGTGGCGTATTCAATGATGGTCGTCTCGTGAGAGTTGGGGGCTGAAACGTTGGGTCTGAATATATAAAGTGATATCTCCATACCATGGATCAGACGTGCTGATGAGGAACAATGATTCGTCCGGAAGAGAATCATTGGGCTCAAAATTGACATTAGCCTGGGGAAGATCAAATATCAGCTCAACAAACACCAAAGACTTTTTAGACTTAGCCTTTTCAAATAGGAGATCAAATTCATGCAGTATCACGATCCAGCGTGAATACTTTCCCCCAAGCACCTGATGTGTCAAAACGTGGTACATGGGGTTCGAATCGGCAATGATAGTGGTGGTATGGAGCAAGATGTAATGTTGGAACTTTTGGACGGCAATGACTGCCGTGAGAGTGAGCTTCTCGACATATGAATAACGGGTTTCAGAGTCGATGAGACCCTTACTGAGGTAGTAGATCACATGCTCGTGGGTGTTGTTGTCTTCTTGTACCAAGACCATGGCGATCGTGGTGGTAGAAGCGGCAAGATAAAGGATATAATACTTGTAGTATTTGGGAGGTTTGAGCACAGGGGCATGTGTGATAGCATGCTTGAGACTATCAAAAGATTGTTATGCTTGGTCGTCCCAAATGAACGGGACATATTTATTAAGTAGTCTCATGTAACCCTGCATCTTTTGCGCGAAATTACAACAAAATTCCTTAAATAAGTTGCCTTCCCTTGCAAACTTTGAAGTTCCATGATGTTAGTGGGAGGTGGGAGAGCAATGATGGCTGCCACCTTCAGGGGATCAATGTGGATCCCATCTTTCGAGACTATGAAACCAAGGAGGCGTCCAGACTCGACGCAGAAGATACACTTGTGAGGATTCAAACTGATGTTATACTGCCTACATCTGAGGAATACCGCCATCAGATGGTCAATATGGTACTTGCATTGCCATGAATGGGCAGGTAGATCATCCAAGTAAGGTTCCATAAAGTCCTTCACGTCGTGAAAGGCGTACGACATGGCCCGCTGGAATGTGGCACCAGCATTTTTAAGACCAAAAGGAAGCTTGCGATATGCAAACGTACCCCAAGGATAGATGAAAGTTGTCTTGTGTTGATCAGTCGGGTGGAGCTCAATTTGGTTATAGCCAAAAAATCCATCCATGAATGAAAAGATGATGCTCCCCGCACAATTGTCGGTGATCTGGTCGATAAAGGGAGTTGGGTAATTGTCCTTAGGACAAGCCTTGTTAAGATCCCGATAATCGACGCAGACATGAATGTTACCCTATTTTTTAGCTACAGGGACGATGTTTGAGACCCATTATGTCAACGGGACAGGGTAGATAAAACCAGCTTTCAAGAGCTTTTCAATCTCTGCCTTGATTTCCGCAGTCTTTCGGGGGTGTACCAGCCACAATTTTTGCCAGACTGGTTTAGCATCAGGATAGGTTTGAATTGTGTGTGAAACAATAGCAGGGTCTATCCCAATCATCTCCTCATAAGTCCAAGCAAACACGTCTCGAAATTGTTTGAACAAGGACGTGAACATTGGAATCTCTTCAGGGGAACACTTATGGTCTAAACGAATGTATTCCACTACACCAGGAGTAACCGATATGTCGACCGAAATGGTAGGCTCAATGTTGGCCAAGTTGCCTTTAGAGTCTGTTTGACATGTGAGTGTCGAGGATTGAGAGCAAGGGTAGACATCTGGTGTAAAGATGGTGATAATGCTATTCTCCACAGTATCCAATGAAGGAAGGAAGGATGACCGATGATGGAGGTATTCCCACGGAGGATCATTCGTGCTCATGATTTCCATAATGGACTCATTATAATGAAAAGTTCAGAGCAGAGGATCGGGTAGGGAGGATGTTCGCTGTAGAGAATAGGAGGTGGAGGCCATAGCTAAGTGGTCCTCCGGGGCTGACTGGATAGACTCGTGAGTGAGTTCAGCGGGTGAAAGAGGCATAGTATCTCCAATTAGGTGTGTGGTGGCTTCATCAGGTACAAGCCATTGATCAATAGAGTTGGGGATAGATGAAATCTGAGAGGAGATCATGCTCACCGTGGCAACATGATTTGGGAGATCCTAGGTTGGAAAAATGCTCATCAGGGATGAGTCCTTGATGAGGCCAACCCCCACGCTTTCATAAGGATGCGAATATTGTCCAAGTAATGGAACATTATCGCTCGGATGAGTAGCAGTGTTAGGTGTATAGAAATCCAGTTGGTCGACAGTAACAATTCGGCCTTGATGGGGGAATTGTACTATGCGGAAGATAGATGATGCGACCGCAGTCATAGCATAAAACCAATTACGACCAAGCAGAATGTTGTAATCTAACGGGGAAGAGACCACTTCCACGTTAATGGTTGCAGTCTTTCCCCCCAACTCGACTACTAGAGCTTGTAAGATCCCATGAGGTTGAAAGCCACATCTGTCGAATGCTTTCAAGGTGGTAGGAGAACGGTTCAACTCGAGAGAGCCAATGGCTCTCCAACATGAAATCGACATGACTGAAGTAGAGGCACCTTCGTCCAAGACGGTACGATGGATTGTATTTATAGCAATGTTTGTGGCAACTTGAAATGCCAACGGATGGGAAAGCCTTGGTTTAAAGTATTCCAATCGAAACATAATGGTATTTGAAGAATCCAGATCAACCGCGTCGATGGCAGTGAAGAGATTCTTGTGTTGGTTAGGACAGTTCTGCAAGACATCAAGCATCGACATAGCACAAGGAGCTTGTGCCAAGTCCTCTACAATATTGTAGTTCTGAGCAGCTCGAGCATTGGGATTGAAAACAAATTTTCTAATCGTGCTTTTGGGTGGATGCGACACTGGCTTGAAAGAGGGCTTCTCAATGGTGAGAGAAGCGGGCGGTACGGTGACGTCGGGAATCGAAGTGGAACCTTTTTCAGTATTACTTCCAATGGCTTCCTTCGGCGGGACGGAGTCATACGAACGAGAATGGGTGTTCAAGTTGATGGTCTCACTACGCATCATGAAAACATGCGCAGTGGAGGATGCTTCTCCTTGGGAAGGAGAGGTGTGTGCGATTAGTTGCTGGTTTTGAGTGGGGAAGGGATTGTTGAGAACTACGGTAGTAGAGTTTCCCTTGAGAAACTTCTGAACTTCGTCTCGGTGGGGACATTATTTTGAGAAATGGTCTCCACCGCACAACAAACAAGGATACTTTAACTTCCTCTTCTGTTTGGTGTATTCCTGAGTGGGCTTGGGCTCCTGTTGGTTAGAATATTTCTTAGGTTTCCCTTTGTTCTTCTTCTTACCACTGGATTTCTGAGATGAAGCTGATTGCACAGAATTCACCTCTTCAGTGGAGGCAGGAGTGGTGGTGTTGGTAGTGCTTTTGCCAGCCTGTGGTGGTGACGGGGAAGAACCTTGGGGGTTCAACGAACCACCAGTTTGAATAGAAGGCTGGGAGGCAAGGGAACCAATGATGACATCAGCTTGTGGTCCCTTGGGTGGTTTCACGGGATTGTACGTAGGGCGAGGTGTGTCAAGAAAAATTTCGTACAATGTGCCAGATTGAGCATAGACCAAGTCTAAGTAATGGGCACGGAAAATAGCATGTTCCTTAGTGACAGCTCCTCCCATAGATACGTCTCGAGCTACGACAGGTAAAAGTGATTTTGTGAACCAGTCAGCTAAGAGTTGGTTCGGAATATGAGCCTTAATAGGACGTCGTCTTTGCCAGCATTCATGAATATGATTGGAAATATGAGTGGCAATGTTCTGGCGAAGGGAGCTCAATAAGTCCATACCAGTATCATAGCGAATGGGCAACTGGAAGTGGGTCAAAAATGACATAGCAAGAGATCGAAAGTCAGGAAAAGAATTGGGTGGTAGCTCAATGTACCACTTGGTAACTGGACTAGTGAGAGTCTGTTGAAATAACCTAAGACGGATTGATTCGTCCATCAAGGAGTTGGATGAACACCATAAATGGTATGTCATCACATGGTTTTTAGGATCCTCACCAGGTTTGCCATCAAATTTGGGGATATATGATGGCAACTTAACCGGAATGGGCGGCCACTTATGCCCATGGAAAATGGGATCATTCGTCAGATGATATAGGTTGGGTAAGTCCAAAGTAGCCAAAAAGGGCAGCTGCTGGTTCAACTGCGGGTACTGATAGCACTGATAAGGCATGTATGGACTGGTAGTACCTTGAATCGACTGGTTGTAAGGTGTTCCCAGAGGAAACTGACTGTAAGGGGGTGTGCCACCTGGACCGTAAGTAGGTCCGCCACCATAAAAAGGTGGTCCATTACCAGAATAAGGTGGCTCGTTACCATAAGGTGGGGGCCCACCTTCGCCGCGGGGAGGCGGTGGGCCACCTCCAAATGGTGGGGGTCTGCCACTACCGCCAGGATAGGATGGGCCTCCATCGCCTCCGCCGAGAGGAGGTGGTGGTCCACCGCCGTTGCCGAAATAAGGTGGGCCTCCACCGCCTCCGACGGGATGGGTTGGTGGTCCACTGTTGTCGTAGGAAGGGTAAGGTCCTCCTCAGCCACCTCCACCATAGTAGGGTGGTCCTCCACCACCACTAGTATGGGATGGTCCTTGATCATAAGGTGGAGGCCTGCCACCATCGGGGGGGTGGTCCTCTGCCTCCGCCTGAAAGGGGAGGGCCTCCACCTCCGCCGCCGGGGGAGTGGGCCATGATAGCCGGAATGAGGTGGTCCTCCGCTAGAAGGTAGAGGTCCGCCTCCTCTGTATTTGTGTGGGGGCCGGCCGCCTCCGATGGGAGGTGGGGGTGGACCAAATGGGGGGGGTGGGACTTGAGGGACCGTAGGTGGGGGTCCATGTTGTAAAACATTATGCTCGCCCCATAGAGTGTATGGATTTTTGGGATAAGGGATCCTGTAGAGTGCGTTTCCAGGATTGAGTTGTCCCGACACAGGGTTAAGATAACCTGGATACGCTTGACTCCATGGTGGTTGAATTACATTGGATGGTCCCCCGACATGAGATAATCTCATAGTGGAAGGTCCTGGAGGTAAGGAATTTCCAACGGAAGGACTGATGGGAACTCCTCCTACAGTATTATGGTGAAGAGACGGGGGTTTCTCCCCGGCAACAATTTGCTGACCACTAATCAAAGGTTGACCCAACACGAGTTGTTGATTATCTACTGTAGTATTAACATTACCGGTAAGGAAGGTAGGGGGTAAAGAGTATCCTCCCCGCATGTTTTGGGGTGGGGGAGGAATGGGTAATGTAACCGTGGTAATAACAGGTGTGTTGGAATGTTGTCCTTCAACAGGTTGAGTCGTTTGAGGTGTAGAACTGGTCTCCTGTCTGATGGGTGAATGTGTAGGAAGTGATGGTTGACCAAGTTTAGAAGTGGTTACGTGTTGTGTGGATGATTCTGGTGAATCCAAAGATAAAAGACGACCTGGGAGTGGTTGATAAGTAGGTAACGTTGGGTCTTCTACCCTTCATGAAATACTTTGTATTTGAATTTCATCACCCCTGGTACGTAATCACTCCAAGCGATCACAAATGGGTCCGAAGAGTTCTTCAGGAGTAGGCCAACTAGGTGGGGATGCAACAGAAAAATGAACCACTGGGTGGCCTAGAGATGATGTCTAATAAGCTGTTGCTGGACCAACAGCTACTGCAGGGTCATCCTAGGGTGGATTTAACCATTCCACCGATCCAAGCTCTCCCAGTGAAACGGAAGGTAGGTCTTGTGAAGTAGAAGTTTGCGCCTCTTCACCCTGTGGGGGGTTGGATACAGGTGAATCTAGAGGAAACATATGTGCTCCAACATTCAAAGTAGGGTTTTCGACTTCAGGTGACACGACCATGGCTTGTGGGTCCATCCTTACCTTCAAAATTATCTCCTGGTTAAGGGGATATTCGGGCGGTAAGTTCTGAATCCTACGGTACCTTCTCCAAGGAAAGTCAGCCAAAGTGACTAAAAAAAAAGTTTCTCCTAGGGTAAGCTAAACAAAAGAAAAGTAGTCCAGAAAAAATCCTACACAAATTAAGGCCGCAAGCAAACTTATGTGATAGGAGTGGATTCAAAAGTATGGAACCTCACAAGATTATCAAGGCTTCGCAAATCGCTATATACCGCAGGGTCCAACAGTAAAATGTGACAAGGAGGATTGGGACCATACCCTTGCCTAAATACCCGACTACCTGGACAGTACATGCATAGTAATCTCCTTGAGTGCTATTCTCGGTGTATTTCTCTACCAAGATGACCAAATGGTTAACTCAGTTGGCTTCAGGAATCCTAATGGTGTCTCTCGATATACTCAAGGTACGTGGGATCTCAAATCTGTAGTAGTGTTATATAATGCACAACCATACAACACGAGACCTTCCTATATATTACCGAGTACATGAAACACCTTTCTATATATTCCAAGTACGTGGAACACCTTTCGATATACGCCAAGTACGTGAAGTACTTGGTGGGTACGTGAAAGAGCTTCGATATACCTGGTTGGTACATGAAAGAGCTTCGATATACCGATAAGTATGTGGAAGACTACAATACCCCCATAATACAGTGCTGGCAAGTAACGACAGCTGCCATGTTTTACGACGCCGGAACACGTCTCTAACTTAACACACAAGTTACTAAAAATTTTACCCTAGTTCTACCGTTAATTTTATCTGGACGGTTAGGTGAATGCATGAGGTGAGTACATAAATGTAAACATAATGCATATCCTAACTACATGCAAAAAATATATTTTTCTTTTGATGAACTCTATATATGGGAACGAGAAATTTCTTTCCAAGTGATTTTACCAAAGCAACACAATCTCAAAATCTACCAAATTTGATAAAAAATACTCTTTTCGTTTTTTTTTTTTTTCCGTTTTTCCAAGCAAAACTCAAAAAATCAACAAGCATGACAACCAAATCTGAACATTTTCTTTTGTCTTTTCAAATCACAAACTAAGAGATGAAAAGAGAGAAATTTCCTATCGAGAGAACTCTAACTTTTCAATTTCACTATAATGGCTTAAAAGCATAAAAAATCAAGAATGCATACAATCTTTCCAAACATGGAATCACTTTTGTAAAAACTTGATCTCACTCGAATTTTTCAAGAAAATGAATGATTCATAATTCCCGAAAAGTACAAATGATTAATGTTTTCTCTCAAAATTTTGCAAAAGATTAATGAATGACCAATTCCAATGCATGAAGCAATTTCTACAATACTTTTCAAATGTACTTGAAAACAGTAAAAATGATGCACCTTTAATTTTCCGATGGTATGCCAAGATTATGACTTGATAACAATGATATTTTTAAGCACAAAAACCGAAAAGAAAGTTGATTTGCAGCACTTTAAACACTAAAGAAATTCTCAGAAAATGACAAGCACTCATATGGACTGAAAACACTTCAAAACACTCAATCAAACAACTGAATGCGAGCAAAGCTAAATGACATGTGCAAAGGAAGTCTAGGATCTAAGCCAATGGAAGGATTAGATCAGGTGAGGAGAGCAGGGAAAACAAGGCCAAGCAGATAAAGATGGAGGAAACCAAGGTGTCCATCACTACCAAACTTAAGCTTGTAAAAATGGGACCCAATGCAAATCCACACAAAAACCAAACAATTTCAACACACAAATAAAAAATAAATCTTTGATTGGATCTTGCAGCACATAGAGGGTCTGCACACCAAATCAAAACTCAAATCAAAAAATGGAGGGGGGATGCCCTTGTGCCAATTTTAACAGATCGGTGCAGTCTGTGTTCATACACAGAGCGACCGTCGCAGGTCACTAGTGAGGGTATTGCGATGATGTCGCGGAACACTAGTGGTAAGGTTGCAACGACAGCCCAAAAGACAGAGAACCGAGATCAAATCAACGCTTTGGTTCCAATGCCCAGGTGCGATGGGAAAGATCCAAACTCTAGGATCAATAGATCTCCAAGAAATGAGCAATAAAATGACTTAAAGATTGTGAGTACAGACTCATAGGAGGACTACAATCTCTTCAAAGTGAAGATATGATGGTGAAAAAGACTTAGGAGGAAAATAAGATGGCTTGCAAAAGAAATCAAATGAAAATGGAATTCAAATTGAAAACTAAAACAAAGTACTCCCCAATATGGTCGCCAGATTTGTTTGACAGACAATCTACCAAGAGAGGACTCGAGGCCTGATCTCCCTAGCTTAATGTAAGTCTAGAACAAATAGGACAGAATATAGAATACTTTCCTAGATCTAATTAGAGATCGAGTAGATAGATGCTTTACCTTTCAGATCGCTGATCCTTTCTCCTTGATGTTTGCTCCAAGCTTGATGGTCTTCAGATCTTAGCTGCAAAACCTATCAAGACAACACAGAACAAAACAAGTAGTAAAATGCACCTAAACAATAATAGATCTAAGTAAGCAGTTAAGCAGACAAACTACACAAAACATCATCAATGCAATGAGATTTGGTGGAAAGTATTTATATTACTTTATAATAAGGGAAAGTACATAGAAGGAAGTGATTACAACCAATGAATTAACGTAGCAATCCTTCTCCATCCAAGCCAATGCCAAATCCTCCAAAGGGATTATGGATCTCTCAAGGGATGAGTAGAGATATCTCCTAAGCTAATTTCACCAGCATGTAGATACTATAGACTTCCTCCCCTTGGAATGGGAATGAGCTTCACTTATATAGGACTAAGAGGATAGGATAGGTTGAGATATGGTAGGAGAGAGTTAGGGGATCTCAACAAAGGGCTCGGGAACCGAATTCCAACTCCCCTATAGGCTAGGGATATGGATCCACATCACTCTCCTTCGAGAATGGGATCGAAGATGCTCTTTTATCCAACTAACTGACATTGTTGCAGGCTGCACAAGGGTGAACTACGACAACCTAGAAAAATGGGTCAGTTAATCCCTCCAGTCACATGGAACTTCAAGGATGTTTACACTGAGTCTCAGGGTAGCAAGATTTAGGTGTAACACTATTCCTTTCCCCTGATCAAATTGTAACATTAATGATGATTTGTTAACCATATATCCAAATATGGGTATAATTTCTCAATTCCCTTCATCAACATTATGATATAAAGTATATGTAATGAAAAATAATGAATATCCAATATATATTTTTTTTAGTAAATGATGGACATGTTACTGATTCCTAGATCTTATTCAAATGATAATTGATAAAAAAAACCCTTCCCCACGGCTATTAATTTTATTGCAGTGACCACAACTCTGTTTCCATCACGCTCCTCAAACATGCAATTGGTTAGTTGGTTTGTGCTTCCATGATGAGTACTATTTATAAACCCGACAACATTTCTGGAAGCTTTGGGCCTTCCATTGATATATATGGAATATCCTTTATCTTGATTGTTTTTTTTCATTTTATTATAATTTGCACAAACTTCGTATATGCACACTCTTTAGATATATTTTTAGCCGACCCCAATGTCAGTAATCTTACGTTGGTCCAACATAATCCATCTATTCCAATTCACAATTATATGGAATTTTCACACCATCCATTTTAAAGAGCTCCATACCTTGAAACTAGATGGAGCAATTTGTTAACACCTAAATTTCACACACATGCGACATTTTGGCTAATCTTGTAGTAAGGCGTCATCAACATATTGCATGCATCCCATCGAAGACATCCTGATTAGATCTAGAAAGCAGCATGAGTCCGAAAATGCCAAAAAAATTCAAAAGCATAGGTAGCACGGTTACTCTTGTGATAGACCACACTACAATGCGTTGTTGGAACATTTTAAAAACCCACTATGTCATTCTAGACTTAGGATAAAATTAATTAATCATTTATGATTAATTTCCTGAGTTTTGACTAGGTAGAATAGGCCAGTTTTGTCTTTTAGTGGACCACATGCTATCCTCATTCACAAAAACGAATTTGGATAGATTCTGGATAAGATTTCCTTGGATTCTGTCTGATTTTATTCCATTCCTGAATTAGAAAGACACTATCCAGTTTTAGTTAGCTTTGTCCTGTTTTTTCTGCTTTCTAGTGGAAAAGATAAAGTTAGTTTACTTGGAATGTTTTGCCACTTGACCAATTCGACCTCCACATCATATCTAACCTTCTAAAGCCATCATTACATTCTATTTACCTCACTCATGAGCTTCCATACCATACTTTCCAAATTCGTGAGCCTCTAACACAGTTTTGGAAACTGCTTTTGCCACCTAGGGGGTTTTTTGTCTTTTCTAAGCCTTTCTTTTTGCTCTTTCCATATTGCTTCAAAGCAATTCGATTTTCTCCATGGAGGGTGTATTATATATTGTTATCATATCAATGAATAAGATACAAAGTGTTTTCCATAATTTATTCTCTCTATTCTTCTTCTCTCATTGTCTAAAATATTCCATGGTGAAATTGTCTTATGAATCTAGTTCCTAGTAATTGAAAATCTCACATGCGTATTGTCAATTTTGTGCCCGTGTTACACTAGCATGGATTTTCCTTCAAAATCCACACGACTGTTTAAAATAGCAGGACCATAACCACCCATGGTGCATTGAAGGCTCATCAAGGCTCCATCACCTCCAATAAATCGAATTTGGTCTCCCTAAGTACTTCGGTTCATTGAATAGCCCCCCTTTGTGTACTTTGGAGCCAAATCATGGAGTTAATGAATCCACATTTGGATCTAGTTGTTTCTTGGCCACTTCTTGGCCTATAAAAGGAGGCCATGGGCATGCATCTAGTAAGGATAAATTAGAGAAAGGTTATGTTGTTATAATTGTGTTGGAACTTATTCCACCTCTTCCCATACTTCCAAGCATTCTCCAAGCTTCCTTGCCACCTTCCTCCAAGGGGCAAGTGTTTCTCCTATTTTTCCCTCTTAAGTTATTTAGCATTTAGTGTGGACAAAAAGGACCTCCCTAAGGGATATTGTTGGCTTCCCTTTGAATCCCACACCTCCTAGGTGACACTTCTTGTAACAAGCTTGACCATTGGGCAATCTAAATTGGTTCTTGCATTTGCTCTTAGTTGTGGTTTGCATCCTCTCACCATTCTTTGTTTTATTTCAATTTATTTCAAGTTTTTGTTTTTATTTTTCTTTGATTCACTAACAAGGGATTGTAAGATCAATTTGGGGTCACTCACATTTGATTTATGTACTACAATATTGGCCTTATTGAGAACCTTATAGGATTTCTCCAAAGTGGGAAGTGCTACACTCCTCTTGTGCATATTTTCCCACAACAGTATTTATGGAAACTCCACTCTATTTGTGTTCATTTCTATTTAACTAGGTTGTTATTTGCTGAACAAATACTTTTGGGTACTTTTCTTGTGTAGGTGAAGAGGTCCATACCCTTCAATCCCTGAATTCAGCCTCCTTTTGGCCAGTTTTGTTGTTTACACAGTCATGCAGATCCCAACACCCCGAATGTGCTACCCAGGAATATTTTGCTTCGACAGTCGCGCTACCCACACATTTTAACAGACCCTTGCTCGTGCGGTATTATGTTCTATGTCTGTGTATCCTTTATGTGTTGTAATCGTGCTACAATGCACCAATGACTTCTCTTTCCACGCTACTGTGCATCTATTTTTCTGTTTTTTGCATTATTGTCTTTTCATTTTCTTTTTACCAAGTCGCTTACAATATTGTAGTCCCAATGACTACTCACTAATGAACAAGATTTAATTAACTTGTAATAGTTAGTTTTTCTTTAGTAATTATCCCACTTAGACCAATAATAGGGAGTAAAGAGTCCTTCTCTCTTGAAATCTACTTAGGTAACCAACTTTGGGGCTTTCAACAGACCTTATTGTTGTCACTAGTATTCAAGACATCTCATGCTCTTTGTTTACTTTTTATGTTTTTAGGATAAGTAGTGTAATCCAAATTTGCACACAAGAAAGGACCTAAAGACTCTACTCTCCCCATTTATTCTCTTCACATCGTAATTCTTGTGAGCTTGGTGCATCAAAAAAGGGTGAGAAGTGTGAAATACCTCCAATACACACTTACTATTTCATTAGCATTGTGTTAGCAAGCACCTTTAACATCTTTAGAGTTGGAGTTAAATCTCCATTTGCATTTACTTTAAGCTCTGTAGTTAATTGCAACAATCAGTTTTCTTATCTCACATGTGTTTGCATCACTAGCACACTAAGGGACCTTAAATCTCTTTAATTTCTAGTATTCTCTTCACCTTGCACTTCTTGTGAGCTTGGTGAATCAGAAAGGAAGGGAATTGTCAAATACCTCCCTTACACTCCTTAATTGAATTTGGACCCTTAAAATAAACATTTGTAAATGCCAACCAACTAAAATCCTTCATAGGAGGTCAAAAAATAACATTGTAGTTAGGTAGGATTGATTGGGATAGGCATCCATTAGTGCCCACCAATCTAGTTTCATTAAGTTTTTGAAACATAGCATTGTTGACTTATAGGGTACTATTAAATCCTGCTATCAACAAGTTTTAAAAGAAAATATGGAAGAAGTGAATTGTGCCCAAGCAAGTCAAAGATTAGGTATATTTTCCCTTCCCTCTCTAAAGAGCCATCATATTTTTGTGGAGATGACACCATACTACCCAAGATGAACCACTTATCCACACTTGATGTGGGTATCTTAGTCGCCAAACTTAGGATATATCCAAGGATAAACTGTGAGGGCAATTGAATCCTGAAGTTAGATATTACCATTGGGAAGTGTTTCTATTCCTTTCGGAACATAGCCCCATCATTAGTATAACTGGCTCTTTTTCACCTTCGCTAGTCAATCATTGCGTGGATCCCATTATCACCATTGATTGTGCTTTTGGAAGTTCCAGTTACATTTGATAGGAAGAACGTTAGGTATTTAGGTAATTTACATTTACTTTCTTTTTCAATACAAGTTCACTAACTCATAATTAAAAGAACCTACATGTGGGAGCACTTGCACTAAAACCATATCACACACATCACTCACTTTGCACCATTCTTGCATCTGTTGTGGTTGGCATATTTTTGCATTTGTTATGTTTATTTCCATCATCACTCTCACTTGTCACTAAGCTTTCAACATTGAGGAAAAAAAACCCTTAAGGAGGTACTGTAGACTGCAAGGCGGCCTATCGCCTCTCTCAAGGGGTGTTTACCCACTTTCTCCTCATGGTTCACATGGGATATACATTAGCTGAGGCCGCTCCCAAGACACGTTGATAGGATCATCTCGGCGAGGCTGCTACTTGATTGATTCATTTTATCCTCTTGGAGAAGGTGTCTATCCTTTTTCCTAATCCTATCGTGGAAAAGGAAACCATTCCTTTTCTCCCCTGAGAGATGCTTTGGATCCCATTGATCCTCCTTCTCATGGAAGAGGCCACATTCTATTTCCACCTCTTAGAGTAAATCCACATACTTATTCTCCCCATTTGGGACGGGGTCATACAACATCCTCATCTTCCCATAAAAGATAGAGATCACCACTACATATACCCCGGTCTCCACCTCATGGAAACCACACACAACATGCAATGGCAGTACCACTCCCAACCTACCATTCATGGATAGCTTAAATATCCCTGATTTGGTCAAATTGATCAGTGACCCTATAGCACATGATCAAGCATGGCTAGCTATGCTGGATAAAATTCCCTCAGATATTCCTAAGTTTGAAGGGAAATAAGGATATGATCTAGCCAATCACATCATGTCATTCCACTTATGGTGTTCCTCCAATAACATAGTGGAAGACTCAGTGAGGCTTCACCTCTTTCAGCGAACCCTTACTGGAACGACAACCAAATGGTATGTGAACTTACCTGGAAATACCTATGCCACCTTTGTGATATTGGCCACCACATTTCTCACATACTTTTATCTTCCCATTCGTAATAACCATGGTCTCGAAATTCTCATAGAATTTCTACAAAATACTTTTACCCACATAGAGGATCACATCCATGACTGGCGTAGACGCTGAAAATTGTGTAAAATAAAAATACAACCTTAGTTATTATCATATTGGTTCATCAAATCACCCCAACTGGCTATTGCAAAATATGTGGCAACCTCCATGCCACGAACTAGGGAAGAGGCCATCCTTAAATCCCAACATTTCGATCTTATCTATGCACAATCCAGATACTTGTACACCATCCTGCCTGATGCCCCTAGGCATTGGTCATTGGATCCTACACCTGTGGGTTCGTCACATTTGGAAAATGGGATTATTAGGTCCCTTTACTAACAAGGAAAGGTTCCTCCTCCTCCTACTCCCGCTCCATTTAACATAGCACCATAATACCCACCCATCCCTCATGTGTCAGCACCCCCTGCTCCTGCACCAAATCCTCCATTTGGTCAGTTATAGTATGGATCTAACAGTCCTACTTATTCTAATGCAAGCCAAGAATCGACGGTACATCCACCGCAAATGGCGCAAGACTCCCCTACATCCACATATTACGGGGCGCAAACCACATTTATCCAATCGCCGAGGTATAACCCTTATTACTAGTTTCCATGTCCTCCTGTTTCTTCCTCCATGCCACATTTGGTGGTTAATTTATTCCGACCTTCTTTCGCATAACAAGATCAATAGTTTGAGCAGTTGAACACCACAATTCCCCAGAATCCTAAAAATTAGGGGAAGAAGAATGGTAAAAACAAACGGAACTAGCAATAGAAGAAAGGGGGAAATCCCCCTCCCTAGTAGAACTAGAACCAGGATAACCAACCTATGGGGGCTAATAACCCCCCCAATAAATGGAATAACACTAACCTGAGGACCAATTACTCATGCTCCATTTGTGGAGAATATGGACACTACATGCACCATTGTCCTCTTATCCATGACTTCCAATAGTTTGTGGAATCCAAGAAGAAGACAACTGTGAACACCCCTCAGGATTATAACCCTACACAACGCTAAAAAACTGTCTTGTAACAACCCTTTTCCAATCAAGGGGTTGTTACTCAACAGCAGGAGCCCCGTCACTTCGGCGATGGCTGCTTCCATAACATCTATATGAACATGACATATATTAACCTCTAGACTCAAGTCAAAGGCTATGGTGGGACTGGCCCCCACAAGTAGAGGATGTGCCAACCCCTTCTGGGGGGCCCGTTGCAGATACCACGCCCAAGTGGTGAAGATATACCGCAGATCGCAAAGGTACCAATTTGTCACACCCCGTATAACCCCATATGAAAGCCTCTCATAATTACAGTATTGTGGATTACTTGGCTCATTCACTAGCTGTCAAGTCCATGTTAGAAGTGCTACAGTCTTTCCCAACCCAATAAAAGGCACTACTTAATGCACTGGGTGCCATTGACCCTTCTGATTCACGCTTGATGACCTTTGATCTTGACAAAGGTGAACCGTGACTACCCTCGTCTGTCGCATTCCAAGTCCCCGTTACAGTGAAAAACATTATGATTCATTGATGTATCATCGATGAAGGCACATCCACATGTGTCATGTCCTCTAATGATTGGAAACGATTGGGGTCACCTAAATTAGTCCCATTGTCTATCTCCCCCATGTATACAATGGAAGACCATCACAACCTAGGGGAATATACCAAAATGTTCCCATTAAGATGGGGGGGAATGTTAACAATTAATATCAAAGTAGTTGATGCAAAAATTGACTATAATATCTTGTTGGTTCGTAGTTACATGTATGCCATGAAGAAAATGGTCTCTTTAGTCTTCCGCATCATGATGTTTCCCTTTAATTGGAAGATAGTCACCCTTGACCAACTCAAATACTATGACCCTAATACCAACACCAACCCTGACAATGTCCTCCCCCTTATCTCCAAAACTAGTCAACACCCTTACATGGATATTTTCCTAAGAGTGTACAAGGACTCCAACTTTCTAGGGGTATATTCCGGTCCAGTACTTGAAATCCCTGCTTCGAATGATGGCCTTATGTGCACCATTTTCAACTCTAAAAAGGTGCCCACCTATCCCTTGAAATCATCATCAACACCTCCACTAAGCCATGGCGTTCATTCCATCAGTGCCTCCAATATTCCAAATATTGTTCTTATAGCCCCCCCCCCCCCCCCCCCCCGTGGGAGTGAAAGGGGCATCGATTATGGATCAAATGACTCTATCTAGGATCAATTTAGGTATACTTATGTGGCACCTTATGCCACCCTACCCAGAGATGGATTCTAAACCAATATAACACTATGATTTTGTTCCTATATCGACTATTACCCCATCTAGACCGTTCACACCATCTATACTGAGCACTGATCCTACGACACCTATGACTAATCCACTGATGGATGTCACTAAACCCACAAATAGGAGCATGATACAACCTAAGTTGAAATCCCCCCTCAGACCCAACCCTGCTCCTAAATCATCATTGGGGTTTGTGAAGCTTAAAGCAAGGGGCATAACCCAACATTGGTTAAAATCCCCAGTAATGACAACCACTACTCTTATGACAAGGGTCACTCCACCGTGTGCCCTATGCAAGAAACAAGGCCATGCGACCAACATGTGCCCCACCTCGCAGGAGCTTAGGATTCTTCTCAATACCACAGTTAGTGTGGCACATGCTCCACCTACGGTAGTAGGGGGCACCCCATCTTCAACCAATATGAAAACTAAGTCCAAATCCTTACGCACTAACCATGCATGTTCAATTTGTTCTCAGTTTGGGAACTATACGCACCATTTTCCTAATCTCCCTCAATTTCAGGATTCCTTGACAACCATTTGCCTCACCCAACCTTTGGTTGAAGGTCCTTCAACTGAACCCCAGGAAATAGCCTCCATAAGTGTTATCACTACATTGGCGACAACACCCGTTGTGCCTATCTCATAATTGTCAATTCTGACAGTACCCACCATTGAGCCTCCTACGTTGCAAGGCCCACCACCTACGGATCTTATAATGATAACACAACATGATCGATTCACATTCTATGGGTATCATACTCACATTATTCCCAATGAGTCCATCACATCCATTCTTGATCAATCCAACCCACCTTTGGCACATACACGTCTTCGTGCCAGGGTTCGACGCCCATGCTGAACATGTGGCGATACTTATCACTTCTTGTTCCAGTGTCCCATTTTATGTGCTGCACAAGAATCCATTCTTAAATTGATGAGGCTCCAAGATCAACTCTCCTACCTCAGCACAACCCCATAAGGATTACCCACCGAGGAACTTGTTCCCCCTCCACCAGATACCATCGATATTGCATCATCCTTGGACGGTCTACTTATTAGTGATGATCCATCATCTTCCAACGAAGACCTAGATCCTCCGCAGCCTTTTCCCAGTTCCTAAAAGCGCTAGGGGATATCCTTTCAAATTTTGGATACTCATTATGAGCATATTAACACCTCGATACAGCTCAAGGTTCTAACATTAAAAGTTCCCCACCACAATAAGGGTGAAACCATCTTTTACCCTTTACATTGACCACTCACACAATGCAACATTTTATTTTTAGTATTTTCGATCTCTTTGATTGAGAATAAGACCATATTTTTTATGCAGATGACCCCTGGCTTAGATAGATATGATAACTTTGTAGATGACGTCGATCATTGATCAAATAATCTAGCATTGGCTGCTTGGGCCATTTATACCCCCTCCCAAAATATCTACCACACCATAAGCATTTGCCTTGGGGCACTTACAAACAACCAAGCATAATATGAAGCCATTATTGGTATTTTAAGTGACGCCATCCACCTTGGAATACACTATATAGATGTACACCTAGGATCCCAATTATTTTTCTCTTATCTCAATGATGTCTTTTGTGTCCTTAACCCACTCCTCTTTTGTAAGTTTTTGCGAGTGTGCTTCCTAGTGCAATCGTTTGAAATCATCACATTCACACATGTCCCTAGGAAAATCAATGCATTCATCGACCACGTCACAAATGAGGTGTTGGATTGGCATCTGATACACCAATCATCTATCTGACCCTACATACATAAACAACACATGTATATATGTGTGTATTGTTCATCATACAAAAAAGTGCAAGTCCCTACAACTACACATATAGGACATCAAACATATATATAATCATCATCATCACATCAAAACATCACATACATACATTTGACCATACATGTGCTGCCAAAATGGTATATATATATATATATCACCAAGAAATAATGTATGTAATGTACAAGATGTGGCCTCAAGGGCCATATCCAAAAAGAATTAGATGCCTTATGGGGGATACATAAAAAATCATCCTCCCATAGGATATATATATATATATATATATATATCACCAAGAAATAATGTATGTCATGTACAAGATGTGGCCTCAAGGGCCATATCCAAAAAGAATTAGATGCCTTATGGGGGATACATAAAAAATCATCCTCCCATAGGATCCATCTCTACAAATATGCAAAATGCGGCCGAATTCCCTATACAAAATATAGAGTGTCTAAAGCACTCACATATAACTCAAAGGCACTGGATAGTTTGGTCCTTGGATCGCCAATGGCCACACCACCTATGTCGCTCCTGCGGCCTCCCCTGACTAGTGCCTCGGAATGGGTCTTTGTCTCTAACGAGGTCTCTCCTCTACTGCTACATCTAGTCCCAATCAACCTTGTGTATCGCAATCCCGATGGAATGATATGACCAATATCCACGTCACTCAGAGCCACCCAACCCCTAAATCTGCTGGCATATGTAGAGTCATTTCCATCTCATCATCCTCAATCTCAAAGAGTCCCCCATCCTCAATTACATCTATTATAGATCCAAACCAACTCTCCAAGTTAGCTAGGATCACCATGGCATGGTCCCGTAATACTACTCTGTGAGGGAACATCCCCAACTACAGCTCTACTTGTTGCGCCAATAGTGGAACCAAGACCTTCTACAGCTCCCATCCCTTCCTCCTACATGCAGCTATGTCCCGCAACCCGTGGGGGTCTCACTGGTCCCACATCTGCATCACAGATAAGAACCCACAGTCAGTATCGAATATACATAGTAAAAATATGCATAATCAACATCTAGGTGAAGTAAAAATGACTATGTAAAAGCATACATACATGTCATACTTGTGAGGTCCCACATGTTATCTAGAGCCAGTAACTCTATGTCACCCTGGTAGTCCATGCCACTCCAGGGATACCTCTCCATGTGGCCTATCCTCTACTTCCATACATCCAGATTATGTGGGGTGAAGACATGGCCTATCTCACCCCCACTAGAATGGGGAATCACTCACCCCTAGCACACCATCTGGGGCTCTTGAGGCCCCCTCGCAGGTACCACCACCTGTCGCCTCAAGGTGGGAAAACGTTCAAAAACGTATGAGGACAACACACTCTTGTACTGAAAATTCCTCTCGCCTCTACCACACCAGGAATCTATCAACTTTTCCATCAGGACCCTTAGCAACATGGGCCCCCATGGAAATCGGTTCCCTGCTATCACCCTCTCCACCAACCCTAACTAACCTCCAATAATCCTGTGTGGGGAGGACACTCACAGAGCGACGGTCGCTACTTCTCAAACAACAAGGATCTAAATATGACTCATGAGGATCTACCCTAAGATCATTGCCTTGGCATCTCCTCCACAATACCGGTCTACTCGACCCAGGATACTATGATAAGCTCTTAGTTGAAGATAGATTGACTCACAAACTCCTCGAGGAGATAGACCCATCATGAAGTAAATGTCTTGGTCTGTAATAATGAGATCCATATCTCCCACTTGGAAGACCCTTTGGTCAGGGTCCCACATCCTGATGATCCTCTGTAGTAGAAATTCTTCAAAGTGGAGCAGGGGGCACTTGAAGGACTTCAAGAGCCCTGCATCCTGAAGTGTCTAGGTGACCACTTAATAGCCGGTCACCTCACCCACCAAGTTATAATAATGGATCTCTCACCACTCAACAACATGCGGAATCTCGGTCACTCACAAACACCTGCAAGCATCAACAGCACTACAATAGGATTCATCCTGGCATCCAAAATGTGAGCTTATCCTTAACATCACCCAGTGCACCTTTTTCTAAAAAATGTGTGCTAGTAGCGCGACATCCATAAATATCAGCCGCGTGGAGTGTGGCTATATGTTAGTCCCTCACATGACCATAACCATGCAATTATTATTCATATCGGCCATGTTGTCAGCATGACTATACAGTAGACAGTCGCGTTGATCCAACACGTAGCCAAGTCTTTCTTTACTCGTGCGCCGTGTAGAAATCACAAATTTACCACGCGATATTCTGTGCGCGATTTTAAAAAAACACGTGCAGTAGGTCACCCGCGATAATAGGTTTTCCCACACAACCGTGGGAAAACCTAAACTTGTGCGCAGTCTCCCTTGGAACCATAAAAAAGGTTGTACAACCCTGTAGATTTCCAACCTAAAAGCTAACCCATATCGAAATGACTAGGCTAAGGTTTAGGCTTACATGGATCTTGCGGCTCGAAAATTGGACACTTGGATTGCTCAGAATCACCACCAACCACTCTGGATAAAAAAAGATGAATAAAGTACAAATGACTTTGAAAAATGGGCCCCACCCCTTTTATGGAGTTTTGAGCTAATCTTCAAACCTTCATCACGACCAAACCATAGCTCCGTTTGAGAAACTGTTCACACCACTAGAATCAACATTTCGAGACCTCCATAATTCCTATACTTGCACTTATGTTTGCACACTGTCCTCTTCAAGTCATTTTTGCATGCACTCCACAAGTGCACTATGTTTTTTGTTATTATTTCTACATCGTCAATACCTTTTCCATGTTATTTATTGCACTTAGGTATTTGTGTCGTGTGTGCAGGACAACAACCAAGAGCAGACTACCTCTTCTTCTTCCAATATAAGAATAAGACTCCATCCCTCAACAATGGAACCATACTTCTCTCATAGGTATCATATTGAAACTGGAATATAGGAAATGCTTTCCCTCTATTTTCATTGCATCTACCAAATATTCTCGCTGATAACCATAGGGTCCTCATTCTTGGCAAATGATGTGCCATCAATATCACTACTGAAGATAGCATGTTTCCCCCATGGGTGTGTGCACCATTTCATCCCAATCATAATTTGACACCCATGATGTCGACCCCCCACTAGTCTGAGGAATTTGATCCAAGCTTGAAAATATAAACCCATAGTTCATCATTTTATAGTTGCACATTTACTCCCCCACCTTCAGCAGTCGATTCCGTCAAATTCCTTGGGACATGTTACGATCAAGACTCAAATTTGACCACTCATAACCCCATGAGCAATCTACTATATGAAAATATTCCTTGTATCACCACCCCTGCCAAGACAACAATGGGGCCCCCACTAGGGAAGATTTTAAGAACCCCCCCTAGATTTATATGTATAATAATTGGCGAATCCCCATGATACATAGGAAACATTGAGGGCTATTTTATCAAGAATATAATATGTATATATATAATGTTTTGGCAATTTTTTTCATAAAATTATGTAATCCTGTAAAATATTGGCGAATCTTTCATAAATGATAAAATATTCCAAAATCTTGACAAATCTTTCATTAAGTTATAAAACCTTATAAAATATTGGCAAATCTTTCATAAAATTATAAAATCTTGGTGAATATGTCTTTGAATTATAAAACCTTGTAAAGTCTTGGAGAATCTTTCATAAAATTCTAAAATCTTAGAGAATCTTCATTCAATTATATACTTTGCACCTTTGTTGTAGTGCTTATGTGTTATTGAGATGGAAATGTTACTCAATAGGTAATATATAAATTATCTATTTGTAATAACTAATATAACTTCATGGAGATTGGGTAACACCTTTTAGGATGAACCCTTCAAAACGTTGACCGGGGTGGGGGAGAAAGGGGTTGGATCTAGTTGCCTTAAGGTTTTTGATAATTGATAAAGGATAATGATAAGTTTCCAATTTCATTTTTAGTAGTTTACTCTTCATCTTTGAACCTAATTTAAAAGTCAGTGGGAAACAGGATGGAAAGGTGCAAATCAGCTAGGTCTCCAAAATGAGCTAGAAGGTACAGACATTGATGAAGAAAACAACATAAAAAAGGTTTTCATGGAAATTAAAACCTACAATAAAATATGGTCATTAATATAAGATTAAGTGAACCCTAGTTTATATTATATTGACGATTTCAATCCAAATAATGAAAATGGTAGAATTAAATGACAAAAGTAACTATGGTCAATCCTTGTCACTATGAAAATATCCTCTAACAAAATCTCAACCATCTTCGACAAAATCCTAAAGACCCTTGTAAGAAAAAACCCTTCTACAAAAATGATTTCCATAGATAAGAACCTAGAGGCAGACCATCAGTTGCACGCAAGCTCATCTATGGTCATTTAAATCATGAAGATTCCATGCACCTGCTATCATCTACTTCCCCCATTTTGATACAATTTTAGCTATGGATTATGACATCGTTAAGCTTATAAGAAAGTTCATGTTCTTTTATCGAGTGACTAATCCTTGGTAGTTATATAAATCATCTTCATGTATGTTGCAGACCTCATCTCCAAATAGATTAATTTACAACGTCTTGTTGCCCCATACCATACATATCATTCCAAGAAAGATCAACAAATGAGAGAAAATGACTATTAGGTGAAGCTTCTAATTCCAACTTTAAAATTCATTCATTATGTTGAAAAACAAACATTTAATCCACTTTCTAGTTGTTGGATGTATTGTTGAGGAATTCTACACACTTCCATCAAAACCTCAATGGACTTCCATTCATAATATCTCCCATTGAACATTTCAACCATCAACTCCTATAAGAAAAGGTTGAACCACATGTTCTGAGTCTAAGTAGAGGTGGGTTTGTTGTTGTAGAAACCTTGAACAAGGCCCCTTATCCTTGTGAAAGGAAGTGTACAAAGGTCTCTTTTCCCCACCCCCTCTCATAACAAACTTTACTATCACTCTTAAGAAGACAATCCTATATGTTGTAGCTTGAACACTAGTTGTAAAGGAGGTTCAATCCACTATAGACCACCATCACCTCTGTCCACTACAAACTGTGGACCTAATGCATCCAAAAACCACACCAAGGGGTAACAAGTAACAACCACATTAACACACTCACACCATCATTTGGACCAAAACTTGGAATTTTGAACACATTGGCCATAAGGGAAATCATAGTCACTGATATGGAACACCTTAATGAAGAATTGAAGCACCTCAGAAAGGTCCTTAACACAAATTTTTATAAAAGTAAAGAAATTGAGAAGGCATTTATAAAGGCACGAAATTATGAGAAAATAAAGCATGTTAATGTGAATGAAAAATTGGTCATACTTACTTACATTCAAGGGACAACATATAAAATAGATAAGATTCTTAAGAAAAAAGAAAATGAGGATAGCCTTCTCTCCCCCAAACTCCTTAAGAAAATTATTAGAAAAGGCTAAAGATCTTATTGATCCCAGACTAAAAAGGGGAGTATATTCATTTCCATGCTCTTGCGAAAAGTGTGTATTGTTACACCAAAATGTCATCACCCTTGTGCAAGTGTCGCAAGTGTTGCAAGTGTTGTCATCCTGACTTAGTGTCGTCGCCATGACCGTTGCAAGTATTGTCCTTATGACCAAGTGTCGTCATCATGACCGTTGTGATAAAGTCGTCATCTTGACCATTGTGTAAACTCTGTGCTCTGACCCCTAAACTCATTCTGGGTTAAAACACTTCCAACTGAGAGATTTTCCTTGCCTAGTAGACCTCTTTGAGTAGGATGTCGCACTTCTCCTTCATCTAGGGTGTGATGTCAGAGTTTCTAGTCATCTAGGGTGAGACACTGTTGCACTTTGTCTCCCTATAGAGTGCGACGACCCCTCTTTGTTGCTCTGTGTCCTCTACCAGGGTGCGACGAGGTTGGTTAAAGGCTATTTTTGGGAGTCTCAAGGTATTTCTAGAAGTTTGTTGAGGTGGAGGCCTATCCCTAGGCTCTAGGTGAGGTGGCATTTCGGTTCCTAACCTAATGGGAGGATCCCTTAACCATCTCCCCCTAATCCTTAACCTACCCTATCTCTTTATCTCTATATAAACACCCACTCTCTCCATGAGAGGGGGGAAGGTCTATGGTATCCTTATGCTGATAGAATCCATATTGGTGATTGGGAAGCTTGTACTGGAGACTTGGCTTGGACATGTTGGATGGAGGATGTGACGTTGAGGCTTTGGTTGTAGCTTCATCCTTTCTATGTATTCCCACTTTTATACAGTTAATATAATCTCTTTCCATAAATTGTTGTCTTATTGATGATGATGTTTAGAGTTTTCTTTCTTAACTGTTAACTTAGATCAATCATATGAAATGTATGCTTTTACTGTTTGCTAGTATCTATATGTTCAACAGGGTCTTGCAGCTTGAGATCTAACGATGCTGGAGCATTGGATCAACAAAGAGTAAGGGATCTGCAAATTTGAGGTAAGCTATCTATCTACTAGTTTGCACTTCTATTGATCTAGGAAAGTAGATCTATATTCTGTTCTATTTGTTCTAGACTCACATTGATCTAGGGAGATCATGCCTTAGATCCATCTTTGGTGTATTGCTCGATAATAAAGCTGGCTACCATACTGGGGAATGAACATAGTTTTAGTTTTCGATTTGAATTCCATTTTCAGTTGATTTCTTTTGCCAGCCATCTAAATTGCCTCCTAAGTCTCTTTCACCATCAAATCTCCACTTTGAAGATTCTGATTACCTTCCTTTGAGTTTGTACTCCTCATTTTCAGACCACTTCATTACTCATTGTCTGGAGAATTGGTTCATTTTTTTAACTTAGATCTCGCCTATCGCACCTGGTTAGTGTACTCAGAGCGACATTGTGTCTTTTTTATCTCTATTCATTGTCTGCTGGCTTCTCGTCGCAACCCTTCCATTGGTATACTGCGACATCATCGCACTTCTCGCATTGGTGAACTGCGACATCGCACTGTGCACATGCACAGAGTGCGCCGATCTGCCAAAAGTACCTTACAGGCACCCCTTCTCCATTTCTGATTTGAGTTTTGGTTTTTGTACAGACTCCTCTGCACTGTACCTTCCAGGCAAAGACCCTTTTTGTCCAGCAGTGTTTTTTGGCTTGTTTGTATTGGTTTTTGGGTCTTTTGAGATTTGGATTCATGTTTGGCCGTTTGAGTCAAACCTATTGTTTTGCTCGCATTTTTAAGCAAAATGGGTTCTATTTTTGAATCATGGGGGGGGGGCATGAATCGTGCATCCTTTAGTTGTTCTGACCCATCTCAAGGTTTTGAGATCATTTTTGGTTTGGCGTGACTAGCTTGTTTTAAAGATTTGAAAAGTGTGGGACACCCATGTCTTTTTGAGCCTCTTTCTCTTGGGTTATGCATCTTGTTTCCTTTACATGCTAAGCTATCTAATGGTTATTGGAAAATATTGATTCTTTGTCTCTGCTTTAGTTCAAAGAAAAGCTTGATTTTGTCACTCTTTTGCTATATTCATGAAATTGGAAAACATAAGTATTCTTCTTGCTTTAATTTGATCATTTGAAATTCTTGGTCTCACACTCATAAGAAGAATAAAGATTCGTTTCAGATTTGTATGCATTTGAGTTAGATAATATTGTTAAGTGCTTTCCTTTGTCTTGCATTTGACTGGAAACATTTGTGAAATCCTTCTTTCCATAGCTTAGATGTGTCTTTTTCAACTGTAAAAAGATAGGAAATGAGTTATAATTATTCCATTTGGTAGATCTTGAGCCTTTCTTGAGTGTCTTTGAGTTGTTTGGGTGCTTTCCCTTTTTCTTTGGGAATTTCTGAATGATTAGAAGTGTTGTAGATATTCTCTCACTTTCTGTATATAGATATGAAAAACGTTTAGTTATCAAATTCCATTTTTGGTACATGCATTTGAAAATTGAAAGTGCTTCATTATTTTTCCTTATACATTGTTAAGATTAGTTTCATCTTTCATTTTCTTTGCGCTTTTTAGCTGATTATTGCAGAAAGTTAGAGTTATTGCACTCTAGGAAGGAATTCTTTTTTTAGAGCTCCTTCACGTACCCACCAAGTACCATAATCCGTACTTGGCGTATATCGAAGGGTGTATCACATACTCGGTAGTATATCAGAAGGTCTCTTGCCGAACGGTTGTGCATTAGATAGCACCACTATGGATTTGAGCTCCCACCTACCTTGCGTATATCAGGAGACACCACTAGGATTCCTGAAACCAACTGAGTTAACCATTTGGCCGTCTTGGCAAAGCAATACACCGAGAACAGCACTCGGGGAGATTAGTACGCACGTACTATCCAAGTAATCAGGTATGCAGGCAAGGGTACGGTCCCAATCCTCCTTCTCGCGTCATATTGTTGGACCCTGCAATATATAGCGGTTTGCGATGCCTTGACAATCCCATGAGGTTCCAGACTTTGAATCCACTCCTATTCACACAGTTTGCTTGTTGCTTTTAGAATTGAGTAGTGCTTGACTTGTGTGGTACTTTAAATACTCTTAGGAAGTTTAGATATGGAAGATTCTTCCGGGACTACCAACCAAGAGGCCCCTTTCCAGGGTATGCCATTTGTTATTCCCCCTTGTGGAACAGTTGGTCCTCCCTTTATGGCTACATTGAGTCTTCATGGATTGACAATATGATTACCAGTGTGGTTATTCTCCAATCCAGTTACACCAAGTGCACCAATTGTGTCAAACCTAGGTCCTTCACCACATGAGCATCAATCTCGTGGTGACCCTTCTCCTTCTCCATCGAAAGTTGAATCGGATTCCAGCTCTTCTTCTTCTCCTACTGAAAACTCTAATGTTAGTAAGAAGGCGAGTGAGAAGAAGAAGAAGAAAAGGAAGATTAAGAAGAAGAAAGATAAGAAAGAGACCAAGCGTCAACCATCTTCCTCTGATGGCACTCATTCTATGAGAACATATCATAAGCCCAAGTTCCCTTGCAAACTTTGCAAGGGTGATCACCTTCTCAAGGATTGTCCCGGTCTTTCCCGTGTGTTAGAAGTGTGGTCTAAAAACCCCAAACATCTTGTATCGTAAACCTATGACCATCATGTTGATGATACTCCCTCGACCAGTGACCCATTGGTGAAGGGTCAGAAGAGTAGAGCCGCGGACCCTTGCTAGCTATGCAAGGGAATGCATCGTACTTACCTTTGTCCAAGCATGGATGAAGCTTCGTAGTGGTTGGAAGATATTACTAGTTCTCAACAGGTGCTTCCAACAAGTGATAGTAAGTTGTCCCTCGACCCCACGCTAGTTGACCAAGTGATCAATTCAGTTTCATCCATAATTGATCCCACTCTTCCTTCCAAGAGTGAAGTGATCGACTCACTGTCATCCCCACTCGATCCCTCTCTTCTATCAGAGAGCGTTCAGACTGCAACTGTCAGCTTGACACAGTCTTCATCTCATCCTACTCTCACCGATGAGAGTGAATTGGAAACCGCTGATGTTTTCCTAGTCATTTTAGAATGTCCTAGGCAAGGGGAAACCCTATCCATTCCTATAGGACCCCCCCCAAGTACTGAGGTCATTTCCTTTGATTGGAATGGTCTAACAAAATATCATCTTCCTTCGAGTATTCCTTTTCAAATATCTGTAGGAGTTTCCGATAAAGAAAAATTTCGTACGATAGTTGATGAGGGAGCTTCTGTTAGTATTTTATCCTCAACTGCTTGGAAAGCTATAGGTTCCCCTCAGCTTGTGCCAGTAACTGACCATATTTTGGCTTTTAATAGAAGACCTACTATACCTTTAGGGATTCTCTCGCAGTTACCTATCACGTTGAGAGGTAAATATGTTTATGTTGATGTCATGGTTGTCCAAGGTCCTTTAGATTTCAATTTGCTCCTTGGACGTGATTATGTCTATGCTATGCAAGCTGTAGTGTCCACGCTCTTTCGAGTGATGTATTTTCCGCATCATGGGAATATTGTGACCATTGATCATGTTAGGATATTCCTATACTCCATCCTAGTCCCACCAGTATTTTGATCCTTTACATTTTCAATCATGCATGCACCTTTAGGGTTTGCATGCATTCTAGGGTTTGCATGGATCCTAGTCATCAGTCCAACACCTAGCCCTCAGTTAGCCAGCCCCCAAAAGCTTCTCACTATTCAGTTTTAGCCCTCCAGTTGCTTAATGCACCCTTCTTCCTTGATTTTAGGGAGCAACTCGCCCTTCTTCACCTACCAGTCCAGTTGTCACTCAGTTACAGTCAGTTACAGTCAGTTACAGTTAGTTACAGTTAGTTACACTTAGTTACACTTAGTTACATTGAGTTACACTCAGTTACAGTCAGTTACAGTCAGTTACACTTAGTTACATTCAGTTACACTCAGTTACACCTACCAGAGTTAGTTTGACTGATGGTTGATAGTTACTTGAGCATTGATGACTCCACTGATGATGATGAAGACTTCCAGTTGCTCTCCGATGATCATGAGGACACCTAGTTGTGCTCCGATGACACTCTATTGATCTTATGATCACTCTGAGAGGCTAATTCAAATTGCCACCTTAGGCATTCGAATCCTCTCTACCATTGTACTATTTATTTGTCCATACTGTGATTAATTAATTAGTGTGTGTGAAGTATTATTGCTTCTATCCGAGTTCTACTGTACCATATTATTCTGTTGCTCATTATACTGTATTGACCACTCTTCTTCCATTTTCTTGCTTAGTCATAATTATTCTCTTGTGAGGTATATATCATCTCTTATATCTGCTGAGGATTTTCACAGATCAGCTTTCCTTCATGACACCCACTCATCATATGACTCCTAGTCATCAGAATTCCTTGAATGTTCCGCATGTTTTAGTGGTTTCTTCCCCCTGAGGATGGGGGGTACGAGCACGGTTTATGTTATGTTTCAAGCTCGTTAAAAAATGAAACCAACCACCCTAGCATAGTTTCCCTTTGGTTTCAAGCTTGCATAAAAATGAAACCCATTGGAGCACAATTTTATTCTATTTCAAGCTCGTTAAAAAATGAGATAGACCCCTCTAAGCATAGTTTACCTTTGGTTTCAAGCTTGCATAAAAATAAAACCATCCATTGGAGCATAGTTTTATTCTATTTCAAGCTCGTTAAAAAATGAAATAGACCCCTCAAGCATAGTTATTGTCTATTTCAAGCTTGTGTAAAAATGAAATAGATCTCCCTCCCATCAGTTCGAGTCTCTCACTAGAATTAGAACTTGAACCTTCATTTCATTTGCTTCTTGTTTTCCCCCCCTTGGTGAACATTTTCATATTAGTAGCCAGGTTGGTAGTTGGGTTTGCAAGCAGCATTTTTAGACGAAATGAAGCTTGGGGGGCATGCCACATGTCGTACTGTCAGCAATCATGTTGAGGGATCACCACCATGTTAAGCCACTAGAAATCATGCTGGGGGAATTTACCAACCTTTGGGTGTCATGTTGGGAAGGAACTCGTCAATGGGCCTTAACCGTGAGCATAGTTTACCTTTGGCTTCAAGCTCATTAAAAAATGAAACTAGTAGTTTGAGTAGAGTTTACCTTTGGATTCAATCTCGTTAAAAAATGAAACCAGTAGTTTAAGCAGAGTTCTATTCTTGTGTCAAGCTCGTTAAAAAATGAAACATATCATTTCCCTTTGAGTCAAGTCTCCTCATAGACTTAGTACCTGAACCTTCTTTTCACCCGCCTATTCCTTAGGTGATTGAAATGAAGCTTGGGGGCATGTCTTCAACCTCTGGAAGTTACGTTGAAGTCAACTCGATTGCCTCTCCACACCACGTTGGAGCTAAGTCACTTACTTCTAGCAATCATGCTGGGGGCATGTACCAACCTTTGGATTTCATGACGGGAAGAAACCCACCATTGGGAACATTTTCGAGCATACTTTCCTTTTTAGGTTTCGAGCTCATTAAACCATGAAAATTATCCCGAGCATAGTTCATTTTCTGTTACAAGCTCGTTAAAAAATGAAGCCGGCATCATGAGCATTCTTCCAACCTATCTTCGAGCTCGTTAAAAACAATAAGATCGCATTTGAGCTTACTTTTCACTTTTTTCGTGCTCTGGTTGAAACATTAAAAGTGGTTTGAGCTTACTTTTTACTTTTTCGTGCTCTGGTTCAAATATGAAAAAGATTTCGAGTGCTTTTGATACCATTCTCGTGCTCGTTAAAAAAGTTGAGTAAAAAGGTGTGTTTAACGAGTATAGGTTTATCACTTTATCTGGCCTCACTAGACTATTTACAGAAAAGGAACTGTGCCGATTTTACTTTTCCTTTGTCATACTCGGTCATCAACCATGACAAAGTTGTTCATGGAGTCCTTTTTAAGCTCTTTTCAGACTCCCTAAATAGGAAAAGATTGCCAAACGAACTTGATGCTTTCACGCTTGTAAAAGCATTTGAATGATTGTCTTTCTGGTGATAGTTTACCCCTTTTTCGGACCAGGAAGCACTATTTACGAAAAAGGAATACTCCAACAAACCATGGCTGGAAGAGTTCTCTCTCGTGTTGTTTTACCCTTTTCCGGGTGAAGAGACTAATTTTACGAAAAAGGACCTTTTGGAGTCTCCTTTATTTCTTTTCAGATTCTCTAAACATGAAATGACGCCGAGTTTTCCTTCTTTGGACTCGTTAAATTTCAAACATTGAAGGGCCCATTATGGAATGAACCCCTCCTTTCCCAGGTTCGTAAAACGTTTGGGATTGGACTCATTTATGAGATGAGCTATACCAAGCATCTGGTTACACTCATCAAGCTCATCAGAAACACATGAGGCAATCATCAATCATGATGGGGAAAAAGGGAATATTTTATGTTACATCTTAATTACGGCAGTACATAGTCACTCTTGAACATGGCACTCATTTTCATTTGCATTTAGTACTTGGGTAATCTGTTTGTCCTCGAGTCTTATCAATTCCATGAGTCGCGTCGCTCCTTTGGGTTAGCCAAAGAATGCTTCCACCATCAGTCACATTGGGAGTCAGTATCATTCTCATCATGTCAATACTGCCAAGTCATGCCATGCCCATGTTCAAGAGATATTTCATTACTCATCATCTGCAGTCAGTATACCTTCGATCATGTTGGTCTACCTTGAGTCAGTCTTGCACATTACGCTATTGTCCAATCTACACCAAACATTTGTTATCGAGTTTCATGTCGATGATGGGGGAATTCATCATGGCCCTCCCTCGATGGGTTCATCCTCGTCGACTTCAAATAATCATCCGAGGATTGAACTTAGAAACCAACCAAGTACTTTGGGCCTGCATACCTTAATGGTAGGTTACCTCACTTTCAACATGAGTTCACCTCATTGACTCTTGATTGAAAGATTCCATTAGGTGTTTGACTTCAGCTCATTGATTCATGCTTGATGGTATGTACTGTGATACCTTGGGATCGTTGACATTAATGGTGATTCCCCTCGCACTTGTTAACGGTATACATTTATGACCGATAATCAAGTGGTTTCTACCATGTCTGACTCCAAAACAATGTGATCACATGGATAGATTCGTATCATTGCGGGTTCATCTTGAAGACCTTGGGGAAGTTATTGCCTACCCAGGTTGCGATGGAGATTGTTTGGGATGCACAGATCCACTTTGTATTGGTCGTGGCTGTGTTGTCAGTTCAGAGTTACATGGATCCACTTTTTTATTGGTCGTGGTTGTGTTATCATCTCATCATGGATCTACGATTGTGTCTAGTAACCATGATTGTGTTCAGTCGGTCTTTACTATCATGGATCTGCAATGTATTGGTTGGCAGCCATGTTTTGTGTTGTATGAGACTTGTGGATCTTAGGTCGTAGCAACTCCTTCCAACCAGCAAGTCCTTGCCATTTTTTCTTATTACAAAGCATTTCACCTGTCTCATTCCGTCAGCTTCATGATTTGGGGGGCATTCTGTTACACCAAAATTTTGTCACCCTTGTGCAAGTGTTGAAAGTGTCGTCATCCTGACTTAGTGTCGTCACCTTAACCGTTGCAAGTATCATCCTTATGACCAAGTGTCATCATCATGACCGTTGTGATAAATTCGTCATCTTGACCATTGTGTAAACTCTATGCTCTGACCCCTAAACTCATTCTGGGCTAAAACACTTCCAACTGAGAGATTTTCCTTGCCTAGTAGACCTCTTTGAGTAGGATGTCACACTTCTCCTTCATCTAGGGTGCGACATCGTAGTTTCTGGTCAGCTAGGGTGAGACACTGTCGCACTCTGTCTCCCTACAGAGTGCGACGACCCCTCTTTGTCGCTCTGTGTCCTCTACCAGGGTGCGACAAGGTTGGTTAAAGGCTATTTTGGGGAGTCTCAAGGTATTTCTAGAAGTTTGTTGAGGTGGAGGCCTATCCCTAGGCTCTAGGTGAGGTGGCATTTCGGTTCCTAACCTAATGGGAGGATCCCTTAACCATCTCCCCCTAATCCTCAACCTACCCTATCTCTTTATCCCTATATAAACACCCATTCTTTCCATGAGAGGGGGGAAGTTCTATGGTATCCTTATGTTGATAGAATCCATATTGGTGATTGGGAAGCTTGTACTGGAGGCTTGGCTTGGACATGTTGGATGGAGGATGCGACGTTGAGGCTTTGGTTGTAGCTTCATCCTTTCTATGTATTCCCACTTTTATACAGTTAATATATTCTCTTTCCATAAATTGTTGTCTTATTGATGATGATGTTTAGAGTTTTCTTCCTTAACTGTTGACTTAGATCAATCATATGAAATGTATGCTTTTACTATTTGCTAGTATCTATATGTTCAACAGGGTCTTGCAGCTTGAGATCTGACGATGCTAGAGCATTGGATCAACAAAGAGTAAGGGATTTTTAAATTTGAGGTAATCTATCTATCTACTAGTTTGCACTTCTATTGATCTAGGAAAGTAGATCTATATTCTATTCTATTTGTTCTAGACTCACGTTGAGCTAGGGAGATCACGCCTTAGATCCATCTTTGGTAGATTGTCTGATAACAATATCGGTGAGACTTGACGATCGGTGAAGGTAAGAATAAAATAACATTGTGTAGATATTCTCCATTGTCGTTCCAAGATGTCAGCCTTAGAAAAATACTCTTAGGTGGTCAACCATCACATTTTCATTGAAGATGCAAAAGTAATTGCAACATAAGATAATTATGATAAAAGACATATCTGAGAAACTGTTGAAATAGAGAAACATCACCATAACCTAAATAGGGATGATGAGCTTATTTTAAGTAATTCAGATTTGTAGTCCAAAACATAACATAATTTGAGAATCTAAACTCCATTGATATAAGTTCTCCCTTGAAAATCTAAATAGAAATATTAATGTGTTCACAGAGATAAGCATATATTTAACACATTCTATATAAAACATGAAATATAAATCTACCTAGTATACTAAACATATTATTAATGTGGCTGTTATTCTTAATGTTACAAAGTTGTTATCCGTAAAGCTTAATGTCACAAAACGTCATCCATAATTAATAGAAAACTTGAGAGTATAGTAAGTGAGGTCTGAAATGACTAATGAAAAATGAAGCTGAACGTCACAAAGATGTCATCGATATTTAATAGAAAGTTAGAAAAAGGTAACTGAAATGTGTTGATCAAAATATTTTGAGTCATGTAACACTTCAAAAATTTATGCGATGCATTCCAAAGTTGTTGTTGTTGTTGTTTTTTGTCTGTAAATGATGTAGCGAATCATATATATCATGTAAGAAATTGAATGTATGTAATGTTAGATTTTATAATTTTAATCAATATTTATCTAGGATATTAACTGAAAGAATAACATGCACAACATAACACAATAGACACAAAGAATTTCCTCGGGGAAACCATAAAGGAGAAAACACCGCAACTTCCTCAGAGATAGAATCGTCACCAATACAATATCACAAAAGTAAAACCCCAAAATAAATATGGTCTTCTACAGCTCCTCTTCTTTTCCTCCTATGCGAACTTGTCCTCTCTCTCACTAATGCGAACTTGAGTGAGTGAGTGTGTTGTCCCAAATGAGAGAGCTCCACTCTCTATTTATACTTTATCTTTCACTTGACCTTTTCACTTACTAGGTCGGCCCCAACCAAACCTGACTAGGCCGAATTCTCTAGGGGACTCAATAACCCTAATCTAATTGATTGTAGGGGGATCTATTGCCCCGAATTACAATGGATAATTTACCTCAATGAATTTACATGAACAAATGTAATAATGAAATCTCCGACCGAAGGAATAAACGTCTCCGTTGAAGGTACAAATAAAATACAATATAAAATACAAGTGAATATCTTCTGAAGTTACAATTACATTAACACTCCCTCTTAACTAGGAAGGTATTCTCTTGACACAGTCATCAACACATATGGACACAAGTCTTTGTCGTTGGATCATCATCAATGCTGGAACATCATCATCAACACTGGATCATCATCCTCGTTGCTGCTGCAATCCTCATCATGTTGATCATTGATTGGTGACATCTCTCGAATCTACTCGTCATAGGAAATTCTTCATAGACAACTCTTTTTCATGTTGGATGTAATCCTATCCCTCATATAGGTATTCATCATCTCTGTGAGCAAGACATCAAGTAGGTACAGCCTAGGACCAGTCATTACATTTCCTCTGCAAACACCTGTGTCTCCTATTGTTGCTTCATCGTCTTCAGATAATCTCATCATCAAACAGAGCACAGCCCAGATGCACATCTCATGTCCCACAGTGGCCATCCCACGTCTACCAGCATTGGAGGCACAAACCTACCACCATGTGAGACCCTACCTAGGCGCACACATAGTGTCTTATCACTGGTGGATGTCTCCAGTATGGGAGGCACGTTCCTACCACCATATGAGACCTCGTCTACCAACATGCAAGGACTTTCCTACCAGCATGTGAGACACAACACTTACATCAACCGACATGGGAGGACTTTCCTACCACCATTAAGGAAAGGCTCATCCCTTACATATACTAGCATGGGAGGCACAAACCTACTGCCATGCGAGAATGGCTCGACCCTTACATCTACCAACATAGGAGGCACAAACCTACCACTATGCGAGAATGGCCTGGCCCTTACATCTACCAACATAAGAGGCATGAACCTACCACTAGGAAAGAATGGCCCATGTGCATCTGCATCTGTTTTCAGACAATCTACTCGAGCAGACACGAGCATGATCTCCCTATTTCAGGTGGATCTAGAACAACTGGATATAAAATATAGACCTACTTTCCTAGATCAATTAGAGATTGAAGTAGATAGATGTCTTACCTTCAGATTCATGAATCCTTCCCCTCTTTGTTTGTCCAAGCTCTGTGGTTGTCAGATATCAAGCTGCAAAACCTGTCAAAGCACATAGAGACAAACAAAAAGTAAAAGCACATCTAAACACTAATTGATCTAAGCTAATAGTTAAGGAAGAAAGATCTAAATATCATTAACACAAAGGCATTTATGGAAAGAAATTATATTATTGTAAATAAATGGGAAGTACATAGAAGAATGATGATTACAACCGAGCCTTAATGCTGCAATCTTCCTCCAACAAGACAAACCAAGCCAAACCTCCAAAGATGAAAGAAGTCTCTCAAGGATGAGTGAGAGACACCTAGGATAATTTCACCAGCATGAGAATACTATAGACCTTCCTCCCTTTGGAATGGAGAGGAGCTTCATATTTATAAGACCAAGTGGATAGAGTAGGTTGAAGATTATGGGGAGAGGATAAAGGGATCATCCCTTTAGGTTAGGGAACTGAAGGACAACTCACCTAGGAGTTAGGGATATCCCTCCACCTCACCATGCTTCGAGAAGTCGCTCGAAGGTCACCTTTATCCATTTTAACCAACATCGACGCATGTTGCATGAGAGAAACTGGTGCCAGAGAGGGAAAACACGGGATGCACAAAGGAAACCTAAGCCACCGGCGTAGTCTGCCAGATGAAAATCTGCGCCTGACCTAGTCGGGCTCTCCTTGATAGAAGACAATCTGCACCGGCCTAACTAGAAATTATGGAAAAAGTCAACAACTTTTCCTAGTTGACTTTTTGATTAGGGAGACTTCAAGGATCAAGGCATTGGGTTGACATAGGTCTCATGATGATGAGAATTAGGTATAACAGAATGCCCCCCAAAGGATGAAGCTAGTAAAATTAACACATGTGATATGATTTGAAACCTAGATGGCAAGGACTTGTTGGTTGGAAGGTGCTGCTGCAGTACAACTGACTCTGAGAGATAAGTCTCTCATGACTCACAACATGGATGCCGACTAATACAATGCAAATCCATGGTAGTACAAACCAAATGGACACAATCATGGCTACTAGACATAATCGCATATCCATGATGAGAGGATAACACAACCACGACCAATACAAAGTGGATCCATGTAATATAGCTCAAACAATCTCCATCGCAACTTGGGCGAAATATGAAACAACCCAGGGTCTTCAAGCCAAACCTGTAATGATACGAATCTATCCATGTGATTACAATGCCTTGGATTCGAACACGGTAGAAACCACTTGATTACTGGTCATTGATGTATACCGTTAACAAGCGCGAGGGAAATCATCATTAATTTCAATGATTCCCAAGGTATCATAGTACATACCATCGAGCGTGAATTAATGAGTTGAGGTCTAACACTTGATGAGATCTTTCAATCAAGAGCCAATGATGTAAACTCATGTTGAAAGAGAGGTAACCTGCCATTGAGGCATGCAGGCCCAAGGTACTTGATTGGTTTCTAGATTCAATCCTTGGATGATGTGTTGAAGTCGACAAGGATGAATCCGTCGAAGGAGAGCCACGATGAATCCCCCATCATCGACACAAAATGAGACCACAGATGTTTGGATTAAATCGGACAGTAGAGAAGTGTGCAAGACTGACTTAGGGTAGACCGACATGATGGAAGGTACACTGACTGCAGATAATGAATAACAAATGTCTCTTGAACATGCGCATGGCATGACTTGGCAGTATTGACATGACAAGAATGATACCAACTCCCAATGCAACTGATGATGGAATCATTCTTTGGATGAACCAAAGGAGTGACATGACTCACAGGATCAGCAGGACTCGAAGACAAACGGATTACCCAAGTACTAAATGCAAATGAAAACGAGTGTCATGTTCAAGAGTGACTAAGTACTACTGTAATAAAAATGAACACAATCTCATCCCTATTCCCCATCATGATTGATGAGTACCTTTTTTTTTTTTTTAACGAGCTTGAGGAGGGTAACCGATGCTTGGTATAGCTCATCCCATGGATGAGTCCAATCCCAAATATTTTACGAACCTAGGAGAGGAGGGGTTCGTCCCATGATGGTCCCTTCGATGTTAAATTTTAACGAGTCCATAGAAGGTAAACTCGGCATCATTTCATGTTTAGAGAGTCTGAAAAGAACTGAAGAAGACTCCAAAGGTCCTTTTTCATAAAGTTAGTCTCTTCGCCCGCAAAAGGGTAAAACAACGTGAGGGAGAACTCTTCCAGTCAAGATTAGCTGGAGTATTCCTTTTTCGTAAATGGTGCCTCCTAGTCCGAAAAATGGGTAAACTATCACCAGAAAGACGATCATTCAAATACTTTTACAAGTGTGAATGCATCAAGTTCGCGTGGCGGTCTTTTCGTATTTCGAGAGCCTGAAAAGAGATTAAAGAAAGACTCCGAGGGGTTCCTTTTTCATGGAAGTTTAACTAGACCGAAAAAGTGATAAACTATAACTCAGTGACTTATTCTCATTGTTTCACGAGCACGAGAAAGAACAAAGAGTTAGCTCGGTGTCATTAACAATTGAATTTAATAAGAGAAATAATGACATAAAAACGCTCAGCGAGTCATTCATACCTAATAACACGCGTGAGATGACCACAATTGCGAAAAAATAGTATTAACAAGGTACTTAACTTCCCCTGCAAGCTTCGAAACTAGGACAAAATGATCAACCAAGTATTCAAACATACAAATAATCCCAACTATAGCAAAATAACCCATAATGGAATAAATTAAAAAAGGAATATGCTCTTTTTTGATATAAAAGGGGTAAATAGTAAAAACTAATTACTATTTGCTTTTACCAAGTTGGACAGGTGAAAAATACTGTTTGGAGTGGTTTTTCCAGTGCTGATTCTGGGGGCTACAATCGACCATTTGCCGCGCCGTCAGTGTTAGGTAACCCTAAACTCAACCCTCTTACTTTTCAGTGGATTAATTTTTTGATTTTATTTCATTTTGTTGGATTTTGGGCTTGCTAAGTGGGGGATATTGCACCCATGGATCGGCGCAGTTGCTCTTTTCAGGAACTCCGCCGAGGGTGCACTGTCGCAAATCCCGAAAGGAGGTTTTGCGCTGGTGATGCCTTGTCCGGAAGGACGGTCTGCGCCTGCGCAAACCCACATAGCATGCTCAAGATTCAACCAAATAAAAACATTTTTTATGGATTGGGAAGGTCTAATGGGTTTTTTATGGGCTTTTAAACAGGGTTGAAGTGATCAAAATGATCGAATGGCGCGAATGGGAGCATGATCTCGATGATGCCCAAGCGACAAATGACCCTCAATGCATAGCGGCATTGAGGAATTGTGGATTACTGAAGTAATTTCAAGTTTCGGGCATGAGGGCCCAAGTTTCACTACTGGAATACCTGATCCAATGCTGGGATCTAGTGCAACAACATTTTCAGATAGGCATGCACACTTTGACCATAGATATCAAGGATATCTATTTCTTGACAGGGATATCTCAACAGGGAAATCCCGTATCACTATCTGGATCACGAGGAGTTGGTTGTACTGTGGAGGATCTCATAGATCAGTGGTGCCATGCTGGAACACAAATGGTAGGTGGGAAAATTCCCATCAAAGAGGTTAGAGATAGACCTCTTCGGACTATCCTATTTACCATTGTGAGAGTGGCTGGCAGTAGATCCGCTCATCTGGAGAGCAAGTCCCAGATGATGTATGCCGAGGAGTGTATGGCCCCGACAGTGTTCAACTGGTGTGAGGGACTTCTCACTAGTTTTCAAGATCAGCTAACCAAATGCCAACGCAGGGCGCTGAAGCAATTTGGTTATGGTTCTTTGGTAGTCTCGTTCTTTCGGGAGCGGGTACCGCATCTGCGTCCATAGGTTGAGCTCGATGATCGGGATCCACGAGACCCTCACATGATCCGATGGTCGAAGGTGATGGCCCGCCATGTTGATGTATTTGTAACTTCGGAAGATATTCACTTGTATATTGTATGTATTACATTTGTACTTTATTGTATCCCCAACGGAGATGTATTATTCCTCTGATTGGAAGTGTCGTCATTTGTATTTGCAAGTGTCACAAGTTACATTGTAAGTGTCGTAACTTATATTTGATGGGTTATTAGACCACCTTGGTGGGGTCGGCCCTGTATGAGTCATGTGGATGGGTTATTAGGATTCCTTAGGAAGTCGGCCCAGTTAGGGTCAAAGGCAAGTTAAGTTAATGTATAAATAGAGAGTGTGACTCTCTCATTCTATTCATTCACTCACTCATCCAACTCGCATAGTTGAGAGAGAGGAGAGCGCACAAGTGGAGGAGGAGTAGCTACTGAAGACATCTATATTTTGGGGTTTGATTTTTGTGATCTCTGTATTGGTGCTCATTCTATCTCTGAGGAAGTTGCGGGGTTTTTCACCTTCTTGGTTTTCCCCGAGGAAACTCTGTGTCTCTTGTGTTTATGATTTTTATGTTGTGCATGTTATTCTCTTAGTAGGATCCTAGATAATATTTGAATGAAATTATCAGAATTCTAACATGGAATCAGAGCGGAACTAAGAAGAAGATACAATGTAGCTGCGGAATCTAGGGATTCTTAATTTTTGGTTTTCTCTGCACATCAAAGGTGGGAGGCTAGGTTGACTCTCCTAGAAAGGGTGCATCTTTCTGTCGAAATAGAATTCAATTCTGAGCACTTTCAGTTTTTGGCCTGTCACTACTGCAGGAAATTAGGGTTTCTAAAAAAGCTGGAATTTTTGGAATCTGAGACCATGGCTGGATACTCCTCAGAAAAATTGAAGTTTAGATCCCAAGATAGAAATTTTTGGTTGGGAATAATCTCGGGCTCTATCAAACCTTAGTTCGGGATTTTGACCAGAAAACCAGAATTTGACAGAAGCTACAGATCCAAATCTCGCAGGTCAATTTTGAGGGGTCAATTTTTGGAGTTTCAAAATATGAGCATACCAGCTTGCTCGCCTCAGTCATCTGCATCTCCCTGTCCAGAAAGAAGTTTAAAATTCCAAGTTTGGATTTTTAGGGTTTCTCTAACAAACCCTAGCCAACTCCAGATCTAGTTTCAGCAAATCAAGTGGTAAGACCTAAATATTTTTATTTCCATTTGAGTTTCTCGTTAAGATGTCTAACCACACCAAGCTTGAGGATAAGCTGGAAGGGGATGATAACTTCCGAGCATGGAAGTATAGGATTGGGTTAATCCTAGAAGAGAATGAATTGGACACCTACATAAGTGAAGAGGTTCCAGTTCCAGAGGGAGATGAGGCTAAGGCCTTACATAAGAAGAACTTGGTCAAGGCCAAGAGAATCATTGCAGATTCTATCAAAGACCATCTCATACCACATGTGTCTTCCCTAAAGACACCCAAGGAGATGTTTGATTCCTTGACCAAGTTGTTTGAAGGAAATAATATAAATCGGAAGATGACATTGCGGAACCAATTGAAGAGTGTAAAGATCCAGAATGGAGAGACCATCCAATCCTACTTTACTAAGGTTAAATCAAAGAGCAACTTGAAGCTGTGGATGAAGTGGTGGAGAATAGAGAACTTGTGATGACCACTTTGAATGGACTACCTAGGTCATGGGACTCCTTCATCCAAGGAATCTATGCAAGAAAGAAATTGATTTCTTTCAGTAGACTGTGGGAGGAATGATCACAAGAAGAAGCTAGGATTGTGGCCCGAGAAGAAAAGAAGGGAAGTGAAGACCAAGCTCTCACAACTCACACTAGGAGAAGTAAGTTCAAGAGGGAGCAATCTCATCACAAGAAATATTCTCACCACCATCAGAGGGAGAAGAAAGATCTGAGATGCTTCATATGTGATGAGAAGGGACACTTTGCCTCAGAATGTCCTAGTAAAAGAAAAGGCTTCAAGAACAATAGCAACAACAAGAGATATCATGCTCATGCTGTTGAGGATGATGAAACTCCCAGAAATAATATTAAGGAAGAAAGTGGAGACTCTTCAAGTGATTAAGAATATGTTCTAATATCTGCTCTCACAGGTACTGTTACACATGGGTGTAATGATTGGCTTATTGATAGTGGGTCTTCCAAACATATGACAGGATTTAAAGAATATATTATGGACCTATCTAAACATGAGTCACCTCATAAGGTGAAACTTGGGGATGACTATCAATACCCAATAAAAGGAAGTGGTGAAGCCTCCTTCAAAATAGACTCTGGGAAGTCTTTAAAGATGCAAGATGTTCTATATGTACTTGGACTTAAGAAGAATATTCTCTCCATATCATCTTTGGATGCAAAAGGGACGAGAGTTTCATTTGTGGATGGCCAAGTACTTATGTGGCCAAAAGGTAAGACCATAGATGATGCAGTAGTGATTGGAGAGCAAGAGGGAGGATTGTACAAATTGAAGGGACAACCTGAACAAGCCATGGTACATGAATCCATGGAGCCAAGTAAACTTTGGCACAGAAGGCTTGCACATGTGCACTATAGAGCACTACCAATTACAAGCAAAGCAGTAGAAGGTCTTCCTGAAATCCAGTCAAAGCATGAAGGTGTCTGCAAAGGATGTGCGAAAGGAAAGAACACAAAGAAGGAATTTCCAAGCAGTGAAAGCAAGGCAAAAGGAATTTTGGAAATTATCCACTCCGATGTATGTGGTCTAATGTCATCCAGTTCTTTGAGTGGGTATGTATATTATGTTTCTTTCATTGATGATTTCTCTAGGAAGACTTGGGTTTATTTCTTGAAGAACAAAGATGAAGTGTTTGATAAACTCAAGGAATTCAAAGCCTTGATAGAAAACCAAACTGATAAGAAGATCGAGACCTTTAGATCCGACAATGGCAGAGAATTCACTTCAGGGGAATTTAAGAAGTTATGCAGTGATTCAGGGATTAAGAGGGAGTTGACCACTCCATACAATCCACAACAGAATGGAGTTGCAGAAAGGAAGAATAGAACTATCATGGAAGCAGCACGAGAAATGCTTCATGACCAAGATCCGCCTATGCATCTATGGGAAGAAGCAGTGAGGACATCTGTATATGTATAGAATAGAAAACCACCCAGGATACTTGACAACAAGACACCAGAAGAAGCTTTCTCCGGTAAGAAACTAGAAGTTAGCCATCTCAGGATATTTGGTTGTTTAGTATACACACATGTTCCAAGAGAAAAGAGGACAAAGCTAGATCCTTCAGGAAAGAAGGGTATATTCGTGGGTTACAGTGAAAATTTGAAAGCATATAGAATCTACTTTCTAGGGTTCAAGAAGATTGACATCAGTAGGGATGTGACTTTTGATGAAGACTCAGCATACATCAAATCGAGGAAGCAACCTATTGAAGACATGAAGAACCAAGAGTACCTAAAATACAAGACACCACCATGAACAAAGCAACTCCAGAAGAGGATCATGAAATAGAAGATCCACAAGAGCCTGTAGATCCACCTCGTGAGAAGAACTCTCACAAGAGGAAACCAGCATGGGAAAGAGAGCTCATCCAAGATGTAGGGAGGTATGGTGTTCTAGAAGAGGAACAAAGAGAAAGAAAAAGAACAAGGTCACACACCAGTGATGTAGCCTTACTATGTGACATAATGGACAAAGAACCTTCCAGTTATGAAGAAGCGGCAGAAAAGAAAGAATGGAAGGAGGCCATGGTCGAGGAATACCAGTCGATCATGAAGAATGATGTTTGGGATGTGGTCCCAAGACCAAAAGGGAAGTCTGTTGTGACTTCCAAATGGATCTACAAGATAAAGCATGCTGCAGATGGTAGCATAGAGAAATACAAGGCAAGGTTTGTGGCTCGTGGCTTCTCCCAGAAAGAAGGGATAGATTATGAAGAGACCTTTGCACTTGTAGCCAGATACACTTCCATCAGAACATTACTTGCTCTGGCTACAGTGATGAATTGGAAGATAAACCAGATGGATGTCAATACAACTTTCTTGAATGGTGTAGTCGAAGAGGAAGTGTATGTGGAGCAGCCACTCGGATTTGAGACACATGACAAGGAGTCACATGTGTGAAAATTAAAGAAAGCCTTGTACGGTTTGAAACAAGCACCCAAGACATGGTACTACAGGATTGACAGCTTCCTGACTAGTTTGGGCTTTACCAAGAGTAAAGTGGATTCCAACCTTTACTACAAGGTTGAGGAAGGAAATCCAGTGAGACTCCTACTGTATGTGGATGACCTGTTTGTGACAGGTGAGGATAGGTTGATTGTTGACGTGAAGAGGAAGCTTGCTGCCGAGTTCGAGGTGAAGGACTTGGGTATGATGCATTACTTTCTAGGTATGGAGGTGTGGCAGAGTGCAAATGGAATATTCCTTGGACAATGGAAGTATGCAGTAGAGATCCTGAAGCGGTTCGGGATGATGCCACAATGTATCATCAGATGATTGGGTCCTTGATGTACCTGACGAACACGAGACCAGATATTTGCTTTGATGTGAAAACCTTGAGCCAGTTCCTGACGGATCCTAGACATGTTCACTTGATTGTTGTAAAGCATATTCTGACGTACCTAAAGGGTATGGTTGATTATGGGCTTAAGTATGATGTGAATCAAAAGTTTAACCTGGAGGGTTATGTTGATTCAGATTGGGAAGGAAGTATTGCAGATAGGAAGAGCACTTTGAGGTGCTGCTTTAGTATGGGATTAGGTGTGATCTCTTGGTTTAGAAGGAATCAATCTTGCATAGCACTGAGTACAGCCGAAGCAGAATATGTCACAGCTTGTTCGGCTAGTTGTGAGGCAGTATGGATAAGGAAGCTACTGTCTTATTTTTTTGATCTCCAGTTAGATGCTACTTGTATCTTCTGTGATAACCAGAGTTGTGTGAAGTTGTCTAAGAACTCGGTGTTCCATGACAAGTTGAAGCACATCGAGATCAAGTATCACTATATTAAGGATATGGTGCAGAGAGGAGCAGTGAAGATACTTTATGTTGCGACGGACGAGCAGATAGCAGATGTGTTGACCAAACCACTAGCCAGGGTGAAGTTTGAGTACTTCAGAGATAGGCTTGGTGTTCTTCAGATTGAAGATACTTCCAGGAGGAAGTAACGGTACACAGATGCTAGAGCCCTTCCAAGCATGGTGGTAGGAGGATCCTTACCATGGCTGTGGATGTAAGTGTTGTGTGATGAGCATCAGGACGATGCTCCAGATGATGTTCTATATGATGATGATCAGTATGATCATGAGCATCAGCATGATGCTCCGTGTGAGGATGATCAGGTTGATCATGAGTATCAGGATGATACTCCGAGGCTGTGGATATGTGGTAGGTTGTGCAGTGGCATGTAATATATTACCGGGAGATCCGATAGGTTGATCAGTAAGCTCGTAATTAGTCCCGGGATGCTCTTTCGAGGTTTTTCCCAGTAGCATGTAATGTATTCCTGGGAGATCCGATAGGTTGAGCAGTAAGCTCGTAATCAATCCTGGGATGCTCTTTCGAGATTTTGCGAGGTCAGCATGTAATTTATTCCTGGGAGATCCGATAGGTTGAGCAGTAAGTTCGTAATTAGTCCTGGGATGCTCTTTCAAGGTTTTGCTTAGTAGCATGTAATTTATTCCTGGGAGATTCAATAGGTTGAGCAGTAAGCTCGTAATCAGTCCTGGGATTCTCTTTCGAGGTTTTGCGAGGTCTGCTTGTAATTTAGTCCTGGTAGATCTTATAGGTTGAGCCGTAAGCTCATAATCAGTCCTAAGATGCTCTTTTGAGGTTTTGCAAATGCACATAATCAATCCTGATATTCCACCTCTATCAGGCTGCTCATAGATATGATGAAGTCCTACATGGAGGCTAGGCCTACATCTAGCATGAAAAAGGGCTGGCTCTATAGAACTTCCTATGACAAGAATAATTGAGAGATAGCACTAGTGATCGAAATGAAAAGTACAGCAGCAGTGACGATGATGCTACTGTGATCCAGTGACGATGATCTAGCTCTAGTATTGAAGACTTGTGCCTTTATGTTTTGATGACCTGTGTCAAGAGAATACCTTCCTAGTTAAGAGGGAGTGTCGATGTATTTGTAACTTTGGAAGATATTCACTTGTATATTGTATGTATTACATTTGTACTTTATTGTATCCCCAACAAAGATGTATTATTCCTCTGATTGGAAGTGTCATCATTTGTATTTGTAAGTGTCGCAAGTTACATTGTAAGTGGCGTAACTTATATTTGATGGGTTATTAGACCACCTTGGTGGGGTCGGCCCTGTATGAGTCATGTGGATGGGTTATTAGGATTCCTTAGGAAGTCTCCCCAGTTAGGGTTAAAGGCAGGTTAAGTTAATGTATAAATAGAGAGTGTGACTCTCTCATTCTATTCATTCACGCACTCATCCAAAACGCATAGTTGAGAGAGAGGAGTGCTCACAAGTGGAGGAGGAGTAGCTGCTGAAGACATCTATATTTTGGGGTTTGATTTTTGTGATCTTTGTATTGGTGCTCATTCTATCTCTGAGGAAGTTTTGGTGTTTTTCACCTTCTTGGTTTTCCCCGAGGAAACTCTTTGTCTCTTGTGTTTATGATTGTTATGTTGTGCATGTTATTCTCTTAGTAGGATCCTAGATAATATTTGAATGAAATTATCAGAATTCTAACACGCCATGGTGGTGGGGGTCCCATTATCGATTTCAGTCTAGGTTAATTCAGATGGTTGAGGGGTCAACTCCTCATGGTTGAGGATTACCTCTACTACGGGACCGACTTCAGAGGAGATCCTGACCTAGTGCTTCCTGAGGGGGCATAGTGGGGTGATATCGCTAAGAACAACAAATTGATCGTGTTTTTCAATTTATATATTTTAGAATTTTTTTTTTTGGATCAGTATTGATAATTGGCACATGTTTGATGTAGATGTGATCCCTTCGCGACCGGTCGGGGTCTCTCCGATTACACGAAGAGGAGCAGTGTAGGATATAGATCTCGCAGCATGTGATGCTATAGAGGAGATGGAGGAGGTGTAGGAGAACCTCTGTCGGCTGACACTAGACATTCCAGAGCCGGGAGTCCATGACCTACCCTGTAACTACCAGCGACACACAGTTGGAGTGTCCAGGTGCTTTGGCTCGCTGCTTAGAAAAGTAGAGAGGGCGATGATCTGCTACCACGAGCGTCGTGGAGACTAAAATCATGTATATGTATATGTAATGAAATCCATGAGCTTTAGATTTTGTATCGGGGGATATTTACTGAAATATTTCATGCTTCAGATTTTGGATCAACACCACATTTTGTATTTTGTACTAACTTGATATATACAAACTCTATTGACGGATTTATACATATTGTGTTCTTATGGATGATTGTGGGATCTTAGCTATGTGTTTTTTTTTATGCATTATGTACATGTTGTGCCATTTTTTATGATTCATGATTGTTTCATGTATGTGCAATATACTAATCCAATATGAATTGGCCATGGAGTAAGCAATGGTGTTCATGTTTCTTGAAATGTGTAGGTACTAAATAGATTCGAAGGACCTCTCCAAGATACATACTCATCTGAAAAGATGGAGTAGCATGGGATCACATATGGCGTAGACTCGGTTGAGATGGGAGACCACTAATTGTGATTTAAGGTGGACGACAATGTGGTCCATACCCAGGGAAAGAGCATCGGTTAAGACTCCAATCAACGCGTGATACTCAACGACGTTGTTGGTTGCGTACCCTAGATAACTCCCTTCCAAACTGATGAGCTCATCGGTAGGGGAATAAACTACCCAGGCTCCCGAGGCGAGGCTGCGGGTCTGTCGGTTGGCGCCGTCCACGAATCCCAAGCAGGTTGTCATCTGCACACGTAGGAAAGACATGACGTAAGCGTAAATCCAAGATCCTAACACACTAAAGCAAAGTCTCACACCACACAAAACACACACCATGTACAGTATATACAAGATGCTAGTGCGTGAAAAACTCAGGCATAATATCTCTTTAGGTAGAGCCAATTGCGAGGCTCCCCCAGAGATATTCCATCATAATCTTCAAGCTCATAGGCTCCCTTCTCCAAGATACGTTTTACAACATATGGCCCATGCCACATGGACTCAAACTTTCTTGCCCCAGCTTATCATGTTTTTAGTCATAGGTGAGGACCAAATCCCCCTCGTTAAAGACATGAGGTTTGAATGACTTATCATACTGGGATTTAATGCGTTTCGTTGGCTAGAGCAACATCGCGGTGGGTTTCGTCGTTTTTCCAAGTGAAGGAGATGTTCTTCCTTGGCAGTAGTGTTTGGGAGAAGTTTGACTGCAAGTTTCAGTGATGGAATATCGCACTCTATCAGTAGAACTACCTCCAATCTGTAAACTAGTTGGAAAGGTGTAAACCCGGTGGCAGTCTTAATGGAGGTCCTATATTCCCATAGGGAAGAAAATAGCATGTTGTGCGAGTTTTATTTGTGTGTACCCACCATGCATTGAATCATGGTTTTCAAGACCTTATTGATGGCCTCTACTTTTCCATTGGACTGTGGGTAGTAAGGGGTTGAGTTTTCATGGAGAAAACCAGTCTGGTGCTCAATTCATCTACCATGTGGTTTTGAAAGTGAGATCCGTGATCGATAACGATGGCTTGTGGGACTCCGAATCGTGCAATGACATGGTTAAGCATGAAGAGTGAAACGGTTTTTCCATCTTCATTGTACGTAGGCATAGCCTTGGCCCATTTAGTAAAATAGTCAACGGCTACAATGACGTAACCATGCCCCCCGGCTGAGGTAGGCTTACAGTGAGTGAAATCTATGCCCCACTTAGCAAAGGGGCCTACGACAATAATCGGATGTAAAGGGGTTGGATGTGAGCGCTTTTTGAATTGAAAAAGCTGACATGGGTGACACTTCTTAACGTCCTCAACACAGTCTTTGAATATCAAAGGCCAGTAGTATCCTGCGCATAGAATTTTCTCAGCTTTAGCCATCCCAGAAATATGACTGCCACAAGCCCCAAAGTGACAATCATTCAGTATGTGTTCAGCCTCTTCGTGTGCTAAACAACGTCAAAGGATGGAGTCAACGCCACAACGATATAGGGTATCACTCATGATCAAGTAGTACTTGGCGTCGTGGCATATGCGACGACGGTCGTCACGAGATAGTTGAGGGTTGAATCAATGGGTTTGAAGATATAATGTGATATCTCCATACCATGGGTGAGATGTGCTGATGAGAAAAAAAGACTCTTCTGGAAGAGAGTCGCTGGGCTCAGTTCCCGAATCAACATGGGGAAGATCGCAAATGAGCTCCGCAAAGACTAAAGATTTCTTTGACTTGTCCTTCTTAAAGAGGATATCAAATTCCTAAAGTATCACGATCCAATTTGAATACTTGCCCTCAAGCACTTGATGTGTCAGAACGTGGTACATGGGGTTCGAATTGGTAATAAAAGCAGTGGTGCAGAGTAATATGTAGTGACGAAACTTTTGGACGGAAATGACTTCCGCGAGAGAGAGTTTCTCGACATGTGAGTAATGTGTTTCAGAGTTAATAAGACCCTTAATGAGGTAGTGGATCACATGTTCTTAGGCGTTATCATCTTCCTGGAACAAGACCATGGCAATCGTGGTGGTGGAAGCAGCAAGATAAATGATGTAATCCTTATAGTAATTGGGAGGTTGGAGGACAGGGGCATGAGTAATAACCGACTTCAAATTGTTGAAGGATTGTTGGGCTTGGTCATCCCAGATGAAAGGGACATCCTTCTTCAACAAACACATATAAGCATGTGTCTTCTGAGAGAAATTATGTACAAAACTTCATAGGTAGGTTGCCTTCCCTTGCAAACTCTGTAGTTTTGTGATATCATTAGGAGGTGGGAGAGAAACAATGGATTCCACCTTTAAGGGATCAATGCAGATCCCATCCTTTGAGATGATGAAACCTAGGAGGAGTCCTGATTCGACATAGAAAATGCACTTGTGAGGATTCAGATAGATGTTATACCGCCTGCATCTAAGGGATAATGCCGTTAGATGGAGGGTGTGGAACTCGCGATGCTGTGAATGAGTAGGGAGATCGACGAGATAGGGCTCCACAAATTTCTTCACGTCATGAAAAGAATACGACATGGCCCGCTAGAATGTAGCACCAACATTTTTAGGCTAAAAGGGATTTTACGATAAGCAAATGTACCCAAGGGGCAGATGAAAGTGGTCTTGTGTTGGTCGACCGGGTGGATCTCAATTTGATTATAACCGGAAAATCCATCCATAAATGAGAATATGACGCTCCTGACGCAATTGTCAATGATTTGATTGATGAAGGGGGTAGGGTAGTTGTCCTTAGGACAAGCCTTGTTTAGATCCCTATAATCGACACAGAATCAGATGGTTCCCTGATTCTTGGCCACAGGGACAACATTGGAGACCCATTCTGTTAAAGGAATAGGGTAGATAAAGCAGACCTTCAAGAGCTTTTCAATCTCAGCTTTAATTGCCGCAGTTTTTCGAGGGTGTACTGGTCGTACCTTTTGGCGGATTGGTGTAACTAGGGTTTTCACCCTAGCTTGTGCTAAAGAGCACCTACTAAGGATTCAGGAATCCTTACTAGCAGTTCAATGATGGGTAAAGAACAAGATTAAAAACAAGTAAAAATTAAACATTAACATGTGCATGAAAAGAAATTTGAGCTATAATAGTAAACAGTAAATATCCATGAGAACATAGTAAATGAGATTTATAATTTTTTATTGATTGGGCAAACTAGGGTTTGCAAATATTTTACCTCAATGGTGAGGTTGGTGGAGTCCTTGCAGTAGTACAGGAGTATTGCACCAGTGCTCCAATGTTCTCTCTCTTCTCCAAGATGCTCCAAGGTTGAGCCAAAGGTTCACTCTAAATGGAGAACCCAAGCTCAAATGGTTGGGCTAGGGTTTTGGAGTGACAGCATAAGGATAGGATGAATAGTGGATGAGAAATGGGGGACCTCCATTACCTTTTTATAGTGATTTTGGGTAATGGAGTGTTGACCCATGGTTTTGGGCAACTAATAGTATTGACAAATGGTATTTGGGATTTTCCCTCTTTTTGAATGTATTTTTGACTTTTTTCCCTTTTTATTTTATTTTTGGGGATTTTAGGCCATTTTTGGAGGGTTTTGACCTATTTTGAGGGATTTTCATTAATTGCGGAGGGAAATAATGATTTTTTTCCCTTTTGGTTACCATTTGAAGGGTTTTAATGGTTTTGGGGGCCAACAATGTAGGGAAAGTGGACAAACTGGTTATGTGACTAGGGATATGAGCTAGTGAACAATTTTTGGGTGTTAACAACTAGTTTAGCGTCGGGATAGGTTTGGATATCATGCACAACAATGGAAGGAACTATCCTAGGAATTTCCTCATAGGTCCATGTGAACACATCGTAAAAATGTTTGAATAAGGCCATGAATGCGGTGAGATCCTCATGAGAGCAGTTTTGTCTCTTGAAAAAAGTGAAAAATTGCCATTTTAATAAAATTCCTAACAAGGGATATTACAGTGGTATCAGAGCATGGTCCTTGCACCTGTGGATTAGGTATATACATTCAAGAATAATTGGCAGCCATGTCTTACTATTATGATGAATCCTATGAGTACAATTCTTATGAGGAATATGCATATGCTTATGAGCAATATGAAGCAAAATGTGAATGGTACGAGAAAGAGGTGCTATCATGCAACACTTCTTACAATTTCAAGAGAAATGAAGATTATTCTTATGAATTTAAATCTGATGAATATGAGTGTGTCACACCAACCAAGGATAATTCTATGAGTGAGTTCCAAAGATGGAGAGAAACATATAAAACTTTGCCCCAACAATATCAAAAATATCAAGAATATCTTGCTTCGAGCAAAAATACACAAAATGCCATGTCTTTTGAGTACTATGCTGAATATGTTTTTGAAAATAGGCCCAGAAATGAAGATGTGGAGTTAGTAAAGAAAGGTTTATGCCCTTCTTGTAAAGAACCTTGGAGTGAGTATCATATATGTGTGCATGAAATTATGTCCCACTTGAGGAGAGCTTTTGGGAATTCTTCAAAAAGATATTCCAAATATATTGATCATAAGGAAAACAAGGGGAAAAATGCATCATCTTGCTTGAAGGATAAAAATGAAGAGACATCACAAGAGCAAGAAGAAGATTCTATTGAAAATATGGAAGATCATTTCGAGACACCTTCTAGCTTAGACATGAACCAAAGAGCATCTACTGATGGATGCTTAAACTATGAAGGAGTACCTACTGATGGGTGCTCGCACCTCTATGTTGGTGACATAGAGATAACTTTTGAAAGTGTTGCTGCAAGCCCAAGTTCCATTAAGCATGATAATGAAGACCTTGTAGTAGTTAAAGAAGAACCAAGATCAACTTCCCCATCACCACTTGAGCTTCATGAAGTTGGTCCAAGCAAAAATAAAGAAGATGAGGCGGTTCATTTGCAAGAGCCTCATTTTCTTGAAGGGTCCTTAAAGATGAATGAAAATAAGATCCAAGAGTCCCTCAGCATTCTCCATGACACTCAAGCATTGGTGTCAAATTCTTGTTGGATAGCTACTTCATTGGAGAAAACATCCTTCCTTGAAGACATGGAGAAGATTCAAAGAGCAATGTGCCACATCAAAGGTAATTTCATGTCTTTGCTTTTTGATAGAAACCATTTGTTTGAGCTTAATGAATTGTTACATGATTCATACTTGAAGAATAATGAGGATATTCATAATCTCACAATTCAAAATGAGCAACTTCTTGAAAAGTTGCAAGATACTTGTTTTTCCTCCTATGTTTCAGATTGTCAAATGGTAGATTGTTTGGAGGATTCTCATGACATGGTGGATCATGAGAAATGTGGAAATTTGAATGTGCTTAATGTGTTTGAAGATGAACTTGAAGAGATCCAAACACTTGATGTGGTGGAAGAGGAACTTGAATTGTCTCTTGATGAAGGTTATGCAATTTTTAAAGAAGAGCATGATTTCTCTACATTGGAACCAATCCATGACAAAGGTTTCACACTTTTGAAGGAGCTGCATGATACTACCCATATGGATCCTTTCCATAATGAAACTTCCGCACTTTTTGATCATTTGGGTGAGTTAGTTCATTCTCCTACATCCTACAATTCCATGTTTTGCAGCATTAGTCTCAATGAAGTATGGGTGAAAGGGTTCTTTTTGATGGTGCCACATGAGGAGTATGGAACTCCTAGATTTACCTTTTATGATGACATGGTTGGAGCACATTCTTATTCACATTTTCAGCAACATCATTTGTCACTTTATGATGATTCACATCTACATGGATGCACCTATGATATGCATTTGAGTCACTTGAAGACTCATGGTTTTTCTTGCTCAACACTTGGTTAATTTGATGTTAGAGGAACTTCATCCAACACTTGGGTGAATAGATTTATAATGGGAGAACATTTTTGTTGGAATCCACATACTTTGTTACATCTTTATGATTCTCACATTTATGTATGTATGGGTGAGACTTATTTGAGTCCTTTGAAGTCTCCTTGTTTTTTATGCTCATTATTTGCTTCAGATTTTAGTGGAGACTCTTCATTCACTTCTTGGATGAAGGAATACATGCCTGAATATTTTGATGCATATCACATCCATTTGGAGCAGCATTATAGGACATGGGATCCTCACCTATGTCATTGGAGCAGATTTGATGGGTCACTTGAAGATTGTATGCACTTGGAAAATGGTGGTCTACATGCTTGGATGTATAAGCACTTTCATGACTCTTTGATGAAGCATCTCCTTGATGTACATTTTCATTATGTTGTTATGTACTTTGATGATATATATTTTGTACTCATGATGTTTGGAAGAATGCATACAAGAAAATGGGATCCAGGAATCCTCTTATCTGATGGTATGAGTTGGAGAGCACTCTTAATTGTTGGGGTGCAATACAAGCAATGGGACCCCGGGGTCATTTTTGTCTCATTGGTTTCAATTTTTTTGGGAAACAAGCAGTATGGGAGATGGATTCCCCACTTAATAAAGTGATTTTTATCAGATTAGTGCAGCAACAAGCATGGTGGTTCCTCTCTAAAATCTTCATGGAAACTCAAAGATTCAAAGTTGGGCAATTCAATGGCAACTTCAGAGAATTATACAGAAAGCAGGTTCTTCAACACCCATGTTTGAAATTGCTTGAGTACAAGTAATATTGGAAAGGGAGGATTTGTCATGTCCCAAATCTGGCATTGGGTCACAATGGCCTAATAAAATTGTCCCTATTCATTAGATTTTTTTCAAATTGATGCTAAAGGTAAAATAATTGCCAAGGAGGAAAATTACTAGTTTCCTAGGTTTGGGGTGGAATCTTTGGGATTTGGAATAATGGGAATAATAAATGATGTTGGAACATTAGGATGGAATAAATATTTAATAAAAGAGATAAATAAATATATACAAGTGAAAATCAAAGTGGCATTTGATCATGAAGACACATAGAGGAAGTGGGACCCACACAAGCTAGAATTTATGTGCCACATGGCATCCTCTTCTTGCAATTTTGAATCCATGGGAAGCCTAATGTTCTTGGGATGAGTTATAAGGTCAATAATAATTGGCATGAGTCAATGAGGTCTAAATATAGAGGAAGAGTAACTCCCATGGAAGAGGAAGATGCAATTTGGAGCTAGTGAGACACTTGGGTTAGATTCCCTAGCTCTATGACAACAATGATGAAGATGCTATGACACCTATGACACAAATCAGACCTGAAGGTTGACATATGACATATATGAGATGTCAGGGCTAAAAATAGACTCCAATAGGGCGCTCAAGAGTGTTAGGGAAGCTAAGATGCTTCCACATGTGATTTGGTGGAAGTGGGAGACTAGGAATTGTTGTACAAGTGGCGTTCTTTGGAATCTCTTCGCAACTTGAGTTGGCATGAGTCTCTTGGAAGGAATTCAACCCATGGAGGAAATTAGAACTTTATAAATGTCAATAAAAAATAATGAAACCAGCTTTTGATCATTTTTAGAATTTTCAATTGCATTTGTGAAGAGGGAGAGCTAGTGGATGACTAGTTTCTTGTCTTAGCCAATTTTGAGGGTGAAAGATTCCCATCCAAGTTGGTAATTGGAAAGGCCATTCAGAAATTTCATTTGGAGCTTTAATGGAGTCTTTATTTGCAGGTGTAAGCTACAAGTAATCTCTTTGTTTCTTCTATTGCAACTCACTCCTTCAACCATTTCCAGTTTTGATGGCATATTCTTGATCCTTGAGGGAGGGAATTTTGGGTGAGCTATTGTACTCTTTGGGGGAGATTATAATGCCCAATTTATTTTGTAATATGAATTAAATACTATTTTATTCATCTCCAAAAAGTTTCAGGTCAAAATTCCAAGTAGAAATGTGTAAATCTCATTTTTAATGAAAGAACAGTGCCATTTCCCCACTACCTTGTTGTGAACCAATGTACTGCTGAGGATTTCGAATGAATGGATGATTATCTGATACATTTGTGATTAATATACTACCATGGATGTATTTTACAATTTTCATGTACTGTGCTTCAGCATTTGAAGTATTTTTACTCATTTTAATTGCATTGGGAGAAGAAATAGTGTCATTTCCCCAAGGGTCGAATGGGTGATTTTTGCAGCTGAATGGGAGGGGGTTGGAACAGATATAATAAGAAATTAATGGTGCACATGAGACCTTAATAACATACTTAATACATTCCCTACCTCTGTTCAAAAATTTGAGTGGGTTTGGAGGCATTTGGGAAGCCATTTTCAGTACTTATCCCAGGGGGATTTGAACCCCAAATTACTAGTAAAATTGCATACTTGGTCCAGAATATTAAGAGAGTTTGCAGAGGCCTTTTGGTGGCCATATATCATCCCTGAAAATCATATTCAAGTCCTAATATCATTCATACACCTTCCTTGAATATTTGAAGGCATTTGGAGTCAATTTGAGACCAAGAGACCAATACTAGTCAAAGGGAATTACTAGTAAAATTCCCTACATTGGCCAGAATTGAAAGAGGATTTGCAGAAGTATTTTAAAGGTCCAAAAGCATCCCTGAAACACATATTTATGTTCTAACATCATCCATATACCTTCTCAGAATATTTGGGAGCAATTGGAGCAATTTGGGTACCTAGTGCTCAAAACTAGTCAAAGGTCTAACTAGGGAAAAAAGTGAAAAATTGCCATTTTAATAAAATTCCTAACAAGGGATATTACAAAAGATGATCAATGGTGAAGTTATTCCCATGGATTGTCATCCATGCTCATAATCTCCATAATGGACTTGTCAGAATGGAAATTCTGGGGCATAGGATCCGGTGAGGATGACGTCTATGGTAGAGAACAAGATGTAGAGGCCACAGCCAAGTGGTCCTCAAGGGCTGACTGGATAGCCTCATAAGTAGCTTCAACTAGTGAGAGAGGCATGGTGTATCCAATCAAATGCATGGTGGCCTCATTGGGTACGAGCCATGGATCTGGAGAGTTGAAGATGATAGAATCATGGAGGAGATCATGTTCATTGTGGAAACATGGTTAGGGGGATACGGGGTTGGAAAGATGCCCATAAGAGATGAGTATTTTATGAGGCTAACCCCCACGTTGTCATATAGATGTGAATATTACCCTAGAAAAGGGACATTATCGTTGGGATGATTAGCGGTGTTCGGTGTACAGAAGTCCAATTGGTCGACGGTGACAATTCGACCTTGATGGGGGAATTAAACAATGCGGAAGATGGATGACGCGACCGCAGTCATGGCGTAAAACCAGTTATGACCAAGCAAGAGATTATAATCCAAAGGGGTAACGACCACTTCCACTTTAATGGTTACAGTCTTGCCCCCCAACTATACTGCTAAGGCTTTTAAGAGTCCGTGAGGTTGGAATCCGCTATTGTCGAATGCTTTTAGGGTAGTAAGGGAACAGTTTAACTCACAAGAGCCAATGGCTCACCAACAGGATAACGACATGACCGAGGTGGAAGCACCTTCGTCTAACACAGTACGATGGATTTTCTTCATAGAAATCTTCATGGCAACTTGGAAAGTCAGTTGGTGGGAAAGCCTCGGTTTAAAATACTCAAGTTTAAACATGATCATATTTGAGGAATCCGGGTCTACTATGCCGATGGCAGCGAGAAGAGTCTTACATTGATTGGGACAATTCTACAAGACTTATAGCGTCGACATGGCACAAGGATCTTGTGCCAAGTCCTCTACAATGTTGTAATTCTGAGCTGCCCGATCATTAGGATTGAAAACTCCTTTTCGAATCGTGCTCTTGGGCGGATGTAACACTATATCTAATGAAGGTTTCTCAATGGTGAGAGAACCTTGCGGCACGGAAATATTCTAGGTAGAGGCGGAAGCCTTTTCAGTATTACTTCCGTTGGGTCCTTAGGAGGAACTGAGTCATACAATCATGACCGTGTATTTAGGTTAACCGTTTCACTACGCATCATGAGAACATGCACGGTGGAGGATGTTTCTCCTTGATAAGGAGAGGGTTGGGTGATCATTTGTTGGTTTTGGGTGGGGAAGGGATCATTGAGAACTGTGGGTGTGGAGTTTCCCTTAAGAAACTTCTGCACACAGTAAACAAGGATACTTGAGCTTCCGTTTATGTTTTGTGTCTTCGGGAGGGTTCTTATGTTCCTGCTGATTGGAAGAATTCTTGGGTTTACCTTTGGGATTCTTCTTTCCATCGGCTTTCTGAGGTTAAGCTGACTGGATAGAATTCACCTCTTCGGTGGGAGCGGGAGTGGATGACTTGGTGGTGATACTTCTAGCCTATGGTGAGGGTGGGGAAGAACCATGGTGGTTCAATGATCCACCGGTTTGATTAGAAGGATGTGAGTGGACAAAACCAACAATGCTGTCGGCATGTGGTCCTGGGGGAGGTTTTGCAGGGTCGTAGGTAGGACGGGGAGCATCAGGAACAATATCATACAAAGTTATAGATTGAGTATAGACAAGGTCTAAGTAATGGGCATGAGCGATAGCCTGTTCCTCAATGACAACCCCACCCATGGCTACATCTCTAGCTACGGTGTCTAAAACAGACTTCGTAAACCAGTCAGCTAATAATTGATTTGGAATGGGATCCTTAATGAGAAGTCGTCTCCTCCGCCACTCATGGATATGATCAGATATATGAGTTACGGTGGTCTAGCGGAGAGAAGTCAGTAAGTTCGTACCAGTTTCATAGAGGATGGGTAACTGGAAATGAGTCAGGAATGACATAGCTAAAGAACGAAAAATCAGGAAACGAGTGCGGTGGAAGTTCAATATACCACTTGGTAGCTATATCGGTGAGGATCCTTTGAAATAACCTCAGACAAATCAAATCATCCATCAAGGAATTGGATGAGCACCATAAATGGTATGTCATCACATGGTTCTTCGGCTCTTCACCGGGCTTTCCATCAAACTTGGGAATATCAGAGGTTAACTTAATCGGAATGGGTGGCCAATTATAACAGTGCAAGATGGGATAATTAGTCAAACAAGACAAGTTGGGAAGGTCTAAAGTAGCCAGAAACGGAAGTTATTCATTTGGCTGTGGATACTGATAGTATTGATATGGAATTTTTGGACCAGTAGGACCTTGAATCGACTGATTGTAAGGTGCTCCCATAGGGAATTGGCCATAAGGGGGTGTTTTGCCTGGGTTGGGTGGTGGACCTAATGGGGTTCCGCCTCCATAATAGAGTGGCCCATCGCTGGAATAAGGTGGTCCCCCACCGAAAGGGGGAATTCCACTGTCGTTGTCGGAATAAGGTGGCCCTCCGCCTCTACTGCCGGAATAGGGTGGCCCTCCACCTCCGCCGCTGAAATAGGGTGGCCCTCCACCTCCACCACTGGAATAAGGTGACCCTACACCTATGTTTGTGGAATAGGGTGGACCTCCACCTCCGTCGTTGGAATAGGGTGGTCCTCCACCACCGGAATGGGGTGGTCCTCCACCTCCACCAGAAGGTGGAGGTCCGCCCCCTTCGGAATGAGTTGGGGGTCCACCACCTACAGAAGGAGGTGGAGGGGGACAAAATGGTGGTGGGGGTGGTGGGAATGAGGAAAAGTTGGGGGGGTCCAATTGGCATAGCATTGTGGTGTCCCCATGGAGCGTTTGAGTTACCGGGATAATATCCCGAGAATTATGTTCCCGGGATGGTATTGTCTCGACACAGGATTGAAATTTCCTGGATACATATGACTCCATAGTGATTGAGTTAGGTTGGATGGTCCCCCACCATGAATTAATCCCATGGTAGGTCTTTGTGCTAGAAATTGTTTCTAGACTACAGAGGGAACAAGCTAGTACGATCTCAAAATAATAAACAAAAAATAGGGTTTTTTTTTGTGATTTTTTTGGTTTGAGGGTTTCATATTCAAGAAGATAATCAATCATTCAACCAATGCAAAAACTAAACCATGTAAATCCAATAACTGAGATATAACAATGTAAGATGATAAACATAAACCCTAATCATTCATTTGCACAACACTGGTTCAGTCCACAACCATGAGCATTCGCATGAATAAAAACTTTAAACAAGGAATGAAATCATAAGTTGAGTAGTCAAAATGACCATAAACAAAATCAATAGACAAAATATAGTGGCTTATGTTCTTATATAGATCAATCTCAATCTTCAAAACTTACAACAGCGCCATATGCATAAGTCTCAAAGTGCATCCAAATGCTCCAAGCTGTATATTGCTTCTTGAAACAAAAATCAAACCTCTCTAGTCTAAACTTTTTGTCCTTTTATCCTTTACAAAATAAAGTAGTTTAACAACTACCTTTAGGTCTATTCAAAAAAACAGTTACACTACTTAACTTTGAATCTCTAAACAGCCTACTAACAACTATGTATATGATAACAAAAATAGAATACTTGACAGTTGGAGATAATAACTCATAACTACTTGGCAGCCTCAGCCAACATGGCTATATCTTCCAAGGCATGGGATTTCTTCTTATCTCGAGTCTGCTGAATCTCCAATACTCGAACTTTGTTGAGTAATCCACTGTTCTTCTTCTTTAACTCCTTGATTTGATTTGCCATTTCTTTAGCCTGCACTTCTATCTGTCCCTTTATTCCAGAGCGTTATTAACGTTGTCGCTAGCAACCTTTGAGAATGCCCTATTGCCTACTTCGACTTCCTCACGTCCAGAAGCTTCTGAGTCTGACAGGTCCGAGGAACAAATGTCAACTTTTCACATGCATCTTTATATATATAACCTCATTCTCTTATCCTTCGATCTTCTTTACCAGTGATCAAGCTTTTCATCCATTGATTTCTCATACAGTGTTCTCAATCATTGGATCTTCTCTTTTTACCATCGTGATACTCTGTCTCCATCAACCGTCCGATAACATCTCCAATTTCAATCTCCGTCGTTCATCATCAATACCATATATCTACAAAGTAGTATTGCGAACCTCTAAGTGGTTTCCATTACCACTTTCCCTCCTCGCGACAGAGCCTGGCGTCGACACCTGTCAAGTGGTTTCGTTTTATCGCATCCACTATATCTTCTATCCACCATGCATCTTCCCGATGCGTCAATCATCTAGGACCATCGATCTTTTCCTGCTATGCATCCACGGTGGAGATTTGCAACATGTTTAACTTTTCAACCTTTCCAGCTGGTGGGGTCCATATTACTTATCCATCGTGCATCTTCAATTCTTATCGCCGTTGATTTGATTTTCCTTGCAACCCAAACCATTAATCCATTTAAGATTTGTATAGTGATTAAAACTTTTTTCCTAAGCCTTCTGATCTTTGGATCATGAATCTCAGGCGTCGATCTCGGCGCCTTTTCTTTCACCATAGTGGTTCCGCGCTTTATTAAAATGGTTTTACTTACCACTTTTCACATTTGCGAAGTATCCTATTGTTTCCACCTGTCTTGTGGTATTTCCTTTCGCAACTACTCGCACCTTTTATTCTCTGCGCATTTTGGCCATGCGGAAACTGACTATAACCATTGATCTCCCTCACGCGCTCAATCAACGGTGAAACTTGTATGGCCTTTAACAATTGCAATTTTTTGTTTTCAGACTATAGTCTTTTACCTTTTTGCCTATTTTGGTCGCATAAGCATGTAGTTAAGTAAGCATTTTGAAAACCTTGAAGAGAAATATAATATTTGATAAGCCACTAAGGGTGGAATTAATTAAAACAAAAGAAAACTATAACATGAAACTAAAGAGTAAATCAAAATTATAAAAATGAAAGGGAAATAAAGAACAAACAATTTAAAAGAAACATGTTGGGGCCAAGGTCGCAGCTATAGTAAAAGCTGCGAATTTTGGGAAAAAGCACGAGTATGGAAGGAAAGTGCTAGTTTTGGGACAAGCACTAAGTTTTGGGTAAGAAGGAGACGGTGCGCAGTACGGTGCCAGATGGATGATCTCAGCGCAGATCACGGACCGGAAATTGCAGAGCTCGCGCGCACGTCATCGAAGAATGAAGGTGGCTCAGCTACCATAATAAATAAGGCGATGGAGTAGAGGGCTCAGCTACCCTCATTTAAAGGCTTAGTACAGAAGTTATGGTTGCTCGGATCAAGGAGGAGAAACGGACCAGAGCATTGAAGGCAAAGGACGATCGCCCATACCCACAATCTGTGCCGGAATTCACGGAGCCTGCAGGAAGCGGCGACGTGACTGCAAGCGGCGCCTACAGTACACCTAGCCATGTGCGTGGTTAGGGTTTTTGGGAATCACTGTTGGGAAAGGCCCACAGTTTTGTAAAGGTGTGACCGTCATGGCCACCTATATATATGAATCATTGTAATGGGTAGAGGTTCCTTTTCAGTTCTTTCCTTTTGGAGAATTAGAGAGCTAGATGTTAGACTGTTAGAGAGCCAGTCTAAAGGATAGATCATGTGTTGATTATCCTCCACTGTATTTTCTACCCGGTGCGTAGAACTAGAGAGGAAATCGGATAGCCGAGGAGCTAATCCCTGAGTTGCCAGACAGTCTGAGTCGACGTCTGTGCCTTTGTAATCTCCATAGAGAGGAGACAAGTTGAGAGAAGGGCTCCCAGCTGCGTGCGTGGAGTTTCCTGTAAAGATCTAAGGCTGCAGCTGTGTGCGCAGCATATTGTATAACTCTATCATTTTCTGGTTAATATAACACTCCCGTGGACGTGGTTTTCCTCGAGGAGATGAGCTTCTCTTATATCCTCTTGTTATAATGTTTGCGTGAATGATAACCATTTAGAGTTCATTATTTGTGTATGCAAGACTTCTGTCTTATCTTTATGACTGTTTGAGCGAGTTGGAAAGATCCCTTGATAGCTATAAGTGTCTTAAGTACTAAAGAAGTAGTAGCGCGCTGTCGCTGCAGCGAGCTAGGAATACGTTACTGCGCCGGATGCGAAGGGCAAGGAAGTATTTAGCGCGTCAACGCCAGGAATAGTTGCCTTCTGCACTAGGGAGGAGAAACCGCGCAGTAGACCTGCCAAGGAAGGAATCCACGCAGCTGCGCCGAGCGGCCTGCGGGAAGGTCCGACCGCCGATTTCGCAGGAACCATTCAAGGAAGAGCTATCTCCGTGTCACCCAGGTTAAGGAAACCTGATTCCTTAACCCCCCATAGCCACTTCGGGTGAGACCTCGAGCTGCCGCGCAGCTCGTTGCCGAGAGGGCCAGTGCGCCAAGGGGTTTTGTTGCTGCGCTTCATTAAAACCCGGGTCTGCCCAGAAAAGCAGTCAACAAATGGTTCCGTTGCCGCGCGAATGAGACTTGTTCTTTTGGCGACGCGCGAGATTGAGGAGTCAACAAATGGTTCCGTTGTCGCGCGAATGAGACTTGTTCTTTTGGCGACGCGCGAGATTGAGGAGTCAACAAATGGTTCCGTTGCCGCGTGAGGGAGACCTCTTATTTCAGTGACGTGCGAGATTGACGCGCAACCTAGAGAAAGGAAGCAGCGAAACAAATGGTTCCGTTGCCTAGTGACCAACAAATGGTTCTGTTGTCTTATGACTTTTTGATCACATTACTTCCATGGCTTTGAACCCTGTTGATTGAGCCAACAAATGATTCCTTTGCCTTGCGACTTGTTGCTGTAAGACTTACTAGTTACGCGACATCTCAGATTGTTGCTGAAGACAACATAAGGTTCTGTTACACTGAGACTTGCTCAGTTAACAAATGTGTTACTGGCATCCTACAGCTAAAGAAATTGGAGATTGGTTTGGTTTAAAGGCTAAAGAGTTTGCTGAACAAGAAAATAGAAGCCCTACGCTTCAAACAGAAGATTGGTTACAGAAGTATATTTATGCTGACCTTTACGAAATTTTCTTTGTTACGTTTGCATTGGAGTTACACGCTTGGATAGCCAAGTTAGCAGATTCTAGACCTACGCTGCATGTTGATCGACCCGTCACGTGGACACCTGAGCTAGTCAGTATTGTGACGCGGATCGACAATTCTGTTTCCCGCGCAGTAGACTTTTGGTTGAATAGTCTACTGGAAGGTTTCATTACCGAATTTGCAGTCGATACAAGAAAGAGTTTCAGTGAAGCTGAGAGGAGTTTCTTCCAAGTGCACAGAGGTAAGTTCTTAAATTCTCTGAACTTATGGATTAAAATGCTTCTGTATGAAAAAGGAAAGCTATGTATTGCTTCTGATGAATAGCATAGACAAGTAATGTCCGTAGATTCTGATAGTGATCCTGAAGTTATTGGTTGCACTCGTAGTGGAAAACGATATAAAGTAGGCCTTGACCAATATTCTTTTGAGTCTAGCCCAGACAATAGCCAAGTCCCTAGAGCAAGCCATATAGAAAGACAAGGGAGTGCTCATATCCCTTATTACCCCTTTACACCGCAAAAACCAGACGGAGCTCAGTATAATCCTACAGTAACACCTTCTAGTAGCCCACACGGTACTTCTAGTACCTCTGTACCACCTTTGTTTAACCATCCCAGAGGCACTGCTACAGTACCTCCACCTCAAACCCGTGCAAGAAGGATGGGTGATGACATGAAGCTACCAACTTTTAGAGGAACAGGGATAGAGGACCCTGAGCAGCACTGGTTCTTATGTGAAGCCATTTGGACAATTAAGCAAATTAATGACGATGTTGTTAAACTGGTTCAGTTAGCAACCACACTAAGAGAAAGAGCCTTGACTTGGTTCATGAAATACTCAGCAGCACAGAATAGGACGCTTGCTGAGGTAAGAAATGCCATGATTAGAGAATTCAAGAAACCTAAATCAGAATCACAGTGTATAACAGAGCTCAAAGATATCAAACAGTTACCTACAGAATCAGTATGGGACTTTGACCAGAAGTTCAAAGCCTTGATAGATCAAGTAAGCTTCGAGTTTGCACCACAGCAACATAAAGAATGGTTTATTGCTGCACTGCTTCCACACATTAGACTTCCCCTTATGCAACAGAATCTCAATACTCAGGAACAAGCTCTAGAGATGGCTATGAAACTAGAAGCTTCACCAATTGCAGGGACAAGCAACGATGTTGCGCATTTACAGAACCAATTAGCAAACTTAACCTTGCAAGTGCATGATATTAAGAAAGGCAAGGAGATCAAGGAAGAAATTTGTCCTGTTTTCATAGACTATATTGCAACTGGAGCACCTACCCCTTTACCACAGGCACAAGGGCCTTGGTGTGAAATCTGTAGAACTAGAGGTCATAGACCACAAGAATGCCACTTACTTCAGAAATATGTACAAACTCCAAAGAATCTATATTGTAATTTCTGTAAATCAGTAGGTCATGATGAGAACAATTGTAGAGCATATGATCTTATGATAGAAAGAAAGCATGATGTCTATCGGGTACAAGCAGAGACACAAGGACCCACAGCAGGTCCACCTTATGACCAAACTCGGGACGCCCGAGCAGCAAATTACAGAGGACGTGGACGCACAACAAACTTTGGTCGCGGAAGAGGACAGATCACTTGTTATAATTGCGGAGAACAAGGTCATTTTGCTAGGGATTGCCAAAATCCTACAACCCTCTGCAGGTATTGTAAATCTTCTGACCATATCATTGAAGAATGCCCTCAGTTACAGGCTAAGATGCAAGCAAAGACACCACAGGTAAATCAGAATATTCAGCTGATTGGAGCAGAAAAAAGAGAACCGGACCCTACAGTTAATATAGTGACACGCAGTGGAGCAACCACCGGTGCGCAAGAGATGGGAACGGGAAAACAAGCGACGCAATGGGTGCGCCGCGCTAACATTAAACCAGCCCCACTTAACCTGCAGAAGCAAAAAGAAGCATTTAAGCAAGCTCAAGAGTATTTCTCAGATCCGAGAGCTTCAAGTTCTGCCGCAATTCCGCAGAACAATATTAGATCGCAAGCGCTAAAACAAGACAACCTGGTGCAAGAACAGGCCACTACAGCTGGAAGGGCTGATGATGATGATGAGGAGGAGCATGCACTAGGCAGTGTCCATGCATTCCTGCGACAATGTTTAAAATTGTTGCGCAATGAAAAAGAAACTCTAGAACTTCAACACCTATTGGATCGGTGCCAACACTCTGCTTCGACGAACACACCGCAGCGTGCTATTCACCAGATTAGGAGTCACATTAGAACTGGAAAAGAGATGAGGCTTACAGCGCAGATTGGAGCATTTGAAATGGACGAAGTCATGTTAGATTTGGGCTCAGAAGCCAATGTTCTCACTATGCAGACATGGGAACAGATGGGAAGCCCTCAGCTTACAAGATCCCCTATCCAGCTAAGACTCGCAAATCAGCAACGAGTCTCTCCATTGGGCAGATTACCCAATGTACCTATTGATATTGAAGGAGTAAGAAGCTCTGCAGATTTTGAAGTAATCAAAATTATGGATGATAGTAGACCATACCCAGCGCTGTTAGGAATAGACTGGGCATTCGATAATTTGGCTGTCATTAACTTGAAGAAAAGACAGATGACCTTTGAGGATGACTAGATCAGGGTCATCGCACCTCTTGATCCTATTCAAGGACCAAGATATATAGAACCCATTCGCGCAGAAGAGGAAGCGCGCCACATGGAAAGCTTGTACCAGATGACCACTAACCACAGTGACTATGTTAACCCCACAGCAGACGGCCATATCAGCTGGCGATGTGATAGCTCGTGCACATCAGATTCAGATGCAGGATTGGAAAACTGGCAGAATCGTCTACATGAGGTTTCTGCAAGACGTTGCGCCATGATGACTAAATCCATTCGATGGATTGGCACAGAATTAATTGATACTCCAACTTTTGATGGCTTAACTGAAGTAACTAAATTCATACAGGAATATGAACAAAATCTTCCAGAACCGCAGCGCATACAGGCACTAGATATAGCATTGCGCGCTACACCCACAAGATGGTGGATTGCGCACAAGGAGAATATTCATACATGGAAAGACTGTCGCAGATTGATACTGCGCAGATTTCAGGACACCACAGCCGAAGCGCTACGCAAATATGAAGGACAGAGTGACCCCAGGTCACACATTGAAGCATGTATTCAGCAATGGTCAGATATTCCGGAAGAAGAATGGGTTCACCAATTCATCCACACATTGGATACAATTCCAAGGAATTGGTATACTGAAACAGAATTGCGCAGAGGCACTCTTACTTGGGCTCTTATGATAGAAAGTTTTCAACTTACATTCAGCTTTGAGTCAGAGCATCCAAGTATTGATCAGGCTCTGAAGTGTATTAAAAAGAAGGTATTTGAACCAGGTCTAGTAACAGAATATTCCCAACCAGATTGGGCTGTCCAGATAGAACATGCCCTGGAATGCTATAACTTCACCGCTGAAGATGAGGAGGACGATCCTCGCAACATCAATATCCCAGAATCAGAAGGGACGCGTAATATTGAAGGTCCTGAGCTTGATATTCCTGCCATCACAGAACACGTCAAGCTCAAGAAAGTTAACATTGGCACAGAAGCTGACCCAAAGTTTGCTTCTATAGGAGATTATTGGGATGATGAAACTGTTGCGCATGTTTCAGATTTATTACGTGACTACCAGGATATCTTTCCTACCAAGTTCACAGAAATGAAAGGCATCCTAGGAGACTTAGGAGTGATGCGCATACCTCTGAAACCAGATGCCAAGCCAGTAAAGCAGCGCCCATACAGGTTGAACCCGCGCTACAAAGAAAAAGTCAAAGAAGAAATTGATAAGATGCTTGCAGCAGGTATTATTGAGCCAGTAGAGGAAAGCGATTGGATTAGTCCTATGGTGGTCCAAGAAAAGAAAACGAAAGGTGAAATACGAATTTGTGTCGACTTGCGCAAACTCAATGATGCATCAGCGCACGATCCATTTCCCACTCCTTTCACAGACGAAGTACTTGATAATGTTGGAGGACAAGAGGCTTACTCCTTCACTGATGGATTCTCGGGATACCATCAGATCAGAATCCATCCGGATGACCGCCACAAGACTACTTTTGCAACTGAATGGGGCTCATTCCAGTATACGGTAATGCCCTTTGGTCTTAAAAACGCACCTGCTATCTTCTCTAGAGTTGTTGTTGCTGTTTTTAAAGAATTTATCCACAAGTTTTTAGAAGTCTATTTTGATGACTGGACTGTATTTGGTTTACTAAAGAACCATACTGCGAATCTGCGCATGATGCTAGAAAAATGTAGACAGCATCAGATTTCCCTTAACTTGAAAAAATGTATATTTTGTGCGCCCTTTGGTATTTTGTTGGGACATATTGTATGCAGACAAGGACTCCTGATGGATCCTGCGAAGGTTGCCATCATTGCTAATTTACCTGCGCCCAACTCAGTTAAGCAATTGCGCACTACATTGGGACATACAGGATACTACAGAAAATTCATCAAAGGATACGCAAGGATCACAGCGCCTATGGAAAGATTGCTGAAGAAGGATTCGAAGTTCCAATGGACAGAAGAATGCCAACAGAGCTTGGACACACTTAAAGAAAAGATGATCACAGCGCCTATTCTAGTTTTCCCGGATTGGAGAAAACCTTTTCATGTTCATGTTGATGCTTCTTCCATAGCACTAGGAATCGTGCTTACACAGTCTGGAGAAGGAAGTATTGACCACCCAATTGCTTACTCCAGCAGAAAGCTATCTACAGCTGAGAAGAATTACACTACTACAGAACGGGAAGGACTAGCTATGGTGTATGCCCTACAGAAATTCAGACACTACCTGTTAGGAGCTCACTTTAAAATGTATACTGATCATTCTGCTTTGAAATATTTGGTCAATAAACCAGTTTTAGGAGGAAGAATTTGCAGATGGCTACTTCTCTTTCAAGAGTATGATTTTGAGGTTATTGTAAAGCCAGGCAGATTGAATGCAGGGCCTGACCACCTATCCAGAATAGAGTCAGGAGAGGAACCTACGAGTCTGGAGGACAATCTGCCTGACGCACAGTTGTTTTATATCCAAGCAGCAGACGAATATTATTCTGATATTCTTGGGTTTCTCACTACCGGACAAGCGCCGGCTGAGCTTACAATCCAGCAGAAAAAGCAACTTGTTGTTAGAGCCGCAGATTTCACTTTGATAGCAGGCCAGCTTTATAAGTTGGGCCCTGACGAAATTTTGCACAGATGTATCTTACCACATGAAAAGAGCTCTATCATCGCAGAAGCGCATTCAGGTACCGCAGGAGGCCATTTCGCAGGAAAGCCGACTGCGCAGAAGATATTAGCCGCAGGACTTTGGTGGCCGACATTGCACAAGGATACTAAGGAATTCTGTAAATGTTGCGATGTGTGCCAGCGAACAGGAAAACCCTCAAGGAGAGATGAAATGCCACTAAGACCCCAGATCACACTGCGTGCTTTTGATAAATGGGCTATTGACTTTGTAGGACCTATTAACCCACCAGGAAAAAGAACTGGCGCAAGATATATCATTACAGCTACTGAATACCTCACCAGATGGGCTGAGGCGAAGCCAGTTAAGAACTGCGACGCCGCTACTGCCGCGCAGTTCATTTTCGAGAACATTATCACTAGGTTTGGATGCCCAGTGATCCTCATGAGTGATCAAGGTACACATTTCCTCAATCAGACTATAGAGGCCCTTACTGAAGAATTTCAAATTAATCACCATAAGAGTACACCCTACCATCCTCAAGCTAATGGTACGGTGGAAGCATTCAATAAGATTCTTGAGAATGCCCTGACAAAAATCTGTAATCAACAAAGAGATGATTGGGACCTTAGAGTCACAGCTGTATTATGGGCTTACAGAACCACTTGCAAGAAAATAACAGGTCACACACCTTTCAGCTTGGTGTATGGACAAGAAGCAGTTATGCCCATGGAATACATTGTTCCCAGTCTCCGAATTGCGCAAATTACAGAAATGGCAGATCCTGACACTATGAATGAAAGACTTTCGCAACTGCTTTCCTTAGAAGAAGACAGACTTTTGGCCGGATTTCATCAACAGGTACAGAAGGCAAGACAGAAAGCTTGGCATGACAGGCACATTAAGTATAAGCACTTTGAAGAAGGAGACTTGGTACTCCTTTATGATAGTAAATTCATCAAGTTTCCAGGCAAGTTTCGTGTGCATTGGTTAGGTCCTTTTCAGATAATAAAAATAACAGACGGAGGCGCAGTACAGCTTGCAAAGCTGAATGGAGACCTACTACCTACAATGATAAACGGGAGTCGGCTTAAGCTTTATTGCGACGGCCACTCCGCCCTGTCGACATAATATATTACTCAAGAATGCAGATGCCCAGTGTAGTTGAAAGAGACATCGCATTCAGTCTACACGGAAGCTGCGACACACCCTAAGTTTCCAGCTTCCTGCGCAGTTCCTCGAAATATCCGCGCATCCTGAATAAAAATTGCTTGAAGAGAGCTTATCGGTGCGCTCTGGCGAAGTTTTGTTTTTGGACCATGGAACTATCGCTCCTGCGGAGTTCCCTTTCTGTTGTCGCTTGAAAAAAAATTTTGTCATGGACCCATAGAGGCACAGTTTCCTAAGTTGAAATGACCCGCCGGAAATTTTGAATTACAGCAGTTATGTAGCCGCGTTTGAATAAATGAAGGATAAGGCCGCTATTTAAGTCTAGCCGTTCCGACGGATTCGGCTTAATCTCTGAAAGATTTGCATTTAACTCAGGCGCCGAAAGCATTAGCTTCTCCCGGAAGGCTATCAGAACCCGTCAATCACACTAAATGCACCGCTACGACAAGGAGGATAGCGTGTTGTCAACTCATCTGTAGCCGCCTATAGCTACGTTACCCCACTTGGTCGCATTTACTATCCCCGCTGGCTATAAATACCTCACACTTGTATCAATTTTGGGTTACTGTCTCGAGTTGCATAGTTGTGTTTGAAGACCCAAAGTATTGTTTTCAGAGCCGAGTGTGCAGAGTATTTCCCCTTGTTTTCAGAGTCTATACCCTACGCAGTTCCGCCATTTGCTGTCCAGAGTTTTGTTATTTACATTGGTTCACAACGGAGAACTTATCAACTGAAGAAGTGGTTCGTCAATTTCTGCGCCGAGGCTTAGATTTCGGCATGGCCACTCCGGTGACGGCTTCGACCTACATACACCCCGGTGCTACTGATCCCAGAACATCCCCAGGCACAAGAGCATCTCAGCAGCAGCCGGAGGAACCTGTTCCAGAGCCGCTTGCGTCTATGGTGAACTATATTCCGCCGCGTCCAGATGATGCGCCGGATGTACAGATTCCGAAGAATGCAAAGTATCCAATTCCGCTACCGCCACTACCGGCTAGTGTGCGGGTAGAAGGCCAACTATTGGGAAACATTCCATTGGTTAAATTCTCTGATTTTAACCTTGGAGACTATAAGACATATCCTCAGTTCCAGTTGGACCGATATCTGGATATCGTCCATAATCCCACCAGGCAGGTTGACGAGTTTGTCCCGAAGGGATTTGCAGCAAATCTTGAGCGCCCTGGACTCTTGAATTTGTTGAAGCTACCGCACTTTGGGCGTAGCAATGAAGTGAACGCAGTCGTTAAAACACTGCTATCCTGCGTTCATGGAGGTTACCTTTGGCTCGGGAGGCCAATTGATCTAAATGTTGATTTGATACACCGCATCACCGGTCTATCTAAGGTTGGTAAGGATCCCAATATCCATTTTGTGGGAAAGGAGAAGGACCAAAAATTGGCTGCAAAGCTGGTCCAGAAATATAACTTGACAAGAGGAGGTCGGGCTTATGACCTCACGACAGTAGAAGATGAGGCACTTCGCTTCACAGGAAGTCTGCTTGCAGGCAGACTTCTCACCAAGTGCCGACCAAAAGAAGTTACTGGAGCTGTCGTAGAGCTCGCTATCGCAGCTGCGGAGGGAGAACAGTACAACTGGTCTCTCTTCCTGCTGAATTCTTTTTTGGCTGATTGCCTGAATGTGCAGGACAATGCAGGCCAATCATTCCATTTTTCGTGGCTTCTAATTTTATGCGCTCTCGTCGGGTGGAAGGAGCCCCCGAATACTCAGTTCCTTCCACGCCGCGCAGGAGAGGTTGCCGGCATGCGCTACATCAACCTCTGGGATTCCCCTAATCCCGCGAAGCGCAAGATGAATCGCGCTGTCTTTTGTGAGTACTACTATCTCCTCCGAGATACCATACAAGATATGCCAAGGCTGAGCGAGGAGACAGCCACATTGTATGAAGGCAAGTTGGCTTTTACTGCCGACATCCATCAACTCTACCTTCGGCCTTGCGACATTCCAGGTGACTGGGCGCTAGGTCTTTACAGGATGACCACAGAAGATGTCGAAGAAACCATTAAGTCGTGGTCGGACGAATGGAGAGCAGCAGCTGACATCGCACCTGCGATGCCACCCGCCGCTGCGCAAGAAAAGGATAAGGGCAAGGAAGCCCCTGAGCAAAGAAGCGATGAAGGCTCAACAGAACCAGCTACAAAGAAGCAGAAAGTGTCGCATCCCACTGAGGCCATTCCCTCGGAGGTCGACAAATACTTGAAAGAGCAATTTCGTGAGATGAGGAACATGCATGCTCACATCCGAAGTGCTCTAGACTTACAATTTGTAGAACTGAAAGGTCTCGCAGGAAGGATTGCGCAGACCCATGCGCCAGCATCTACTTCGCAGGCGCCACAAGAAATTCCAACTGATGAGCGAGTTGAAGAACTCACAGAAAGGCACACTGTCGTACATATTCCGCCTACCAGCATGACACTTCCAGATCCTCTAGCTGAACTACAGGTAAGCACAGTTGGACCTGTAGAAATAAATTTGTCTATGATTCCTATAGAAACCCTACAGCTTGTACAGGAGAAAGTTTCTCTTGAGTTGAGAGCTAGAGAGCTCTCTACTTTCCAGGCAAACCAACGACTGCAATCGCAGGAGATAGAGCTGAAGGAAAGTCATAAGAATATCTCTGCGAAGCTTGCACTCTATGAGGCGCAAGACACCGGCATCAGAAACGCAATAGAAGAGATTGCCCAGGAATTGCCGGCTTGCGAGATTCAACCAGACCTCCCTCTGGTTGCAAAAGTTCAAATTATTGGAGGAAGGGTGAAAACCCTGGAGCAAGAAAAAGTTGCTATGGCTGAGGACCATAGAACCCAGATTGCTGAGCTAGAAGCTCGCGTTGCTGCGCATCTTACGGATGATGCGCAGGTACAATTTGAAGCATTGAGCAGAGCTTCCACACGAATGAAAGACCGAGTACAGGAAGCCAAGAACCTGATGGACCAGGCTATGGAAGCATGGTCAGAGCTTGTAAACCTCCCTTTTAAAGTGGGACTATCAGAACAGGTGCAAGCTGCAGAACAGTCTCTCACTGTTCTGAATGAAGAAGCTAAGTCCTTAACAGGCTTGCCAAAGATGAAGAAAATGGGCGAAGTGCGCAAAATGCAGCAGCAACTGCACAAGCTCAGAACTGAAGATGAGAAGCTCACCAACAGCATTCAGCCATTCATGGATGAGTATGCTGAAATTGTTGGCCAGGTTGAGACAAAAATCAAAGAGATTACCGAGTCTCAGGAGATCATTGATACACTCACTAAAGACGAAGCGACCGCAGAAACAGTGCAAACAGCTGATGAGTGTATCGAGGAATTGGACTCCGCTATTGCGAAATGGCAGAAAACATTCGCGGAGATTCAAGCAAAAGCAGATGCGCAAATCAAACAACCACGCGCTAGTGCGAGTGGCTCGAGGGCGAGCCACAAGTGAGTGTTGGGGGCCTGTTGGGGCCAAGGTCGCAGCTATAGTAAAAGCTGCGAATTTTGGGAAAAAGAACGAGTATGGAAGGAAAGTGCTAGTTTTGGGACAAGCACTAAGTTTTGGGTAAGAAGGAGACGGTGCGTAGTACGGTGCCAGATGGATTATCTCAGCGCAGATCACGGACCGGAAATTGCGGAGCTCGCGCGCACGTCATCGAAGAATGAAGGTGGCTCAGCTACCATAATAAATAAGGCGATGGAGTAGAGGGCTCAGCTACCCTCATTTAAAGGCTTAGTACAGAAGTTATGGTTGCTCGGATCAAGGAGGAGCAACGGACCAGAGCATTGAAGGCGAAGGACGATCGCCCATACCCACAATCTGCGCCGGAATTCACGGAGCCTGCAGGAAGCGGCGACGTGACTGCAAGCGGCGCCTACAGTACACCTAGCCATGTGCGTGGTTAGGGTTTTTGGGAATCACTGTTGGGAAAGGCCCACAGTTTTGTAAAGGTGTGACCGTCATGGCCACCTATATATATGAATCATTGTAATGGGTAGAGGTTCCTTTTCAGTTCTTTCCTTTTGGAGAATTAGAGAGCTAGATGTTAGACTGTTAGAGAGCCAGTCTAAAGGATAGATCATGTGTTGATTATCCTCCACTGTATTTTCTACCCGGTGCGTAGAACTAGAGAGGAAATCGGATAGCCGAGGAGCTAATCCCTGAGTTGCCAGACAGTCTGAGTCGACGTCTGTGCCTTTGTAATCTCCATAGAGAGGAGACAAGTTGAGAGAAGGGCTCCCAGCTGTGTGCGTGGAGTTTCCTGTAAAGATCTAAGGCTGCAGCTGTGTGCGCAGCATATTGTATAACTCTATCATTTTCTGGTTAATATAACACTCCCGTGGACGTGGTTTTCCTCGAGGAGATGAGCTTCTCTTATATCCTCTTGTTATAATGTTTGCGTGAATGATAACCATTTAGAGTTCATTATTTGTGTATGCAAGACTTCTGTCTTATCTTTATGACTGTTTGAGCGAGTTGGAAAGATCCCTTGATAGCTATAAGTGTCTTAAGTACTAAAGAAGTAGTAGCGCGCTGTCGCTGCAGCGAGCTAGGAATACGTTACTGCGCCGGATGCGAAGGGCAAGGAAGTATTTAGCGCGTCAACGCCAGGAATAGTTGCCTTCTGCACTAGGGAGGAGAAACCGCGCAGTAGACCTGCCAAGGAAGGAATCCACGCAGCTGCGCCGAGCGGCCTGCGGGAAGGTCCGACCGCCGATTTCGCAGGAACCATTCAAGGAAGAGCTATCTCCGCGTCACCCAGGTTAAGGAAACCTGATTCCTTAACCCCCCATAGCCACTTCGGGTGAGACCTCGAGCTGCCGCGCAGCTCGTTGCCGAGAGGGCCAGTGCGCCAAGGGGTTTTGTTGCTGCGCTTCATTAAAACCCGGGTCTGCCCAGAAAAGCAGTCAACAAAACACATAAAAATGGGGAACAATTTAAGTGTTAACATCTGGCTCATGTTGAGGGATGAAAGCCTCCTTGTGAGGTTTCAAGAACCTATAGACCTTGTGCCTTATTCATTGGGTGATGGAGTCATTTGTATCTGGTTCCCATCCATCTGCAACTTTTCGAAAACTTAAGAACACACTACTGTTGTTCGAGATTTCTACCCTATAGTGAGGAGATGGACACTACCAACTGGGCGGGGTTGATAGGTAAACACATTGATTATACTGCATTTAGTTACTGCAAAAGAAATAGATTGGGATTGAAAGACATACCTCTTTTTGAAGTTTGATCCTAGCTTTCTCTTGGTCTTTCACTTGATCTCCCGCTTGATCTCCTGCTTGACGAACCTGCAATACAAAAGATACCTTCCTCAGCGTATCTTAACCATATAACATATGATGAAATTATAAAGCAATTTAACATCAACTATAATCAAGAATTAAACCAAATAGACATACAATCCAATATATATATTATTTGGGACAGGAAGGGTGTTTCAACCTTTTTATTGTCAAAGAAACATGAAATCAGTACAATATACCTGATGTGTAGAGATGTTTCTGCAACCGGATCCTGGGCTCCTGCTCTTCATTCTGACTTGGAACTTTCCTCCAGCGTAACAATACTTCAAGCCTTCTCTCAAGATTCTTTCTTGTGTTTTCTAAGTAACCCCTCTCATGGATCCTCCTTGTATTTATGGGACAAGGTAGGCTGTTAAGATCAAGAGGTGGTTGGATTGGGAGGTTGGGGAAGTTACAGAACCAACTTCAACTAATCCCAATTCGTCAAATTAATATATTTTTTATTTCATCTTAAGATGTACGCGGGTTTCATATAACAAGAGTAGCGTACAAGAAGCAACTTTTATGATTTACAACATGCGTTTACAACTTTTTGGGAGGTGTACGCTGGTTTCCCTTGAGGAGAGTAGGGTACAGTATGCTAGTCTTGTATTCAGAGAGGGGCATACATGTGGAAAAAGAAGGAGAAACTGCAATCTTTTCAGGTGAGGAGTGTACTTCTGGTAGCAAATCATCTGAGGCAATCTAACTCTTCCATCCTTTATGTCCTTTTGTGTGATCTACAAGGCAAGGTGATCATGGGATGGAAAAGTGTAGATTTGACCTATAACAGATGCCCCCTAATGTGTGAGGTCAGAGGGAAACGATGGCCAAAATACATTATAAGTCCAAGTCAAAGGAGGAGCAAGAAACTGCAGAACCAAGTCACAAAAAACACCTGAAACAACGATTAAGGTCAACGAGCAATTACAATCTTGACATCATATAGATGTGTAACATGATCTTTGATACATAACTAGGAGATGTATATATAGAGCATGGCCACTAAAATACAAGCATGGATCCATGTCAAAAGAGAGATCATAGCCATAACAACAAGCTAGATCTATGTCTCATGAAGAGCCAAAATGAGTAAGGCTCAGTCTTGCGCAGCTTGGGGGATAACATAAATATGGTGATGCTATCATAGTCCCAGGTTCTTCATCCAAAACAATCCAAGGTACAAACCCTATCCATAGGAATAAATGAGCTGAAGTCGAACATGGGGGGTATCGTTTGATTATCGGTCATTGATGTATACCGTTAACAAACGCGAGGACTTCCATCGATAATGATAATGGGGTCCAAGGTACCTAGTACGATCCTAACAAGTGTGAATAAGTGGACTTGAAGTCGAACACTTGAGGAACCTGTTGAATAAGAGACATTGATGTATTCCCATTTATTCAACAGTGAGGGAAACTGCCACTGATGACTGCAATCCCCAAGGTACTAACCGAAACTCTAAACTTTGTTCCCAGAGCATAATGAGCTGAGGTCAATGGGAAGAAGTCCACTGGAAGGGAGGCCTTAATGCATCCTCCATCATCCAACATGAGGAACACTCATAGGTATGAGCTGATGTGGAGTAGGACGAGTAACAAGATGAAACAAACTGACACCAGGATGGATGACACATGAAGTCAAGGTAAACTGCAGAATGGTTGACATAGGTTGTATCCTTGAATAGTGAGCACAACACAAAGTGACTTAGGTAGTTTTCAACATAACGAAGAATGATATAAGTCTGCAATGTAGGAGACATAACAGACCCTCCATATGATTGGAAGAATAACCAACCAGGGGAGTTGACAACTCGGAGATCAGGTTCACCCTAAGGCCAAAAACTAAAACCCAACTGACATGAAAGACTCAAGTAGGTGCTGTGTTCAAGGATATGACTGACTTAACTGCCTTTAAAACTGAAAGAGATGCGATACACCCTTCTTATCCCTTATTATTTTTGGTAAAAGAATGTTCTTGTTGTTTATTTAATGAGTTCAAGAAAAATAAAAAACTCAATAGATCCAACCATGTAAAGAATTTAACGAGCCCATGGGAGGAAGACTCAGGACCTTCTTCATTGTTTATAGAGTTCGAAGAAGAGATAGAAGAATACTCTATAGTACTGATCTCTGGATTTTAATATCGAGCCGAGATCTGTTCTTGCTCGCCGATGTTTTCAATTTTAAGGAGTCTGAAAAACTTAAACAATAACTCCATACACCTACTCGTGGATTTTAATATCGAGCCCAAGTAGGTTAATGCTTGCCGGTGTTTTTATGTTTATAGAGTCTGAAAAAATTAAACAATCCTCTATTTACCCTCTCGTGGATTTCACATCGAGCCCGGGTAGGTGAATGCTCGCTTGGTGTTTTCATATTTAGAGAACCTAAAAAACCTAAAGAGAGGCTCCAAAAGGCCTTTTTCGTATAGTTAGTCCCCTCCCTTGAAAAGGTATAAAACAATGAGAGGAGAACTCTTCTAGCCATGTATGACTAGAGTATTCCTTTTTCGTAAGTAATCCGCAAAGGTCTAGAAAAGGGTTAAACTTATACCTAAGCAGATGGACCTTCAATTCCTTTAACAAGCTTGAAGAGGCCAAGTTTGCTCGGCAATCTTTTTTATTTTTTCATAGTCAAAACAAGAGCTTAAAACGACTTAAAAGACAACTACTAGGATCATATGTTCATGACCTGCCAAAGAATAGGATCTCAACAATCGCATTAGTAAATATCAACAAAGTTTCTCAATGACAATATGATACTAGAAGCGAAAAAACATAAGAAAACTAACTATACAAAAATATACAGTTATAATATAGGAAAAAGCACAGATACCTAAGCATAGTACTTCTTCAAGTAGAGCCCAATTCTAGGCTCCGACAACTTATTACCTTCATGGTTGGTTAATTCGTATGAACCTTTCCTTAGTACTTTGGAAACAATGTAAGGGTCGAGCCACATGGACTTAAACTTGCCAGCTCCTAAAGGTTCCTTATCCTGATCCCAAAGTAGGACAAGGTCTCCTTCGAGAAACACCCTAGGTCTAACAGACTTGTCATACTGTCCCTTGACTCGGTTCTTATGTACTTCATTTGTTGTAAGCGTGATGCAGCGCTGTTCATCCAGATGTTCTAAATGCAACAAACGTTCTTCCAAGGCTGAAGTGTCTGGTAATAGTTGTACAACTAACTTTAATGAAGGAATCTTGCACTCAACCGGAATGACTGCCTCTACCCTATGTACTAGTTGGAAAGGAGAGAACCCCGTAGCATTCTTTACATTGGCTCGGTAGGCCCAAAGAGAAGGATACAACATAATGTGCCAGTTAGTTCTACTAGCATTAACAGTCCTTTGTAAGATAGTCTTCAAATTTTTGTTGACTGCTTCGACTTTACCATTCGCCTATGGATAAAACGAAGATGAATGCTCCTTTCAAAAACCTAACATAGTGTATGGATCGGTCATCACGTTGTTCTAAAAATGACGACCGTGATCAGTCATGATCTCTTTGGGTATACCAAATCTTGCAATGATATGGTTAAACACGAAATAAGCAGTCGTTTCTCCATCTTCCTTAACAGTAGGCATTGCCTCGGCCCACTTGGTGAAGTAGTCGACGGAAACAATAATATAGTGATGACCTCCAACCGAAATTGGATTACAAGTCATAAAATCAACCCCCCACTTGGTGAAGGGGCCTACTGTGATGACAGGATGGAGAGGAGCTGGGTGTGCTCGCATCTTCCTGGTGAAAAATTGACATCTCTGGTATCGTTTCATAGCTTCCACATAATCTTTAAAGATCATGGGCCAAAAATACCTAGCACGCAGTATTTTCTGGGCTGTTGCCAACCCAGAAAGATGACCCCTACAAGCTCCACCATGGGCATCATTCAATACTGACTCTAATTCTTCCAAGTTTCAACAACGGCGTAAGATGGAATCTAACCCACGTCTGTACAAAGTATCAAAAATGATGAGGTAATTCTTCGGATGGCTCTTAAGCTTGTGTCGTTCATCCTTAGAGAAAGTGGTGGGACACCTCAAAGTCTAAATATATACTAGGATATCTCCGTACCATGGATCAGAGGATGCGATGAAAAATATATGTTCATCCGGGAATGATGATTCTTCCTCAACATGCACTATGTCACTAGGAGATTCTGAAATCAATTCGACAAACACCAGTGATTTCTTTGATTTGGCGGATTGAAAAACCAAATCAAATTCTTGAAAAATGACAATCCATTTGTTAAACTTCCCACCAATTATTCGTCGAGTGAGAACATATTGGAAAGGATTGACTTCCGCAACCACATTGGTGGTACGGAATAATATGTAGTGACGTAGCCTCTGGACCGCATAGACAGCAGCCAATGCCAACTTCTAAATGTGAGAATACTTGATCTCAGGAGCTATCAGAGCACGTGACAGATAATAAATGACATGCTCTTGGAGCATGCCATCCTCCTGAACCAGTACTATGCCAATTGTGCTCACAGATGTAGCCAGATATAAGAGAAAATATTTTGTATAGTCTGGCGGGCTTAACAAGGGGGCTGACTATAGTTCCTTTTTCAAGGCCTCGAACGATGCCTGAGCAGCTTCATCCCACAAAAAGTAGGAGTCTTGTTTAAGCAATCTCATGAAACCTTTTGTATTCTTAGCATAGTTAATAATGAAGCGTCTCAAGAAGTTGTACATGCCTTGCAGACTTTGAAGTTGTCTCAGGGTGCGAGGAGGAGGCAGATTTACAATCGCCTCAACTTTCAATGGGTCCACCATTATACCACAAATGGATACTATGAAACCCAGTAGTCGTCCAAATTCAACACAGAATACACACTTGTTAGTATTCAATCGAATCTTATACTATCTACACCTTTCAAATACAAGTCTTAAATGGTCAGGATGATCCCTTCTCTTACGAGATCGTGCTGGGAGATCATCCAGATACGGTTCGACTATGTGTTTGATGTCGTGAAAAGAAAAATTCATTGCTCGCAAGAAAGTGGCTACAACATTCTTTAAGCCAAATGACATCTTCCGATAGGCAAAGGTGCCCCAAGGACAAATAAAGGTTGTCTTATGTTGGTCTTCAGGTTTAATCTGTATCTGATTATACCCTGAAAACTCGTCCATGAAGGAAAACATTTCATGGCATGCACACGCATCAACGATCGTGTTATCTCCCCAAATAATTTCATTGAGTTGATCATTTTTAGATGATGGGAGGTCATTTGAAAATTCATTTCTAAATTTTTAAGGCTCAGTTTTTATGTCTTTATGCATGTAATAAAGTTTGAAAAACATTTGATTGGGTTTTCATTTCAGAAATTTCAAAAGACAGGTTTTGGTAGCTAAGCGCTTATTTAAAACGGTCCCTAAGCTACTGAAAGCCCTGCTTTGGCAGCTTAAACGAAATTTTCCAGACTCTCCTAGCTACCGAAAGTGAAAGGACATACAGCGTGAGTCAAGGGGCAGTTTTGGTGGCTTGGGCGAATACAATGGTGTTCATTAGCCACCGAAAGGTAAGTTTTGGCAGCTTACAAGTCAAAAGCAAAATTGTTCGAAGCTATGGAAAGCAAAGGCATTCTCAATACTCTCCGACAGCTTACGTGGTCAAAGGTGAAATCATCGGCTACCAAAATTAAGTGGGTTTCAAATGGTGGAGATGTCTAATTGTAATGTCCCTTGTTAGGAATTTTATCAAAATGACAATTTTTCACTTTTTTCCCTAGTTAGACCTTTGACTACTTTTGATCTCTAGGTCCCAAATTTGCCCCAAATGATCCCAAATCTTCTGAGAAGGTATATGAATTATATTAGAACATAAATATGTGTTTTAGGGATGCCTTTGGACCTTTAAAATACCTCTGCAAATCATCTTTCAATTCCGATCAATGTAGGTGACTTTACTAGTGATTTCCCTTTGACTAGTATTGGTCTCTAGGTCTCAAATTGACTCCAAATGCCTTCAAATCTTCAAAGAAGGTGTATGAATGATATTAGGACTTGAATATGATGTTCAGGGATGACATATGGCCACCAAAATACCTCTGCAAACTCTCTTAAGATTCTGGACCAATTATGCAATTTTACTAGTAATTTGGGGTTCAAATCCCCCTGGGGTAAGTACTGAAAATGGATTCCCAAATGCCTCCAAACCCACTCAAATTTATGAACAGAGGTAGGGAATGTATTAATTATATTATTAAAGTCTCATTTGCACCATTAATTGATTATTATATCTATTCCAACCCTCTCCCATTCAACTGTAAAAATCACCAATTCGACCCTTGGGGAAATGGCACTATTTCTTCTCCCAATGCTATTAAACTGAGTAAAAATACTTCAAATGCTCAAGTAAAGTACATGAAACTTGTAAAATACATCCATGGAAGTCCATTAATCACAAATGCATCAGAGAATCATCCATTCACTCGAAATCATCGACATTACATTGATTCACAACAAGGTACTGGGGAAATGGCACTGTTCTTTCATTAAAATTGAGATTTATACATTTCTACTTGGAATTTCGACCTGAAAATTTCTGGAGATGAAGAAAAGAGTATTTAATTCATATTATAATATAAATGGGGCATTATAATCTCCCCAAAAGAGTACAATAGCTCACCAAAAACGCCCTCCCTCAAGGATCAACAATATGCCATCAAAACTGGAAATGGTTGAAGGAGTGAGCTGCAATAGAAGAAACCATGAGCTGCCCTGTAGCTTACACCTGCAAATAAAGACTCCATTAAAGCTCCAAATGAAAGGTCTGAATGGCCTTTCCAATTACCAACTTGGATGAGAATTTTTCACCCTCGAAATTGGCTAAGGCAAGAAACTAGTCATCCACTAGCTCTCCCTCTTCACAAATGCAATTGCAAATTATACAAATGATCAAAAGCTGGTTTCATTCTTTGTTATTGACATTTATAAACTTCTAATGTCCTCCATGGGTCGAATTCCTTCCAAGAGACTAATGCCAACTCATGTTGGGAAGAGATTCCAAAGAACGCCACTTGTACAACAATTCCTAGTCTCCCACTTCCACCAAATCACATGTGGAAGCATCTTAGCTTCCCTAACACCCTTGAGTGCCCTCTTGGAGTCTATTTTTAGCCCTGACATGTCATATATGTCATATGTCACCCTTCAGGTCTGATTTGTGTCATAGGTGTCATAGCATCTTCATCATTGTTGTCATAGAGCTAGGGAATCTAGCCCAAGTCTCTCACTAGCTCCAAATTGCCTCTTCCTCTTCCATGGGAGTTACTCTTCCTCTATATTTCGTCCTTGGATGAGTCATGCAATGAATAATACCTTTTGGACTCCCCCAAGTATGTTACCATTCACCTTGAATTCGAATTGGTGAGAGAATGATGCCAAATGTAGTGGGGAAATCTAGCCATATGTTGGTCCCACTTCCTCCGCGTGTCTTCATGATGAAATGCCACTTTGATTTTCGCTTGTATATATTTATTTATCTCCTTTATTAAATATTTATGCCATTCTAATGTTCAAACATCATTTATTATCCCCATTATTCCAAATCCCAAAGCTTCCACCCCAAACCTAGGAAACTAGTAATTTTCCTCCTTGGCAATTATTTGACCTTTAGCATCAATTTGACAAACTCTAATGAATAGGGCCAATGTGATTAGGCCATTGTGACCCAATACCAAATTTTGGACATGAAAAATCCTCCCTTCCCAATATTGATTTTCCTCAAGCAATTTTAAATGTGGGTGTTGAAGAACCTACTTTCTGTATAATTCTTTGAAGTTTCCATTGAATTGCCCAACCTTGAGTCTTTGAGTTTCCATGAAGATTTTAGAGAGGAACCACCATGCTTGCTGCTGCACTACTCTGATTAAAATCACTTTATTAAGTGGAGAATCCATCTCCCATATGCTTGCTTCTCCAAAAAATATGAAACCAATGAGATAAAAATTATTCCAAGGTCCCATTGCTTGTATTGCACCCCAACAATGAAGAGTGCTCTCCAACCGATACCATCAGATAAGATGATTCCTGGATCCCATTTTCTTGTATGCATTCTTCCAAGCATCATGAGTACAAAATATATATCATCAAAGTACATAACTACATAATGAAAATGTACATCAAGGAGGTGCTTCATCAAAGAATCATGAAAGTGCTTATACCTCCAAGCAAGTAGACCACCATTTTCCAAGTGCAAACAAGCTTCAAGTGACCAATCAAATTTGCTCCAATGACATAGGTGAGGATCCCATGTCCTATAATGCTGCTCCAAAAGGATGTGATATGCATCAAAATATTCAACCATTTATTCTTTCATCCAAGAAGTGAATGAAGCATCTACACTAAAATATAAACCAAATAATGAGCAGAAAAAACAAGGAGACTTCAAATGACTCAAAGAAGTCTCACCCATACATCCATGAATGTGATAATAATAAATATGTAACAAAGTATGTGTCTGCCAACAAAAATGTTCTCCCATCATAAATCTATTCACCCAAGTGTTAGATGAAGTTCCTCTAACATCAAATGAACCCAGTGTTGAGCAAGAAAAACCATGAGTCTTCAAGTTACTCAAATCCATATCATAGGTACATCCATGTAGATGTGAATCATCATCAAGTGACAAATGATGCTGCTGCAAATGTGAATAAGAATGTGCTCCAACCATGTCATCATAAAAGTTAAATCTAGGAGTTCCATGCTCCTCATGTGGCACCATAAAAAAGAACCCTTTCACCCATACTTCATTGAGACTAATGTTGCAAAACATGGAATTGTAGGAAGTAGGACAATGAACTAACTCACCCAAATGATCAAAAAGTGCAGAAGTTTCATCATCGGAAGGATCCATATGGGTAGTATCATGTAGCTCCTTCAAAAGTGTGAACTCTTTGTCATAGTTTGGTTCCAATGTAGAGGAATCATGCTCTTCTTTAAAAATTGCATAACCTTCATCAAGATGCAATTCAAATTCTTCTTTCACCACATCAAGTGTTTGGATCTCTTCAACTTCATCTTCAAACACATCAAGAACATTCAAATTTTCACATTTCTCATGATCCACCATGTCATGAGAATCCTTCAAACAATCTATGATTTGACAATCTGAAACATAGGAGGAAAAACAAGTATCTTGCAACTTTTCAAGAAGTTGCTCATTTTGAATTGTGAGCTTATGAATATCCTCATTATTCTTCAAGTATGCATCATGTAACAATTCATTAAGCTCAAACAAATGGTTTCTATCAAAAAGCAAAGACATGAAATTACCTTTTATGTGGCACATTGCTCTTTGAATCTTCTCCATGTCTTCAAGGAAGGATGTTTCCTCTAATGAAGTAGCTCTCCAACAATAATTTGACACCAATGCTTGAGTGTCATGGAGAATGCTGAGGGACTCTTGGATCTTCTTTTCATTCATCTTTAAGGACCCTTCAAGAAAATGAGGCTCTTGCAAATGAACCTCCTCATCTTCTTCATTTTTTCTTGGACCAACTTCATGAAGCTCAAGTGGTGATGGGGAAGTTGGTATTGGTTCTTTTTCAACTGCTGCAAGGTCTTCATTATCATGCTTAATGGAACTTGGGCTTGCAGCAACACTTTCAAAAGTGATCTCTATGTCACCAACATAGAGGTGTGAGCACCCATCAGTAAGTACTCCTTCATAATTTTAGCATCCATCAGTAGATGCTCTTTGGTTCATGTCTAAGCTAGAAGGTGTCTCGAAATGATCTTCCATATTTTCAATAGAATCTTCTTCATTATCTTGTGATGTCTCTTCCTTTTGCTCCTTCAAGCAAGTTGATGCATTTTGCCCCTTGGTTTCCTTAAAATCAATAATTTTTTCCACAAGTTCGATAGAAAACAATTCGAATCATTCCTTAAGTTGCTTGGTCATATCTTCAAATATTGTTTTCACAATTTTTATATGCTCCTCACCATCATATGAGGCTCCCTTTTCATCCCTAGTCATAGTTCCCTCAAAAAATTTGCTCTTCTTCTCCTACTTTGTTTTTTTTTTTTTCCTCTTCAACAAAAGCACTTTTGGTTTCAATTTATAATGGTGGTACCTGAATTCTTTTCCCCGAGGATATTATACCACATCAGGTGCCAAGATCATGCTCTGATACCACTGTAATGTCTCTTGTTAGGAATTTTATCAAAATGACAATTTTTCACTTTTTTCCCTAGTTAGACCTTTGATTACTTTTGATCTCTAGGTCCCAAATTTGCCCCAAATGATCCCAAATATTCTGAGAAGGTATATGAATTATATTAGAACATAAATATGTGTTTCAGGGATGCCTTTGGACCTTTAAAATACCTCTGCAAATCCTCTTTCAATTCTGGTCAATGTAGGTGACTTTACTAGTGATTTTCCTTTGACTAGTATTGGTCTCTAGGTCTCAAATTGACTCCAAATGCCTTCAAATATTCAAGGAAGGTGTATGAATGATATTAGGACTTGAATATGATGTTCAGGGATGACATATGGCCACCAAAATACCTATGCAAATTCTCTTAATATTCTGGACCAATTATGCAATTTTACTAGTAATTTGGGGTTGAAATCCCACTGGGGTAAGTACTGAAAATGGATTCCCAAATGCCTCCAAACCCACTCAAATTTATGAACAGAGGTAGGGAATGTATTAATTATATTATTAAAGTCTCATGTGCACCATTAATTGATTATTATATCAATTCCAACCCTCTCCCATTCAACTACAAAAATCACCAATTCGACCCTTGGGGAAATGGCACTATTTCTTCTCCCAATGCAAATAAACTGAGTAAAAATACTTCAAATGCTCAATTACAGTACATGAAACTTGTAAAATACATCCATGGAAGTACATTAATCAAAAATGCATCATAGAATCATCCATTCATTCGAAATCATCAGCATTACATTGATTCACAACAAGGTAGTGGGGAAATGGCACTGTTCTTTCATTAAAATTGAGATTTATACATTTCTACTTGGAATTTTGACCTGAAACTTTCTGGAGATGAATAAAAGAGTATTTAATTCATATTAGAATATAAATGGGTCATTATAAGCTCCCAAAAAGAGTACAATAGCTCACCAAAAAAGCCCTCCCTCAAGGATCAAGAATATGCCATCAAAACTGGAAATGGTTGAAGGAGTGATCTGCAATAGAAGAAACCATGAGCTTCCCTGTAGCTTACACCTGCAAATAAAGACTCGATTAAAGCTACAAATGAAAGGTCTGAATGGCCTTTCCAATTACCAACTTGGATGGGAATCTTTCACCCTCGAAATTGGCTAAGGCAAGAAACTAGTCATCCACTAGCTCTCCCTCTTCACAAATGCACTTGCAAATTATACAAATGATCAAAATATGGTTTCATTCTTCGTTATTGACATTTATAAACTTCTAATGTCCTCCATGGGTCGAATTCCTTCCAAGAGACTAATGCCAACTCATGTTGGGAAGAGATTCCAAAGAACGCCACTTGTACAACAATTCCTAGTCTCCCACTTCCACCAAATCACATGTGGAAGCATCTTAGCTTCCCTAACACCCTTGAGCGCCCTCTTGGAGTCTAGTTTTAGCCCTGACATGTCATATATGTCATATGTCACCCTTCAGGTCTGATTTGTGTCATAGGTGTCATAGCATCTTCATCATTGTTGTCATAGAGCTAGGGAATCTAGCCCAAGTCTCTCACTAGCTACAAATTGCCTCTTCCTCTTCCATGGGAGTTACTCTTCCTCTATATTTTGACTTTGGATGAGTCATGCAATGAATAATACCTTTTGGACTCCCCCAATTATGTTACCATTCACCTTGAATTCGAATTGGTGAGAGAATGATGCCAAATGTAGTGGGAAAATCTAGCCATATATGGGTCCCACTTCCTCCATGTGTCTTCATGATGAAATGCCACTTTGATTTTCACTTGTATATATTTATTTAGCTCCTTTATTAAATATTTATGCCATTCTAATGTTCAAACATCATTTATTATCCCCATTATTCCAAATCCCAAAGCTTCCACCCCAAACCTAGGAAAACTAGTAATTTTCCTCCTTAGCAATTATTTGACCTTTAGCATCAATTTGACAAACTCTAATGAATAGGGCCAATGTGATTAGGCCATTGTGAGCCAATACCAAATTTGGGACATTACAAATCCTCCCTTCCCAATATTGCTTTTCCTCAAGAAATTTTAAATGTGGGGTGTTGAAGAACCTGCTTTCTGTATAATTCTTTGAAGTTTCCATTGAATTGCCCAACCTTGAGTCTTTGAGTTTCCATGAAGATTTTAGAGAGGAACCACCATGCTTGCTGCTGCACTACTCTGATTAAAATCACTTTATTTAGTGGGGAATCCATCTCCCATACTGCTTGCTTCCCCAAAAAATATGAAACCAATGAGATAAAAATTATTCCAGGGTCCCATTGCTTGTATTGCACCCCAAACATGAAGAGTGCTCTCTAACCCATACCATCAGATAAGATGATTCCTGGATCCTATTTTCTTGTATGAATTCTTCCAAGCATCATGAGTACAAAATATATATCATCAAAGTACATAACTACATAATGAAAATGTACATCAAGGAGGTGCTTCATCAAAGAATCATTAAAGTGCTTATACCTCCAAGCAAGTAGACCACCATTTTCCAAGTGCATACAAGCTTCAAGTGACCAATCAAATCTACTCCAATGACATAGGTGAGGATCCCATGTCCTATAATGCTGCTCCAAAAGGATGTGATATGCATCAAAATATTCAACCATGTATTCTTTCATCCAAGAAGTGAATGAAGAATCTCCACTAAAATATGAACCAAATAATGAACAGAAAAAACAAGGAGACTTCAAATGACTCAAAGAAGTCTCACCCATACATCCATGAATGTGAGAATAATAAAGATGTAACAAAGTATGTGACTGCCAACAAAAAATTTCTCCCATCATAAATCTATTCACCCAAGTGTTGGATGAAGTTCCTCTAACATCAAATGAACCCAGTGTTGAGCAAGAAAAACCATGAGTCTTCAAGTTACTCAAATCCATATCATAGGTACATCCATGTAGATGTGAATCATCTTAAAGTGACAAATGATGTTGCTGCAAATGTGAATAAGAATATGCTCCAACCATGTCATCATAAAAGTTAAATCTAGGAGTTCCATGCTCCTCATGTGGCACCATAAAAAAGAACCTTTTCACCCATACTTCATTGAGACTAATGTTGCAAAACATGGAATTGTAGGAAGTAGGAGAATGAACTAACTCACCCAAATGATCAAAAAGTGCAGAAGTTTCATCATGGGAAGGATCCATATGGGTAGTATCATGCAGCTCCTTCAAAAGTGTGAACTCTTTGTCATAGTTTGGTTCCAATGTAGAGGAATCATGCTCTTCTTTAAAAATTGCATAACCTTCATCAAGAGGCAATTCAAATTCTTCTTCCACCACATCAAATGTTTGGATATCTTCAAGTTCATCTTCAAACACATCAAGAACATTCAATATTTCACATTTCTCATGATCCACCATGTCATGAGAATCCTCCAAACAATCTACCATTTGACAATCTTAAACATAGGAGGAAAAACAAGTATCTTGCAACTTTTCAAGAAGTTGCTCGTTTTGAATTGTGAGCTTATAAATATCCTCATTATTCTTCAAGTATGCATCATGTAACAATTCATTAAGCTCAAACAAATGGTTTCTATCAAAAAGCAAAGACATGAAATTACCTTTTATGTGGCACATTGCTCTTTGAATCTTCTCCATGTCTTCAAGGAAAGATGTTTCCTCTAATGAAGTAGCTCTACAACAATAATTTGACACCAATGCTTGAGTGTCATGGAGAATTCTGAGAGACTCTTGGATCTTCTTTTTATTCATCTTTAAGGACCCTTCAAGAAAATGAGGCTCTTGCAAATGAACCTCCTCATCTTCTTCATTTTTTCTTGGACCAACTTCATGAAGCTCAAGTTTTGATGGGGAAGTTGATCTTGGTTCTTCTTCAACTGCTGCAAGGTCTTCATTATCATGCTTAATGGAACTTGGGCTTGCAGCAACACTTTCAAAAGTGATCTCTATGTCACCAACATAGAGGTGTGAGCACCCATCAGTAGGTACTCCTTCATAATTTAAGCATCCATCAGTAGATGCTCTTTGGTTCATGTCTAAGCTAGAAGGTGTCTCGAAATGATCTTCCATATTTTCAATAGAATCTTCTTCATTATCTTGTGATGTCTCTTCCTTTTGCTCCTTCAAGCAAGCTGATGCAGTTTGCCCCTTGGTTTCCTTAAAATCAATAATTTTTTCCACAAGTTCAATAGAAAACAATTCGAATCATTCCTTAAGTTTCTTGGTCATATCTTCAAATATTGTTTTCATAATTTTTATATGCTCCTCACCATCATATGAGGCTCCCTTTTCATCCCTAGTCATAGTTCCCTCAAAAAATTTGCTCTTCTTCTCCTACTTTGTTTTTTATTTTTTTCCTCTTCAACAAAAGCACTTTTGGTTTCAATTTATAATGGTGGTACCTGAATTCTTTTCCTCATGGATATTATACCACATCAGGTGCCAAGATCATGCTCCGATACCACTGTAATTTCCCTTGTTAGGAATTTTATCAAAATGACAATTTTTCACTTTTTTCCCTAGTTAGACCTTTGACTACTTTTGATCTATAGGTCCCAAATTTGTCCCAAATGATCCCAAATATTCTGAGAAGGTATATGAATTATATTAGAACATAAATATGTGTTTCAGGGATGCCTTTGGACCTTTAAAATACCTCTGCAAATCCTCTTTCAATTCTGGTCAATGTAGGTGACTTTACTAGTGATTTCCTTTTGACTAGTATTGGTCTCTAGGTCTCAAATTGACTCCAAATGCCTTCAAATATTCAAGGAAGGTGTATGAATCATATTAGGACTTGAATATAATGTTCAGGGATGACATATGGCCACCAAAATACCTCTGCAAACTCTCTTAATATTCTGGACCAATTATGCAATTTTACTAGTAATTTGGGGTTCAAATCCAACTGGGGTAAGTACTGAAAATAGATTCCTAAATGCCTCCAAACCCACTCAAATTTATGAAAAGAGGTAGGGAATATATTAATTATATTATTAAAGTCTCATTTGCGCCATTAATTTATTATTATATATATTCCAACCCTCTCCCATTCAACTGCAAAAATCACCTATTCAACCCTTGGGAAAATGGCACTATTTCTTCTCCCAATGCAATTAAACTGAGTAAAAATACTTCAAATGCTCAAGTACAGTACATGAAACTTGTAAAATACATCCATATCAGTCCATTAATCACAAATGCATCAGATAATCATCCCATTCATTCGAAATCATCAGCATTACATTGATTCACAACAAGGTAGTGGGGAAATGGCACTGTTCTTTCATTAAAATTGAGATTTATACATTTCTACTTGGAATTTCGACCTGAAACTTTCTGGAGATGAAGAACAGAGTATTTAATTCATATTATAATATAAATGGGTCATTAGAAGCTCCCCAAAAGAGTACAATAGCTCACCAAAAATGCCCTCCCTCAAGGATCAAGAATATGCCATCAAAACTGGAAATGGTTGAAGGAGTGAGCTGCAATAGAAGAAACCATGAGCTGCCCTGTAGCTTACACCCTGCAAATAAATACTCCATTAAAGCTCCAAATGAAAGGTCTGAATGGCCTTTCCAATTACCAACTTGGATGGGAATCTTTCACCCTCAAAATTGGCTAAGGCAAGAAACTAGTTATCCACTAGCTCTCCCTCTTCACAAATGCAATTGCAAATAATACAAATGATCAAAATCTGGTTTCATTCTTTGTTATTGACATTTATAAACTTCTAATGTCCTCCATGGGTCGAATTCCTTCCAAGAGACTAATGCCACCTCATGTTGGGAAGAGATTCCAAAGAACGCCACTTGTATAACAATTCCTAGTCTCCCACTTCCACCAAACCACATATGGAAGCATCTTAGCTTCCCTAACACCCTTGAGCGCCCTCTTGGAGTCTATTTTTAGCCCTGACATGTCATATATGTCATATGTCAGCCTTCAGGTCTGATTTGTGTCATAGGTGTCATAGCATCTTCATCATTGTTGTCATAGAGCTAGGGAATCTAGCCCAAGTGTCTCACTAGCTCCAAATTGCCTCTTCCTCTTCCATGGGAGTTACTCTTCCTCTATATTTCGACCTTGGACGAGTCATGCAATGAATAATACATTTTGAACTCCCCCAAGTATGTTACCATTCACCTTGAATTCGAATTGGTGAGAGAATGATGCCAAATGTAGTGGGAAAATCTAGCCATATATGGGTCCCACTTCCTCCATGTATCTTCATGATGAAATGCCACTTTGATTTTCACTTGTATATATTTATTTAGCTCCTTTATTAAATATTTATTCCATTCTAATGTTCAAACATCATTTATTATCCCCATTATTCTAAATCTCAAAGCTTCCACCCCAAACCTAGGAAACTAGTAATTTTCCTCCTTGGCAATTATTTGACCTTTAGCATCAATTTGACAAACGCTAATGAATAGGGCCAATGTGATTAGGCCATTGTGACCCAATACCAAATTTGGGACATTACAAATCCTCCCTTCCCAATATTACTTTTCCTCAAGCAATTTTAAATGTGGGTGTTGAAGAACCTGCTTTCTGTATAATTCTTTGAAGTTTCCATTGAATTGCCCAACCTTGAGTCTTTGAGTTTCCATGAAGATTTTAGAGAGGAACCACCATGCTTGCTGCTGCACTACTCTGATTAAAATCACTTTATTAAGTCGGGAATCCATCTCCCATACTGCTTGCTTCCCCAAAAAATATGAAACCAATGAGATAAAAATTATTCCAGGGTCCCGTTGCTTGTATTGCACCCCAACAATGAAGAGTGCTCTCCAACCCATACCATCAGATAAGATGATTCCTGGATCCCATTTTCTTGTATGCATTCTTCCAAGCATCATGAGTCCAAAATATATATCATCAAAGTACATAACTACATAATGAAAATGTACATCAAGGAGGTGCTTCATCAAAGAATCATGAAAATGCTTATACCTCCAAGCAAGTAGACCACCTTTTTCCAAGTGCATACAAGCTTCAAGTGACCAATCAAATCTGCTCCAATGACATAGGTGAGGATCCCATGTCCTATAATGCTGCTCCAAAAGGATGTGATATGCATCAAAATATTCAACCATGTATTCTTTCATCCAAGAAGTGAATGAAGAATCTCCACTAAAATATGAACCAAATAATGAGCAGAAAAAACAAGGAGACTTCAAATGACTCAAAGAAGTCTCACCCATGCATCCATGAATGTGAGAATAATAAAGATGTAACAAAGTATGTGGCTGCCAACAAAATGTTCTCCCATCATAAATCTATTCACCCAAGTGTTGGATGAAGTTCCTCTAACATCAAATGAACCCCAGTGTTGAGCAAGAAAAACCATGAGTCTTCAAGTTACTCAAATCCATATCATAGGTACATCCATGTAGATGTGAATCATCACAAAGTGACAAATGATGCTGCTGCAAATGTGAATAAGAATTTGCTCCAACCATGTCATCATAAAAGTTAAATCTAGGAGTTCCATGCTCCTCATGTGGCACCATAAAAAAGAACCGTTTCACCCATACTTCATTGAGACTAATGTTGCAAAACATGGAATTGTAGGAAGTAGGAGAATGAACTAACTCACCCAAATGATCAAAAAGTGTAGAAGTTTCATCATGGGAAGGATCCATATGGGTAGTATCATGTAGCTCCTTCAAAGTGTGAACTCTTTGTCATAGTTTGGTTCCAATGTAGAGGAATCATGCTCTTCTTTAAAAATTGCATAACCTTCATCAAGAGGCAATTCAAATTCTTCTTCCACCACATCAAGTGTTTGGATCTCTTCAAGTTCATCTTCAAACACATCAAGAACATTCAATTTTCACATTTCTCGTGATCCACCATGTCATGCTCCAAACAATCTACCATTTGACAATCTGAAACATAGGAGGAAAAACAAGTATCTTGCAACTTTTCAAGAAGTTGCTCATTTTGAATTGTGAGCTTATGAATATCCTCATTATTCTTCAAGTATACATCATGTAACAATTCATTAAGCTCAAACAAATGGTTTCTATCAAAAAGCAAAGACATGAAATTACCTTTTATGTGGCACATTGCTCTTTGAATCTTCTCCATGTCTTCAAGGAAGGATGTTTCCTCCAATGAAGTAGCTCTCCAACAAGAATTTGACACCAATGCTTGAGTGTCATGGAGAATGCTGAGGGACTCTTGGATCTTTTTTTCATTCATCTTTAAGGACCCTTCAAGAAAATGAGGCTCTTGCAAATGAACCTCCTCATCTTCTTCATTTTTTCTTGGACCAACTTCATGAAGCTCAAGTGGTGATGGGGAAGTTGATCTTGGTTCTTCTTCGACTGCTACAAGGTCTTCATTATCATGCTTAATGGAACTTGGGCTTGCAGCAACACTTTCAAAAGTGTTCTCTATGTCACCAACATAGAGGTGTGAGCACCCATCAGTAGGTACTCCCTTCATAATTTAAGCATCCATCAATAGATTCTATTTGGTTCATGTCTAAGTTAGAAGGTGTCTCGAAATGATCTTCCATATTTTCAATAGAATCTTCTTCATTATCTTGTGATGTCTCTCCCTTCTGCTCCTTAAAGCAAGCTGATGCATTTTGCCCCTTGGTTTCCTTAAAATCAATAATTTTTTCCACAAGTCCGAAAGAAAACAATTCGAATCCTTCCTTAAGTTGCTTGGTCATATCTTCAAATATTGTTTTCATAATTTTTATATGCTCCTCAGCATCATATGAGGCTCCCTTTTCATCCCTAGTCATAGTTCCCTCAAAAAATTTGCTCTTCTTCTCCTACTTTGTTTTTTTTTTTTTTCCTCTTCAACAAAAGCACTTTTGGTTTCAATTTATAATCGTGGTACCTGAATTCTTTTCCTCATGGATATTATACCACATCAGGTGCCAAGATCATTCTCTCATACCACTGTAATGTCCGTTGTTAGGAATTTTATCAAAATGAAAATTTTTCACTTTTTTTCCTTGTTAGACCTTTGACTACTTTTGATCTTTAGGTCCCCAAATTTGCCCCAAATGATCTCAAATCTTTTGAAAAGGTATATGAATTATATTAGAACATAAATATGTGTTTCAAGGATGTCTTTGGACCTTTAAAATACCTCTGCAAATCCTCTTTCAATTCTGGTCAATGTAGGTGACTTTACTAGTGATTTCCCTTTGACTAGTATTGGTCTCTAGGTCTCAAATTGACTCCAAATGCCTTCAAATCTTCAAGGAATGTGTATGAATGATATTAGGACTTGAATATGATGTTCAGAGATGACATATGGCCACCAAAATACCTCTGCAAACTCTATTAAGATTCTGGACCAATTATGCAATTTTACTAGTAATTTGGGGTTCAAATCCCCCTGGGGTAAGTACTGAAAATGGATTCCCAAATGCCTCCAAACCCACTCAAATTTATGAAAAGAGGTATAGAATGTATTAATGATATTATTAAAGTCTCATGTGCACCATTAATTGATTATTATATCTATTTCAATCCTCTCCCATTCAACTGCAAAAATCACCAATTCGACCCTTGGGGAAATGACACTATTTCTTCTCCCAATGCAATTAAACTGAGTAAAAATACTTCAAATGCTCAAGTACAGTACATGAAACTTGTAAAATACATCCATGGCAGTCCATTAATCACAAATGCATCAAATAATCATCCATTCATTCGAAATCATCAGCATTACATTGATTCACAACAAGGTACTGGGGAAATGGCACTGTTCTTTCATTAAAATTGAGATTTATACATTTCTACTTGGAATTTCGACCTTAAACTTTCTGGAGATGAAGAACAGAGTATTTAATTCATATTATAATAGAAATGGGTCATTAGAAGCTCCCCAAAAGAGTACAATAGCTCACCAAAAACGCCCCTCCCTCAAGGATCAACAATATGCCATCAAAACTGGAAATGGTTGAAGGAGTGAGCTGCAATAGAAGAAACCATGAGCTTCCATGTAGCTTACACATGCAAATAAAGACTCCATTAAAGCTCAAAATGAAAGGTCTGAATGGCCTTTTCAATTACCAACTTGGATGGGAATCTTTCACCCTCGAAATTGGCTAAGGTAAGAAACTAGTCATCCACTAGCTCTCCCTCTTCACAAATGCAATTGCAAATTATAAAAATGATCAAATGTTGGTTTCATTATTTGTTATTGACATTTATAAACTTCTAATGTACTCCATGGGTCGAATTCCTTCCAAGAGACTAATGTCAACTCATGTTGAGAAGAGATTCCAAAGAATGCCACTTGTACAACAATTCCTAGTCTCCCACTTCCACCACATCACATGCGGAAGCATCTTAGATTCCCTAACACCCTTGAGCGCCCTCTTGGAGTCTATTTTTATCCCTTACATGTCATATATGTCATATGTCAGCCTTCAGGTCTGATTTTTGTCATAGGTGTCATAGCATCTTCATCATTGTTGTCATAGAGATAGGGAATCTAGCCCAAGTGTCTCACTAGCTCCAAATTGCCTCTTCCTCTTCCATCGGAGTTACTCTTCCTCTATATTTCAACCTTGGATGAGTCATGCAATGAATAATACCTTTTGGACTTCCCCAAGTATGTTACCATTCACCTTGAATTCGAATTGGTGAGAGAATGATGCCAAATGTAGTGGGAAAATCTAGCCATATGTGGGTCCCACTTCCTCCATGTGTCTTCATGATGAAATGCCTCTTTGATTTTCACTTGTATATATTTATTTAGCTCCTTTATTAAATATTTATGCGATTCTAATGTTCAAACATCATTTATTATCCCCATTATTCCAAATCCCAAAGCTTCCACCCCAAACCTGGGAAACTAGTATTTTTCCTCCTTGGCAATTATTTGACCTTTAGCATCAATTTGACAAACTCTAATGAATAGGGCCAATGTGATTAGGCCATTGTGACCCAATACCAAATTTGGGACATGACAAATCCTCCCTTCCCAATATTGCTTTTCCTCAAGCAATTTTAAATGTGGGTGTTGAAGAACCTGCTTTCTATATAATTCTTTGAAGTTTCCATTGAATTGCCCAACCTTGACGTCTCTGAGTTTCCATGAAGATTTTAGAGAGGAACCACCATGCTTGCTGCTGCACTACTCTGATTAAAATCACTTTATTAAGTGGGGAATCCATCTCCCATTACTGCTTGTTTCCCCCAAAAAAAATATGAAACCAATGAGATAAAAATTATTCCAGGGTCCCATTGCTTGTATTGCACCCCAACAATGAAGAGTGCTCTCCAACCCATACCATCAGATAAGATGATTCCTGGATCCCATTTTCTTGTATGCATTCTTCCAAGCATCATGAGTACAAAAATATATATCATCAAAGTACATAACTACATAATGAAAATGTACATCAAGGAGGTGCTTCATCAAAGAATCATGAAAGTGCTTATACCTCCAAGCAAGTAGACCACCATTTTCCAAGTGCATATAAGCTTCAAGTGACCAATCAAATCTGCTCCAATGACATAGGTCAGGATCCCATGTCCTATAATTCTGCTCCAAAAGGATGTGATATGCATCAAAATATTCAACCATTTATTCTTTCATCCAATAAGTGAATGAAGAATCTCCACTAAAATATGAACCAAATAATGAGCAGAAAAAACAAGGAGACTTCAAATGACTCAAAGAAGTCTCACCCATGCATCCATGAATGTGAGAATAATAAAGATGTAACAAAGTATGTGGTTGCCAATAAAAATGATCTCCCATCATAAATCTATTCACCCAAGTGTTGGATGAAGTTCCTCTAACATCAAAATGAACCCAGTGTTGAGCAAGAAAAACCATGAGTCTTCAAGTTACTCAAATCCATATCATAGGTAAATCCATGTAGATGTGAATCATCATAAAGTGACAAATGATGCTGCTGCAAATGTGAATAAGAATGTGCTTCAACCATGTCATCATAAAATTTAAATCTAGGAGTTCCATGCTCCTAATGTGGCACCATCAAAAAGAACCCTTTCACCCATATTTCATTGAGACTAATGTTGCAAAACATGGAATTGTAGGAAGTAGGAGAATGAACTAGCTCACCCAAATGATCAAAAAGTGCAGAAGTTTCATCATGGAAAGGATCCATATGGGTAGTATCATGCATCTCCTTCAAAAGTGTGAACTCTTTGTCATAGTTTGGTTCCAATGTAGAGGAATCATGCTCTTCTTTAAAAATTGCATAATCTTCATCAAGAGGCAATTCAAATTCTTCTTCCACCACATCAAGTGTTTGGATCTCTTCAAGTTCATCTTCAAACACATCAAGAACATTCAAATTTTCACATTTCTCATGATCCACCATGTCATGAGAATCCTCCAAACAATCTACCATTTGACAATCTGAAACATAGGAGGAAAAACAAGTATCTTGCAACTTTTCAAGAAGTTGCTCATTTTGAATTGTGAGCTTATGAATATCCTCATTATTCTTCAAGTATGCATCATGTAACAATTCATTAAGCTCAAACAAATGGTTTTCTATCAAAAAGCAAAGACATGAAATTACCTTTTATGTGGCACATTGCTCTTTGAATCTTCTCCATGTCTTCAAGGAAGGATGTTTCCTCCAATGAAGTAGCTCTCCAACAAGAATTTGACACCAATGCTTGAGTGTCATGGAGAATGCTGAGGGACTCTGGGATCTTCTTTTCATTCATCTTTAAGGACCCTTCAATAAAATGAGGCTCTTGCAAATGAACCTCCTCATCTTCTTCATTTTTTCTTGGACCAACTTCATGAAGCTCAAGTGGTGATCGGGAAGTTGATCTTGGTTCTTCTTCAACTGCTGCAAGGTCTTCATTATCATGCTTAATGGAACTTGGGCTTGCAACAACACTTTCAAAAGTGATCTCTATATCACCAACATAGAGGTGTGAGCACCCATCAGTAGGTACTCCTTCATAATTTAAGCATCCATCAGTAGATGCTCTTTGGTTCATGTCTAAGCTAGAAGGTGTCTCGAAATGATCTTCCATATTTTCAATAGAATCTTCTTCATTATCTTGTGATGTCTCTTCCTTTTGCTCCTTCAAGCAAGCTGATGCATTTTGCCCCTTGGTTTCCTTAAAATCAATCATTTTTTCCACAAGTTCGATAGAAAACAATTTGAATCCTTCCTTAAGTTGTTTGGTCATATCTTCAAATATTGTTTTCATAATTTTATATGCTCTTCACCATCATATGAGGCTCCCTTTTCATCCCCAGTCATAGTTCCCTCAAAAAATTTGCTCTTCTTCTCCTACTTTTTTTCCTCTTCAACAAAAGCACTTTTGGTTTCAATTTATAATGGTGGTACCATGAATTCTTTTCCTCATGGATATTATACCACATCAGGTGCCGAGATCATGCTCTGATACCACTGTAATGTCCCTTGTTAGGAATTTTATCAAAATGACAATTTTTCACTTTTTTCCCTAGTTAGACCTTTGACTACTTTTGATCTCTAGGTCCCAAATTTGCCCCAAATGATCCCAAATCTTCCAAGAAGGTATATGAATTATATTAGAACATAAATATGTGTTTCAGAGATTCCTTTGGAACTTTAAAATACCTCTGCAAATCCTCTTTCAATTCTGGTCAATGTAGGTGACTTTACTAGTGATTTCCCTTTGACTAGTATTGGTCTCTAGGTCTCAAATTGACTCCAAATGCCTTCAAAATATTCAAGGAAGGTGTATAAATGATATTAGGAATTGAATATGATGTTCAGGGATGACATATGGCCACCAAAATACCTCTGCAAACTCTCTTAAGATTCTGGACCAATTATGCAATTTTACTAGTAATTTGGGGTTCAAATCCCCCTGGGGTAAGTACTGAAAATGGATTCCCAAATGCCTCCAAAACCCACTCAAATTTATGAACATAGGTATGGAATGTATTAATGATAATATTAAGTCTCATGTGCACCATTAATTGATTATTATATCAATTCCAACCCTCTCCCCTTTCAACTGCAAAAATCACCAATTCGACCCTTGGGGAAATGGCACTATTTCTTCTCCCAGTGCAATTAAACTGAGTAAAAATACTTCAAATGCTAGAGAACAGTACATGAAACTTGTAAAATACATCCATGGTAGTCCATTAATCACAAATGCATCAGATAATCATCCATTCATTCGAAATCATCAGCATTACATTGATTCACAACAAGGTACTGGGGAAATTGCACTGTTCTTTCATTAAAATTGAGATTTATACATGTCTACTTGGAATTTCGACCTGAAACTTTCTGGAGATGAATAACAAAGTATTTATTTCATATTAGAATAGAAATGGGGCATTAGAAGCTCCCCAAAAGAGTACAATAGCTTACCAAAAACGCCTCCCTCAAGGATCAAGAATATGCCATCAAAACTAGAAATGGTTGAAGGAGTGAGCTGCATTAGAAGAAACCATGAGCTGCCCTATAGCTTACACCTGTAAATAAATACTGCATTAAAGCTCCAAATGAAAGGTCTGAATGGCCTTTCCAATTACCAACTTGGATGGGAATCTTTCACCCTCGAAATTGGCTAAGGCAAGAAACTAGTCATCCACTAGCTCTCCCTCTTCACAAATGCAATTGCAAATTATACAAATGATCAAAAGATGGTTTCATTCTTTGTTATTGACATTTATAAACTTCTAATTTCCTCCATGGGTCGAATTCCTTCCAAGAGACTAATGCCAACTCATGATGGGAAGAGATTCCAAAGAACGCCACTTGTACAACAATTCCTAGTCTCCCCACTTCCACCAAATCACATGTGGAAACATCTTAGCTTCCCTAACACCCTTGAGCGCCCTCTTGGAGTCTATTTTTATCCCTTACATGTCATATATGTCATATGTCAGCCTTCAGGTCTGATTTGTGTCATAGGTGTCATATCATCTTCATCATTGTTGTCATAGAGCTAGGGAATCTAGCCCAAGTGTCTCACTAGCTCCAAATTGCCTCTTCCTCTTTCATGGGAGTTACTCTTCCTCTATATTTCGACCTTGGATGAGTCATGCAATGAATAATACCTTTTGGAATCCCCCAAGTATGTTACCATTCACCTTGAATTCGAATTGGTGAGAAAATGATGCCAAATGTAGTGGGGGAAATCTAGCCATATGTGGGTCCCACTTCCTCCATGTGTCTTCATGATGAAATGCCACTTTGATTTTCACTTGTATATATTTATTTAGCTCCTTTATTAAATATTTATTCCATTCTAATGTTCAAACATCATTTATTATCCCCATTATTCCAAATCCCAAAGCTTCCACCCCAAACCTAGGAAACTAGTAATTTTCCTCCTTGGCAATTATTTGACCTTTAGCATCAATTTGACAAACTCTAATGAATAGGGCCAATGTGATTAGGCCATTTTGACCCAATACAAAGTTTGGGACATGAAAAATCCTCCCTTCCCAATATTTCTTTTCCTCAAGCAATTTTAAATGTGGGTGGTGAAGAACCTGCCTTCTGTATAATTCTTTGAAGTTTCCATTGAATTGCCCAACCTTGAGTCTTTGAGTTTCCATGAAGATTTTAGAGAGGAACCACCATGCTTGCTGCTGCACTACTATGACTAAAATCACTTTATTAAGTTGGGAATCCATCTCCCATACTACTTGCTTCCCCAAAAAATATGAAACCAATGAGATAAAAATTATTCCAGGGTGGCATTGCTTGTATTGCACCCCAACAATGAAGAGTGCTTTCCAACCCATACCATCAGATAAGATGATTCCTGGATCCCATTTTCTTGTATACATTCTTCCAAGCATCATGAGTACAAAATATATATCATCAAAGTACATAACTACATAATGAAAATGTACATCAAGGAGGTGCTTCATCAAAGAATCATGAAAGTGCTTATACCTCCAAGCAAGTAGACCACCATTTTCCAAGTGCATACAAGCTTCAAGTGACCAATCAAATCTGCTCCAATGACATCGGTGAGGATCCCATGTCCTATAATGCTGCTCCAAAAGGATGTGATATGCATCAAAATATTCAACCATGTATTCTTTCATCCAAGAAGTGAATGAAGAATCTCCACTAAAATATGAACCAAATAATGAGCAGAAAAAAACAAGGAGACTTCAAATGACTCAAAGAAGTCTCACCCATACATCCATGAATGTGAGAATAATAAAGATGTAACAAAGTGTGTGGCTATCAACAAAAATTTTCTCCCATCATAAATCTATTCACCCAAGTGTTTGATGAAGTTCCTCTAACATCAAATGAACCCAGTGTTGAGCAAGAAAAACCATGAGTCTTCAAGTTACTCAAATCCATATCATAGGTACATCCATGTAGATGTGAATCATCAAAAAGTAACAAATGATGCTGCTGCAAATGTGAATAAGAATGTGCTCCAACCATGTCATCATAAAAGTTAAATCTAGGAGTTCCATGCTCCTCATGTGGCACCATCAAAAAGAACCCTTTCACGCATACTTCATTGAGACTAATGTTGCAAAACATGGAATTGTAGGAAGTAGGAGAATGAACTAACTCACCCAAATGATCAAAAAGTGCAGAAGTTTCATCATGGGAAGGATCCATATGGGTAGTATCATGCAGCTCCTTCAAAAGTGTGAACTCTTTGTCATAGTTTGGTTCCAATGTAGAGGAATCATGCTCTTCTCTAAAAATTGCATAACCTTCATCAAGAGGCAATTCAAATTCTTCTTCCACCACATCAAGTATCTGGATCTCTTCAAGTTCATCTTCAAACACATCAAGAACATTCAAATTTTCACATTTCTCATGATCCACCATGTCATGAGAATCCTCCAAACAATCTACCATTTGACAATCTGAAACATAGGAGGAAAAACAAGTATCTTGCAACTTTTCAAGAAGTTGCTCATTTTGAATTGTGAGCTTATGATTATCCTCATTATTCTTCAAGTATGCATCATGTAACAATTCATTAAGCTCAAACAAATGGTTTCTATCAAAAAGCAAAGACATGAAATTACATTTTATATGGCACATTGCTCTTTGAATCTTCTCCATGTTTTCAAGGAAGGATGTTTCCTCCAATGAAGTAGCTCTCCAACAAGAATTTGACACCAATGCTTGAGTGTCATAGAGAATGCTGAGGGACTCTTGGATCTTCTTTTCATTCATCTTTAAGGACCCTTCAAGAAAATGAGGCTCTTGCAAATGAACCTCCTCATCTTCTTCATTTTTTCTTGGACCAACTTCATGAAGCTCAAGTGGTGATCGGGAAGTTGATCTTGGTTCTTCTTCAACTGCTGCAAGGTTTTCATTATCATGCTTAATGGAACTTGGGCTTGCAGCAACACTTTCAAAAGTGATCTCTATGTCACCAACATAGAGGTGTGAGCACCCATCAGTAGGTAATCCTTCAGAATTTAAGCATCCATCAGTAGATTCTCTTTGGTTCATGTCTAACCTAGAAGGTGTCTCGAAATGATCTTCCATATTTTCAATAGAATCTTCTTCATTATCTTGTGATGTCTCTTCCTTTTGCTCCTTCAAGCAAGCTGATGCATTTTGCCCCTTGGTTTCCTTAAAATCAATAATTTTTTCCACAAGTTCGATAGAAAACAATTCGAATCCTTCCTTAAGTTGCTTGGTCATATCTTCAAATATTGTTTTCATAATTTTTATATGCTCCTCACCATCATATGAGGCTCCCTTTTCATCCCTAGTCATAGTTCCCTCAAAAAATTTGCTCTTCTTCTTCTACTTTTTTTTTTTTTTTTTTCCTCTTCAACAAAAGCACTTTTGGTTTCAATTTATAATGGTGGTACCTAAATTATTTTCCTCATGGATATTATACCACATCAGGTGCCAAGATCATGCCCTGATACCACTGTAATGTCCCTTGTTAGGAATTTTATCAAAATGACAATTTTTCACTTTTTTCCCTAGTTAGACCTTTGACTACTTTTGATCTCTAGGTCCCAAATTTGCCCCAAATGATACCAAATATTCCGAGAAGGTATATGAATTATATTAGAACATAAATATGTGTTTCAGGGATGCCTTTGGACCTTTAAAATACCTCTGCAAATCCTCTTTCAATTCTGGTCAATATAAGTGACTTTACTAGTGATTTCCCTTTGACTAGTATTGGTCTCTAGGTCTCAAATTGACTCCAAATGCCTTCAAATATTCAAGGAAGGTGTATGAATGATATTAGGACTTGAATATGATGTTCAGGGATGACATATGGCCACCAAAATACCTTTGCAAACTCTCTTAAGATTCTAGACCAATTATGCAATTTTACTAGTAATTTGGGGTTCAAATCCCCCTGGGGTAAGTACTGAAAATGGATTCCCAAATGCCTCCAAACCCACTCAAATTTATGAACAGAGGTAGGAAATGTATTTATGATATTATTAAAGTCCCATGTGCACCATTAATTGATTATTATATCTATTCCAACCCTCTCCCATTCAACTGCAAAAATCACCAATTTGACCCTTGGGGAAATGGCACTATTTCTTCTCCCAATGCAATTACACTGAGTAAAAATACTTCAAATGCTCAAGTAAAGTACATGAAACTTGTAAAATACATCCATGGCAGTCCATTAGTCACAAATGCATCAGAGAATCATCCATTCATTCGAAATCATCAGCATTACATTGATTCACAACAAGGTACTGGGGAAATTGCATTGTTCTTTCATTAAAATTGAGATTTATACATTTCTACTTGGAATTTCGACCTGAAAATTTCTAGAGATGAAGAAAAGAGTATTTAATTCATATTAGAATAGAAATGGGGCATTAGAAGCTCCCCAAAAGAGTACAATAGCTCACCAAAAATGCCCTCCCTCAAGGATCAAGAATATGCCATCAAAACTGGAAATGGTTGAAGGAGTGAGCTGCAATAGAAGAAACCATGAGCTGCCCTATAGCTTACACCTGCAAATAAAGACTCCATTAAAGCTCCAAATGAAAGGTCTGAATGGCCTTTCCAATTACCAACTTGGATGGGAATCTTTCACCCTCGAAATTGGCTAAGGCAAGAAACTAGTCATCCACTAGCTCTCCCTCTTCACAAATGCAATTGCAAATTATACAAATGATCAAAAGTTGGTTTCATTCTTTGTTATTGAAATTTATAAACTTCTAATGTCCTCCATGGGTTGAATTCCTTCCAAGAGACTAATGCCAACTCATGTTGGGAAGAGATTCCAAAGAACGCCACTTGTACAACAATTTCTAGTCTCCCACTTCCACCAAATCACATGTGGAAGCATCTTAGCTTCCCTAACACCCTTGAGCGCCTTCTTGGAGTCTATTTTTAGCCCTGACATGTCATATATGTCATATGTCAACCTTCAGGTCTGATTTGTGTCATAGGTGTCATAGCATCTTCATCATTGTTGTCATAGAGCTAGGCAATCTAGCCCAAGTGTCTCACTAGCTCCAAATTGCCTCTTCCTCTTCCATGGGAGTTACTCTTACTCTATATTTCGACCTTGGATGAGTCATGCAATGAATAATACCTTTTGGACTCCCCCAAGTATGTTACCATTCACCTTGAATTCGAATTGGTGAGAGAATGATGCCAAATGTAGTAGGGAAATCTAGCCATATGTGGGTCCCACTTCCTCCATGTGTCTTCATGATGAAATGCCACTTTGATTTTCATTTGTATATATTTATTTAGCTCCTTTATTAAATATTTATGCCATTCTAATTTTCAAACATCATTTATTATCCCCATTATTCCAAATCCCAAAGCTTCCACCCCAAACCTAGGAAACTAGTAATTTTTCTCCTTGGCAATGATTTGACCTTTAGCATCAATTTGACAAACTATAATGAATAGGGCCAATGTTATTAGGCCATTGTGACCCAATACCAAATTTGGACATGACACTAATCAAGTTATCAGATGTGAAATCTAAAGGGGATTCATCATTCCTTAACCACTGAAAAGAACAAAGAGCAGCGGATCGCGACCTGATTAAGCATTTGGTGCAATCATGAATTGATCCCAGATCCACTAAAAACATCAAGTTAACTTGACAAATTGAGATACTAAGAGATAGGAGGACCTTTCCTAAAACTCAGAAACAGTCCAAGCTTGAAACCCTAGCAGCAACAACAATTATCATAGATAACAGTCTGGATTCATCCCAGGATGAGGGAAAGTAGAAGAAGCAGGATTAAACAGAAACCAGAAAACATAGTTTTGTTAAATTTTGCAGGTTGATATCAAACAGAGTTTTCGGTAGCTTGGGCGAACATATTGATTGTTCATTAGCTACCAAGAACCCAGTTTTAGGCAACTTATCTCATAAGAAAAATCCTTCAAGCTAAGGGAAGTTCAGTTTTTGTAGTTTCGGTGGCTTAGGAAAACATGTCAGATTCATTCATTAGCCACCGAAACAAAGCTTTTGGTAGCTAACAGAAATCAAGCTCAGACCTACTAGCTACCGAAAGCCTAAAAATCACAGGAAACTGTCATTTTCGCACAGATCCAAGTTTTATCATTCTAAAGGGCATGAGAATGGTTTCTAAGTGAAGGTTTTAATTAATAGGATCTGTTTCAATGTGTTGTTCCAGTTTTGAAGGTGCCAGCAAGATGGAAATAATGAAGAAATGTGGCATTTTTTACTGTCCCAAGTCATCATTTTCAAATGACGATTCTAAGCATATGGAGAATATTTTTGTAAAACGCTCCAAGGTTTTTGTTCCTAACATGTCATAGAACAATAACCTCTCCCCGTTTTCGTACAAGTGTTGCAAATTGAGAGAATCGAATCCGTCACTGAGCCCCAATTTTTGGATCCTAGAATCTGCCTATTTGACACATGTTTTTTAAATGCAGATCTCGGGAAAACCAAAACGTGTTTCAAAGATCTAAAAGAGGTTTTTGCTAAAAAAAAATCAATGCACAATAAGATCTTTTAGTTTATACACAGGTGTCACATAGCTGGAGAAATGAACCCATCTCTGAGCCTCTTTTTCAACAGTTTCAGCAAAAGTGGCGTTTTTACTGTGCAGAGTCATCATTTTCAAATGATGATTCTGAGCGACTGGAGAATCATTCTGCAAAACGCTTGGTGGTTTTTCTTCCTAACACGTCAAAGAACAATAACCGCTCTCAGTTTTCCTACAGGTGTCATAGATTGGGAAAATCGAATGCATCTCCGAGCCCCATTTTTCAACAGTCTGGCCAATTAAAAATGATTTTTCCTGGTTTGTTGAAAAACGTTTTGGATTTTCCATCTGGAGTAAATTCGACCTAGCTTCTTAGGATGTGGGGAGATGTTGTAAAGGCTATAAATCCTAGAACTCATGTAGAAAAAGGGTTCGATTTTGGAGAGACTTATTGATATTTGTATTCTCAGACTTTCAGTGACTTCTCAGATATATAAGCTTCTTTTATTATTTGCTTTCAGATTTCTTTTCCTCATATTTCTATACTCGTAGTGGATGGTTTATTTCGTGTATGTTCATTTGTCTATGCTAAAGAGTTGTAATCCTATCTTTGTATTTGAGAACTGAACATATATGTCATTTATTTGTTGTGATTGGCCATTTATATACATACTTCTGTGTATGAGTCTGCTAAACACAATAAGGATTCACTCCCTTTATCTTTTATCAACCCTCTGAACAGCCGTATTCAAAGCCTTTTCTGTCTGAACATCTCTATGTATGTTTTCAGCATGTAAATTTTGATCTCTATCATCCAACTTGATCCAAATAAACCCCTTCTTTCAAGATAAGTTTAAGTTACCAGGCATCTCTGAAATACAACCTAGGAGAGCTTCCTGGAGTGATAACAAACTGGCGCCATTGCCGGGGAAGGAGTTCGAAGCTCAGCTTCCCTGGGAGACGACATAGTTCCAACTTTGATGATAGACAAAGCCTGGACATTATTTCGGTTGTAATCATCTATCTGGCGACTCCATGAAGGACGAATCTAGTGGCGACTCCATTGTTCAGAAATCTGTTGGTGACTCCATTGGTATGACATGAACAAAATCTTAGCTAAGAGATATGCTTTCTGTGATTTTTCAAAAATTGTTGGTTTCCCTAATCCAGTGCCTAGTAGAGATGAATGGGAAAATAGCCTTCCCAAATTTCGAGGTGAAGATTGGGAAGTACCAGCGGAACATTTGCTGGACTTTCATGATTAAATTCGTCGGTTGCAAGTTGTGCATGAATATGTTCAGACCCAGCACTTCTGTTTTTCATTAGAGAGGATTTCTTGTGATTGGTTCCGGTCTCTTCCTATTGCTAGTATAAGCTCTTTGGCAGATTTTCATGCTTCCTTTCATTTGTTCTGCAAAGAAATATTTTCAGCTGACCTTTTATTTCCTGAGTGTTGTCATGAATTCAATTTATTGACTAAAGATTTGGATAATAATGAAGAGTATGATGTTATTGGGGATACCTCTCACTATGACTGAGACATTTATGACCTTCACAATGTTAGCCATAGTATAGATGCTTTTGACATTGTACCAAATGCATCTATTGTCTCAAGCTGTCAGGAAGATCAAATTGTCCCCTTTGAAGACTTGAAAGATGATGAGCAGATTGACAGATCAACAGATGAAAGTATTGCATCTATAGTAGATGTTGAGGGCAGCCCACATCTTCCAGATTTACAGATTAGGGGAAGTTATCGTAACCATAAGGAACAAGGTGATATTTTTCTAGATCTGTTTCAAGATTTTATTGCTAATCATGGTATTCAAGAAGCTTCCTCTCTGTCATCAGGATCTTACCTTGATACTCGTACATTCGACCCATACAGTGATGAGGAAGAAGATGTTGATGTTTGTGAAGAATTATTGTTTACTCAAATTTCATCTAGTTCTTCTTTTCAGCATAGAGATGATAAAAAATCTGTGCATACTATGATTGATGCTTGTCAGGAATCTACTGTTCAAAAGTCCAATGAAGATCTTTTTAGTCTTGATATATCCTGCAAAGATATTATTGTTGGAGAGGAAATTGTTTGCTGTGATAAGCCAACATATCATCATGATGAATTCATATTACAGAGATATGTTGAAGGGGAGCAGAAAGTTTCAGAACAGCGGTTCAACTTGCATTTTTCTCTGACAAAGGTTGAGAAATCTTCGTTCAGCATTGAGACCAGTGAAAGCAATCAGCAGCTGCAATACAGGCGGTAGGGACAACAGCTTGAAGAGGTATTCCTTTATGGTTTTAATGACCCTTTTGCAAACTATTTGGAAACTATGAACAACATATACGTTAAAATATTTTTTTCAAATAAAAATTGTCTTTATCATCTGTTCAAACCTCTTTTCAGTATGATATGGCCTCCATTATTTTTGGGGTTAAGATCAAAAACAGTTTCAGTCAATCAGTTTCTGACATGGCTTCATTGGAAGCATGAGTTTACTTGATTAAGCATCAGTACAATGGTTAGAATAGGAGTAGGTAGTAAGAATAAGCTCTCCCTATGAGCAAGTAGATTCTTTCAGTCGTTTTCAGTTTTTGTTAAATAAGCAGGGCAGGCTACAGGCATGCTACAGGTTTGCAGAAGTTTTGGTGGTAGTTATAAAGACTCCATGCCCAATGGATATAAGACACTATTGGCAGGGGTAGTTTGGCTTCAAATCATGAGAAGGGTTGCATGATTTGGATAATGTTTTGAAGGTAGCTTTTAAGACTCCATAGCCCAATGGATGCAAGGCGTTGCTAGCAGGTTTGCAGTTGAACATTTGTGGACAGTTTGCAGAGGTTTGATGGAAGTTTAAATGAATCCATGACCAATGGAGCACTAGACTAGGTTCTATATTTTGTTTATCTAGAAAAGGCATCAGATCTGTGGTTCTTGAAACCTCACAGGGAGGCTTTCATCCCTGAGTAGGAGCCAGATGTTATCTCCCTAAATAATTTCGTCGAGTTGATCATTTTTAGATGATGGGAGGTCATTTGAAAATTCATTTCTAAATTTTTAAGGCTCATTTTTTATATATTTATGCATGTAATAAAGTTTGAAAAACATTTGATTGGGTTTTCATTTCAGAAATTTCAAAAGACAGGTTTCGGTATCTAAGCACTTATTTAAAATGGTCCCTAAGCTACCGAAAGCCCTGCTTTCGGTAGCTTAAACAAAATTTTTGAGGCTCTCCTAGCTACCAAAAGTGAAAGGACATACAACATGAGTCAGGGGGCAATTTTCGGTGGCTTGGGTGAATACGATGGTGTTCATTAGCCACCGAAAGGTAAGTTTTGGCAGCTTACAAGTCAAAAGCAAAATTGTTCAAATCTACTGAAAGCAAAGGCATTCTCAATACTCTCCGACAGCTTATGTGGTCAAAGGTGAAATCATCGGCTACCAAAATTAAGTCAGTTTCAAATGGTGGAGATGTCTGATCAAGGGCTCAGATGTGAAATCTAAAGGGGATTCATCGTTCCTTAACTGCCAAAAAGAACAAAGAGCAGCAAATCGCGAGCTAATTAAGCATTTGGTGCAATCATGAATTGATCCCAGATCCACTAAAAACATCAAGTTAACTTGACAAATTGAGATACTAAGAGATAGGAGGACCTTTCCTAAAACTCAGAAATAGTCTAAGAATGAAACCCTGGCAGCGACAGCAATTAGCATAGCTAATAGTCTGGATTCATCCCAGGATGAGGGAAAGTAGTAGAAGGAGGATTAGACAGAAACCAGAAAACACGGTTTTGTTAAATTTTGCAGGTTGATATCAAACAGAGTTTTCGGTAGATTGGGCGAACATATTGATTGTTCATTAGCTACCAAAAACCCAGTTTTCGACAGCTTATCTCATAAGAAAAATCCTTCAAGCTAAGGGAAGGTTAGTTTTTGCAGTTTCGGTGGCTTAGGCGAACATGTCAGATTCATTCATTAGCCACTGAAACAGAGCTTTTGGTAGCTAACAGAAATCAAGCTCGGACCTACTAGCTACCGAAAGCCTAAAAATCATAGGAAACTGTTATTTTCGCACAAATCCAAGTTTTATCATTCTAAAGGGAATGATGATGGTTTCTAAGTGAATGTTTTAATTAATAGGATCTATTTCAATGTGTTGTTCCAGTTTTGAAGGTGCCAGTAAGATGGAAATAATGAAGAAATGTGGCATTTTTTACTGTCCCGAGTCATCATTTTCAAATGACGATTCTGAGCGTCTGGAGAATCTTTTTGCAAAACGCTCGAAGGTTTTTGTTCCTAACATGTCATAGAACAATAACCTATCCCCTTGTTCCTACAGGTGTTGCATATTGAGAGAATCGAATCATTCACTGAGCCCCAATTTTTGGATCCCAAAATCTGTCTGTTTGACACATGTTTTTGAAATGCAGATCTCGGGAAAACCAAAACGATTTTCAAAGATCTGAGAGAGGTGTTTGCTAAAAACAAATCAATGCACAATAACCTCTTTCATTTTATACACAGGTTTCACAAATCTGGAGAACTGAACCCATCTCTAATCCTCTTTTTCAGCAGTTTCAGTAAAAGTGGCGTTTTCATTGTGCAGAGTCATCATTTTCAAATGATGATTATGAGCGACTGGAGAATCATTCTGCAAAACGCTCATAGTTTTTTCTTCCTAACACGTCAGAGAACAATAAAATCTCTTAGTTTTCCTACAGGTTTCACATATTGGGAAAATCGAATGCATCTCTGAGCCCCATTTTTCAACAGTCTGGCCAATTAAAAATGATTTTTCCTGGTTTGTTGAAAAACGTTTTGGATTTTCCATCGGGAGTAAATTCAACTCAACTTCTTAGGATTTGGGGAGATGTTTTAAAGGATATAAAGCCTGGAACTCATGTAGAACAAGGGTTCAATTTTGGAGAGGCTTATTGATATTTGTATTCTCAGACTCTTAGTGACTTCTCAGATATATAAGCTTCTTTTACTATTTGCTTTCAGATTTCTTTTCCTCATATTTCTGTACTCGCAATGGATGGTTTATTTCGTGTATGTTCATTTGTCTATGCTAGAGAGTTGTAATCCTATCTTTGTATTTGAGAACTGAACATATATGTCATTTATTTGTTGTGCTTGGCCATTTATATACATACTTCTGTGTATGAGTCTGCTAAACACGATAAGGATTCACTCCCTTTATCTTTAATCAACCCTCTGAACAGTCGTAGTCAAAGCCTTGTCTATCTGAACGTCTCTATGTATGTTTTGAGCATGTAAATTTTGATCTCTGTCATCCAACTTGATCCAAATAAACCCCTTCTTTCAAGATAACTTTAAGTTACCAGGCATCTCTCAAATACAACCTAGGAGAGCTTCCTGGAGTGATAACAGATCGGATCTATGAATGGTGTGGGATAATTATCTTTTGGACAAGCCTTATTTAGGTCCCGGAAGTCAGTATAGACTCTAATGGTACCTTGCTTCTTATCTATGGGAACAGGATTTGAAACCCATTCCGTCATAGCTATCGGATCGATAAATCTGGCTTTGAGCAAATTTTCTACCTCTGCCTTAATGGCAACATCTTTTTGCGATTTACTGGATGGAGCTTTTGTCTCACAGGTTTAGTGTTAGGATATGTTGTGATGACATGCTCGAAAATGGAGGGGTCAATGTTTGGCATCTCCACATACGACCAGGCAAAAACGTCGTGGAATTCTTTAAAAATATTGGTATACAAACCGATCTCATCGGGAGAACAATCTTCTCCAATGAAAATATTTTCCACGACCCCAGGTTTGATGGAAATGTTGATCGGAATGGTTCGCGATATATTTTCCATGTTCCCTTCGGCATAAATAGATTTTGAAGTAGAAGGAACAGTGGATAAATCAACATTTCCACCAGGTCTCATAGAGAACTCTCCTCTCTCTATCCTATCTAGCTCAGGAAGAAAATAGGACCTGTGGTGCATCTATTCCCAAGGGTGGTCCACGCCTATCATAGCTTCTAAGATTGCCTCGTCAGATGGTAAGACAATGTCTAGACAATCAAAAGAGTGGATAGAGTCCACTGACCATGCAGGAGCATAGTCTATATCTGACTCAATAGAGACCAATGGAGTCATGATATGTTTTGTTGCAACAAAATGTGAATCCGAGTAAGTCACCTATGCAACAGATAAAGGCACAACTATTTCCGATTCAGTTGGGAGAATCCAAGGATCGGTTGTTGAACTGATCGTGGAAATCTCAGACGAAGAACACTCTTCAGAACTAATAACATGAATGGGAGAAGGTAGGTCAATAGTGCCTATTAGTGACCCATAGAGTCCTACTCCCAAACTCTCAGTGACTGGGCCAATTTGATCAATCAACGGAATGGATGAGTCTGATGAAGCCTGGTTGTTCTTCCGGGTAAAGGAAAGTTGATCAACTGTGACGATCTTTCCTTTGTGTGGGAACATTATGACTTGGAAGACAGCTGATGGCACTTCCTGCATGGCATATGTCCATCGCCTACCCAACAACAAGTTGTAATTGAGTGGGGCATCCAGAACTTTGACCTCTATTGATACTAGCTTGCCTGCAAGTTTGACATCGAAGGATGGTAAGACTCCGTGTGGATGGAAGGATCTTCCATCGAAGGCAGTGAGTATCGTGTTCGAGGGAGCTAACTCAGGTTCACCCAAAGCTCTCTAGCAAGAAATAGACATTATGCACGTTGATGCGCCCTCATCCACTACAGCTCATCCGATGGTCTTAGGACCATGGATGACCTCGATTTGGAGAGCGACATGATACAACAACCGGTACTTGATATCTTTCATATCAAAGCGTGCAAGCATGTTGGACGAATCAGCACTTCCAATCGCTTCCAGAAGAGCACTGCGTTGCAATGGGAAACTTTGTAGTACCTCCAAAGTCGACATGGCACAGGGGGTTTGGGATAAGTCCTCCACAACATTATAGTTGGGAGCAGCCCACACGTTAGGGTTTTGCACAGCCCGTTTGTAGACACCTTTCAGTATCTTAGGCAGCAACTCCACAAGTATGTGAAGAGGAGTGGAAGATTCAGGAATGTCCTTTTGCTGCAGGTCCGGGGTATAATTCCTGGCTCGAGTTTGCAACAAAGCGTCTGAATTACCCATGTTAATAAATGACTAATCAGCTAGGGTGCCCCCAGTACTAGAGTTTCCAGAAGCTGAACTCTGTCCAAGAGGAAAAGGATCTTTCAATACAGCCAGTTTCTTCTCACGGATCAGCTTCTGGGCTTCTTCCATTAGAGGGCATTGGTGAGTAAGGTGGTCCCATTGACATAGTTTGCAAGGGAACTTAGCCTTCCTTTTCTCTTTTTTTCCCACCTCGGCATTTTGCTTATTGTTGGGCTTTTGTTGGTTTCCCTCCCCTTTCTTGCCCTTTCTTTTGGGCTGCCGAGATCCCTTTTGGTTTGTCTGCAGCTGCTATATAGATTCGGTTGTAGAAGGGGAGGATGCAACAGAAGTTGCTTCTGCAACAATTTGTTTGACAAACAAGGCATGAACCTACTTTGTTAAGGCGCCAAACACTGTAGAATTGACTGAACCCACGATGCCATCGGCATGTGGTTCAGGTTTAGACTTACCTAGGTCTATATTAGACCTCGGTGCATTGGGAATGATTTCATACAACAACCCAGATTAAGCATAAACTAAGTCGAGCTGCTGAGTTCTCAAAATGGTGTCCTCCTTGGAAGACACCCCTAAAGTGGCAAATTCCTTAGAAACATAAGGAATAAGAGACTTAAGGTACCATTCTAACAAGAATGCTGGGGGGATGTCATCCTTGATGAGCCTCTTCTGCCTCCGCCACTCCTGAATATGATCAGACAGATGAGTGGCCTTGTTTTTCCCAAATGTCGACAAAAGGTCTGTGTCGACATCGTACCAGACAAGAAGCTGAAAGTGGTTTAAGAACACAATGGAAAGATCCCCGAAAGGTGCTAAAGGCAGCCGCCGGTAGTTCAATATACCACTTGGATGCAACACTCATCAAGGTTCTTTGGAAGAGCCTCAACCTTATGGAATCGTCGTTCAGTGAGTTGGAGGAACACCAGAGATGAAAGGTTGTTACATGGTCACCAGGGTCCTCACCAGTCTTACCTTCAAACTTTGGTATGTCTGAGGGCAGTTTGGTAGGAACGGGTGGCCATGCAACATCATGATGCATGGGGTCATTCGTAAGCTTTGAAAGATCTAGCAAGTTTAAAGTTGCCAGAAACGGTAAGCGTGGTTGAGCCGATGGAATCTGGTAAATAGTAACCTGGTATTGGGGACCAACCATGGCCTGGTTCGTGTACTGTTGGTGAGGGTTTCCCCCAGCCACCAGTTGTGAATTGAAAGGATTGAAATTGTTCCATCTAAAAGTAAGCGGATTAAATCCTTGGGCAGCAGTCCATTGTGTCTAGGGGTTAATCCCACCGAACTGCGGGTTAATGATATTACCCCCTCCTCCAGCAAACAAAGAGAAGGGGACACTCCCTATAGGTATATTCAATGGATTAACGTTATAAAATTGATAGGGGTTGAAACCCGACGTGGTAGTAGTGGATGGTGCTGTCATCATACCCATGGCAGGCATGGATGTAGAAGGGATGGATCCGACCACGGATGAAGAAGCAATGTTTTGAGTTACACCTTGCAGCGATCGTGTGGCAGAATACTGAGTAAAACTCACTGCATGTACCATCAATAGAGGTACATTATTAGGTCCAAAAGTAGTTGTGGAGGCTGAGGCAGATGTCGAGACTAATGAGCTCAGCATGCCTAAAGTGCCAACATTGAAACTAAAGGACGGGGTCGAGGCCGAAGCATTCTGCGACGAACTCGATTGGCAAGTGTTTGAGAAAGAAGGATTGAGAATCCTTGCATCCATAGATGTTGTGAGAGTTTGTGGAACTCCCTACTCGTCTCCTAGATTAACCATGGTATAACCCAGTGTAAAAATATAAGCACTAAACTCAGGATACTGAAAACCAACAAGTACCAGAAGTGGATCGTGAGGTCCTATAAGTGGAGGGTTGAAAGGAGTACTAAACTATGCAACAGTTAGATCCTCAACCTCGACAGTGTCCAAGACCTGTCGATCCGGTGTTCTAGGCTGTGGTTATTCGTGAACCTCTGTGTCGCCCGTAAGTTTAAACGAACCACGGGAATTAGTTCTCCGACATCGCGGTGATGATGGAGGCTCCACTATAAGTGGGGGAAGGTTTTGTAACCTTTGAGACCGACGAAGATCTTGGTCCTCCACATCTATAATAAAATAAAACTAAGTAAAAACCTAGTGGCCACTACAACTAAGGAGCAAACAACAAACCACAAAAAAAATTTCCTAAGTAATCAAACCAATCAAATGGATAGAAAATACTCTCGGAAGCAAGTATGGGATTATCATGGCCCAAAACAGACTAACAGAGTATCGATGGTCAGTTTTGTGGCTTTCACCGGAGGTCCACTGGGTGCAAGCGCTTGAATCACCAAACTGCTTTCCCGGGATTACTACTAAAGGGTTACCTTCCACGCCTGTCCGAGGTGAAGTGGGAATAACCGCCCACTCTACCTGTGTAGAATCCTAAAGGTCTGATACTAAGGCTACCATCAATACGAAATAACTTGGGGGGACATTTGTCAGCCTAGTTGAAATGCATGGGCAAGGTAGCAAATCCCAAAGTCCGAAAGGACCCCCATATGAGAATCGACTCTGGTTTATGGTCAAAAGGAAAGTGAGGGGATATCCTCAACAATTCCAGTCTCCCATGGCCTCGTGCTTAGCTCTTGTTTAAGTAGAGTTTCCCATGACTATTTGATATAGATGGATTTACCTAAATGAAAGTTGTACTATGATTGTTGAGTAATGAAGCCAGTTCTGAGCAGTTTAAGGTGATTTAAGCTTGAAACTCTAGCCTAAGCTAGTTGATGTCGTGTATGCCTAAAAAGAAAAATGTTGCTAATAAATTTTATTAATAATTTCTTTTAAGGGCTACTTGTTACTCAAGGGTTGTAGTGCAGTGTGTGGAATGGTCTATTATGAAAGTAAAGTACTTGAAAAAATAACGCTTTCAAATTCACAAAATTTTCTCTTTTCGTTTACAATTCTTTCAAAAACTTGAAACCTAAGCAATCCTAAAAAAAACTTTTTGTATTTTCTTTTTTGAATATTTCAAAGCAAACTAAGCTACCTCGAAATAAAGCAAGATCTTACTACTGAGCTATTGAAACAATTTTTTGCTTTTTCTAATAAATATAAAAGAAAGAGAACTTTGTACAAAAGAAAGCAAGATCTAACTGTAAAATGTGTGTAAGACAAACATCTAAAATGGTTCAAAGCAAATGAATCAAGAGACTCGATGAAGACTTGACTTACCAAGTTTTTGCAAAAGAAAAACTTGAGAATTGGAAACAAAGTGAAAAAGAAACAGGGAAAAGAGACACTTATGACGGAAAGGCAGACCTAAATAGGTTGCTCCTAAGCATCAAAACCCTAAGAAAACACTAATCCAAGAAAAAAGTAAGCAAGCGAACCAAGAATGACTTTAAACAACACACAGACTCACCAACAAGAAGACTAGGAGGTTTTGACTCACTTGAAATGAACTAATAAAACAATCAGCAAGTGTCTAAACCAAGCAACCTTTCGGAAGTAACCATAAGGACTCAAAATTGATAGTCAAACCCTAATGGAAAGGATTATACCAAGTGAAAGCATGCTAAACGTTGCAACAGACAATAAATAATCAAAGTGTGGGCCTGTATGACTACAACAACAACTAGGGTGAAGAGATGCAGCTATGTCCAAAAAGAATAGTGCATGAACTTCAAAAGGGGCTCGTAAGCGGCAAACACACTTAGACAAAGGCTCAAGCAAGCAAAAACAAGCTAAAAGAGATTGGAGAGGCTTACAAGACTCAAAAAAGACATATGAGGTCTCAGGGATCAGTAAAGGAAACAAATCAATAGGCTGGAACAAGAACCAAAACTTGGAAAACAAACCCTAACAGCAAAACAGGCCACTACAGGAACATACACCACTGTGTAGTGTTGCAACCAGTGTACACCAGGATAGGTACGCTACTGTGCAGTGCAAGGAGGGGCGTACATTAGCCAGCAAATGCTACTATATGTAGGGGAGACCAGCGTACATGCCTTAGCAGAGTACAAACAGGCTTTGCAAACCAAAAACTGAATTGAATCAATCAAATAGGAAAGATGACACAGACCTACAGGGCCTCTCAGACAATCAAAACTGAAAAAATGGGTTGGAAGAAAACCAAAATTAAGTCTCCTAGAGCAGAAAAACTAAGCGGTTACTCCCCAGCGGAGTCGCCAGTCTGTTGTTCGGGATTTCTACCCTATAGTGAGGAGATGGACACTACCAACTGGGCGGGCTTGATAGGTAAACACATTGATTATACTGCATTTAGTTACTACAAAAGAAATAGATTGGGATTGAAAGACATACCTCTTTTCGAAGTTTGATCCTAGCTTTTGCTTGGTCTTTCACTTGATCTCCCGCTTGATCTCCTGCTTGACGAACCTGCAATACAAAAGATACCTTCCTCAGCGTATCTTGACCATATAACATATGATGAAATTATAAAGCAATTTAACATCAACTATAATCAAGAATTAAACCAAATAGACATACAGTCCAATAGATATATTATTTGGGGCAGGAAGGGTGTTTCAACCTTTTTATTGTCAAAGAAACATGAAATCGGTACAATATACCTGACGTGTAGAGATGTTTATGCAACCGGATCTTGGGCTCCTTCTCTTCACTCTGACTTGGAACTTTCCTCCAGCGTAACAATACTTCAAGCCTTTTCTCAAGATTCTTTCTTGTGTTTTCTAAGTAACCCCTCTCATGGATCCTCCTTGTATTTATGGGACAAGGTAGGCAGTTAAGATCGAGAGGTGGTTGGATTGGGAGGTTGGGGAAGTTGCAGAACCAACTTCAACTAATCCCAATTCGTCAAATTAATATATTTTTGATTTCATCTTAAGATGTACGCAGGTTTCATATAACAAGAGTAGCGTAAAGGAAGCAACTTTTATGCTTTACAACATGCGTTTACAAATTTTTGGGAGGTGTACGCTGGTTTCCCTTGAGGAGAGTAGGGTATAGTATGTTGGTCTTGTATTCAGAGAGGGGCGTACATGTGGCAAAAGCAGGAGAAACTGCAATCTTTTCAGGTGAGGAGTGTACTTTTGGCAGCAAATCATCTGAGGCAATCTATCTCTTCCATCCTTTATGTCGTTTTATGTGATCTACAAGGCAAGGTGATCACGGGACAAAGAAGTGCAGATTTGACCTATAACAACTACTAAAATATACCACTTTTTCAAGCAAATTGATAAAAATGCTACAAACTAACTTCATTGTGTAAATATGATCATACTGTGCAATATGAAGAAAAGAAAATGCTCGGGAAGTGAGCTTATTACATATGCTACCCTACTCTAACCAGCTCTCCAATTTACTCAAGTAAATGCAAACTTCCACAGTAACCATTCAAGCAACTTGATAACTGAAATGATCTCATCTCTGCCACTGATGAATAGAGAATAACATAAATACAACAACAGCAATATAAACTCCTTGATAAAATCATACTCACCCAGAAGTGTCGATGATATGATGTAATCTGAAATCTTCAGAGAATTTGAAAGACATGACTCCAATACAATTTCTACTGGATCCTCATAACCATGTTCGGGGACATACTGATTCAGACAAAACAACTTCCCATGCATAGATTCCCTTTTGCTGAAAAAGAAATGAGCTGCTTGTTCTTTCGAAATCAGCTCTTGATCATCAAGAATGACAATTTCCCCTTCATAGAAATGATCATATGATAAATGTATAGTAGGACTTAAAGCATTCTGACTATGATCGGAAACTTCTTGTTGTTCATGTGCATACAAATTTTCAAGATAATCATGATCATGTATATTACTTTCAAGTTCAATTTTTTTTTTAACTTTATGTTCATCAACTGTCAATGGGATAGGGATCAACAATCGCTCATATAATCCTTCTTTATCACCTTCATCGTATTCCTGTGACTCAGATCCAAAATTGTCACATGCTGATATATTGATCTGCTCATTACCATTTAAATAATCAAAGGAAATAATTTGATTTTCACCTTTTACAAACTCTTTATGAAACTCATCATAAGACAGGAATGACTGCTGATTTCTTATATCAGGAGTAAGACGCTGAGGAGCAGCAAATTATTCTTCATAACATGATAATCTCATAGTAGGAGCTAGAAAATTTCTATTACGATCAACTGAAAGTATATTATCATCTAAAAAGTCATCAAACTGATATGAAGAATGAGCACAAGCATCATTTATATCCTTGTCCATAGGAAAATCTGAAAATGATGAAGAAAACTGTCTTAAATTTGAATGATACCTATGTTCTTCTTCCTGTTCATAAGCTTGTATATCTTCAACATGAACCCGATCTCAAAGCATTTTGCAAGCTCGGATATTCTCCTTGAATTCTCTAGCATCCAAGTCTGGTCTTTGTTGTTCATAAACTTGTTCATTCTTAGCTTCATTTTCTGCCTGTAACAATCCTTGACTGAAATTTGAGAAGATAAAATCATGAAAATCATTAAAAGTTAAAAATGGCAGTTGATTTTTAATACCAACAGCAAGACAATGAGGAGCAGTTGTTTTTTCTTCCTCAGATTCCTTTGCACCCAAATCTGATTTTTGTTGTCCATAGACTTGTTCTTGTTTCAAATCTTCATCTCTGTTTTGATCTACAAGCTTTCCACAAGCTCGTAAATTGTCTTCAACCTCTTTGGCATTTGAAAACATTTGATGTAAGGAAGATGACTTCCTCTCTCTGAGATAGAAGACTAACTCTGGATGTTGATGAGCTAATTCATAATATAACATAGCAAGTCTTTCTGAAGGTCTGATCTCCGTAGGCATACTGATATAAAAGCTTTGAAACCTCCAATTAAACTTAATAATTGGCTCATCATTCTCCCCTTTCAAACCATAAAATTTGGAAATAAATTGATCATAAGATTTATTCTTACCCCAATACTTGAAGAAGACATCGTGTAAATCTCCCCATGATCCAATTGAATTAGCTTTTAAATTCCAAAACCAGAACCTAGCATCTCCAACTAAGGACTTGGAAAATATCCTCATGACGATATCCTCGTGTACAATCTCAAAATTGTCAATGAAATTGTAAAAAGATTCCAAGTGCTTTCCTGCTGTGACATGGTCTTCTTCAGTAAACAGAGGAAGATACTCAACAAAATTGGGAGGGTAAGAATGTAATTGAGATGGCAGCCTAAGGGTTTTAAACATCTTCTGTTTAATTCTAGACTGAAAATCAGTGGGCTGAAAGTAAAGTTCAACAAGTTGTTTGCAAGTTTCAGCAGTGATGGTAGAAGGTAATAGATCAGCTTTATTACCTACAGGGTGACAAGAATAATTAGGATCGGGAGATATGAGTTTATGTACGTCATTTTTCTCATGGATTTCAACTGAAGGGATAGGATCAACATCTACAGCACAGGAAGAATGCAAACTTTCTTCTTCCAAAGAGAGATATATAATTGAAGGTTCGGAGTAGACAAAGCAAAGAATGATTCTTTTGACATGCAATGGGAAAGACAGGAAAGAGTTGATGAATAAGAACAAGAGTTCATGGAAGAAACTAACAAGATGATACCTGGTCTTTCCAATTGGTTTCTTCATTTTTCTGTCAGCAAAATTCTCCTTCTAGTGGAGTCTTTAATCGTGGAGTTTCCAGGCAGATGATTGCAGTCTATCTCTATGTCCTTCTCTTGTCTGCCATCAAGAGTCAAATCTATGTCGTTGTGGTTCTTCCCGGGGAAAATAATATTCACTTCCGTCCCCAACAATGGCGCCAAAGATGTTTGTGCTAGAAATTGTCCCTAGACTACAGAGGGAACAAGCTAGTACAATCTCAAAATAATAAACAGGAAATAGGGTTTGTTTTTGTGATTTTTTTGGTTTGAGGGTTTCATATTCAAGAAGATAATCAATCATTCAACCAATGCAAAAAATAAATCATGTAAATCCAAGAAATGAGATATAACAATGTAAGATGATAAACATAAACCATAGTCATTCATTTGCACAGTACTGGTTCAGTCCACAACCATGAGCATTCACATGAATAAAAACTTTAAACAAGGAATGAAATCATAAGTTGAGTATTCAAAATGACCATAAACAAAATCAATAGACAAAATATAGTGGCTTATGTTCATATATAGATCAATCTCAGTCTTCAAAACTTACAACAGAGACATATGCATAAGTCTGAAAGTGTATCCAAATGCTCCAAGCTGTATAATGCTTCTTGAAACAAAAATCGAACCTCTCTAGTCTAAACTTTCTGTCTTTTTATCCTTTACAAAATAAACTAGTTTAACAACTACCTTTAGGTATATTCAAAAAAACAGTTACATTACTTAACTTAGAATTTCTAAACATCCTACTAACAACTATGTATATGATAACAAAAATAGAATACTTGGCAGCTAGAGATAATAACTCATAACTGCTTGGAAGCCTCAGCTAGCATGGCTATATCTTCCAAGGCATGGGATTTCTTCTTATCCTGAGTCTGTTCAATCTCCAATCCTCGAACTTTGTTGAGTAATCCACTGTTCTTCTTCTTTAACTCCTTGATTTGCTTTGCCATTTCTTCAGCTTGCACTTCTATCTGTCCCTTTCTTCCAGAGCGTTCTTAACCCTATCGCTAGCAACCTATGAGAATGCCCTGTCGCCTACTTCGACTTCCTCATGTCCAGAAGATTCTGAGTCCGACAGGTCCGAGGAACAAATGTCAACTTTTCACATTCGTCTTTATATATATAACCTCATTCTCTTATCCTTTGATCTTCTTTGCCAGTGATCAGGATTTTCATTTGTTGATTTCTCGTACAGTGTTCTCAACCATTGGATCTTCTCTTTTTACCATCGTGATACTCTGTCTCTGTCAACCATCCGATCACATCTCCAATTTCAATCTCCGTCATTCATCATCAATACCGTATATCTACAAAGTAGTATCGCAAACCTCTAAGTGGTTTCCATTACCACTTTCCCTCCTCGCGACAGAGCCTGGTGTCGACACCTGTCAAGTGGTTTCCTTTTATCGCATCCACTATATCTTCTATCTACCATGCATCTTCCCGATGCATCAATCATCCAAGACCATCGATATTTTCCTTCTATGCATCCACGGTGGAGATTTGCAACATGTTCAACTTTTCAACCTTTCCCGTTGGTGGGGTCCATATTACTTATCCATCGCACAACTTCAATTCTTATCGCCGTTGATTTGATTTTCCTTGCAACCCAAACCATTAATCCATTTAGGATTTGCATAGTGATTAAAAATTTTGTCCTGAGCCTTCTGATCTTTGGATCATGAATCTCAGTCGTCGATCTCGGCGCCTTGTCTTTCACCATAGTGGTTACGCGCTTTATTAAAATGGTTTTACTTACCACTTTTCACATTTGCGAAGTATCCTATTGTTGCCACCTATCTTGTGGTATTTCCTTTCGCAACCAATCACATCTTTTATTCTCTGCACATTTTGGCCATGCGGCAACTGACTATAACCATTGATCTCCCTCACGCGCTTAATCAACAGTGAAACTTGTATGGCCTTTAACAATTGCAATTTTTTGTTTTCGGACTATATTCTTTTACCTTTTTTCCTATTTTGGTCGCATAAGCATGTAGTTAAGTAAGCATTTTGAAAACCTTGAAGAGAAATATAATATTTGATAAGCCACTAAGGGTGGAATTAATTAAAACAAAAGAAAACTATAACATGAAACTAAAGAGTAAATCAAAATTATAAAAATGAAAGGGAAATAAAAAACAAACAATTTAAAAGAAACACATAAAATGGGGAACAATTTCAGTGTTAACAGTAGGTGTCATGACTGATAAAGAGCTGCCAACGGAATGACCAGTTGGGAGCCCTCCACTCATATTATGGTTGGTGAACAAGGGTTTCCCCCTAGTAACAATTTTTTGACCACTTGTTGATGGTTGACTCACAATAGGTTGTTGGTGACTTACTAGTGGAGGAACATAACTTATGATGAAATTAGGAGGTAAAGCATATCCTCCCCTCGAATTTTGGGGTGGGGGAGGAGGTAGTGTTCTAGTAGTAGTAAGTGGGGTGTTGGAAAATTTTCCTTCAATGTTTTGAGTCATCTAAGGTATGGAAACAGTCTCCTGATTAAGAGGTGTACTCACAGGAAACGAAGGTTGACTAGGTCCATAAGTGGTCATATTGGGTGTGGGTGTTTCCTGTGAATCATAAGATAAAGAACGAAATGGGGTATGTCTAAACATCGGTACGTCCAAGTCCCGATTCCTTCGTGAGAGACTTTGTCTTCTAAGTTCCTCACTGGCTGTATGTATCCGGTTAAGGCAGTCGTGAAAGGGTGCCAAAAGCTCATCATTGGAATCCCAATTGGGAGGTGAGATGGAAAAATGATCCCATTGTTTCCCTAGAGTGGTTTCCCAAAAAGATGCAGACAGACCAAAAGCCGTGGATATAGGTTCATCCTGGGGTTGATTGGACCATTATGTATCCCCAAGCTCTCCTTCCATTGAATGGTGGAAGGATGTGTCTCGTGAAGCATACGGTTCCATGGTCATAGACCTTGGAGGGTCAGTGACGGGTGGACTTAAAGGAAGCGAAAAGTTCACTCCCGACTCCATGGTGGAGTTTTCTTCTTCAAGTGAGACGACTGTAACAGGTTGATCCATGTTTTCCCTCGAAAGTACCTCCGGGTTAAGTGGATATTCGGGTGGCAAGTTTAAAATTCTACGGGACCTTCTCAAAGGTTGTTCAGCCAGAATGACCGAACCAGAATTTCTCCTAAGTGTCTTTTATACAAAAGAAAAAGCAATCTAGAAAAATCTACACAAAATAAGGCCGCAAGCAAACTTATGTGATAGGTATGGATTCAAAAGTCTGGAACCTCACAGGATTGTCAAGGATTTGCAACTCGCTATATACTCCAGGGTCTAATAGTTATACTCGGCCCAATTTTTCAGAGCACTAGCCAGGGAGGATTAGGACCGTACCCCTGACCATATAACCCGACTACCTGATAGTACGTGCGTAGTAGCTCCCTGAGTGTTGTTCTCGGTGAATTGCTCTGCCAAGACGGCCAAATGGTTAGCTCGATTGGTTTCAGGAATCCTAGGAGAGTCTCCTGATATACTCAACGTACATGGGAGCACAAATCCGTAGTGGTGTTGTCTAATGCACAACCGTACGACAAGAGCCTTCTGATATACTACCGAGTATGTGAAGTGCCTTTCGATATACCCTAAGGTAATTGAAAGATCCTTCGATATACCAGTTGGTACGTGGAATAACTACAGTGCCCCCGGGATGCAGTGCAGGCAAATAACAACAACTGCCACGTATTATGACGTGGGAACATGTCACTAACTTAACACACAAGTTACTAGTAAATTTTAACCTAGCTCTACCCATAAATTTATCTGGACGATTAGGTGAATGCATGAGGTGAAGACAGGAATTTAAACATAATGCAACCCTAACTACATGAAAGTGCACTTTTCCTTTCAATGAAACCTATGTAAACGAAGGAGAAATTTCCTTTTCCAATGATTTCATTAAGACAAAAATCCCAAAAGTTAAAAATCTACCAAATATGATTAAAGCACTCTTTTCATTTTTCGAACAAAACACAAAAATAATAACACACCAAATCAAAACTTTTTCTTTTTGTCTTTTTCAACTAGAATAAACTAAGTATTGATGAAAAAATGAGAACTTCTACCTAGCATGCACCAACTCTTAATTTTCGTGATAATGAACTAAAAAGCATAAAAATACCAATAGTGCATAGAATGCTTCACACTTGGAACCACTTCGTAAAAGCTTGAATTCACTTGCTTTTTTAAAAATATGGATAAATCATAATTCAAGAAAAGTACAATCAATCGATTTCCTTTTCAAAATTCTCAAAGATTGGTAAATAATGAATTCCAATGCATGAAACAATCCTACAACAATTTCCAAATGACTTTGAAAACGGAAGAAAGGAGACACTTTCGATCAATGTGTATATCAAAACAAGATCTGATAATAAGTATGCTTTTCATATGTAATAGCAAAAAACAAGAGACTAATCGCAGTACCCTAGTAACTCAGAAATTCTCAAAGAAAAATGACAAGCACTCAAATGAACCCAAAGACACTCAAGTCACTCAAAATCAATCAAATGCAAGCAAAACTAAATGGCTAAGTGCAAGAAGGGTTTGGAATAAGATCCAACATGCTGAATAGATCTGGTAGGGTGATTAGGGAATGCAAGATTGAGCGGATGACTGTGGGGGATTGAAATTTCCCGCCGCCACCGGATATCTCACTTGACCAAATGGAACCCAAAATTCAACGCAAAAAAAAATCCGAACAAAATTAATGTTGAGTAATCAAGTCTCTAATTGGAAGGTACATCCTATAGAGTTCTCTTGGTCAAACCAAAATCAAAATTTGGAGAGAGGATAGACCAAGCACCAAGCTTGAAGAGTTGGCGTAGTCTGTGGTTAGGCTTAGAGCGTCCGACACATACTATCTATGGGGATAAAGCGTCGACGGCACCAGATGTCAAAAAGGAAAATGCGCCGATGGTGCAGAATGCTCAAAGGCAGTAAGTGCTTGGGATGGAAGGACGCAATGGATACACTACCCAGGTGCGTTGGGCGAATAAACCAATGCAAGAAGTAAAAAAAATCCAAACAATGAATAAGTAAATGGACTGATAATGATCCAAACAGACTCAGATAAGGTCGACAGACTCTCCAATAAGAAGATATGATGAAAGGAGGGGCTCAGGAGGCAAATAAATCGTTCAATAAGAAATCAGCGAACAACACATTCAAAATGAAATCAAAGTTAATTAACTCCCCAGTATGGTCCCCAGATTTGTTTTCAGACAATCTACTCGAGCGGACGCGAGCATGATCTCCTTAGTCCAAGTGGATCTAGAACAAATGGATACAAAATATAGACCTACTTTCCTATATCAATTAGAGATTGAAGTAGATAGATGTCTTACTATTAACACCCAAAAAGTGCTCACCATCTCATCTCCCTCATTACATGACTCATTTGTCTATATTTCCTACCATATTTACCTCCAAAACCTCAAAAAAACCATTAAAAAGCCACCAAAAGGGCCAAAAACCCCTTTTTTCCCCCTAAATAATTTAAATTTCCTCCAAAGATAGAAAAAACCCTCTAAAAGGGCCCTAAATTCCCAAAAATCAAATAAAAGGGAATAAAAAATATAAAAAGAGGAAAAAGAGGGAAAAATGAAGCAAAAACCCTATAAAATTGACCTAAACCATATGGTGCCAAAAACCATGGGTCAATACTCCACCACTAAAAAACCTATAAATAGGTGATGGAGGCTCCCCATTTCACATCCACAATCTTTCCTATCCTCACTCTGCCAAAATCACTCTTGAAATCCTAGCTTACCATTTGAGCTAGTTTTTCCCATTTGAGTGCCCCTTTTGGCCCATTATTCAAACACCTTGAAGAAGGAGAAGGAACCCATTGGAGCACGGAAGCAGCCCTCCTGGACTACTGCAAGAGCTCCACCAACCTCAACACTTGAGGTAAATGTAATCTTGATTATATCATAATACAAAAATGAAATTTTCTCTTATATTGTTATTGTCTTTTTATTTTCTGTTGATGCACATGTTAGCTTAGATTTTATTGTTTTACTGTTCAAATATACTATTTATTGAACTGTTACTAAGGAGGCCCTTCTCCTTAGTAGGTGCTCATTTGCACAAGCTAGGGTGAAAACCCTAGCTACAGTTTTGGCAACTCCACTAGTGTTCCTTTGAATTTCTGGTTAATTTTTTTTAAACATTTTTAGTTTTCTGCAAGTATTTTTTTGTTTTCCCTATTCGGCTGTGGCTTTGGCCAGTTGAGTTTTCTGCCGCAAATCGCGGTTTTGCTCTTTGTAGCCCCGACCCAGATCGTAGCTTTCGGCCCTCTTTCCGCGATCTAGATCGCAACTGTTTTCTCTTTTCCTGGGACCTGAGCGCAGCATTCTGCCTCTTTCCCGCATCCCAAACCACAGTTTTTAGCCCCAAACCTGCAATCCGACCATGGATTTCTTCCCCTTTTTCGTGCTCCAAAGCGCGCATTGTGGCCGTAAACCCGCGATCCAACCGCAGCTCTTCCCCTTTTAGCCACACCCCATACCACGTTGCTTGACCCCAAACCCACGATCTGGCCACAGGGTTTATCCCTACAGTCGTGCCCTAAACCGCACCTTTCGGCCACAGACCCGCGATCCGACCGCAGGTTGCACCCCTATAGCCGCGCTCCAGGCCATGCATTTCAGTCACAGACCTGCGATCTGTTTTCTACATTTTTACCCTTTTTTTAACCTAGAATTTTGCTGCAATATTTTCTGCACCTGCACAACCACCTGTTCTGTCTGTAGCCACACTTACCTATAGCCTTTTTCTGTAGTTTTCTTTTTGTTCTATTTACAGAATTTTTAAAGTTTAAGAATTTACATTAAAAAAAAGAAAATTTTGCATTGCAAGTTAAATTTCTGCATTATTATTATTGGTTAAAAAGTTGCCCACCCCGTGGCACTTTTGATTGGGTTCATTACCTCACACGCACACACTCTGTCACCTAATTCAAGTGAGATTTAAAATACTACTTAACACAACCAACATTCTAACCCCACTTGGGGAACACATAAGAATATTGTAGTTACGTACGATAAGGGGGATAGGCATCCAAATGACACCCCTCGGTCGCTTACACTTGAGACACAGTTTTTTTCCATTAGGGAACCAAAATCCCCTAGTATTTTTTGCCACAGTCACAACCAGTTTATCAAAGGGCCTCTCCCTTAGGAGGGTTGAAGTAGCCAGACTAGTTTCGGAGGTCTGAGTGGAATACCACAATCCATTCAGTAACCGAAGGCTACCTACTCATTGGTATGCGTGTGGTGATTCCTTTTAGGCCCACACGGTGATAGGACCGAAGCTGCAGATTCACCTTTCTGGACGTGTCATGAACGGGGTATCTTAGTTTCCTTTCTTCTAGGATTGTCTTACCCGCTGTCCCTCCCGGTAGGGGGATATCTTTAGTCACTTGGCTCTACTATTCATGTTTTATGACTTGGATTTCATCACCTTGCAGAGGATATGTCTGGTTGAGTCAGAATATTATTTAGCTAGGTGTTTGCATGCTCCCTTACCTCCCTTTGGTCTAGCGTGTCCACTATTTTTATTTTTTAGGAAACCTGCTGCTTGTTGGTATTCTGACCATTGTTTTTGACACTCTGCTTATTGTAGCACAGTTGTTACAACAAGCGTTTTGAGTCAGTTGTTGGCCTGAGTGCCATATTTTTTACGCTCTCCTTCTGCACACTCGGCTGCATTAGAGTTTTTGAGCTATTTTTCACTCGACATAACCCCCAGATACTTGACACCATCTGTCACCATTGAGTCCCTGAGACATTCTCGGCGCCTCTGGGGCGAGCCCCCGCAGCACGGTTCACTTGACATCATCCATCATAGACGTGGAGCTTCATCACTTGACCCCACTCATCATAGACCTAGAGCTTCATCACTTGACTTTGCTCGTCGATGACATAGAGCTCCATCCCCCAGCTCTGATGCCCCTTATTTCACATCAGATTCTGAGGCAGAGTCCGAGAACCCCACTTATACTGCACCAACCAGCCCCATGGCTGGCATGGCTTCCAACCCTTTCTTTGTAGGGACCCTCGGTGGAGCGTCCACAACCACCCCAGCCACCACACCTGCTTTGGGTATGCCCTCGATGGGGCCCACAACCACCATTCCGGTCACTGTGCCAATTCCAGTGGCTAGCATACCCAACCCAACCCCACTAGTGACTCACACTACACTTGGTGGCGCCAGACACCACCTTTGTTCCCTCGCCTTGGGGAAACATCCCTAACATGAACGCAGCCCCTACACTTGCGGGCATCGGCCCTAACATGGCCGCCACCACCAGCATGTCACATCCTTCTACTAGTTTTCCATTCATGGCTAGTCTCAACCTTCCTGACCTAGCCAGACTAACCAACGATCCCATCAGACACGATCCTACGTGGCCTCACATGCCCACCAAGCTCCCATCAGACATCCCTAAGTTTGAGGGCAAGGCAGGTGAAGACCCCCATAACCATATTATGTCCTTCCATATATGGTGTTCCTCCAACTCCATAGTGGACGAATCTGTCTGCCTCTGTCTATTACAACGTGCTCTCACTGGCTCTGCAGCCAAGTGGTACATTGAGCAGCCCCATGGGACCCATGCCACCTTTACTTCTCTCGCCTCGACCTTTCTACAGTTCTTTCAGTTACCTATCCACTATGACGCAGGAGTTGAGATCCTAATATCTTGTAGACATAATACAACCACCCACATCACTGACCACATTCATGAGTGGCGTCGACGCCGAAGCTTGTGTAGAATCAAGTTAGATGACCGAATCTTCCTAGATTGGTTTCTAAAATCTCTCCTTCCTGTCATTGCCAAGGATGCAGCATCCGAGCAACCCCAGTCCAAGGAAGAAGCCATCCTAAAAGCCTAGTAGTTTGACCTTATCTATGCCCAGTCTGGTTACTTATATACCATCATACCCGACGCCCACCGCGGCAATTCCTCCCGAAATGACGCACCAAGGGCATCCCATGCCGCCGATGGCATCATTGTCCATATTGCATCGCATAACCAACCCTTTTCCATAACAAGAACTAGTAATGGCCCCAACCTTTCGCAGGCTACATCCCACTCTGGAGCAACCAATTCATATGCTCCCATGGCACATAACCATCATTCCCACGGACCCTCATGTCCACCTCAGTGCTTTGGCCACGCATCCCCCCACTTACATTCCCTCGGTTTCACCTCAACCATATTACCACCCGTAGGTCGTGCACGCTTCTGTATCATCTCAAGCCCCCCCCCCCCCCCCGCTTATTATCCACCACAAGAAGCACCTATGCCAAATCCACAACCCATCACACAGACGTATCAACAACCCCCACAAGGTCCTGCACCTGCACCGCCTCCACCCCCACCCACTTATTATCCACCACACCTGCACAACCCCAGAACCCACCTGCTGCCTAAGGGAAAGTGTATGCGCAACAAAATCCGTAGCCTAACCAAAATAACCAACACCAACAAGGCCAGCAAAACCGTAGCAAAGGACGTAACCGTGGGAACAACCCGCCTCTAGACGAAGGCGACTAGCCAGCTAACCCCCCAAACAATAATAACGTGGCACCCGCCAACCAAAACCCCGACAAGCCGCCTAAGCAAGCCAAAAACCTTAATTTGTGAACGAACTATCCTTGTTCTATTTGCGGGGTCTATGGCCATTACACATACGCTTGCCCACATTTGGAGTGGGCCCGACAACTCTGGACCGATGATGCCCACTGCCAAGGGCACGCGGCACCTCAGGCGCCACCTAACCCCCCACCACCTCATATTCAACCCTTGATGTTACAGAACCCTTTACCAACCCAAGGAGTGGTGAACACTCAACTGTTAGCTCCCCCTCAAGGAAATGCGCCTCCACAACAGCAAATCACTTATGCAGCTCATGATCAACCCATGCTAGACTCAGGTACCCATCACTTGTTTATGATGTCATCCACTGATGTCAACCTTCAAACTCGTCGGAACCAATATGGCTCCACCCCTGAAGCCCCTCCCACTGACAAAAACACCAACTCTCTTCCCAGCGATCAGTCGTTATGAATACATCTGGTCCCATTAGATGGCGCCTTAAAAGTTCCTTGATTCCCACTTCGCCGCAACAATAACCCCAATGCTCACGCTGTGTCTAATTACAACATTGTAGATGACTTAGCTCAGTCCCCCATAGCCATGTCTACGTTAGAGGTCTTAAAAAATTGTCCTACACAGCGCAAGACTTTATTATCATCCATTGGTGCTATCGACCCCACTGATTCACGAATGATGGCCTTTGATTTGGACCAATACGAACCACGCCTGCCTTCCACATTAGCATTCCAAGTTTTTGTATCCATTCGGAATCTTGTCATCCATCGGTGCATCATCGATGAGGGTGCCTCTACATGCGTTATGTCCACATTCGTTTGGCGGAAGTTGGGATCCCCTACTCTCCAGCAGTCCACCACTACGTTACGAGCCTACGAAGGCCGTTCGGCTCAACCCCGAGGTCTCTTAGCTAATGTCCCCGTCCAGTTGGCTAGTAAAACAGTGCTTATTGACATAGAGTTCATCAACGCCCAACTTGATTATAACCTCTTACTTGGTCGCAATTACATGTACACCATGCGAGTGGTTGCCTCATCCGTTTTTTGTACCATGATGTTCCCCCATGAAGGACACATGGTCAAAATTGATCAACTCACCTATTACGATCCCAATGCCCCCCGCTGCACCCGAAAATGTTCTTCCCATGGTTGAACAACCCGTTTGTGGTGCATCTACCTCGTTGGTTTCCTCAGTTGGACCCGGATTCTACTCGGATACGCCGATGACTTCCACATTCCAATCCATTCCACCCCTGTCACCAGCGACCAAAATATCTTACTTATGTACCCTCTCCCACAATACACAAACACCCAACCATCAACCGCCCTTGCTACCCCAACCATTGTTGGTACCTAGTCATGTTGGTGTTACACCCATCCATACAATCCCCTTCCTATTCCCCCCTTCGGGAGTAGTAAGCACCCTGATTATGGCCACTCTCAGCCTCCTCGGGTTAACTTTAGGACTATCTATGTGGTACATCACACCTCTCGTATCCCCTCCAACACCAAATGTCGTCCTACAACTGGTACAACCCATTACCACTACTAGTCAACCATTTCCCGGTGTCACTACTCCTTCCTCATCCACCAATCCATCCCCTCTTATCAATCACACTAGGGGCAGAGGCCCACAACCATACACTGCTCTACCCCAGTCCAAAACGGTTAAAAACCCCCCCACGTTTCGCGCTCCTCCCAAATGCTCTTTGTGTGATAAGTTGGACCATGCTACCCATCAATGTCCATAATTACCCACATTACAAGAGCACATGCAAATGCTTAACGATGACCCCAACATCCCGATTGTCCAACTCGACCCTACCCCTAAGCCTCACGATAAATTACTATGTACCAACCACCCTTGTGCCATATGCGGTATTTACGGCCATTACTCACATCATTGTCCTGATCTCCCAGATTATAGAGCTTCTCTCTACGAGATGAACAACTTGGACCTCGAAACGTCTGCCCCCACCATTGAAGAGATCCACCCCCCAGAATCTCCGCCAACAGGAGAGGTCAATACCATTTATATGATCTCTACTACTAGTGATCCCTCGTCAACTGATTTGACGACAGCAAGTTTCCACAATGATGAGGAGATTCTCGAGGCTCTTATCACACCTGATTACCCCTGGGAGGATATGCACCATCGTTCCTATTTCCTCCCGGAGGAGTCCTCCCCCACAACAGCCACCCAATTTTCGGTTGAGACCAAATATTTCCTCCCCACAAAAGTCGACTGGTTTAAAGAGCCCATTCCCTCTCCCAATGCCTTCAAGGAAGGTAACATGGCCAATATATCACCCACAATCCACATTGATATCTCCGCCCCAGCTAATGCTCCTGAACTCATTACGTTAGGAGCCTCCTGCACTGAGTACGAGATCAGAGAGAACAAATTTTTTTTTCAGGAGTTCCGCGATGTCTTTGCCTGGTCCTACACCAAAATTCCTGGTCTTAACCCCACTATCATAGAGCACCACATTGACACGTGGCCAGATGTGCCCCCCATTTGCCAGAAACAACGCTCCATTCATTCATCAAAACTCCTAGCCATTAAAGCAGAGATTGAGAAACTTTGCACAACAGGATTCATTTATCCTATTGCATACATCACTTGGGTTTCTAACCCCGTCCCTGTTAACAAAAAACAAGGCACCATCAGGGTATTTACTGACTTCCACGATTTAAACCGAGCATGTCCTAAAGACAACTTCCCCACGCCATTTATTGACCAACTCATCGATGCGTGTGTGGGGCATGAATTCCTATCCTTCATGGACAGTTTTTCTGGGTATAACCAGATTCAGATCTACAAAGAAGATCAATACAAGACTGCCTTCACCACCCCATGGGGCACCTTTTCCTATCGTGTCATGCCTTTCGGCCTTAAAAATGCTGGCACCACCTTCCAATGAGCCATGACCTATTGTTTTCATGACTTAGTCCATATCCTATTAGTCTATCTTGACGATCTCATAGCACGTTCCAAGAAATGATCGGACCACCTTAACGACCTCCGACAAGTTTTTCTGCGTTGTCGCAAGTATCAAATCCGCTTGAACCCACTCAAGTGTGTCTTTTGCGTTCCGGCAGGCCGGTTGTTAGGTTTCATTGTTTCCCACAAAGGAATCGCTGTTGACCCCCTCAAATTTCAAGCCATATTAGACCTTCCCGCACCACGCATGCTCCGGAAGCTGCATAGTTTATAGGGGAAATCTAATTTCCTCCACCACTTCGTTCCTGATTATGCCACCATAGTTCATGGTTTCTTACGTCTGCTTCGTACTCACATACCCTTTGTTTGGGACGACTCGATGCAAGCTGCATTCGAAGCCCTTAAAAAAGATCTCATGCAAGCCCCTTTGATCCCCCTCCGAATTTCTCTCAGGACTTCATCCTTTACGTCTCGGCATCCGACCACGTCGTGTCAGGGGTCCTTGTCCAAGAAGACGTTACTCGCTAGGAGCATGTCATTTATTATGTCATCCAAACCTTGTCTGGATCACCCCTTCGTTACCCATATGAGGAAAGAGTAGCCCTTGCCGTCGTCTTTTCGGTACAAAAATTGTGCCATTACATTTTACTCAATCATACGACGGTTATCACCAACTCCAACCCCATGGTCTACCTCTTTAACCGATCTTTAACCGGCGACTTCTGCAAGGTCGTGTCGCTAAATGGGTAATTATACTCAAATAATATGACCTAACTTTCACAACCCCTAAGAGTTCTAAATCCCTCACGCTTGCCCAGCCCATAACCGACCTCCCATCCCTTTTTTCATCCCCGCCAATCTTCGATGAGTTACCAGACAATCATTTGTTCACAATCTCGTCAGATGACCCATGGTACGGTGATATTCTGCTATACCTTCACACGGATAAGTTTTGACCAGACATAAATCGCAATGGACACCGCCGTATCCGTCACCACGCCTCTCGGTATCTCCTCTTGTGAGACATCCTTTACCGGCGAGGAGTTGATACTATCCTCTATCGTTGCCTTACACACGAGGAAGCTGAACAAGTCCTCAATGATTGTCATAGCGAAGCCTGTGGCAGACATTTCTTAGGGATGGCCACCGCCCAGAATGTCATCCGTGCCGGATACTTCTGGCCCACACTATTTACCGACTGCATCACAGCAGTCAAGCATTTCCATAATTGCCAACTCTTTGCCCCTAAGGCTCGGACACCACCCCCTCCCCTTCACCCAGTCGCCACCATTGGCCCTTTTTGCAAATGGGCCATTGACTTCATGGAATGTAAACCCTCATCTGCAAATGGCCATAAGTACATCATTGTAACCATCGCCTACTTCACCAAATGGGATGAAGCCATGCCCACCTTCAACTGTAAATCCGACACTGTTGCCCGTTTCTTTTTTAACCATGTTATTACATGATTTGGGGTCCCAAAATAGCTCGTCTCAGACCATGGTTCACATTTTGAAGATGCCATTTGGCGCGAGTTGTCAACTCTCCTTAAGTTCAAACATCAGTATGCCTCTGCTTACTACCCCCAAGGGAACAACCAGGTTGAGGCCATTAACAAAATTTTGAAAACAATCCTCCAACGCACTGTTGACCGACATAAGTCCAATTGGCATCACATGCTTTTCCCCGCATTATGGGCTTACCGTACATCAACTAAGACCGCCACCGGTTTCACCCCTTTTCACTTAGTTCACGGTGTCGAATTTGTCCTCCCCATCGAGTGTCAGATACTTGCCTTACACATCACCATTGAGCTTCTCCCAGACACCTTACCACTTGAACAACGTCTGCTATTGTTAGAACAAGTCGATGAAGACTGTTGTGCAACCCTCCAAACCATTGAAGCTGCCAAGAACCGCTCCAAAGCTGGTTACGACAAACACGTCCACCCACGCGCTTTCCGTGAAGGCGATCTAGTCCTCGTTTACGACCAAGCTCATGAAAAGACCGGTAAAGGGAAGTTCGAATCCATGTGGCAAGGCCCTTACATAGTGCATACCTGCCTTGGACATGGGGCATATATTCTAACTGACTCAGAAGGCCACCCCTTGCGCAACCCCCATAATGGGTTGTATCTTAAACACTTTTATCCTTATCAATCTGGCAGACCCGTTGGTCCGTATTGTACAGTTTGCTTTCTTTTTGTTTTCCAATTTTTAACCCAACCTTACATTCATCATTTTTGCATAATCACAAATGGACCATCTTCCACCTTATTACATTTTATTCGCCGATGGAGCAAGCCGCTGGTCTCCAAACCTAGCCTCTGCAGCGTGGGTCTTATATTCCCCTTCACATGAGTTGATTCACCTTGACAGAATGTGCATAGGCGCTGCTACCAATAACCAGGCCGAGTATGATGTTGTGACCAGTCTCCTGACTGCTGCCCTTTAGATGGGTATATGTCACCTTCATGTGTTCCTTGACTCCCAACTGCTTATCTCCCAGCTCAACAACTGCTGCCAGGTGCGTGATCCTTGCCTCTTTAGAAATTTCCTGCGCACAAAACAGCTAAGCCGACAGTTTGAATCCATAACATTCACTCATGTCCCAAGAGATCAGAATAGTGTCGCAGATCAAATGGCTAACAACATCCTCAACTGGCATATCAATCACACCATGTAAATCATCCATTATGCATAATCATCACATCAAAAAACATATAAAAATCCCAAAAAAGACTGCATCTACAACAACAGGCATCCACATTCCTATCATCACAAACCATTTGCATCCATGTGCAATAACATAACACAAAACCATATAGGGGCATCCACGTGCCTATCATAACACATCATTTGCATCCACGTGCAATCAAATAACACAAGACAATACAAGCGCATCCACGTGCATACACCAAAATAATCACCGCAAAAAATGCATCCATGTGCTTATATATATAAATATATCATCGTCATATACATGTCATGAGTGTCCCAACACTCAACTATACAAAACATATACATCAAGGAGCCCCAAGAGCATCCCTGTCATAAAATACATGTCGTATATACAAAAAATCCCGAATTCCCATACACATCGGGGGGAGTCCCCAGTCCTCCCTAATGAGAGTCATATCCCCCATCTGAACCCTCCTCACCAGCCTCCTCTGCTGCAGACTCATCCTCTCCTCGCTCCTCCTCCGGATCCTCCTCATCCCCCTGTCGCTCCTGACCCCTCCTCTCCTCGTCCATAACTTCCACCCGAATAAAGATAGACTGCCAATCCCGTGGAGCCTCGTGACAGGCCTCGACTACATCCTGATCTAGCTCCCTCCACCCCTCGTCGGAGACCCCAACCAGTAGCCGGTCGAAGGTAACTTGCAAGGCCTCCAAAGTGCCCTCTGCATCCCGTCATCGTACCTCCCCCTGATCTGGCAAGGCTGACACTGCTATATGCCCCTGATGCTCCCTATGACCCGGTGTTGGTAGCGGTCCCACATCTGCATCAACCAAATCGCAAATAGTCAGAATCACCATATATCTCTAACATCAAAACATCCAATATAAAACAATCAAGAAGCTAGATACATACCATCTGGGCCCCAAGCCTACCTTGGGGGTCGTGGTGCCTCTGGATCTCGCCAGTAGTCCATACCACTGTATGGATAGTCATCAAAAGTTAGCGGAAGCTACAACCACTGCAAATAGAGCTCCTGCGTAAAGTACCGCCCCACCTCTCCCCCACCCCACCGACACATCATCTCACCCCATCGCACCATCTACGGCTCCCTCAAACCCCTAGCCTGGATCGGCACTCGCAGTCGCAGTGTCGGAACCCGCTCCATGAAGAAAGAGCACATAAATGACCCGTAGCAAAACCCCTTTCTAGATACCTTCACCGAGCTCAGCTGTCGCTGAACACAGGTGAGGAACATCTGGCCCCAAGTAAAGTAGGTCCCTTGTAGTACCCACTCGACTAGCTGCATCTGTCCCCCAGACACCCGGTTGGGTCCCTGTGACCCCAACACTTGGACCACACATGCCGCGATCGCCCGAACTGATGGCTCCTCCAAGTCACAAATCAAGAGTGCATTCTTATGCACTCTTGCCGTCGAAAAACAGTACCGATCCAGCATCTCCTCCATGTCCACATCTGCGGACACCCATGGCTGCGTATTTGCCACCCTACCCAAACATGGTAGTCCCATCAAAAAGTATACGTCTGCCAGGGTGAGCTCTAGTCTCTCCCCCTGCACCATGAAGCACAGACTATTGGGCTCCTAGAAGCCAACCAACCTGTTCAACAGTAGTGCTGCTGAACGCATCATTGGCACTTGTACAAACTTCAACAGTTTGCACAGCCCCAAGGTCCCCCGGACATGTCGGTCATCCCGTATGTAGTCTATCAGATCGTCAGGTATCTCACGCTCTCTCTAGAGTACTCTCAGCATCCTGTCAATCCCACAATGAAAAATCATCAGAACATCATCTAATAAACCATCATCCCCCCGGGTATGACTCCACAATCCCGATCCAGATCGCGGCTGTGGGGCCCAATGTCACAATCCCAAATTACGGCTATCGGGACTACAGCCGCGGTCGCAAATCGTGCTTTTGGGGCCCACAGCTGCGATCGTAGATCGCGGCTGTCCAGGCCACAGTCGCGATCACATATTGCGGCTGTCCCAGCCACAACTGTGGGTGTGGATCGCGACTACCCAAGCCATAGCCACGATCCCAGATCGCAACTGTGGAGGCCACAGTCTCGATCGCAGATCGCGACCATCGCCTCAAAACCTGCGATCCACACCCGCGTGGACTGTACAACCCCCCCTGAGGACCTACTACCCACCCGAATCAAGAAAAAATTAAAGGTATGAGTTCAGTGAAATACCTGCAACTCACAGAAATGAAATCGACCGGTCCAATCACCCAGAAATGCCAAATCCGCTCTAGCCCACCACACTCTCCTATCAAAGTCAACCACAAAAATGACACTTGTCATTATGGGTCCACTTACTATTTATAAACAGTTGACTTTTCCTTGATTTGGCCATTATGGATCCATACGGAATCCATTTTCCAAACCATTTCCACCACTGGAATCAGAACGACGAGACCTTCAGAATGGTCGACTCGGTTTATATTTTTCTCCGAACCCCTTTTTTGGAATTTTTTCCATACACGTCACCATCTTGATTTGCATGCCACATCGGTTGTTGTTAGTTTTTAGCATTCCTTATACCATCGGATTCAGTTTTTCGAGCCCGTGATGATGCTTGAGATCATTTCTCGCTCTCACCCCTAGATTTTTCGGGCATTTTTTACCAGCCCCTAGTCATCTCAGTATGCATTCCACCTCGGCCGTTATCCGTTTTTTACGCTTTTTATATCACTGGATTCAGTTTTTCAAGCTCCTGATGATGCTTGAGATCATTTCTCGCTCTCACCAGAAACAATTTCAACATTGTGTCCCGACACCTTGATGCCTCGGTTGGTGCACCACATCGGCCGCCATCGAATTGTTCCACATTTATACATGCACCATTCACTCCATTCATACTGCAGTTATTTTGTTATTTTTCCACCATTCACCATCCCGCAAGGAGACGCCACCAATGTTCCCCCCAACCCTCATTCTTGGTTCTCATTGATGTCCCTTGATTGAACACTCTCTCCTTGCTTGGCCATTCCTTTTGTTCGGTATAATTTTATCCCTTTTTTGGGTCGGATAAGTCCTTTACGAAAAAAGCACTTAGGGAGTTTCTGTTAAGCTCTTTTCTGACTCCTAAACGAATGAAAAGATCACCGAGCAATCTTGCTTCCTTTCATGCTTGTTAAAGTACCTGAAAGGGTGTCTATCTGGTATAAGTTTAACCCTTTTCCGGACTTGGTAGACTAATTACAAAAAAGGAATACTCTAGTCACACCGGCTAGAAGAGTTCTTCATTACATCCTTTTATGCTTTTTCAGGCCTTGGAGACTAACACATGAAAAAGAATCCCCCTAGAGTCTTCTTATTGCTTTCAGACTCTCTAAAATTGAAAGCAACCATGAGCATGCACCATCCTGGGCTCGTACAAATCCACACGACGGTACCATTCCATTATTTCAGAGTCTTCTTATCGCTTCCAGACTCCTTAAAATTGAAAGCAATCACGAGCATGAACTGTCCTGGGCTCGTATAAATCCACACGACAGTACCATTTTGAGCACACTTCTTCCAGCTCCTTAAACCATGACGAAGCCCCCACCAATGCCCCTTGGAACTATGATTAATCACCTCGGTAGCACCCCCAATAAGGTCCCCTTTGTTCAGAGTATTATGTGATATACCACCCTAAGAGTCTCCTACCATCTTACACCAACTTGAGTATCACTCATCCCAGTCACCATCCTTGGGTCACAATGGCCTAAGCCCATTGGCCATATTCATGAGAGTTTGTAAAATTGATGCTAAGGGTCAAATAATTGCCAAGGAGGAAAATTACTAGTTTCCTAGGTTGGGGGTGGAAGCTTTGGGATTTGAAATAAGAAGGATAATAAATTATGTGTGGACATTAGAATAGAATAAATATTTAATAAAGGAGATAAATAAATATATACAAGGGAAGATCAAAGTGGCATTTGATCATGAAGACACATGGAGGAAGTGGGACCCACACAAGCTAGATTTTCTATGCCACATGGCATCCTCCTCTTGTCATTTCGAATCCATAAGAAGCCCAAGGGTCTTGGGATGAGTTGGAAGGTCAATAATACTTGGCATGAGTCAATGAGGTCAAAATGTAGAGGAAGAGTAACTCCCATGGGAGAGGAAGAGGCATTTTAGAGAAATTGTGACACTAGGGCTAGATTCCCTAGCTTCTATGACAACAATGATGAAGATGCTATGACACCTATGACACAAATCAGACCCGATGGCTAACATATGACATATATGACATGTCAGGGCTAAAAATAGCCTCTAAGAGGGCACTCAAGGGAGTTAGGGCAGCTAAGATGCTTCCACATGTGATTTGGTGGAAGTAGGAGACTAGGAATTGTTGTACAAGTGGCATTCTTTGGAATCTCTTCCCAACTTTAGTTGGAATGCATCTCTTGGAAAGAATTCGACCCATAGAGAGCTAGGAAACTTTATAAATGTCAAGAACAAATAATGAAGGAAGATTTTGATCATTTTTAGAATTTGCTATTGCATTTGTGAGAGAGGAGCTAGTGGATGACTAGTTTCTTTCCTTAGCCAATTTCGAGGGTGAAAGATTCCCATCCAAGTTGGTGTTTGGAAAGGCCATTCAGGTATTTCATGGAGCTTTAATGGAGTCTTTATTTGCAGGTGTAATCTATAGGGCAGCTCATGGTTTCTTCTAGTGCATCTCACTCCTTCAACCATTTCCAGTTTTCATTGCATATTCTTGATCCTTGAGGGAGGGCATTTTTGGTGAGATATTGTAATATTTGGGGGAGCTTCTAATGCCCCATTTATTTTGTAATATGAATTAAATACTTTTTTATTCATCTTCAGAAATTTTCAGGTCAAAATTCTAAGTGGAAATGTATAAATCTGATTTTTAATTAAAGAATGGTGCCATTTCCCCACTACCTTGATGTGTAGCAATGATGTATTGATGTATTCGAATGAAAAATAATTCCTATGATGTATTTATGATTCATGGAATTTAATTTATGAGCTTCACAAGTTTCATGTTCAGTAATTAAGCATTTGGATTCATTTTGATCAGTTTAATACCATTTGAAGAAGATTTAATGCCATTCCCCCCAAGGTTGAAACTAGTTTTTTTGCATCTGATTTAAGGGAGTTATAGAAGAAATTAAAAGCTGAATGGTGATGGATGTGAGTTCATGTTGATTTCCTTTATATGTCCCCTACTTCCATTCATAAATTCGAGTTGGATTGAGTGCATTTGGAAAGTCATTTTCATCATCTATCCCTAGGGGATTTGAACCACAATTTACTAGTAAAAATCCCTATCTTGACCAGATTTGAAAGAGGAGTTGCAGAATTCATATGAAAACTCCAGGGCATCCATAAACATTATAAATATGTCTTAATATCATCCAAGTACCTTCTGTAGCAATTTGGTATAATTTGGAGTCAATTGGAAACCAAGGGACCAATACTAGTCAAAGAGGAATTGCTAGTCTACTTTGGCCAGAATCTTAAAGGGATTTTCAGAAGTCTTTTGTTGGTCCTATATCATCCATGAACATCATAATCAAGTCCTAATATCATTAATATACCTTCTCAAAATATCTGGGAGCATTTGGAGCAAATTGAAGACCTAGACATCAAAACTAGTTAAAGGTCGAACTAGGGAAAAAGTGAAAATTTTGCCATTTTAATAAAATTCATAAAAAGGGACATTACAGATTCCAAATCTACAACTCACCATAGGTAATTACACATTTTTTTATAGCTTTTATGTGTTTGATGTTGCTGATACTAATGTGGTCTTGGGAGTGCAATGGTTGTACTCTATAGGGGAACATACAGTGAACTATCAAGTCCTTGAAATGAGATTCAAATATTCAGAAGGAAAACAAAGGGTATTGAGAGGAATGCACACCTATCTGAATCAAGTAGGGTCTTCCCACAGTATGAATTCCACATTGAGTCATCCTCCTGGAAGGCCACCTGATAGAGGAGGAACAATTTTGCAGCATCCTAAATTGAAATTTATTGAGGGAAAGCAATCTTGGGTGGGGAGGACTGTAATGTCCCCATTCAAATAAATCTCAAAAAGAGAAAATTTCACCAATCTACTAGTTTCCTAGGTTGGGGTGGAAACATCAGATTTGGAATAAGGGAAATATAAAACCCCAAAGGGACATTAGCTTTACCAAATATATTAATTAGGAATAAATAAATAATTAAAATAGGAAAATAAGGTGGCACTTGGTCATGAGGGCACATTGGAGGTGTGGGACCCACTTAAGCAAGATTCTCCATGCCACATGGCATTCCACTCTCACACATTTGAATCCTAGGTGGAGTCCACATTATTGGGGGAGTTGGAAGGTCAATATACTTGGCATGACTCAATGAAGGTCGAATTGGAGTGGAAGAGTAACTCCCATGGAAGAGGAAGAGGCATTTGAGAGAAATCGAGACACTTGGGATAGATTCCCTAGCTTCTATGACAACAATGATGAAGATGTTATGACGACTATGACACAAATCAGACCTTATTGCTGACATCTAACATATATGACATGTCGGGGCTAAAAATAGCCTCCAAGAGGGCGCACAAGTGAGTTAGGGAAGCCAAAGAGTCATCCATTCGAATTGAGTGAAGGGGGAGGCTAGGAATGGAGGGACAAGTGGCACTAATTGGAATCTCTTCCCAATTCGAGTTGGCATGAAGCTCATGGATGGAATTCGAGCTAAGGAGGTCTTTGGAAGTTTATCAAAGTCAAGAACAAAGAAGAAGAGTAGCTTTTGATCATTTCTCATTTTGCATATTGGAGAGCATAGCTTGTCTATGCTTGTGGAGTGTTTACTCTACTTGCCTTAGTACCAATTTTGAGGCTGAAAGATTCCCATCCTAATTGGAAATTGGAGAGGCCATTCAGACCTTTCATTTGGAGATACAATGGAGTCATTTGTTACAGGTTGAAGCGACAAGGAATCTCGTGACATTTTCTTCTTCAACTTGTTTCCACACCTTTCTCACTTTTATCTTCATATTTTGGCTCTTGGAGAAAGGGCGCACTTGGTGAGATGTTGTTCTCTTTGGGAGATCTCTTGTGGCCCCATTTATTTGTAATCTAATTTATTTAATCTGTATTTTCTGCTCAGAAGATCCTCAGGTCAAAATACCAATTGAAACTATGTCAAAATAATAAATAATTTGTAAGTGGTGCCATTTTCCTCATGTCTTTATGAAAGTTTGAAGTTGCTTTATTTCGACTTGTATCAGCTAATCTATGTGATTTTTATGATGAATGTAGATTCATTAATGTCTTTAAGAAGTTTCATATACATTTCATAAGCCTTTGGAGCATAAATCTCGAATTTCATGGCAAATGGTGAAGTTTCCTATCATTTCCCCCTATGTGAAGACATGTCCACAAACCTATGATTTATGGGAGTTGCAGAAGCCTATAGAAACTGATTGATGATGCATTTGAGATCCCATTGAAATACTTTAACAAAACCATGTCTCTGTTCTGAAATTTGGGAAGGTCGTACAACATTCGGAAATCCATCTTTGTCCCCTACCTTTGGGGGTTTTGAACCTCGATTTGACTAGTAAATTTCCCTATCTTTCCCTGATTGTAAATGAATGTTGCAGAAGTCTTTTGAGAGTATCCAAACACCTATCAGCTTCATTTTTATGTCTTAATACCTTTCAAATACCTTCAGGCCCAATTCAGAAGCATTTGGAGCCATTTGGAAGCATTGGAGTCATAACTACTCTAAGGGTCGAATTGGCCAAAAATTGCAATTTTCCCAATTTTTTCAAATTTCTTAAAAAGGAACACTACATACAGGAAGTTGGGGCATCAGGGTTATAAGTAAGTATTTAATCCTCTAGTTTGGTATATTGTTGAGTTGAATAGATTACAAAGAAGTGTGGGATAAGATTTATTTCTTCACATGTTATTAACACTCGGGAAAATTCTTGTATATGGTTATAGAGTCTTATCTATTGGATGGGAAGTCCTTTTGACTCGGGTTGGAATCATGGAGATAATTATGTTGAGGTCAAAAGGATTATCAAGTAATTGTCAAGCCATCTTGAAGGAATGAAGTAGATAATTGAATACTTAAGTATTCATATGGAGAGGTAGGAATCCAAATAAGAAAATATGGAATCCAAGTTCAAATATTTTAACTTTGAAATATGAAAAATTGGCTAATGATTCTGAAATGCATTATAACATGATCTTGAGATTTGCATGGAGTTCTCAATCCATGCCAAACTTTCCTAATGTCTTACGTGTTCAATGAAAGACCATGTTGTAGAGGAGGACATAATGCAATAGACAACGATCGCTTTCAATGAACAACAAAAAGCTTATGGTGAACAATACCTTGAAAGAGAAGTGTCAATGGAGGAGGCCTATAGCAAGCATACATTTGGCCTTGTTTAAATTTTCTTTATGTTGTTTACTTGTATTCTGCTTTTGGGACAATATGTCAAACAATATAGTTATAAGCATAATGGAGATAAAATAGACTTTGCATACAATACGTATTCTTGATGGAAAACTATTATGTTTTTGGACAACATTTGCAAAGTATTTTTGTATAAATTTTGAACACTGTATCTCTTCCATTGCATGGAGTTCCAACAACTTCTTTATAAATATAATGCATACTCATTCTTGTTAAAACAAATGGCACATGTAATCAATTGCAGTAACTATATTTTGATCTAGTTTTGTGTTTTGTCTTAGTTTAGTGCTATTAGTCAATATCTAAGTATTGCTTTCATTCTTCTCGCTACTATCAATAATTATTAAAGGTTGATCTTATCTCCCAAAAATTACTTATAAATCAAATTTGTATATACAAACTAAATTTATTGAATTGAAATATTATTTTCTTAGTGAAAAAAACATAACAAAGTGACATTACACATACGAAATAAGGACATGTATGCCATTCTACAAAATATATAGCCTATAAGAATATTCTTGAAGGCTCCAATTAATCATAACGGCATAATCATTATAGTTAAATAATATGCATAGTCTTACTTACCATGAATATTATTTGTGACCTTTGCATTTTCCCAAGGACTTTCCATTGCCTTATGTTAATGATTACTTACCGTGATCTTGGCATTTTCTCAAGAACTTCTCATTTATATTAATGATTACTTGTCATGAATATTATTTGTGACCTTTATATTTTCTTTCTCATTACCTTATGTTAATGATTATAGGTAAGTTTTTATATTTAGTTTACCAAATCCACAACCGTGTCAAAAAGAAAAGAGGTTTTAATGGATACTTTTTAGAACCCTGTCATTGCATTCGAAGGTTATCACATTGTGACAAAAAGGTTTTCTATCACTACACATCAACACAAAAGGCCACTATATGTTTCGATAACAATAAAGTATTTTATGCATTTATATTGACATGCTTGTGTACTAACGTTTGAGGAAATATATTATTTTGCCATTTGAAAAAGCAACCAGTGGAATTAAAGACATCTTTTGGAGCAAAATATCCACCCCGTCAACTAAAAATCACTCGTGCTTGATGCTTGTATACAAATATCTCTAACTGTGCTAAAAATAATTCAAACTCAATCTTTATTGATGCTTGATGCTTGTATACAAATATCTCTAACTGGGATGAAAATAATTCAAACTCGTACAAGGCTTGACTCTGAATATCCTCTCTTTCACAGTCTAAAGCCTCTCAAGTACAGAGATGCCATGGTCCATTGCTGTCGCACGAATAGAGGCTAAAGTGTAACTTAGTATTTATGTTTCTTTAGAGTGAATATACAGGCAGGCGGGCTTTGAAATTCCTAAATAACATAATTGAAAAATAAATTACAGAATAGCAAGCTATTTCTTTCAATCATCATCATATCCCTATGGCATCCAAAAGCCTTGTGTGCTCTGCAACAGAAACCAGAGAATTAGCCACAATGGAACCACTTGCTGCCACTGCAGGAACCCCAATGCCTGGAAATGTGGAATCCCCACAACAGTAAAGCTGCTGAATGGGTGTCCCCTGTCCAGGAAATGACCCTTCTCCTGCACGAATTGCAGGCCCATATGTACCTCTATTCCTCCGAAGAAATCGCTGATGTGTCAATGGTGTACCAACCAACTTCACCTCACATTTGTCTCGAGAAAAACCAGGTCCCAGTACACGTTCAACAGCTCTCCACATTACCTGAATAGGCAATTCAAACTGTTATATGCAAGAAATCCACATGAAATTACACACACACACAAACATCTGACAACTACTGCTTGCTAGTTCACTTGGCACCATCTGTAAATTGAAAAAAAAAAAAAAAAAAACTTAATCTAGATTATGTTTTCGTTCAATGGGTTGGAAGACCTTGTTCTGCAAGGCACCTGAATATTTAATACAGATTATTATATGCAACAAAATTTTAATTTTTTTTTAGGGGTGGGGCGGGGGGAATTACACAAGCACTTTGACTTCAGCCAATTCATTTGGCAGATTTTTTGGTATGACAAAACGTGGATGATTCAATATAGACCATGGTCTGGATCACAATGTTAAAGCACCTGGTTTCCTAGAGATCGGCGCATCCATGTGGCAGAATGGGGTCCTGTCATAAATTATTGGCATATGGGTTTGAACAATTATCCGCCATATGTAAAACCTACTATGTAAACTCTAGAACAAACTTAATTCCTTTTTGCAGTATCGATAAATGAATTCAAACAATTATGTGGACCAATAGTGATGTGTGTTTGAGAAGATAAACTGTGCGCAGTCCACTGTTGAGGCAATATAGCTATAACATGCCAAATATATTGCAGACTAACTTGTTTACCTCAGAGCGCTCGGCCTTGAGTTTCTTGTATTCTGCACTTCTACGATCCAATCCAGCCCACAGATCATATGGCTCTGTTCCAGGGGTATATGCATGAAGTACATGCTTTCCCTTAGGTGCCAAATTTGGACTTACCACACTCGGTATCGATATGAGCACAACATTTTGCTGAGCATCCACCCCTGGCTTCCAGTCATTTACAACAATATGATGTAGTTCTAGGTCCTTCGGAATATCCTGTGATGAGAAACAATAGTAAATGTTTACTTAGCATGTAAATGTAAAATTCTGCAAGGATTGATATAGTAGTGTTCATAGAAGATGGTCTGATTAATGCATTTTTGTTAAAAACTGTAAAACTATGTAATACCCCATTTTTGACGTCTGAAATGTATTCGATCAGATTATGTATAATTTGTAAATGCATGATTATAATGACAGGAGTCAAAACATGAGCTTAGATAAATGATTCTGTGTAAATGATGTAAAAGTGCTAGTATGGATTTTAGTGTGGAGCTCAAGGCCAAGCCTTGACTAGTGAATGGCGAGGCATGTACATGATTTAAATATACTTCTATGGACCATGATAGGCTTGCCACAACAAATGCAAGCTATGTTAATATTATTGCTGAGTTGGTCCAAGATGGCCATGGAGAGCATGAGAAGGGGCCATGATTCCACCAAAGGGGAAGATGAAAGGGGGGCCATCAGAAGGTAAATCCTCTATTGCCAAGTGTCAGTATACGAACTCGTATCTTTTTCCATCATATGCCTTACATGAGTTGTCGACATCCATTGACTTAGAAACCCAAACATTGAATGCATGTAGAGGTTGGTGGGGAAGCGTATTCATGCAGTTCTTGAAGCATGGGCTGAGACTTGAGTACAATCATTATAGGGAAGTCTAAGAGTACTTCATTTCTCTTGTCAAAAGGAATGTCAATCATTATTTCCCTCAAATTTCTCATTTCCCTTCACTCCATTCATACTATCTTTGTCATGTTCGTGCAATAGACTTCTCATGCTGTGTTCTCCTTGCTAACCATGAACCAGTCTGAAAATTGACGAAAATCAGCAAGGTGAAGAGAAAATTGCAAATCTTGGATGAGAGATACATGTCTATAAGAGAGCATAGATGTTGGGCAAGTTTGGAATCCTTCACTCACTGTGTATTTTCTATTCCTTGGAAGCTTGAAAGCCAAGTGTTATTTTGCAGGCTAATCCCAAAAGGCATTCAGCAGATTGGACTCTTGCTACCTACACTAAAGAACAATGGAAGGGAAGAATACCCTGAGGACTTTTAAGCAAAGAGAGGGATGATTTTCCTTGTGTTGTGTGGGACAGTGGACAAGAGTGACATGGTTGTTTGATGGCTGGATGAGATGTTTGGAAGTGTTCTGTAAAGAGTAGGAAGCATGTAGATTGGCTCCTTCACCCTAGTGGCCTCATAGCCTAGCTTAGGGTTGGTATCTGCACTGGATGCTTACAATTGGGTGGAAAATTGCTTGTACATAGGCAGTTTCTTGGACTATCTTCTCTTAAAAGATAAGTGTCTTACTCTGATTTTATTTCTACCTTACTAGTTTTGAGGAAGAGGATATAAATTCCCAGTATATACCTTTACAATATTTTGACTTGATGTAAATGTTTTTTCTGTATATATATGACATATTTCTCAGAAGAAAAGATAAGTATTATGTCTTTGCTTATGATTCTTCATATTAATGTTATTTTCTATTATGGAAATGCATGAAATTGCATGTCATGTGTTTATTATTATTAACTCTGAAAATGGGCACTATGCTGCCATGGAATCTGTTAAAATCCATGCTTGTTTAATTCCACTGCAACTTATTATTTTGTATCGTGCATGCATTTACTTAATTATGGGCCTCCCTCGTAGACTTTCTCTATTGGGATTATGGAGATATGGTCTTTGAGGTCTGGAATTTTGATGCCCCGTTTAGTGGCTACCCATCCCATGGCTGGGAGTGCTAGGCAAGGACTCCACAAACCAACACTACATAAAAGTAAACAAAATCTTGAAATCAGGATAAGATCGACAAAATTCATAGTTCCTTCCAGGAATAGGACATACCTGCCCCAGCTGAATCTTCAATCTTGTCTCAAATCTAGCCAACCCAAAGAATCGAGTAGAGATTTGTCTCTTAATATGTTCACTAGTATGCCCAAAATCTTTTATCATGTTCGGAGTCCCTGTGATCAACTTTCTTGATATCTTTAAGCTTGTCATTAATTCTCACGTCTCTCTTCAATTATTGGTTTGTTTATCAGTAAAGCATGACGGCTGGTTATGGCTTGTAAATGCATCCATTAGTTCTGAAGCTGTTTGTTAAGGCAAACTTGGATTCACACAAAGCTGCACAAAAGAATCCCTCCTTTCATGCTAAAATCTAAATCTTCACCTTGTGCGACTAGACATTACAGATAATGTATATTAGAAGCATTGTTACTTGGAAATGTATTCCTGACCTGTGAAGCATTTTTACCGACAGTTCCAAAAATAAAATACTCGGGGATCTGTTAAAGAATGAGCATGTAACCTTCACAGTTGCTTGGGATTGTATTCCTAACCTTTGAAGTTTGAATCCATTTATACAACATTTCCAAGAAATGAATTCTTGGGAACCTGTTAAGGAACTCAACCTTTTCTAGGATTCCATGTCCTTAGATGCAACAAATCTGATGTGAGATCAACTGTGTTGAATCGTTGATTTTCATTACACCCTTGCAAGTTCTTCTACAGCATTTCAACAGCTACAAAAAGTTTTTCTTCACCTTTATAGTAACATGGCATTCCTCTCATGTTCCTTGAACATTATATCAGAAGTTGTTCCTTGAACATTAAGCATTTTTACAAATGATAATTTGGGAACATTCTCAAGTTCAGAATGTCTATTTTGGCAATAACTACGAAAACCATTAAGAAAAAAGGAAGGAGACTGCTTACTCTTTAGTCTCATTATTGAACAGGTACTCATATAAACTTCGTGACAGTAAACAACCTATGTGCAATATCAACAATGACAGAGAATATTCCAAGAACTACCCTTTTACTAACTTTCGTATGTTTTGAAGCTTTTATTTGGGGATTTTGAGATATCAAATTGTCTGAACACTGATTTGTGTAGGATGTCAGCAAAACTGGCATATTTGGCATTGTCTCCTTTAAGTCTAACTGACCTTTTCGGGCTTCCTCGTGGAGGATATTAAAGCAGTAAATAATCCAGATTTAAAGGAAACTAATTTAAATCAGATCAATTAGGAAAAGTCATGTTTACCATTGCATCGAAACCAAGGTGGAGATGCATGAAAGAATCACATTGGGGTGTCTTTTGCACTTTTTCCTCATAGGTATTCGGCAATGCAGCTGCAGGTAGCAATTTCATGGTGTCCCACATTGATGCATTACTGACGACAGCCTTCTTTGCTTTTATAAACTGCAACAAAAGCATAAAAACAGATGCTATAATATTGAATGGTTACATGATTCTCCAATATGGAGAACGTAGTATATGTCATCTTTCAACAATGTCACCCACTTACAAGCCCACTTTTCAGCTTGACTCCAACAGCTCGACCACCTTCAATGACAATCTCTTCAACATGAGACCCCAGGGAAAGCCTTCCTCCAAATTTTTCCATTCCTCGAACCAGAGCATTGACTATTGCTCCAGAACCATGAAGAGGGTATTCAAGAACAGAACCTGGCTTATACCATTCTGCAAACATATATACCTGGAAAGGGAAAAGTAGAATTGCTGCGTGAGATGAAATAAATATAGCAAATCAGAGATGAATACTACCGGAGAGATTTGGAAAGATGGATACTTGCCAAGGAGAATCAAACCAAAAATATGAGAAAAGAAACAATAAAGACTAAACCACTGTCCTCTGAAAATTAATTGCTTTTAAGTTTTGTGCTTCCTTTTGCTTTTCAACATGATGTGAAAAAAAATTCAATTTAAAGCACAGGAGAATATATTCTAGATCAAACCAAAAATATGAGAAAAGAAACAATAAAGACTAAACCACTGTCCTCTGAAAATTAATTGCTTTTAAGTTTTGTGTTTCCTTTTGCTTTTCAACATGATGTAAAAAAAAAATCAATTTAAAGCACAGGGAAAGATATTCTAGGGACAGGGGGTGTGTAGAGACCAATTGGCATTGTATAAAGTTAAAGACAAGTGACTTAAGAACTTACAATTTCTGCCGCAAGTGTGCCATCGGCTTTTAATCCCGAAAGCAAAAAACAAAGTAGATCCAACCAATTACGTATAAATGGATCTTTCAAATCCAAGGAGTCGATAATCTCTGAGAAAGGCCGAAGCAGCTTGGTTGCAGAAAGTGCTCCTTGAGGTCCCATCTTGATGAAAGACTCCAGGAGAGAAGGTGCATAACGCGCTACTGCAGTCAAGAGAACACCCCAATCTCCTCGAATAGCTGCAGGTGGAAGGGCCATTGCAGCAGATGATAGTGGGAGAACTGTATCCTGCAAAATAATTGCAATTTCGCTTCATATAAGTCCAAAGAAAACATGAACCATACAAATTAAAATAACAAATAACTTGGCTGACGTTACGTAAATATTTTCTTAGAGAGGACGTGAAGACTTTACAGTGCAAGCTGATTAATAATGTCAAATTTAGTCATTACATCGAAATGGAGGACCGCGTCAAAGGAGACTGCCAGATTAAAAGCTGCATTCATAACTCACCTGCTCTTTCTGTACCTAGTCATTTGTCTAGAATCTTGATGATTAATTTTTTTTTTCTGCCAGTTACTCTCACTGCAAATGAACTTAAGTGGTTTTGGAAGTCAGGTAAATAAGATCTTGCAATAAAAATCAAATATTCTCTGCGGTCAGGTAAGCATTTGTAGAATCCAATACCGTGTGTACATATGTCTGAGGTGATGGCACTAAGCCACACATCATTTCTTTCAGAAAGTCTTCCTATTGTCTAGTTAAAGTTAATCTATCAACTGTAACAGTCAGTAGGCATTAGCATTTGTGACGAGAATGTAGAAAGGATCGTTGCCGAGACCATGGTAGGTTATTTCTGCAAAAGGCCTCCTCGTTTAGATTGCATGATAGTAATATACTATGGACATGGAGATTCCTTGATTGAGAGTCCTTAATATTCAACCGAAAAGGTTTTTCCAGTTTACTGTTTGACCATGTGATGAGGTGGCCATGATTTAAAGTCCTTAGCAATAGCACACCATGTATTTAGGAAGATCTCCCAATTTTGGATAGTTACACACTGAAAATCTCTGCAATGTGAGATCAGATATTCTCCACAAGATAGCCCACATGGTAAGAATTTAACCAACAAGCCGAAGGTGAATTTAATAGTGTTTCACTTATAATTTGCATAACCAATACAAAATAAATTCTAGTAACTTGTAGCATCATCAATATTACAAAACAGAATGCAGAGTTCAGACACAGAAAATATGATATCATTCAACTCCATATTATAGTTTAACTTGATTACAAAAACAATTACATAAACTCACTGATACTTTGCATATGAAAGACTGTGTTCGGGCATACCAAGCAAGATCCTGTAGTAAACAGTATTTGTTTATTATGATTGACAGAAATATTTCTGTCAAAAAATATATAAGAATATATATAATAATGGTTGATTGATAAGAATGAAATATGATTACAATGAGCTTTGTGATAGTATATTTATACACATTGATTGATCACAAGGTGAAGGGTATGTGTCCTTTGACCTTTCATTAACCTAATTATATTATTATTATTATTATTATTATTATAACATTACCACCCACTTAAGGACTGCATTGTCCTCAAAGCATAGTAAATAGGATTCTCTCTAGCTAAGCACGGATCCATGGTGGCATCGAGTTTGTCTAGTTTTAAGGGTTTGACTTTGTTCTTGTTTTGAGTGTTGGCGAGGTTCCTTTGTATTGTTTGCATCATATCCTAAGGTCTTTTGACTTGGTTGTTTAACGTGAAACATTTATGCTTCTTGATTACACATTTCCCTTGCTTCTATTATTGTATGTTTAACTATGTTTTGTGCTCTTTTTCAATTAATTGTAATTCACCTTTCTTAAAAGATGAACCATATAATTTATAATGTAGACCTTGCTATTTAAACTCCATGAATTGTTCTTCAAGGTTTGTGGTATAAGTGCCCAGCTGCATCGACCATTATGCACCTATCACCATATCCATCTCATCAAGTGCTAGAGTGTAGAATCCTATTTGTAGTTCCAATTCTTGGATTTGAATTGAGACTTTATAACATCTACCTACTCCTTTGAGCTTTTGTCCATCAAGGACTGTAAAAGTGAGGTCCAAGGTGGGATACACAAAAAGGTTTAGTTGTTTAGTGAACTCAATGTCTATACAATTATGAGTACAACCGGAATCTATGAGTATTGTTACATTTCTATCCTTTATGATTCCTTTGAACTTCAAGGTCTTAGGTCATGATTTCCCCATCATGGTTGCCAGTAGAGCTATAGGCTTGCTTTCTCCTTTTCCTGGAACCAACTGTAACGGAAGCTTAAATTGACTTACAAGTCTTCAATTGGATATACCAAGAAATATAAATAATTATGAGTACAACCGGAATCTATGAGTATTGTTACATTTCTATCCTTTATGATTCCTTTAAACTTCAAGGTCTTAGGTCGTGATTTCCCCATCATGGTTGCCAGTAGAGCTATAGGCTTGCTTTCTCCTTTTCCTGGAACCAACTGTAACGGAAGCTTAATTTGACTTACCAGTCTTCAATTGGATATACCAAGAAATATAAATAATTATGAGTACAACCGGAATCTATGAGTATTGTTACATTTCTATCCTTTATGATTCCTTTAAACTTCAAGGTCTTAGGTCGTGATTTCCCCATCATGGTTGCCAGTAGAGCTATAGGCTTGCTTTCTCCTTTTCCTGGAACCAACTGTAACGGAAGCTTAATTTGACTTACCAGTCTTCAATTGGATATACCAAGAAATATAAATAATAAATAATTTATTTTTTCAATGGAAACTCTCACTTTTAAATGGCCAAAGGTTGATTGTGGTCAAAGAACAAGATCAGAGAAACTCTAATAGAATGATTATGGCCAGAAGCCAGGTAAGATAAGGTTTGAAAAGATATGTGGCCAAAGGCCGAAATTAACATGCAGCTCTAATACCAAATGTTGTAAACAGTCCATGACTTCATGTTTATTATGGTTAACATAAATATTTCTGCAAAAATATATAGGAATAGATAGAATAATCTTTGATTGATAAGAATGATAAGATTATTACAATGAGCCTTGTAACATTATAATTATACGCATTCATTAGTCATGAGGTGAAAGGGTATGTGCCCTTTGACTTTTCATTAGCCTAATTATATTATTATTATTATGTTTATAGCAAATCCTTAGTATGACAACTCTTATATTCTTATTCAACTTCTTGCTACATACAAAGATTTTACAGAAACTACTTATATGGTTCATTGCAACAAGAGAGCAAGGTCCATTTTATAGTGCAGTATGAATGATATGTGTTGCATCCATGTGTGTGTAACACTTAAAAAATAAAAACCAAACTGAAAAATAGGTTGAGGTCCATAATGAAAAACAAGAAAGAAAAAAAAAATGAGGTTCATCATGTAAACAAACAAATGTGTGTGTAGAAGATCAACTAGCATAAATCCATTTTAAGTCTGGATCTTTTATGCATCTAGAGGTTTGTTTGAATTTTCTTTTTCATCTTTCTCGGTGCTTTATAAATCGAGGGTTAAGATGGATTTATGCTAGTTTATACAAGTCAGTTGTTCTTCTGCCATATACCATCCGCATTTCCAAATATGCTGAATTCTTGACCCATCCAAATGACCTATAACATCATCTGACCCTTTGCACACCAAGTTCACCCTCAAAATAACTTGAATTCTACTCTTATATCCATTTCCCTTCTTCCTATACTTTTTGTATCCTTTCCTACTAAACATCATCTAACCTACTGTTGGGGCCTATTTGCTCATTGTATTAGTCACTATTTTATTATGGGTTGTTGCATGAAATAAGGGGGATTAAATGATTATTTTAATGTAAAAAGAGTAAATGTAATTATTACCAAGTAGAAATGAGAGGCTTCAGGATGTTATTAACATCATCTTGTATTCTTTCATATCTTTTCAATGTAAGGGTTTTGGGTGCTAAGAGAAGGCAAGGAAGAGAAGTTCTAAGAGAAGGCAAGGAAGAGAAGTTCCGCAGCTCCCTTACTCTTATGGGCAAGGGAGGCAACTATGTAATCAGGTTTTCAATCATTAATAAAGCAGATCTAGGTTTTGTTGTGTCTCTCATGTGTTATTTTCTGTTATCTTGAGATATCATACTACGGAATGAATAAATGTTGGTATGAAGATATTTTTGGTCTGCAGTTTATGGTTGTTTTAGGTTTTCATAATAAATCCTTGGCACAGGGAAAAGTGCTAACAAATTGCACCAGCCGAGAAAGCGATCTGCTTTCCATCTCTCCATGGATGGGTGGCAGCAACATCATGGGGAGAGGATCGCTACAAAAACATGGGGTTGAGGGATTTATCTAACGTTGTTGAAGTGGTCCGGAACATTTCAGTAGATGGTTGAATGGGGTCTTGGCTTCACTGTCGAAATCAAGTTTCCGGAGGCTGTAATTATTCAGATCTGTTTTCTTGAAAGAATTTCTGGGGATGGATGCATTGTATAAAAACACCGAAATATCCAATCTGAAGAATGTTCATTCCATGCAAGGGGTTGATCCGGTTGTTGATGCCGCCAATGGGAAGATGGAGGTCTACATTATAAGTATCCACCAAATCCTTCCCCCATTCATTGTTGTAGGAAAAATGTAATTACGAGCTGAATGCGTATCTAGTTTGCGCCGGCTCTGTCAGTCACTCAGTCAGTCTTTTTGTCAGTCCGCAGAAGTCGCAGAGATGTCAGAACTGTCAGCCAGTCTGTCAGAAGGCTTCGTGCACACTTCCTTGTATTTATTCAGCCACGTTTGTATTCCGCAAGTCAAATTTCTTAGGTAGAAATTTATTACAGTCTTTAATGGAGCTTAATAGCTTTCAGGTGAAGCGATCTCAAGTTTGTGTATAAATGAAAATCAAACACTAAGAAACAAATAGAGACGTGTGAAAGAAAGGAGAAGAAGAATATGTCCGCGATGTGTTTTAGAGCCCAAGCTCTGTAAGAAGTGAAAGTAAAATCTCATCTCTCTGTAATGCGGCAAAGTTGTTCTATTTTACTGCGGTAATATAAGTCTATAGTTATGTGTTCATTCTCAAGAATGTTGGTTATTGCATGTCGCATATTTTCTTCATATTTACATGTGTAAATGTTGTTTACATTTATGGTCTGTAAAAGAAATCAAGATTTCCAAATACTTCACGGTGGTAAAAGTTCTATTTCAACGCGGAGTAACTTCGACATAAATTTAAATGTTTCGGTTCTTATGTTTTAGCAATGAATATTTTAATATAAAGTTTGCTTAAGAGTGGGTTTGTCGAAGTCAAGAAGTCCACGAAGTTAAGAAGTTACGCGGAGTAAAAAGTATCTTCAAGTCAAGAAGTCCGCGAAGTATAGCCTTTTGCATAAGTTGAGAACTTCGCATAAGTACAAGCTTCGCATATGTGCGAAGTAAATTTATGTGAAATCAAGTTGTGCGAAGTTAAGTTCCGCGAAGTTAATCTTCGCGAAGTAAATGCTCTGTGAAGTGAAAGTTTTTGGCGAAGTGTAACATCCCCCTCACCCAATCCAACCATCGGGAGGGGATGTTGGCCAAATACCTGGGCCCTCAAATTTCGCCCCAAGTTCATAATATGTTTTTCAACAATACAATGTGTGTAGAAATGTAAATAAAACATGCACAGTGGAATTCAAATCTATCCACACACACATCTAATATGCAATTACAAGCATAAACATTATAGGCATCAAATAAAACATTTCCATATTTAAATACATAAAAATACTTATCTTTATCCAACGCATATCCAAGCAACTGGCTGTGTAAGAGCGCATTTCCACCCAACTGTTAGATTATGGTAACTTTGGGATGTCCTCCATGGTTTAGATGCCTTACATGGAGGTACATTAGTTGCATAGGCATCAGGATGGAGTAGAGAGTGAGATGCACTCTACTTAGTGGCATGAGCCCAGTGGGGGCTGCATGCGGAGCTTCAGGGGAGATTGACCTTTGCATGCATGAGTAGTGTATGACCTGTCAGCATTCAGTGACTGCATGCAAAAGTGACCTTTTGCATGCATGCATGCAAAAATGACTTTTTGCATGACCAGGAATTAGGGTTTTGGAAAACCTAATTCATCGGTGAGATTATTTATAGAGGCAGGGGGTCCCCAGATGAGGTTACTTAGTTGCATTGTCGGAGAGAGATACTACTAGAGTGAGGGGGATGAATCTGCACATGTGGGGCGACTTTCTGAGATAGAGAGGAGTTGTTGTAGGAGCTAGGAAGGTTAGATCTGAGCTAGATCAGTGACCTTCAGTTTCAGAGAGGCTAGATACCTATTCTTATGAGCTGAGAGAGCTCAACAGTGAGATTACTGTGGAGATTGGAGGAGGTCGAGTTTTCTTGGAGGAGGACTTTTTTCTTGAGGGAGGAGAGGCTCGTTGTGAGCTAGTTTGACCGATTTAGAGTTTGTGACTTCCAGTATAGCCTTGCCTCAAGATTTGAGGAAGGTTAGGGACAATCGGAGCTTAGATATGTTGAGATCTGGACCAGTACGAGCATTTGACATCCAGAGAGGAGGGCGCTCTTGTGCAGGCAGAGAGGGCCGATTTGATCAGTGGGCGGTCTTCAGAGCAGAGAGATCTAGAGAGGGCAGATCTATCAGAGGCACCGCCAGAGCAATCAAATCCAGTTTGGCAGTTAGGGCATACTTCAGTGCATGCATCAGCTGGATGCATGCAAATCAGAGTTTGTCCTGTTTAGAGGGATTGAGTCACCGGTTGAGGTAATTCTATATTGTACTGTCTTTTATACATCTATATGCTCTTGGATTGAGAGAGCAGATAGCCCCATAGTTAGCTGGTTTTTCCCGAAAGGGTCCAGGGTATATTTGTTGTCTATATGGTTGATTGCATTTATGTTGAGTTGGTAAATGCAGATCTAGTTGTTTGAGTTTATTTCTTTATGAGCATACATTGATTTAGAGACTCATACCACTTGAGATCTCAAACTGATTCAGAGGGAGTAGTGATCTCTGGATCTATATATATTTACACAAACCATAGGCACTCTGTCCAGCATATACTATTTTTGCTGCTGAGAGGCCACCCCCAAGCTGGGCTATGAGACCACCAAGGCGAAGGAAACACCTACAGGCTTCTATCTCTCAGCCCACAACCCATTCTACTCTTTGTGCTTAGCCAAATGCTCATACAGAGCTCTACAGGGGTCTCACTCAGTCCTCACAGCCTTGGCTTCCACAATACCTGCCCCACACAACACCCTTCTTGCTCAGGCAGCCCCTTCACCGATCCACGGTTCTCTTAGGCGATCCATATTGCTAGGTGCTTCTAGTGTGTGCATAGAAGAAGTCCAACCTGGTATTGGCTGCTATAGAACCTCCTGCAGCCTCAATCTGTGGCTTCCTCAAGCACCTATGAGCAGCAGAACTCAAGGGTAAGGGTTCCTAGCTTGCCCATCCTCTCTGCTCACCTACAGCCACAATACCCACTTCCAAATCTGCAATAAGGTCTCCAAATTCGAATTTTTGGGTTCACAACAGCATGGTAAGTTTGTGGACAACAATGGGGAGCTTTGCAACCTCTAAACCTGCATGAAAGAATGAGACAAATGAGGGTTGACTCTAAGGAATATGGGAAAATGGTGACAAGACAACTGACGTAACTTCTGGCAGTAGGGAAAGGACACCTGACACCTATAGACTGAATTCTGTCATGACAGAACTGTCACAAAAGTACAGTCAGTCCCATACTACAATAACTACATGAGGTGACTTTTCCCACCAACCAAACACATGCACTAATGATTGGAAAATGGTCAAAAAAGGAGATATTTGGCTTATTCTCAACACATGACAGAATTTAGGTGTGAGTTCTAAGGTCGACACATGGCAGCATAGGATTTAGTCACCCATGGACCCCCTTCCTCTTCCCCTTGGTGGAATCATAGCCCCTTTGGTGCTCTTTACACAACCAGTTTTGGACCTGTTATCACACAACTTGTAGTTGCCCCTAGTGGTATCCCATCCGGGACGGTAGAGGAGATAGGCAACTAAAGAGGTGACCCAAGATATGCCACGGTTCCCAATGCAAGGTGGGAGTCAAGTCAACCGAGGCACTCTTCGCTTTAGATCAAGGTGAAACAAGACCTAGGGGGAGACCCTATAACCAATCACAGATGATTGGACCCAAACAAAGGTTCCTAAGGATAAGTAAACGATAAGTTACGGAAACCAATGCAAGGTAAAGTGGACCTAGAAATTAAAGTATGGTTGAAGGTGGTTTGAGAGATGGCTAGTGTTTCAACCAATGTATGATTTAGGCCACATAATTAGGTATAATGACAAGGTATAGTACCATGTGCTACACAAGTGGGTTCTACTGTCTTGTGAAATGGCTTAAAGTAGACCCATAAGGTGAAGTTAAGGGATGCAATTGGCACCAGAGGATATGAAATGAGTAGATCTATGGATCTAAGTTGAATTTAGGAGTACCCATGTACCGGATCTAAGGTTTGACACAATTCCCAAGGAGTGCGACTTGCTTTGAGGAGGACTAGTGCCTTGTTGGATGGGCTAATGGAGTCAAAAGGTATGTCAAAGTGTAGATCGAGACACCTAGAGGTCAAGTCAAGTGGGCTAATTGAGATGGAATGGTTGGATCTTGCTAGATCTAGTTTTTCATGAAATGACCCAAGTGGACCACAATCCCTTAAAACAAGGAATGCTACCCCCAAGGCAGATCGTCACAAAATGATACTCTAGACCTAGGTTTCGAGGTATGCCCGTTCCAAATCCACAAAAATCTCAACCACCCACATTCTCAAAGTGGGCAAACTCACTCACTCAAGGGAGTGCGACCTTGCTCAAGGAGGGCTAAAAGATGGATAAGGTGGGCCAAATCAAGTCCAATAGCCACCAAACTGTAGATCCAAGTAGCTTATGCACCGATCTATGTGGATCTAGAAAATCAAGTCAATCCAAGGGTTAGATCTTACTAGATCTGAGTTTTAAGATGCCAAGTGATTAAAAAGGGGGTTTTAATCCCTTAAAACGTGGAATGATGCCCACAAAGTAGAAATCACCAAAGTAAGAGTCTGGGGGTAGGTTATCAAGTGTGTAGATTACAAATCAAGCGGGATCTCACCTACCCATATGCTAGATCTAACCCAACAAGCCTCTCCAAGGAAGAGCGATTTGGTTCAAGAGGGCTATATTGCCTTGAAAAGTGTGTAAATTTTAACCCAATCACCACCAAACTATAGATCCCACTAGGGGTGGATGCTATAGAGGTGGGTTTTTAATATCTCTTCAAAAGCAAGGCTAGATCTAAGTAGATCTAAGAAAAACCAAAAATGAGGGTTTTGATCAATTAGGGTTTTTATGATCTAGAAATTATGGATGGTTCAAAGAAGAAGAAGATCATACCTTTGGAGCATACCTGGATGAAGAGATGAATGCTAGTTGAGATGAGGATTACTTTTGCCAAAGATCAAATGGAGAATTTTTTAAGCCCTCTTGCCAAATTGATTTTTCCAAGCCACATATGTGTCCCTCTAACCTGTCAAAACCAAGGAGCAAAGCATCAATCAGTTTAACATGTTGAAGGTAGATACAAGCAAGAAAGAGATAAGCAAAGAATAGTTGGTGCAAAGACAAAACCACTCCCTGTTTAACCCAAAACGTCATCCTCCAAGCTTGAAGGGCAAGCCTCCCCACCAATTCGCACTTGTTGAAAAAGTCTTCTCAACCTGTAAAAAGATATGGCAAATATGCAAGATAGCTACAATAGATCCTCCAGTGCAATGGACAAAAGCATTTACAATCAAAACAACCAACATCCACTCCAACCCAAGCATGTACTCCAAAAGATAGAAATTTTATTCCAAGAGCCAAGAGCCAAAAATCTCTAGATGATTTTACAATGAGAGGCTCCTGTTATCACATTTATAGTAGCCGGGCTACCATACATTATTTTTCTGATTCCAGTACACTATTCAGCCAGTTCCCTTACATTTGAGATGCTGAGATGAGCATCTATATTGGATCACTATCAGATTGTGGACAACAGTATATATTCCCCATGCCATGACTGAGTCTCAGGACACTCAGAGAGATGACCGATGTAGCCATTATACCATTGGTACGGAGCAGTCAGTAGTGCCCAGAGTTACAGCAGCAGTTTCAGAAAACAGATGATGGTACAGATTGATGAACATTCAGGTATATGACTCAGCAGGTGTATCATTGTGTCATGGTTATATTGCTTTTATATTTATTCTTATAGCATGTCTTAGCATTTAGTTTCATGATCTGGCGATCATATAGATATGTGGACTTGGTTGATCTTATTATATATATTATTGTCCCTACTCAGACTTAGAAGTTCACTATTCATACTCATTGGTTTTACCCTCCTTAGGGAGAATAGAGGTGATCATTCCACCATACCTTGGCTTGCTAGTGTCGGCTCCATTATTCATTGTCTTCATCCATCCATTGCCTACCTCTTAGTTTATCACCCTGACTTACTACTTGACTAGTGGCATGGAGGATCTTTCCCCCACTGTAGCCTCTGTATTGGATGAGCTTCCCTGTTTATTGTGTCTCGCCTCTGAGTTGGTGACAAAACTTACCTATGGTAAGTTGGAGTTCCTTGGAATTCCCCCTAGTCACTAAAGTTGTGTTGGCTAAACCTGAAACTTTTGGTGCTGCCATGAATACAAAATCTGGAAAAATGAAATGTTATATCTTGTATGAAAAGCCCATTCATGCAATGTGTTTCTAAACACACATGAATGAAAGGCATGCCAAATGAAAATGGCTATGAAAATAAAATGTTATATCTTTTGGAAAAATAAATACCTAGGTAAACAAGCTGTCCATGACACACCTAGAAGTGCTCAGGTAAACAAGTGCCTTAAAAACACACCTGCAGCAGAAAGCCTAAAATAAATGTAAATCTATGCAATGCGTTTATAAACACACATAGATCAAGGCTATGGAAACTTCAGGCCCAAAAAGCAATGGAACTTAAATGCTATATCTAAACAATTGCTGGCCTTATTTGTATTATGGATTGTGCGCATCTGTGAAGGTGAATAAACCCTCTTTAAACAACTTATCCATCTGTGAGACACCGCCATTTCCTGTGTTATTGCTCATTCAGTATATACTATGGTGTGTATTCCCTTTCCCTTGCCAAAGTGTCACAAAGTCAAGTCAGTCAAGTCATCCCTTAGCCTAGCCAGTTATTTTAGCCTTCACCCTTCACTAGCAAATTGATCACAGCTATGAAGTGAGTATGATCCTGAAAGTCTAATCTGAGTAATATTAATAATTAATGACACTATATACTTGGATGTAGATCGCCAGTAATGAGTACTTTGTGCTATAATTGTTATTTGAATAAGTTATAGAGCATGCATTAACCTTGGACACTTTGCAGCAGCTTATGATGATGGTCTGAGTTATATTGGGTCATGATGACTTGGTCTGACCATGGTCAACCAGAGGACATGAGATGGTTGGACCTTATGATGACATGGATAGATGATATATGGTCTATGTATACATACATGATGATTCTATGCAGCAGCTACAGGGTTATGATGATGATTCTTGGTTTACAGCAGTGTTTGGTCATTTACAGATTATTATTATTGGCCCTATTCCGGTATATTGGATATATATTTTGATCATGCAGAGACTCATATGGTGTATGAGTACACATCTTGGATGGATTTGGACCTTCTGAGTCCAATGAGACAGTTTGTTTTCAGTTCCGGGCACTTACAGTGATGATTGAGCCTCAGTAGGCTATCCTAGTGCAGTTTTGGTCTATCAGAGGCCCTGTCAGAGCAGATATGATTTTTATCCGGTTGACCTAGGGCACTGTGCTTGGAGGGGGTGGTCCAGCCACTTGTTTTTACCATATTACCCCCCTCTCGGACACACTGGTGCCCTCACCTTGACAGCGCAGGCACTCCAGGAGGCAGTTTGGGGCAGTTTCACACTTCCCGAGGCATTTCAGGATTGGTAGAAATGGCTATTGAGGAAATCGATTTGGGCTACTGAGGCAATGTTATGGCATGGGATGATCAGTGATGATAGATCGGGATCCTCCACACCTTCTCCAGCAGTTTCAGCTTCATCGGGGCCCGCATCCATCACTTATGGCACTTTCTGAGGATTTCTGAGGTCTTTTTGAGGCCTACGATTTGACTATGGAGGCACGATTTGGTACATTGATGATTATTTATTGATTATTGTGCTATGGGGATTGACCAAGGAGGGATAAAATTACCCCTTGGACCCACCATAAGCCTCTTATTATATTTTGTCATCATTATTTGGTGGGATTCCCCTCTTCTAGGGCGATTTTGTCCACTCACATAATATTTTATTAGTGATCCATGTATTTTATTGTTGAGCTCATCTCAACCATTGATTAGACATTTGTATCTTTTAATCTTAGCCACTCATTCAAAAAGTGGTTAGGGTTTTGGTGCCTCTCCTTCCTATTTAAAGGAGAGAGCCTCTCATTGTAAAAGGACTTTTGGCTCTGGATTATTGGAATAGAAAATTATTATTGCATCTATCTCCAGTGTTGTGGTGAATGTTTTTGGTGTTCGTTCATTGGTTCTTCCTTTGCACTAAGTTATTGGAGATCTTGTTTGCCATATCTTTTGTACCACGTTTTTGCATCTACAGGTTGAGGCTGATTTGTTTTGAGGAGGAGGTATTGGTAGGGGAAGACTCTCCCTACTTCTTCTTTGGAGCTCTTCGTTGGTAACAGGGAGTATTACTGTCCCAGGACCTTCTATTTCATGTTACTATTGTATTTCTCTTGTATTTCTTCCATACTTGATCTTACTGATTGAATCGCTATTCCTTGGTTTGATAGGTAGAGGAAGGCGCACTTGTGGGCTAGGGCATCAATTTGGCAAGCAAATCAACAATCTCTCATTTGATCTCTGCGGGAATCTTCCTCAACATCAAGGCATCTCATTCACATCACTTAGGTATGATCTCAAGGTAAGTTCTATCTCCATGATCTATCCAATTGTCTAAAATATTTAAAAACCCTAAATATTTCAAAACCCCATTTTACATTTTCTCAGATCTACTTAGATCTAGTGGGTTGTTGGGCATAATATTGAAAACCCATCTCTATAGCATCCACGGCATCCCGGATCTATAGTTTGGTGAGGATTGGCTTCCGTTTGACCCCCCTCCCAAGCCAACTTAGCTTCTCCCAAGCAAGGCGCACTTCCTAGTTTGAGCAAGTTGACCTAGATCTAGTACGTGGGTGGTTGAGATTCCACTTGATTCATCATCTACACATCCAATAACCTACCCCCAGATAGTTACTTTCCTGATTTTCACCTTGTGGGCCCTATTCCACAATTTAAGGGATTTAATCCCCTTTTTGGACCACTTGGTGTACTCAAACTCAGATCTAGTAAGATCTAGCCATCGGATTGCCGTAAAATTATAGATCCACACTCCTAATTGACTGACCTACCTGGATCTAAAGTTTGGATGCCATCCGACTTGTTTTGACCTACCTAACCCACATTTTTAGCCTCCTTGGGTAAAGTCGCACCACCTTGGAGAAGTGAGTTGACTCACTTCTAGGACGTGGGTATTCGAGATTCTTGCGGATTTGGAACGGGAATAATTCAAAACCTAGGTCTAAAGTATCACTTTGTCAAATCTTGCCTTGGGAATATCATTCCTTGTTTTAAGGGATTGTGGTCCACTTGGGTCAAACCTAGATCTAGATATATTTATCCATCAAGACCTCTATTGCCCACCTGTCCCATGTACTAGGAGTCCTAAACCACAAGTCAACCCTACTTTGACTCCACTTCCCAATTCCCAAGGCACTGGTTTCTCTCCAAGTTAATTCGACTTTCCTAGATTGTTGGATTAACTTGTGGTTTGACCTATGCATGGTGAACTAAACCCTTGAAGCCATCATGTACCATGGTCAAGCTTGTCATATGTACTAGTTAGCCCCAATTCAACCCTTAAACCACCTTGCATTGGACACGGGTCCCAAGGCAGTGTATCTTCCAACATTGAACTAGTACTCTAACCCTAGATCTCACTTCAAATATTATAAGTCACTCTCACATCAACTATGAACCAAAGCTATACTCATTAAACCCCTCACTTGGCTTGTGACTTCATCCTTAGGTCTAGGATAAACAATACACCTAACTTCACTTATAAATACCCTGATTTGGTGTCTTGGTTTTGATCTCTCTTGTCGAGAGTAGATCGGGTCCCCCCCTTTGTTGTCTGGGCTAGATAACATAAAGCGAAGGTTGCCTCGACTGGCGTGACAACCATATATTGGAGGTCGAGGTGATCGTGGTTGCACCTTTTGAGTTGCCCTTCCCTATTGCCATCCATGACTGGATACATCCATAGGGGTAACTACAGTTTAGGTGATAACAGCTCCCTCCTTAAATAGGATGGGGAGAGAGCATAATCCTAACCACTTTTTACATGAGTGGCTAAGATTAAAAGATCAAAAGATCTAATCAATGGTTGAGATGAGCTCAACAATAAAATACATGGATCAACCATAAAATATAATAATAAGTGGATAAAATCGCCCTAGGAGAGGGGATCCCACCAAATCATGATGAGAAAATATAAAAATAAGCTTATGGTGGGTCCAAGGGGTAATTTTATCCACCCTTGGTCAATCCCCATAGCACAATAATAACAAAATAGTCATCAATATACCAAATCGTGCCTCTATGGACAAATCGTAGGCCTCCAAAGACCTCAGAAATCATCAGAAAGTGCCATAAGTGATGGATGTGGGCCCCGATGAAGTTGAAACTGCTGGAGAAGGTGCGGAAGACATCCCACTCATCATTACTGATCATCCCATGCCAAAACTTTGCCTCAGTAGCCCAAATCGAATTCCTCTGTAGCCATTTCTACCTATCCAAAACTGCCTCGGCAAGCGTTGTACCTATCCCAAACTGCCTCCTGGAGTGCCTGCGCTGTTAAGGTGAGGGCACCAGTGTGTCCGGAAGGGGGGTAATATGGTAAAAACAAGTGGCTGGACCACCCCCTCCATCATCAGCGCCCTAGGTGAACCAAATAAAAATCATCTCTGCTCTGACAGGGTCTTCGACAAACCAAAACTGCACTAGGACAGCTTGCTGAGGCTAAATCATCACTGTAACTGCCCGGAACTGAAAATAGACTGTCTCATTGGACTCAGAAGGTCCAAAACTATCCAAGATGTGTAGTCATACACCATATAGCTCTCTGCATGATCATATAATATACCCAATATACCGGAACAGGTGAAATAATAATAATCTGTAAATGATCAAATAATGCTGAAAACCATAGATCATCATCATAAACCTGTATCTGATGCATAGAACCATCATGTACATGTACATAGACCATATATCATCTACCTGTGTCATCATAAGGTCCAATAATCTCATGCCTTGTGACTGACCTTGGTCAAACTAGGTTTGACCAGGTCAATATTGACCCAATATAACTCAAACTACCATCTGAAGCTGTTGCAAAGTGTTCAAAGGTTAATGTATGCTCTACAACTCATTCATATAGCAATTATAACACAAAGTAGTCATTACTGGCGATCTAAATCCAAATATATATTGTCATTAATTATTTATATGACTCAGACTAGACTTTCAGGACCATACTCACTTCATAGTTGTGATCAATTTGCTAGTGAAGGGTGAAGGCTAAAAATAAACTGGCTAGGCTAAAGGGTGACTGACTGACTTAACATTGTGACACTTTGGATATGGGAAAGGGAAAACACACCATAGTATATACTGAATGAGCAACAACACAGGGAATGGCTGTGTCTCACAAATGGATAAGTTGTTTAAAGAGTGCTTATTCAACTTAGGCTTCATGTCTACATCAAGTTGATCCAGGTTCATTAGGATCATTCAATTTCATTTCATGGCCTTTTTGGCCTACATAACGCTTCGGATCTTAGGTGCGCTAATAAGCACAACTAGTTGCAGCTTGCATCCAGGGCATGTTTTTATACATACATAAGGTCAGCAATTGTTTAGATATAGCTTTTAAGAATCATTGTTTTTTGGACCTGTTATCACCTAAGCTGTAGTTACCCCTATGGATGTATCCAGTCATGGATGGCAATAAGGAAGGGCAACTCAAAAGGTGCAACCACGATCACCTCGACCTCCAGTATATGGTTGTCACGCCAGTCGAGGCAACCTTCGCTTTATGTTATCTAGCCCAGACAACAAAGGGGGAGACCCGATCTACTCCCGACAGGAGAGATCAAAACCAAAACACCAAATCAGGGTATTTCTAAGTGAAGTTAGGTGTATGGTTTATCCTAGACCTTATAGGTTGAAATCACAAGCCAAGTGAGGGGTTCAATGGGTATAGCTTTGGTTCATGGTTGATGTGAGAGTGACTTATAATGTTTGAAATGAGATCTAGGGCTAGTGTACTAGTACAATGTCAGAAGACTCACTGCCTTGGGAACCGTGTCCAGTGCAGGGTAGTTTAAGGGTTGTATTGGGGCTAACTAGTACAGATGACAAGCTTGACCATGATACATGATAGCTTCAAGGGTTTAGTTCACCATGCATAGGTCAAACCACAAGTCAATCCAACAATCTAAGAAAGTTGAATTAACTTGGAGAGAAACCAGTGCCTTGGGAATTGGGAAGTGGAGTCAAAGTAGGGTTGACTTGTGGTTTAAGACTCCTAGTACATGGGGCAAGTGGGCAATAGAGGTTTTAATGGATAAATGTGTCTAGATCTAGGTTTGACCCAAGTGGACCACAATCCCTTAAAACAAGGCACTAGTCCATCACCAAGCAAGTCGCACTCCTTGGGATTCGTGTCAAACCCTAGATCTAGTACATGGGTACTCCTAGAACCCATTCAAACTTATAGATCTAGCTTATATCTAACCTATAGTACCAACCTCACACCTAACTCCACCTTGTGGGTCCACCTAGAACCATTTCACACTTCCCAAGGAAAGAAGACCCACTTGTGCAAACACATGGTACTATACCTAGTCATCATACCCCATTATGTGGCCTAAGCCATACATAGGTTGAAACATTAACAATCTATTATACTTCCCTCAACCATACCTTAACCCTTAGGTCCACTTAGCCTTGCATTGGTTTCCGTAACTCATTACTTACCTACCCTTAGAAACCTTTGTTCGGGTCCAATCAACAGTGATTGGGGTATAGGGTCTCCCCCTTGGTCTAATTACACCTTGACCTAAAGCGAAGAGTGCCTCGGTTGACGTGACTCCCACATTTCATTGGGAACCGTGGCATCTCTTGGGTCACCTCTTTAGTTGCCTGTCTCCTCTACCGTCCCGGATGGGATACCTCTAGGGGCAACTACAAGTTGTGTGATAACATTTTTGGCGCCGTTGCCGGGGAGGTAGAGGCCTACCTTGGTTCAACACACCTTTGTGTCTCATTCTCTCCTTGCACTTACAACGACATACATCTTGGTAGAAGAGTTTTAAAATCTACCTGGCGACTCCACATAAGCGACTCCACTGGTGATCGATCCTATCATTATCTAGAACCCATGGGGTGCACCATTTGGTATTTAGGTTTTTGTTTTTAATAAAAAAATAAAAATATAAATAAAAATAAAAAAAAAAAAAAAAATTTTGCCATCCATGGCTGCTTCTGAGCGGCCTAGGACTTTTGGTCGTTTGAAAGTTTTTGACTTCTCAAAAATTGTTGGGTATCCTCATCACATCCCTCATCAAGCCCGTGAAAGGTTGTCTAAATTTGATGGAAGTCATGAAGTATCTGCTAAAAGACACCTTGAGCTTTTTAGGGAAATTATTAAAGATTTATCCATAACACATGAGGATGTATGTATGAAACTATTGGCTTCGTCCTTCAAAGAAAGAGCTGAGATCTGGTTCTTAAATTTGGAGTCCAATAGCATTTCCGGGTATGACATGTTTGAGCAAAGTTTCTTAGAAAGATGGGGAAATGAATCCGATGATATATATTTTTCAAATCAAAACCTTCCCCTTTTTGATCCTATTGTTGAATCTGTTAATAATCAAACATCAAGTGAATTGTCAACATCCGAAGATGACCCCTCCTGCTCAATTTCTTTTGAGGACAAGTCTTCCACTTTTGAGTCGATTGATAGTCAAATCCATAATCATTGTATAAATCATAAGTTTTCAAAATTCTTTTTAGGTAGCCCTAGTCTTGATCCTGAGGAAATTTCTGAGGATGAGCCTTTAGTCAGTCAGTCTATTGAAGTTCCTCCCTCAGAGAAACTCATTAATCATTCCATATTTAATGATCATTCAATTCCTTATCACCTTATTGAAGAAGAAGAAAGTGAAAGCATAGACCAAGATCCTTTAGTAGTGATCTCTCGTGATCATTGTGCAAATAACTAGGATATTTTAAATGAGCTTGTTAATTTTCCCCCTGATCAATTAAATGAAAATGATCACTTATCCTCTTATAATTTTAATGATGAATCAATAGAAGGAGAGGATGAGCCAGCAGATCACACTAGATGCTCTAATCTTTGTTCCATTTCTTATAATGAGTCTTTAATTTTTTATTTTTCTGTCCGTAGTCAAGATAGTTTTTTCTTAGAGTTAGAATCTTGTCCTCAAATTGTAAATATTAGATTTAATCAAAAGTTTGAAGTCATTCCTAGTGCTTTTTTGAAAGGCCTTTCATTTTGTCAAATTTCAAGACCAAATCTTTCTATCCATCTAGGAGACTGTTTATATCTGCAATTCACCCTCCCTTCCCAACTCTTTCAATCATCTTTGGGTTGGTGCTCTAGTCAATTTTTTGCCTTGGAATTTTTCAATAGGAAGTATATGCACGATTACATGATTGGTGAAAAAGCACTTCATTTCCCTTTTCAGTCACCTTGGAACAATGATGCTTGTTGTCAAATTATCAATCGTTCCTTGTGGCTAGAAAAGGTGTTTAAAGATCAATTTCATCTTTTCTCCATTTTTGAGCATCAAGTGGGTATAGTTTTGATTTTTCGTCTTTTAAACCTTGATTTATCCCCATTTGGTTTTTATTTGATCATCAGTCCTAAGGAGAAACGAATTGAATATGTAAGTGAAGTGAATAAGGAAAGTAGTTTATTAAATCAAATACCATGTACTTTTCCTCCGTCAATTTTAAACAATCATTTGCATAAATTTTATGATCCTATCAGTTCTTTGATGGAGGATGTCGGCCTCAGTCAATCTTTCCCTTGGCATGATTTCATTTTGCACCATTCAAACCCTTCTTCAATTTTTGAACAAGCCAGAAAGATTGTGTTAGCAAATTCTCTAGTCTTTAATCCAATCATGACTTGTTTTATTAATAAAAATCGAAGAAGAATCACTAATATGTTTGATGAATGGTTGCACTGGATTTATGATTTTACCTAGCATTTGTATGACTGTTAGAGTAGGGTAGGTAGGATTTGAATAAGCTCACTTGAGCAATAGGATTTGTGTGCTTTTTCCTTTTTCTGTGTGATGAGTATTGTCCCTTTTTCTTTTTCTGCCTGGAGTGTCTTTTTATTCTTTATTGAGTTGAGCCTTGCTCCTTCCTAAGCTTGTCTCTTCTCCTGCATGCATTTAAGAAATTGTAGTTAGCATTTCTATTGTTGGCTGCCTGTGCAAGTTGAGATTGCCTGAGTCACTTTTCTTTTCCTGCACAATAAATTTCAAATTTTGCAAATTATGTTAGTAGTTTGATTTATTTTCTGCACTTATATATTTCATGCATTTATATTTCTGACATAGAATAGATTTTATTTCAGTTGGTTTTATATTTTTCCCACACATGTGGCATGAGGTATTTTTGATGTTTGTGAATGCAGAAATAGGTTGCAATAATAAAAGCTGGAAGCAAAATGGTAGAGTGTTGGATCAAGGATTCGAGTAGCAGAGTTCGAGGACCAGAGATTCTGAGGTTCTCAAGCGCTCATTTCAGCAGAGCACTTGTCCCAGCCAGAGCCAGATGTTATCACATATATAGTAGCCGGGCTACCATACATTATTTTTCTCATTCCAGTACACTATTCAGCCAGTTCCCTTACATTTGAGATGCTGAGATGAGCATCTATATTGGATCACTATCAGATTGTGGATAGCAGTTGTATTCCCCATGCCATGACTGAGTCTCAGGACACTCAGAGAGATGACTGATGTAGCCATTATACCATTGGTACAGAGCAGTCAGTAGTGCCCAGAGTTACAGCAGCAGTTTCGGAGGACAGATGATGGTACAGGTTGATGAGCATTCAGGTATATGACTCAGCAGGTATATCATGGTGTTATGGTTAGATTGCTTTTATACTTATTTTTATAGCATGTCTTAGCACTCAGTGTCATGATCTGGCGATCATATAGATATTTGGACCTGGTTGATCTATTATATATATTATATTGTCCCTACTCAGACTTAGAAGTTCACTATTCATACTCATTGGTATGTACCCTCCTTAGGGAGAATAGAGGTGATCATTCCACCATATCTTGGCTTGCTAGTGTTGGCTCCATTATTCATTGTCTTCATCCATCCATTGCCTACCTTCTAGTTTATCACCCTGACTTACTACTTGACTAGTGACATGGAGGATCTTTTCCCCACTGTAGCCTCTGTATTGGATGAGCTTCCCTGTTTATTGTGTCTCGGCTCTGAGTTGGTGACAAAACTTGCCTATGGCGAGTTGGAGTTCCTTGTGAATTCCCCCTAGTCACTAAAGTTGTGTTGGCTAAACCTGAAACTTTTAGTGCTGCCATGAATACAAAATCTGGAAAAATGAAATGCTATATCTTGTATGAAAAGCCCATTCATGCAATGTGTTTCTAAACACACATGAATGAAAGGCATGCCAAATGAAAATGGCTATGAAAATAAAATGTTATATCTTGTGGAAAATAAATACCTAGGTAAACAAGCTGTCCATGACACACCTAGAAGTGCTCAGGTAAACAAGTGCCTTAAAAACACACCTGCAGCAGAAAGCCTAAAATAAATGTAAATCTATGCAATGTGTTTATAAACACACATAGATCAAGGCTATGGAAACTTCAGGCCCAAAAAGCAATGGAACTTAAAAGCTATATCTAAACAATTGCTGGCCTTATTTGTATTATGGATTGTGCGCATCTGTGAAGGTGAATAAACCCTCTTTAAACAACTCATCCATTTGTGAGACACCGCCATTCCCTGTGTTATTGCTCATTCAGTATATACTATGGTGTATTCCCTTTCCCTTGCCAAAGTGTCACAAAGTCAAGACAGTTAAGTCATCCTGTTATCACACAACTTGTAGTTGCCCCTAAAGGTATCCCATCCGGGACGGTAGAGGAGTTAGGCAACTAAAGAGGTGACCCAAGAGATGCCACGGTTCCCAATGCAATGTGGGAGTCACGTCAACCGAGGCACTCTTCGCTTTAGGTCAGGCATAACTAGACCAAGGGGGAGACGCTATACCCCAATCACAGTTGATTGGACCCAAGCAAAGGTTTCAAAGGGTGAATAAATGATGAGTTACGGAAACCAATGCAAGGCTAAGTGGACCTAATGTTTAAGGTATGGTTGAAGGTGGTATCATGGATAGTTAGTGTTTCAAGCTATGTATGGTTTAGGCCACTTGATGGGGTATGATTGTTAAGTATAGTACCATGTGTTTACACAAGTGGGTCTTGTTGCCTTGGGAAGTGTGAAATGGTTCTAGGTGGGCCCACAAGGTGAAGTTAAGTGTGAAGATGGTACTATAGGCTAGATCTAGGTTAGATCTACAAGTTAGATTTGGTTCTAGGATTACCCATGTGCTAGATCTAGGGTTTGACACTAATCCCAAGAAGTGCGCCTTGCTTGGAGAAGGACTAGTGCCTTGTTGGATGGGCTAATGGGGTCAAGAAGGATGTCAAAGTGTAGATCGGGACACCTAGAAGCCTAGTCAAGTGGTTTGGATGAGATCCAATGGTTGGATCTTACTAGATCTAGGTTTTTTTGAGTGAAGACCAAAAGTGGACCACAATTCCTTAAAACAAGGAATGCAATCCCCAAGGTAGATCGGGACAAAAGGATAGTCTAGACCTAGGTTTCAAGGCATGGGCATTCCAAATCCACGAGAATCTCCAACACCCACTTCCTAGAAGTGGTCCAACTCTAAACTCCAAGGGGGTGCGACTTTCTCAAGGAGGGGCAAAAAGTGGGTTTGGTGGACCAAACCAAGTCCAATGGCCACCAAAATGTAGATCCGGGATGTTAGTACCCCGATCTATGTTCCTTCAAAGTTTCAAGTGAATCAAGTGACTAGATCTTACTAGATCTAAGTTTTAAGGTACCAAGAAAATCAAAAGGGGGTTTCAACCCCTCAAAACATGGAGAGATGTCCACAAGGTAGTTTTCACCAAAGTAAGGATATGGGTATAGGTTATCAAGTGTATAGATGTCAATTCAAGTGGGATCTCACCTACCCATGTGCTAGATCCTACCCAACAAGCCTCTCTCAAGAAAATCGATTTAGGTTCAAGAAGGCTTTTTGCATTGAAAAGTGTGTCAATTTTTAGCCAATCACCACCAAACTATAGATCCAACTAGGGGTGGATCCTATAGAGGTGGGTTCTTAATATCTTTTCAAATGCAAGGGTGGATCTAAGTAGATCTAAAAAAATACCAAAATTGGGGTTTTGATTTAATTAGGGTTTTATGACCAATGGAGATAGAATGGATGAAAGAGGCACATACCTTGTAGATCTTACCTCAATTTCTTATGGCCACCTTGCAAGTTGATAGCATTCTCCTATGTTTATATTCAAGAGTGAGATCCAAGTGCTTCAACCAAATCGCCCTTCTCCAAGATAGCCAAATCGTCCTCCTCCTACAAGACAAGATCAAAGAAACAAGTCAAGCAAGATGATTATGAAAATGGTAGAAAGATGTAATAGAAAGCATCAACTATGTCACGAAGATACAATAATGATACTCCCTGTCACAAGATCAACCCAAGAGAGAATATGTGGATCCCTCCAACAATAACCCTCAAAAAGTCGCCCTCCTCTCTCCAATTCGACTTTCCTGTCAAAAGGTTAGCAAAAACACCAAAATCCACAATGATACATAGAAAAGATACTTTATATTCAATATGCAAGAGAATCCACAAGCCAAAAGAGATATGCTCCACAAAAAATCTTCTATTCCAATATTCCAGAGCTCCAAAGGTGAGCTATACAATGGGGGGTCTCCTCCTTATATAGGATAATAAAGACCAAAACCCTATACCACTCTACAATACTACATCAAATGAGTGGTTGAGATTATAAGATCTCATCATACAATCAATGGCTAGGATGACCCATAACATAATATCACATGGATCACTCAACATAAAAATAGCGCCCTCACTAAATGGTACAATGGAGGGTGACGTCATCCCACAAGAGGGGTAGAAAGTACAATAATCCACCTCATGATGACTAGGACATGATAAAATAAGCACATGGTGGGGCTAGGAGGTATAAATCCTTGCTAGCTCACCCCAAGGCACAATAAAATAATAAAATATGTCCAATATAATGACAATGACCAAAACTGTCCTCAGAATCCATGACAGTCGAGCAGTAAATGTCCTCCTGTGATCGATCTGGAGATACCCACATGGTGAAAACTGACTGGAAGATAGTGAGATCACCCTGGAAGACCTCTGTGAAAACCAAATGCCAAAACCTTGCCTCAATTGCCCAAATCGATTTTCTCAGTGACCACTTTATCCCATTTTTTTACTGCCTCGCGAACTGTGAAAGTGCCAAAACTGCCTCCTAGGGTGCTAGCGCTGTCCATCTGAGCCCACCAGGCTCTCCGGGAGGGGGAATAAATGGTAATAACAAGTGGCTGGACCACCCCCTCCATCATCAGCGCCCTAGGTGAACTGGCCTCTCGGGGCCCCTGCTGCTCAGGCTGGGAAATCAGCCCCAAATTTGGTCAACAAGTGTAAAACTGCATCAATCACTGTCAGAAGTGCCCGGAACTGAAAAATAAGTGTCTCAATGGATCCAGAAGACCCCAATCCACTAGGAATGAGTACTCATACACCCTGGGTTGCCCTAATGGGCCAGCTGTAGGGTCCACCATATATGGAAAATGTATAATCTGCTGATCTGAAATAATAATAACCTGCTGAACTGGATCAATCATCATCTGTATCATATGTCCATCATATGATATCATCATCAAACATGTGGGACCATAAATCATCATCAATAATCATCCATACATGGTCCACATCATCACGGATCCCAAGAATATATAATCAAGGATAAATCACATCAGTAGATTAAGACAATGTTTCTCTAATCATTCCCACAGCTAGGCTCAAAGTATAAATTCCATTCAGTGGCATTAATCAAGTTAACATATTCCGTGGTTATATAAAATTACTTGCACCATGGTTCAAATGACAAACTCACCCATTGGACATGGTCAAACTGCTAGTGAAGGATGAAGGCTAGGAGCAAGGTTGGGCCAAGGGTTTGACTTGTCTAACTTAACTCAAAAATACTTTGGACTGGGAAAAGGGGGAAGCTACAAACTCTATGCTGGACAAAAGAACACGGGGGATGGCTGTGCCTCACAAATGGATAAGTTGTTTAGAGAGTGTTTATTCAACTTAGGCATTATGTCTACATCAAGTTGATCCAGGTTCATTAGGATCATTCAATTTCATTTCCATGGCCTTTTTGGCCTACATAACCCTTCGGATTTCAGATGTGCTGAGAAGCACAACTAGTTGCAGCTTGCATCCAGGGCATGTTTTTCATATATTTATACAAGGTCAGCAATTGTTTAGATATAGCTTTTAAGAACTATTGCTTTTTGGACCTTTCTTATACTCTTCGAGGAGTATATTTTTTTAGCTTTTCACTGCTCTTGGCCTTTTTTGTTTCCATGGGCGAATTTTTAGTTTCCATAGGTAGAACATGAGCTTTCAGTTTTAGCCAACAACATCTCAAGTGACTAGGGGGAGTTCGAGCCAAGGCCTTCAATCCAACTCACCAAAGGCAAGTTCTGTCACCAACTCAGAGCCGAGACACTGAATAAACAGGGATGCGGTCCAAACACAGAGGTAGAAAAATGGGGAAGTCCTCAGTATCAGAAAGTCAAATGAGACATGTCAGGGTTTAAAGTCAAACAGGAAGGTCATGTATGGATGGAGACAAGTGGATATGGAGCCTACACTAGCAGACGACTGGTGTCGGGAAAAACCATGTCTATGTAAGGTGGAATACCAGTAAGTTTTGTTAAATGACCTAAAAGTGCAAGCAATTGTCCATTTTATGATTTACAGTTCATTTAAATAGTTTGCCACATCAGGAATAATATACCAAGCACATGCTATAATCATGACTAAATCAACAAGCTAATAATCCACTGTCAGTGAGAACATATCCATAGATCATACAACATCATCATAATAGCAATCATCATGCATCATCTGAAACACATCTGAAGTACATCTCTAGGCACTGAACTGAAACTGTAATGGGATAAGTGGTCACATCAGTCATCAGATCTGAACTTTCAAGGCTCAGCCTTGACACAAGGTCATAACATCTGAATAATGTACTGCTCTGATCATGAGTGATCCAAAATATATAGCCATGCTCTGGAGATAAAGGAAGCTCTGGAATGTGCAGATATCTGCTGTACAAGAATAGTAGCCCTGCTACTATGGTGTGATAACATCTGGCTCCAGCTGGGACAAGTGCTCTAAGGGAGAGAGCGCTTGAGAACCTCAGAATCTCTGGTCTCGAACTGCTCTGCATCAATCTTCAATCCAGCACTGCACCATCCTTGCTTTCAGCTTTTACCTTGCACCTGTTCCTGCTCTCACAAAAACTAGAATACCATCATGGAGCATGTATGGGATAAATATAAAACAAAACTGAAAATTAATCTACAGCATAAACTGAAAATGCGTCAAAATATAAATTTAAACTAACATGGCATATATTATTATCATTTATCATTTTTATTTACTGTGCAGGAGGACAAGAGTACTTCTTTAATCAGGAAATCTCAACTTGCACAGGCAGCCAACAATATAAATGCTAAGTATAATTTCTTAAATGTATGCAGGAGAAAAGACAAGCTTAGAGAGGAACAAGACTCAACTCAGGCAGAAACAAGAAAAAGGACAATACTCGGCACACAGAAAAAGAAAAATCACACAAATCCTACTGCTCAAGTGAGCTTATTCAGAACCTACCTAATCTAAACATGCAAGGCAAGGTAAGGAGGGTCAGGGATAATAATCCCTTAGCTCCCTTTGATTGATAGGGAGTAAGATGCGTTGGCCAGTCCCAGTGGTGAGAAAACACATCTCATCAATGCAGCGCTCGACATTAAGTGGTCCAACCCAAAAGTCACCTGATCCCCTAGATCGTATATAGAATAAATCATTAGGTATTACAACCTTATCACCAATTTCAAACCTTTGGTGATTTACAGATTGAGGGATGACTTCAATAACATGTTCAGGAAAAGGTTGGATATCAGAAGTGCATTGAGGTTGAGGTGTAACTATACTTGAATTCCTATTGGGAGGAATTTCATCAAATCTGGGAGGTCCACCGTCTAAAGGTACAACTACACTACCAATCAAGACTTCTCCTACAGTTCCCCTAGGAGGACTTTCTTCTAGCGGGTGAATGATACTTTTTTGTGTTTCCCCTATGGTCAAAAGGTCAGTATCAACATCCTCATTCACTTCAGCTTGGGTTAAGGGTGGAGGGCTTTGATTTTCACTACTTCCGCTACTACCCTCTCCTGATGGGATAGGAATGGTCATGTTCTCTAAAAATGCCAAATGGTCATCAGAAATGGGACTATGAACTGTGTTAGGTGCACTGTGATTGCTCGTATTCAAAGGTGTTGGTGAAGAATAAAGTGTGTTTGTGGAATCAATATCCTCTTCACCACTAGGTAACTCACTAGGTAGGAGGAAACTAGGGTAGTAAGGAGGTAAGTGTGAGTCAGTGGCTTCTTCTTGAAAAAGGGCTAGATTGTTCAAAGAAAAGTCTTCCTCAGGGGCATCATGGATCAAGGCATGTTCTTGCCAACTCATAGAGTTGTCATTTACTTGCCTCAAAACCCCATCCTCTAAAGACAAATGGGACAAATGATCAGGCACATCTGAAAAGTGATAATCAACTAGTTCTTCATCATTTCCCTCGGGTGTGGGCAGGTGTGTTCCTTCATTGTTATTTGTCCAAGGAGTGATGTGAGGTAAGCCTTGTCTTCCTCTTTCTGTGTTAAGGTCAACTAGGAAAAGCCACTCATGTACAGTCCTAGGTATATACTCACCCCTTCTAATTTGATCAAAGTTATCTTCCGAAGTGTTTAGCCGAGTAGGATGTGCAGGTTGGTCAACATTTGGCCCTACACTATTTGGTTGGTTCGAGGTCCTAAGGTTTTCTGATACTACACCCCGAATGGACTGGGGGTCAACCTCAATAATTCTTTCTTCTTCCATGCTAGGATCATCATCATGACCACCCATGACCATAAAGATACCCTCTGGTAATAACTCACCCTCACCAAAAGTGTTTCTCACGCCATCCTCATAATTCTCAAGATGTCCATCATAAAATGGCTCCCGATACACCCTAACCAAAGACCCATCAGAGTTGGGGATGGTAGCATACGACAAGTCCATCTGAAGATGTCCCCCTAGCCCAGCGGACCACTTCCTACAAAGGAGCATGCCATAGGCTGGAGGGAGATCTATGACTACTATATCCATCAGCATAGATATGTCGGGGCACGAAAACAGGTCAGCTCTCAGGTTTTTGATCAAGCCAAAGACTTTGACTGGTTTAGAGTCAATCCCACAAACGTTCCCATAAGGTCTAGTTATCTTTAGTCCCATAGCTTCCATGACTTGTAAAGGCATCACATTCATGGAGGCACCAGAATCCAACATACAGTTATGAAGGAGGAGATCACCTATGCGTAGTGTAAGGTAAAATGGTTGATGACCCCCATTCTTCCTCTCATATAAGGCAGTTTGGATGTGAATGGGAGGGTCATCCTCTTCCTCAACCACATCACAAGGTGCTGGGTTTTGAGAAGATGAATCCTCACCACTAGTCGTGGCTGTCTCAGGGATACTCTCGAAAAACTCTACCACTTGTTCTTTTATCGACGGGATTTTCATTAGCTCAGTGAGTGGAATGTTATGCATAACTTTGTCTAACTCCCTTTCGATGTTGATATCAAAGTCATATTCAGGCAAAGGGCAAGGCTCACTTACTGGACTAGGCAACTCTTTGTTTTTCTTTTCGCTAAAAGGCATAGGCTTTTGGCCATCCTTCCTTCGTTGATAAGTTTTATAGGGTGTTTGATCACTATTGACTTGTTCAGTAGCATAGATGGGACCAATAGGGTTTGTTTCTTCTATGGTGTTTTCTTCATGATCAATCAGGATTCTTCCAAAGTCTTTGTCAAATTTTAAGTCATCAACCCAATTAATGTTCTTTGGAGAATCCGGAGTATCATCACCATTGGTGGTATACTCAGGATCTTCCAACTTCTGCTCTTCAGACCAGTTTATGATGGGAGGTTCTTGATTCATAGGGTTTCTTCTATCTCCCTCGTTAGGTTTCTTTTGTTGATTCCAATAAGGTTTAGGACCATAGGGCTGCCTATATTTATCCCCTTCTCTGTTCTTGGCTAGGTCCCTAGTTAGGAGAGTTAAGTTTTTCATCATTTCATGCATACTCTCCATCATTTCATTGGGATCTTTGCTAACTTCCTTACTCTTCTTAAACTTAGGCTCAGATCTAGAGGAAGAAGGTCCACTAATTAGGTCAAAGAAGTTTTGTTTTCCCATGGAGGCAGCATTTGCCTCAGCTTTCTTGGCATTGTCTTGTGCTTCCTTCAAATTGTTAGGGTCTTTGTCCTTTAGGTGGTAACCCAGGTAACCTTCATAAGCATTAAGGTAATGGATCAAGATGGCTTGGTCAAGGGGCCTTATGTTACTTGGGATGTTGGCAACAGTCCTATCAAAGCGTTGGTTAAACTCATGGACAGACTCATTCTCCTTCTTTTTGATGTCAAAAAGTTGGTGTAAAAGGAAACGCCCATCTAACTTGACTGATCACTCTTGCTTGAGTTTATCGGTGAATACATCATACCCATTGATTGATGATGGAGGCAAACGGTCAAACCATTTGCGAGCATCACCCTCCAAGGATGCAAAGAGACCCCTAATAAACACATCCTCTTCCTCAGCCCCATATGCTTCCATATGAGCCCAAACATTGTCTATGTGGTCCTCAATAGAGGTGGCACAATTGCCATTGAATTTTGGAATCTTTTCAAAGTACTTATCTGGCATACTATGGGGAGCACCCAAGATCTGAGAGAAGTCTAAGGGAGAAGCTCTAGCTTTATGACCAAAAGCCCGAGCAACAGGAGGGTTGTTTTGGTTGTTTACACCGGAGTTTGATTGACCTTGTCCAGCCATTGGATTGACTGGGTTTGAACTGGAGTTATGATTAGGTGATAAAGGAGGAACCGGATTGAACAAAGGGGATCCTAAGACACGGTTTGGAGAACCTGAGTTAACCAGTTTCCACAAGAAATTAGTTGATTGAGTTTTAGGATCTCTTTTGTGATATGTGAGTGGGGTTCCTTCCAATTGATTTGGATTTGATTTACTTCGAGTGTTGTAAGGATGACTATGAGCTCGCTCCTCAGCGGAGTCACGATTAGGAGTCGCCAGGTAGATTTTTAGGCTCTACTACCAAGAGATATGTCGTTTGTAGTGCAGAGAGATAGTGAGACACAAAGGTGTGTTGAACCAAGGTAGGCCCCTACCTCCCCGGCAACGGCGCCAAAAATGTTATCACACAACTTGTAGTTGCCCCTAAAGGTATCCCATCCGGGACGGTAGAGGAGTTAGGCAACTAAAGAGGTGACCCAAGAGATGCCACGGTTCCCAATGCAATGTGGGAGTCACATCAACCGAGGCACTCTTCGCTTTAGGTCAAGCATAACTAGACCAAGGGGGAGACCCTATACCCCAATCACAGTTGATTGGACCCAAGCAAAGGTTTCAAAGGGTGAATAAATGATGAGTTACGGAAACCAATGCAAGGCTAAGTGGACCTAATGTTTAAGGTATGGTTGAAGGTGGTATCATGGATAGTTAGTGTTTCAAGCTATGTATGGTTTAGGCCACTTGATGGGGTATGATTGTTAAGTATAGTACCATGTGTTTACACAAGTGGGTCTTGTTGCCTTGGGAAGTGTGAAATGGTTCTAGGTGGGCCCACAAGGTGAAGTTAAGTGTGAAGATGGTACTATAGGCTAGATCTAGGTTAGATCTACAAGTTAGAGTTGGTTCTAGGATTACCCATGTGCTAGATCTAGGGTTTGACACTAATCCCAAGAAGTGCGCCTTGCTTGGAGAAGGACTAGTGCCTTGTTGGATGGGCTAATGGGGTCAAGAAGGATGTCAAAGTGTAGATCGGGACACCTAGAAGCCTAGTCAAGTGGTTTGGATGAGATCCAATGGTTGGATCTTACTAGATCTAGGTTTTTTTGAGTGAAGACCAAAAGTGGACCACAATTCCTTAAAACAAGGAATGCAATCCCCAAGGTAGATCGGGACAAAAGGATAGTCTAGACCTAGGTTTCAAGGCATGGGCATTCCAAATCCACGAGAATCTCCAACACCCACTTCCTAGAAGTGGTCCAACTCTAAACTCCAAGGGGGTGCGACTTTCTCAAGGAGGGGCAAAAAGTGGGTTTGGTGGACCAAACCAAGTCCAATGGCCACCAAAATGTAGATCCGGGATGTTAGTACCCCGATCTATGTTCCTTCAAAGTTTCAAGTGAATCAAGTGACTAGATCTTACTAGATCTAAGTTTTAAGGTACCAAGAAAATCAAAAGGGGGTTTCAACCCCTCAAAACATGGAGAGATGTCCACAAGGTAGTTTTCACCAAAGTAAGGATATGGGTATAGGTTATCAAGTGTATAGATGTCAATTCAAGTGGGATCTCACCTACCCATGTGCTAGATCCTACCCAACAAGCCTCTCTCAAGAAAATCGATTTAGGTTCAAGAAGGCTTTTTGCATTGAAAAGTGTGTCAATTTTTAGCCAATCACCACCAAACTATAGATCCAACTAGGGGTGGATCCTATAGAGGTGGGTTCTTAATATCTTTTCAAATGCAAGGGTGGATCTAAGTAGATCTAAAAAAATACCAAAATTGGGGTTTTGATTTAATTAGGGTTTTATGACCAATGGAGATAGAATGGATGAAAGAGGCACATACCTTGTAGATCTTACCTCAATTGCTTATGGCCACCTTGCAAGTTGATAGCATTCTCCTATGTTTATATTCAAGAGTGAGATCCAAGTGCTTCAACCAAATCGCCCTTCTCCAAGATAGCCAAATCGTCCTCCTCCTACAAGACAAGATCAAAGAAACAAGTCAAGCAAGATGATTATGAAAATGGTAGAAAGATGTAATAGAAAGCATCAACTATGTCACGAAGATACAATAATGATACTCCCTGTCACAAGATCAACCCAAGAGAGAATATGTGGATCCCTCCAACAATAACCCTCAAAAAGTCGCCCTCCTCTCTCCAATTCGACTTTCCTGTCAAAAGGTTAGCAAAAACACCAAAATCCACAATGATACATAGAAAAGATACTTTATATTCAATATGCAAGAGAATCCACAAGCCAAAAGAGATATGCTCCACAAAAAATCTTCTATTCCAATATTCCAGAGCTCCAAAGGTGAGCTATACAATGGGGGGTCTCCTCCTTATATAGGATAATAAAGACCAAAACCCTATACCACTCTACAATACTACATCAAATGAGTGGTTGAGATTATAAGATCTCATCATACAATCAATGGCTAGGATGACCCATAACATAATATCACATGGATCACTCAACATAAAAATAGCGCCCTCACTAAATGGTACAATGGAGGGTGACGTCATCCCACAAGAGGGGTAGAAAGTACAATAATCCACCTCATGATGACTAGGACATGATAAAATAAGCACATGGTGGGGCTAGGAGGTATAAATCCTTGCTAGCTCACCCCAAGGCACAATAAAATAATAAAATATGTCCAATATAATGACAATGACCAAAACTGTCCTCAGAATCCATGACAGTCGAGCAGTAAATGTCCTCCTGTGATCGATCTGGAGATACCCACATGGTGAAAACTGACTGGAAGATAGTGAGATCACCCTGGAAGACCTCTGTGAAAACCAAATGCCAAAACCTTGCCTCAATTGCCCAAATCGATTTTCTCAGTGACCACTTTATCCCATTTTTTTACTGCCTCGCGAACTGTGAAAGTGCCAAAACTGCCTCCTAGGGTGCTAGCGCTGTCCATCTGAGCCCACCAGGCTCTCCGGGAGGGGGGATAAATGGTAATAACAAGTGGCTGGACCACCCCCTCCATCATCAGCGCCCTAGGTGAACTGGCCTCTCGGGGCCCCTGCTGCTCAGGCTGGGAAATCAGCCCCAAATCTGGTCAACAAGTGTAAAACTGCATCAATCACTGTCAGAAGTGCCCGGAACTGAAAGATAAGTGTCTCAATGGATCCAGAAGACCCCAATCCACTAGGAATGAGTACTCATACACCCTGGGTTGCCCTAATGGGCCAGCTGTAGGGTCCACCATATATGGAAAATGTATAATCTGCTGATCTGAAATAATAATAACCTGCTGAACTGGATCAATCATCATCTGTATCATATGTCCATCATATGATATCATCATCAAACATGTGGGACCATAAATCATCATCAATAATCATCCATACATGGTCCACATCATCACGGATCCCAAGAATATATAATCAAGGATAAATCACATCAGTAGATTAAGACAATGTTTCTCTAATCATTCCCACAGCTAGGCTCAAAGTATAAATTCCATTCAGTGGCATTAATCAAGTTAACATATTCCGTGGTTATATAAAATTACTTGCACCATGGTTCAAATGACAAACTCACCCATTGGACATGGTCAAACTGCTAGTGAAGGATGAAGGCTAGGAGCAAGGTTGGGCCAAGGGTTTGACTTGTCTAACTTAACTCAAAAATACTTTGGACTGGGAAAAGGGGGAAGCTACAAACTCTGTGCTGGACAAAAGAACACGGGGGATGGCTGTGCCTCACAAATGGATAAGTTGTTTAGAGAGTGTTTATTCAACTTAGGCATCATGTCTACATCAAGTTGATCCAGGTTCATTAGGATCATTCAATTTCATTTCCATGGCCTTTTTGGCCTACATAACCCTTCGGATTTCAGATGTGCTGAGAAGCACAACTAGTTGCAGCTTGCATCCAGGGCATGTTTTTCATATATTTATACAAGGTCAACAATTGTTTAGATATAGCTTTTAAGAACTATTGCTTTTTGAACCTTTCTTATACTCTTCGAGGAGTATATTTTTTTAGCTTTTCACTGCTCTTGCCCTTTTTTGTTTCCATGGGCGAATTTTTAGTTTCCATAGGTAGAACATGAGCTTTCAGTTTTAGCCAACAACATCTCAAGTGACTAGGGGGAGTTCGAGCCAAGGCCTTCAATCCAACTCACCAAAGGCAAGTTCTGTCACCAACTCAGAGCCGAGACACTGAATAAACAGGGATGCGGTCCAAACACAGAGGTAGAAAAATGGGGAAGTCCTCAGTATCAGAAAGTCAAATGAGACATGTCAGGGTTTAAAGTCAAACAGGAAGGTCATGTATGGATGGAGACAAGTGGATATGGAGCCTACACTAGCAGACGACTGGTGTCGGGAAAAACCATGTCTATGTAAGGTGGAATACCAGTAAGTTTTGTTAAATGACCTAAAAGTGCAAGCAATTGTCCATTTTATGATTTACAGTTCATTTAAATAGTTTGCCACATCAGGAATAATATACCAAGCACATGCTATAATCATGACTAAATCAACAAGCTAATAATCCACTGTCAGTGAGAACATATCCATAGATCATACAACATCATCATAATAGCAATCATCATGCATCATCTGAAACACATCTGAAGTACATCTCTAGGCACTGAACTGAAACTGTAATGGGATAAGTGGTCACATCAGTCATCAGATCTGAACTTTCAAGGCTCAGCCTTGACACAAGGTCATAACATCTGAATAATGTACTGCTCTGATCATGAGTGATCCAAAATATATAGCCATGCTCTGGAGATAAAGGAAGCTCTGGAATGTGCAGATATCTGCTGTACAAGAATAGTAGCCCTGCTACTATGGTGTGATAACACATCCCTTAGCCTAGCCAGTTAATTTAAGCCTTCACCCTTCACTAGCAAATTGATCACAACTATGAAGTGAGTATGATCCTGAAAGTCTAGTCTGAGTAATAATAATAATTAACGACACTATATACTTGGATTTAGATCGCCAGTCATGATTACTCTGTGTTATAATTGTTATTTGAATAAGTTGTAGAGCATATATTAACCTTAACACTTTGCAGCAGCTATTAATGATGATCTGAGTTATATTTGGTCTTGGTTAGACCTAGTTTGACCATGGAGGACCATGGGACATGAGATGTTGAACCTTATGATGATATGGATAGATGATATATGGTCTATGTATACATACATGATGACTCTATGCAGCAGCTACAGGGTTATGATGATGATTCTGGGGTTGCAGCAGTGTTTGTATATGTACAGCGCATTATTATTGACCTTGATCCGGTATATTGGATATTTATTTTGATCATGCAGAGATTCATATGGTGTATGAGTACACATCTTGGATGGATTTGGACCTTCTGAGTCCAATGGGACAGTTTGTTTTCAGTTCCGGGCACTTACAGTGATGATTTAGCCTCAGTAGGCTGTCCTAGTGCAGTTTTGGTCTGTCGGTGGCCCTGTCGGAGCAGATGTGATTTTTATCCGGTTGACCTAGGGCGCTGATGATGGAGGGGGTGGTCCAGCCACTTGTTTTTACCATATTACCCCCCTTCCGGACACACTGGTGCCCTCACCTTGACAGCGCCAGCACTCCAGGAGGCTGTTTGGGGCAGTTTCACGCTTCCCGAGGCATTTCAGGATTGGTAGAAATGGCTATTGAGGAAATCGATTTGGGCTACTGAGGCAAAGTTATGGCATGGGATGATCAGTGATGATAGATCGGGACCTTCCACACCTTCTCCAGCAGTTTCAGCTTCATCGGGGCCCGCATCCATCACTTATGGCACTTTCTGTGGATTTTTGAGGTCTTTTGAGGACCACGACTTCACTATGGAGGCACGATTTGGTACATTCATGATTATTTTTTGGTTATTGTGCTATGGGGATTGACCAAGGAGGGATAAAATTACCCCTTGGACCCACCATAAGCCTCTTATGATATTTTGTTATCATGATTTGGTGGGATTCCCCTCTTGTAGGGCGATTTTGTCCACTTACATTATATTTTATTAGTGATCCATGTATTTTATTGTTGAGCTCATCTCAACCATTGATTAGATCATGAGATCTTTTAATCTTAGCCGCTCATGTAAAAAGTGGTTAGGATTGTACTCTCTCCCCATCCTATTTAAGGAGGGAGCCTCTCATTGTAAAATTCATCTAGAGATTTTTGGCTCTTGGCTCTTGGAATAAAATTTCTATCTTTTGGAGTACATGCTTGGATTGGAGTGGATGTTGGTTGTTTCGATTGTAAATGCTATTGTCCATTGCACTGGAGGATCTATTATAGCTATCTTGCATATTTGCCATACTTTATTTGCAGGTGAAGAGGACGATTTTGACAAGTGCGAATTGGTGGGGAGGCTTGCCCTTCAAGCTTGGAAGAAGTCGTTTTGGGTTTAACAGGGAGTAGTTTTGCCTTTGTGTCAACTATTCTATGTTTCTCTCTCTCTCTTGCTTGTATCTACCTTCAATTTGTTAAACTGATTGATGCTTTGCTCCTTGGCTTGACAGGTTAGAAGGAATCACATGTGGCTTGGAAAAATCGATTTGGCAAGAGGGCTTCAACAATTCTCCATTTGATCTTTGGCAAAGTAATGCTCGTCTCAACTAGCATTCATCTCTTCATCCAGGTATGTTCCAAGAGGTATGATCTTCTTTTCCTTGAATCTTCCATAATTTCTAGATCACAAAAACCCTAATCAAATTAAAACCCTTGTTTTTGGTATTTTTTTAGATCTACTTAGATCTAGCATTGTTCTTGAAAAGATATTGAAAACCCACCTCTATAGTATCCACCCCTAGTTGGATCTATAGTTTGGTGGAGATTGGCTAAGCATTGACCAATTTTTCAAGGCAAAAAGCCCTCCTTGACCCAAATCGCACTTCCTAGAGAGAGGCTTGTTGGGCTAGATCTAGCACATGGGTAGGTGAGATCTCAATTGATTTGCATTCTAGACACTTGATAACCTAAACCCATATCCTTACTTTGGTGAAAACTACCTTGTGGACATCTTTCCATGTTTTAAGGGGTTGAAACCCCCTTTTGATCTTCTTGGTACTTTAAAACTCAGATCTACAAAGATCTAGCCATTGGATTCACTTAAATTTTTGAAGATACATAGATCGGGGTAGAAGCCACTTGGATTTACAGTTTGGTGGCCGTCGGACTTGATTTGGTCCACCAAAACCATCTTTTGCCCTTCCTTGAGCAAGTCGCACCCCCTTGAAGATTTGAGTTGGTCCACTTCTAGGAAGTGGGTGCTTGAGTTTTTCGTGGATTTGGAATGCCCATGCCTTGAAACCTAGGTCTATACTGTCCTTTCGTCAAGATCCGCCTTGGGGATTGCATTCCTTGTTTTAAGGGATTGTGGTCCACTTAGGGTAATCACTTAAAAACCTAGATCTAGTAAGATCCAACCATTAGATCTCATTCAACCCACTTGACTTGGCTTCTAGGTGTCCCGATCTACATTTTGACATCTTTCTTGACCCCATTAGCCCACTTAACAAGGCACTAGTCCATCACCAAGCAAGTCGCACTCCTTGGGATTCGTGTCAAACCCTAGATCTAGTACATGGGTACTCCTAGAACCCATTCAAACTTATAGATCTAGCTTATATCTAACCTATAGTACCAACCTCACACCTAACTCCACCTTGTGGGTCCACCTAGAACCATTTCACACTTCCCAAGGAAACAAGACCCACTTGTGCAAACACATGGTACTATACCTAGTCATCATACCCCATTATGTGGCCTAAGCCATACATAGGTTGAAACATTAACAATCTATTATACTTCCCTCAACCATACCTTAACCCTTAGGTCCACTTAGCCTTGCATTGGTTTCCGTAACTCATTACTTACCTACCCTTAGAAACCTTTGTTCGGGTCCAATCAACAGTGATTGGGGTATAGGGTCTCCCCCTTGGTCTAATTACACCTTGACCTAAAGCGAAGAGTGCCTCGGTTGACGTGACTCCCACATTTCATTGGGAACCGTGGCATCTCTTGGGTCACCTCTTTAGTTGCCTGTCTCCTCTACCGTCCCGGATGGGATACCTCTAGGGGCAACTACAAGTTGTGTGATAACAGGACCTTTCTTATACTCTTCAAGGAGTATTTTTATAGCAGTTCATAGCTCTTGCCCTTTTTAGTTTCCATGGGCGAATTTAGAAGTTTCCATAAGTAGTACATGAGCTTTCAGTTTTAGCCAACATCTCAAGTGACTAGGGGGAGTTCGAGCCAATGCCAAACATCGGAACAACCGACCAAAATGATTTAGGCCTACAAAGCAGAAAGTAAAGAAGCAGACATTCACTGCGACAAGAAAAGCAAAGACAGCAACAAAGAAATACAAGCAGCATTTCAATCAGAAATACGGGATGAATCCTGGTTGGCACTTCAGATTTGGACATGTGAATTTTGGTGGGTTGAAACTACTGCACATGAAGGACATGGTGAAAGGATTGCCATTGATTGAAAAAACAAAAAGAATTTGCGAAGGATGTATTTTTGGCAAACAACACAGAAATACTTTTCCAGTCGGAAAGTCATATAGAGCTCGCACATCACTTGAAATTGTGCACTCTGATATTTGTGGACCGATGCAAACACCATCCATGGGAGGATGCACTTATCTTCTCACATTTATTGATGATTTCACAAGAAAAATGTGGTCATATTTTCTAGAACATAAATCTGATGCGTTTGGATGTTTTCAGCAGTTCAAGGCACTTGTGGACAAGCAGAGTGTTTACAGCATCAAGATCATAAGAACAGGCAGAGGTGGTGAGTATGCTTCAAATGATTTCTTAAACTTTTGTAAAAACATGGCATACACAGGCAATTCACTGCAAGGTATACACCGCAGCAAAATAGTATCGCAAAAAGGAAAAATAGAACCATTATGGAGATGGCACGCAGTATGTTGGCAGCCATGCATCTATCAAATGAATATTGGGCTAAGGCAGTGGAAACTGCAGTATACATCATGAATCGATGTCCGACGAAGAGTGTGAAGAAAAAAGTTCCGCGGGAAGCTTGGACAGGTATGAAACATAGTGTTTCACATTTAAAATATTTTGGTTGCGTTGCATACGCACATGTTCTAGATGAGCTGAGAAGGAAATTAGACAACAAAGGACAGAAATGTATTTTTATTGGATATTTTGAAGACACAAAAGAATACAAGTTGTATGATCCTGTCGCAAGAAAATTTATCATCAGTCGAGATGTTCAATTTGTAGAAAATGAAGCATGGGATGGAACTGTAGAGAAGAATGTTAAAATCGTCACATGTTGAACATGATGACATCACAGAGGATGTGGTTGAGACTCCACATGCGAATCAGAATGTCGCAGCTCCGTCTACTCCCAGGATAGCACGACATGTTTTAGCACAAGGTACTCCAACAAACACATCAAGAGCGTGCAAACTCCATCAAGTAGTTCGCGGAGTTCGACACCAACAACTCCGACAAAGACAAGAAGTCTATGCGAGATATATGAGACTGGTACACCCAATTCATTCTCAGTTTTTGCATTGTTTTCTCAAATTAATGATTCGCTAACATTTGAAGAAGCTATTGAAGATAAAGTTTGGGCACAAGCCATGGATGAAGAAATATAAAGCATTGAGAATAATCAAACATGGGAATTAATCGATGTTCCTATCGACAAGGATGTGATAAGCGTCAAATGGATTTATAAGACCAAGCAAGATGCTGATGGAAATGTGCAGAAGCACAAGGCAAGATTGGTAGCAAGAGGATTCACACAACAGCCTGGCATAGACTTCAATGAAACTTTTGCACCTGTAGCACGAATGGATACTGTCAGAACAGTTTTGGCCATCGCAACACAAAAGAAATGGCCTGTTTATCAAATGGATGTTAAGTCTGCATTTTTAAATGGTTATTTGGAGGAGGAAGTATATGTGGAGCAGCCACAAGGCTACGAAGTCCCGATCAAGGACCCAAAGTATACAGGTTGAAAAATGCACTCTATGGTTTGAAGCAAGCTCCTAGAGTTTGGTACAGTCGCATTGACTCTTACCTCATTCAGAATGGATTTCACAGAAATGAATGTGAGCCAACGTTGTACACAAAAATCAACAAGCAAGGTAATAAGCTAATTGTCTGTCTGTATGTAGATGATTTAATATTTACTAGTGATTTTGGCATAGAGGAATTTAGATCAGTCATGGAAAGTGAATTTGAAATGACTAATTTGGGGCTTATGAAGTATTTTCTGGTCATTGAAGTCCAACAGACTGAAAAGGGTATATTTATATCTCAGTCGAAGTATGCAAGTAATGTCTTGAACAGATTTAAGATGTTAAATTGCAAGATAGTTCCAACAACAGTGATAACAGGTTTGAAATTGAGTAAGGATGATGATGGATCCAATGTAAATCCTACGCTATTCAAAAGACTTGTTGGAAGCCTTATGTATCTTACAGTGACAAGGCCAGGCATCATGTATGGAGTCGGTTTAATCTCAAGATTCATGGAGTCACCAAAAGAATCTCATTGGCAAGCAAGTAACAGAATTATGAGGTACGTAAGTGGAACAAAATATTTTGGTATTCTGTTGTAAACCGCATAAAATTTCAAACTCATTGGCTACACTGACAGCGACAATGGAGGCAGCATAGATGACAAAAAAGCACATCTGGAAACACATTTCATTTAGGAACGGGTATTGTATCATTGGCTTCAAAGAAACAACTCATTGTAACTCTTTCTTCAGCAGAAGCAGAGTATGTCGCAACTACAAGCGCTACATGTCAACCCTCATACCTTTTGCATCCAATGCAAAGATGGAGAGAAGGTTCTTCTTTAGTCCTGGTACAAATAGAACATCTTTCATCTTCATAGACTTTCCAGAGTCTAGGTTATAAGAGGCTTCACCACTTCCTTTTATAGGATACTGGTAGTCATCCCCAAGTTTCACTTTGTGGGGTGACTCATGTTCAAATAGATTCATAAAGGATTCCTTGAATCCAGTCATATGCTTGGAAGCCCCACTATCTATAAGCCAATCATTGCTTCCTTGTGTAATAGTTCCTGTGAGGGCAGAAATCATAGCATACTCTTCATTGCTTGAAGAATCTTCACTTTCTTCTCTGGCCCTTTTCCTGGGAGGTTCATCATCCTCTGCAGTGTGAGCATGATGTCTTTTCTTGGTGTTCTTCTTGTGGGAGCTGCTTTTGTTCCTGGGACAATCTCTGGAATAGTGTCCCCTCTCATCACAAGTATAACATCGAATGTGAGAAAGATCATTCATGATCTTTCAAGTATAACATCAAATGTGAGAAAGATCTTTCAGGATGATGCACGGTATGATGATGATCAGTATGATCATGAGCATCAGGATGATGCTCCGTGCGAGGATGATCAAGTTGATTATGAGTATCAGGATGATACTTCGAGGCCGTGGATATGTGGCAGGTTGTGCAGTAGCATATAATAGCTCCCTGGGAGATCCGATAGATTGAGCAGTAAGCTCGTAATCAGTCCTGGGATGCTCTTTCGAGGTTTTGCGAGGTAGGCATGTAATCAGTCCTGAAGATCCGATAGGTTGTGCTAGGCACGTAAAAGTCCTGGGATGCTCTTTAGAGATCTTACAGGTCGCAAGATGCTCTTTTAAGGTTTTTCCTGTTCACATGTAATCAATCCTGGAGATCCGATAGGTTGTGCTAGTCACGTAAAAGTCCTGGGATGCTCTTTAAAGATCTTACAGGTCGCAAGATGCTCTTTTAAGGTTTTGTAAAGTTCACATGTAATCAGTCTTGGAGATTCGATAGGTTGAGCAGTAAGCTCGTAATCAGTCCTGGGATGCTCTTTAGAGATCTTGTCGGTTGTGCTAGGCACATAAAGGATCCTGAGATGCTCTTTAAAGGTTTTGTGAAGGCTGCATGTAATCAGTCCTGGGAGATCTTGCCCGTCGTTCTAAGGCACATAAAGGATCCTGGGATGCTCTTGTCAGGTTTTGCAGAGGCACATAATCAGTCCTGAGATTCCACCTCTATCAGGCCGCTCGCAGAGATGATGAAAACCTACAGGAGGCTAGGCCTACATCCAGCATGAAAAAGGGCTAGCTCTGTAGAACTTCCTATGACGAGAAGAATTGAGAGATAGCACCAGTGATCGAGATGACGAGTACAGCAGCAGTGACGATGATACTCTAGTGATCCACAGATGATGATCCAGTTCCAGTATTGAAGACTTGTGCCTATATATATGATACCTGTGTCAAGAGAATACCTTCCTAGTTAAGAGGGAGTGTTGATGTATCTATAACTTCAGAAGATATTCTCCTATGTATTACATTTGTACTTTATTGTATCCCCAACGGAGATGTATTATTCCTTTGATTGGAAGTGTCGTCATGTGTATTTTCAAGTGTCGCAAGTTATATTGTAAGTGTCGTAACTTATATTTGATGGGTTATTAGACCACCTCAGAGGGGTCGGCCCAGTATGGGTTAAAGGGTTATTAGACCACCCTAGTGGGGTCGGCCCAGTGACAAGTTGTAATGGGTTATTAGACTCTCCTAAAGGAGGTCGACCCAGTTAGAGTAAAAGGAAAGTAAAGGTAAAGTATAAATAGAGATGAGCACCTCTCTATTTATTCATTCACACACTCACTCATTTCGCATTAGTGAGAGAGAGGAGGAGTGCGCACAAGTGGAGGAGGATAAGTTGTTGGAGACATCTATCTTTTGGGTTTGATCTTTGCGATCTCTGTATTGGTGCTCATTCTATCTCTGAGGAAGTTGCGGGGTTTTTCACCTTCTTGGTTTTCCCCGGTGAAATACTTTGTGTCTCTTGTCTCTTATGTTTGATATGTTGTACATTTTGTTCTCTCAGTTAAGATCCTAGATCATATTGAATTAAATGATGAAAAACTAACAAACTCCAAAAATTTACCCCTCAAAAGTGACCTGCGAATTTTGGATCTGCAACTTCTGTCAAATTCTGGTTTTTTGGGTTTTCTGGTTTTTCTGGTTCAAAAGTCAAATTAGGGTTTGACTTTCCTGGAGATTCACTCAACCAAAAAGTTCGATCTTGGTCTCTAAATTTCGATTTTGCTGAGGAGAAAAATCCTATACTGAGAGCACTCCAAAATTCCACTTCTGTCAAAAGCCCTAATTTCTCGTAGCAGTGACAGGCCAAAAACTGAAAATGCTTAGAATCAAATTATGTTTTGACAGAAAGATGTGCCTTCCTTAGGAGAGTTAGCCTAGCCTCCTGCCTTTGATAATCTATGGAAAGAGACCCAAAAATTAAGAAGCCCTAGCTTTCGCAGCTGCACAGTGTCTTCTTCTCAGGTTAGCTCTGATGCCATGCTAGATTTTTATCAATTAATTCAATATGATCTAGGATCTTATCTTAGAGAACAACATGCATGGCATATCAAACATAAGAGACAATAGACACAAAGCATTTCACCGAGGAAACCATAAAGGAGAAAACCCCGCAACTTCCTCAGAGATAGAATGAGCAATAATACAAAACCCCAAAACAAGAAGATGGTCTCCAGCAGCTTCCTCCTCCTCCACTTGTGTGAACTTGTCTCTCTCTCACTTATGCGAATGAGTGAATGAGTGAAATATTCAAATGAGAGAGTCACACTCTCTATTTATACTTTACTTCACTTGCCTTTTACCCTAACTGGGCCGACTTCTCCTAGGAGAGTCTAATAACCCATTATACCCTAGCTCTGGGCTGACCCCACTAGGGGAGTCTAATAACCCACTCAAGTACAATGATAACCTTCTCGATCGGAGGAATGAAACCTCTTCGTCGGAAGTATAATGACAATATAAAATATACAAGTGAAATACATTCCGAAGTTACAAATACATCAACAACTATTACCAAAGACAAGGGAAGAATCCCTAGCATGAATGATATGATAAGGTGGATTCATTGGTGGTATGATTTCACTTTGACTTATTTATATTACCATGCTTAGAGCAGGTAGGTAGGTTACATAATCTCTTGCATAAGCATTTTGATGTGTCATTTTCTTTACCCATGCATTACATTTGTTGTGTTATTTTAATATATTTCATATTTGATTTGAACAAGGCAGGACAAATGTGTATGCCTCCGATGCAGTTGAATCCTTCGTTGTTTGAAGCATGTGTAGGTATACAAGTACCAGAAGATTCAAAGGTTCTCATGCATTTTTGGGAGAAGCGCATGTCTTGTAGTTGGAGCCAGTAGTTATGCCCCAGATTCTCTGCAGCACACCCTACCAAATCTGCTAGCTCCCCTCACATCCTATCCATGTGCCTTGGCTTGTGGGCCCATGCTATTCTTGGAACTGACTCCTTTGTCATGGAGCATTCTTTGTTGACTCATTTATTCATAGAGTTGACAATTTGCACATTTTTTAAGCAGGCTTGGTATTATTATATTCTAGAAATGTTCTCTTGACCTTGGGATGCCAAATTGGTTAGATATGGATCTAAAGGTGGCATAACAAAAAACCTATTATATTTATTTTTTGTCCATGTCATGAGGATGTTATGTTTTTGGATTTAGGGTTGTTATTCTTGATCATGTCATGAGGATGTTTTTTTTTGGAGTTAGGGTTGTTATTCTTGACCATGTCAAGTAATATTTTGTTATTTTCCTATGAGGAGGTTGTTGATCCCTCTTCCTATATAAAGAGATCCTCTCTCATTGTATTCTCATGATTTTGATAGCTTGAACTTGTGAATAAAAAGCTCTCATTGGAGAAAAACTTGATTGTTTCTTGGGTTTATGTGTTATGTGAGGATATTGGAGAAGAAAAAGAGGATATTAGGAGCTTTGAAGATCTCCCTTTGCTTCATTTGGATGCTCAACTTTGAGGTATACTTTGCATTGTATTTTATTTTTATTGTTGTAGGTTTCATTTGAAAGTTTAGCATGCATGTTAGCACTTGATTTTCATGCACTTATTTGGTTCTATAGCAAGGGATTTTAAGTATATTCCAAGTATATTGAGGATTCTACACCAGAATCCCCTTCCTTGAGCTCTGGAAGAGTGACTTAGCTATCTATTGTACCACCAGTTGTATGGGGTGTTACTCCTCATTTTTTCCATAGTAGGCTGGAGTTTTGATCAATCCTTTACATTGAGCATGGAGATTTTGCATGTATATTTCATGGTTGAGATCATTATATGAACATAGCTGGAGCATTTTTGTTGGGCAGAGCCTCAGAGCAATTGCCCATGTTATTGCCGAGCCACTTTTGTGGGTCCCCTGCTATATGTTTTTACACCTTTATATATGTGTTGTTATGCCTTGAGATGTATGGTCTTGGATATTGGTTTCCACTTGCCACAGTTCATAATGCCCATGATGTTCCTTGAACCTTCATCAATTCTAGTTATGTATCAGATGCATGCCTAAAGGGTGTTACTTATGGAACTTTATGATTTATATTGATTGAACAACTAACTATAGGCTCTGTTTTACACTTGTGATCTAGTGATCAATATGGTAAGTAGGATAATTGTGATGCATTACATCTAGTGGTAGTTCATGTTTTATATACATGTCTCTATTTGGCAAGGTCTCCAGATTATTGTGTGGATCACAACCTATCAACTGGCTCCATATATGAACATAACTAGAGCAATTTTGTTGGGCAGAGCCTCAGAGCAATTGCCCATGTTATTGCCGAGCCACTTTTGTGGGTCCCCTGCTATATGTTTTCACATCTTTATATATGTGTTGTTATGCCTTGAGATGTATGGTCTTGGATATTGGTTTCCACAATTCATATTTCCTATGATGTTCCTTAATCAATTCCAGTTGTGTATCGGATGCATGCCTAAAGGGTGCTACTTATGGAACTTTATGATTTATATTGATTGACCAACTAGATGTAGGCTCTGTTTTACACTTGTGATCTGGTGATGAGTATGGTGAATAGGATAATTGTGACGCATTACATCTAGTGGTAGTTCATGTTTTATATACATGTCTCTATTTGGCAAGGTCTCCAAAGTATTGTGTGGATGACAACCTATCACTTGGCTCCATATATATTGGTCTTAACTTTCTTCCATTCATCCACCCCTACTTATGAAAAATCCCATTGATATAGATTTGACTAAGTAACTCAAGGACCTTTCCCTATGTGACCTCTTTATTAGGATGGCCTCAATGTCTTCCCCTAGTGTCTCAGCTCTTATGTGTGTGACAAATCCTTTTGATGCCATTGATCTTTTCCTGCTTGTATGCCCTTGTGGATTGGGTGCGAGCAAAGGTTGGCCTAGTCACAAGAAGTGTATTGTGGCTTGGAACAAGTTTCCCCCATCCTTAAAATTGATTGGTGTCCGGAAGGGTAGGTACTCCTTGAATTAAAAGATTAAGCTTATTTGCTCTAAACAAGCATTATTGTGGCAACTCTGTTGCACCTATGGACGATGGTTGGCAACGGAGCTAAGGTCGTGTCATAACTGGTGCCCAGAAGGCAATCCAGGGCCAGTACCTTTCAATGATCAGTTAACTAAAGAATTGAAAATAAATAAATTGCTTCAATGAGATATCCAAAGAAATAAAGAAATGATTCAAATGAAAAAGTATCAAAAGTATCAAATGAAAGTGAAAGTGCAAAGTGCTAAATGTGAAGAGTGAAATAAAGGGGGTGCTTGTTAAGGTCAAAGGGGTACCTCCTAGCACATCATCCATTTGTGAGACACCCTGCTCCATAGTGTTTTCCAAACTAATGAATGTCACAGAGGCCCCCAATATCCCCTCCTCTCCAAGAGTCACTCAAGTCTTCCATTGATCAATATGTCACTTGACTAACCCTTTGACTTGTTGACCATCCATTCCACCTAAGAGGAATGGATGATCTATGCAATGCTTTGTGATGGCTAGTTAGATATTGATATGTGAATAAAACACTAACCGTTTACTTTACATTTTGTTATGTTCTTGTCCGATGATGAAAACTATACAAAGATTTAGTGAGGATCACTTGTGTAAGGTAGAGTCTTAGACTTAGTTGTCTTTCAATATGTCTCATATTTAAGTGACTTTTTATCCTCATTTAGACTTTGGATATGGTCCTTATATCAGCTTTCATCATTGTCAAACTTTAACCAAGTTTGACTTTTTCAATAGTTTGACTTGGTCAAACCCAGGTTTGACTGGGTCAACAAGACTAGCCAATAGTATGAGATATTCACATAGTCATTTGATCATGCTATATCCTTTTGAAGCCAATTGGACCCCTCCAAATATAATTTTTAGTTATATTGGATTAATTTTCCTAAGTTTCGACACATTAGCCTAAGTATTTATTTAATTATTTGGAGTAGCCAAATATATCATATTTCAAATTGGATTTTGGCATGGATTTGATCCATACTATGGTTTTGAGGCTCAAGGAATCCATCCGTGGCATCATATTTCAAAATTGACCAAAGCAACATTAAGATTAACGTGGAATTGTTAATGTAATAGCCTAAGGTTAAATTTTAAAAATGCCTAAGTTTAGCGAGATTTCAAATATTGGCATTTTGGAAAAAGTGGCAACTTGGGTCCTCATGAAATATTTTTCTTAACAATACCCAAGTCTCAAAATCTCCATCTGTCATCTCAAGTGGGGCCGTCATTCACTTCCTAAGGGTGAATTTATGAAAAGAATAAAAAAAAGCATGTAAATGGTGTTATAACTCAATTATAATGTAAAGGGGGACACCTTAGTGATATCCCCATGTCCCCTAGTCATTTCAGTCAACAATCAAGTCATTTCCTTGTAATTTCATGATGTTAAAAATGGGTTGTAAGAGGCAATCCCCCCCCTCCATAGTCATTTTTCAACAAATAAAAAAATGTAAATCTGAGATCAAATCTTAACTATTGATTTCTCTTGCTCATGTTTTAATCCCAACCCTTCATCCTTATGGGCTAGGTATTTTGCTCACCTCTTTTCTATAAAAGAGAGTGAGCTCTCCATTGTAAAGGAATTTTGGCCATTCTCAGCAGAAGAATAGAAACCAGATTTCTGTGTCTCAAATCTCTTGTAATTGGATGTGTTGTTGATGGATTTTGGCCCTTGAAATCCTATTCAAGTGTTTAGATTTTGATTCTATTTCTTTGGAGCAATATTTATGTGGTTTGCATGTAAGAGAAGAAGATCAAATTCACTCAAGGCGCCTTGGTGTTCTCAGTAAAGGGGGTTTCTCCCTAAAGAAATCGATTTGTTTGTTTTGTCTCCCGTTTCTTGCCGTCTCTCTTGTCGATTTGCATGCTATTTTCAGTTTATAATGTTGAATTTAACTTAGTCTTTGTGATTATCTTAAATCCACACTCATTAAGTTGAATTTATATGTTGTGGGTTGAAAAAATAAGGATTTCTAGTGCACCCCAGTCAATAGAGGAGTTTCTTCGGGTTAGGATCTATACAACTTGTTGCTAGGAAGAGTGGGACAACTTCACTAACCATTTGGACTTAGGTAAGGACTTCATGCTTGGTTTTAGATCTCTGAAAATCCACTACTCACTCTCTTACTACTATTTTTTATCTATTTGTGGTGGCATGATTGGTGTTTTGTTTGTCTTTTTATGGTTGTAGCTTTCTCTACTTTTCTTAGCCATGTTTTCATGTGAAAATCTTAAGTTAATGAATCCATTTCGCCCTAGGAATAGGCAATGGTAACTATTGTAATTTTCAGCCCTTTGGGTACTTCTAAAACCTCATGCATGCGTGTGTTTGCTTGTTTTTTTGTGTGTTTCAGATCTGATTTTTATTACAGCAAGACCATTTTTATGCTAGGATAATCCCCAACTTAAACCAACACCTAAATATTTCAAATAAGTTTCATTTCTTTGCTTGTTCAAGTCTAAATCATCTCAGATTTTATTAATATAGGAGCTGGAAATTTCTACCTAGCATCCTTTCTCCTTAGGCATTGTTTTTCTAATTATCTAGACTTGTTTAGTAATTTGTCTTGATTTCCTGCATAATTAAACTTTTAGGGAAGCCACCCAAGACCAGAGTCTAGTGACTATTTGTGTGCCTTAATGTATAAGTTGGATGTGTGTAGTGAACCAATCCGGTTCAGACTACACACATCCAAAATATTTGGAATATTATAAAGAAATCCATCTTGATAACATTATAATTGAATAAGAAGATATGAACATAAAAATATGAGATAAGATTACAATGTCATGATAGTGCCATACATATAGAAATCCTAAAGGCACTTTGTGGTGACCATTCACAAAGGAATGTGTCCCTTAGAAGAATTAATAATTATTTATTATTTATATGTTAATATGTTTATTATTCTTTAATATTATATGTATTGTGTTTATTACATTGCCTTCCTCTTCATAAATGCTTTGTCCTCAAAGCTCAGGATTCTAAGGCTCTCGAAAATCTAAACTCGAGATTAGATAAAATTGAAGCCAAGCTACAGGAAGGAAAAGAAGAATTAACAAAGAAAGTAAGAAATGAGGTCGCCAACGCTGTATCTTGGGAAATGAGTAAGGTGAGAGCAGAAATAGACACAAGCATGAAAGTAGGGTTTCAAGAAGGGTTTGAAAAAATCATGAAGTTCATCAGGGATAGGGAAGTCTCCATCAATATCGATTTGCCAAAAATAAACAAGCCAGATACAACTAATTTCTTCAAAGTAGAAATTCCACAAAACCATACAGATTACAATCACTTTTCAGGCCTTAACCCCAACCAACCGTACTCGAGTTCAATGCAACCAATGACTGGATATCCAATGAGGCCCAAGCTAGAGTTACCAAAGTTCGATGGGGAGACAAAACAAACCGTGGTTTGGATCAATAAGGCGAAAGAATTCTTTTGCATACATAAAATCCTATCCGATGACAAGAAGATAAAATATGCCTCAATGCAACTTGAAGGCCAAGCATATAACTAGTATATGTGGTGGAAGACTATGACAAAAAATGTGCTTCTACAACTGGAACACATTCAAAAATAATTTCTTTAAAAGATTTCAAGATGTGACTGAGAATTGTTTTTGGAAAAATCACCAAATTACAGCAAAAGGGGGATGTGGAGGAGTACACCTACAAATGGGAGGCCCTAGCAGCATAAGTACCAGTGTTAACGGACGATCAATGCCTTCAGACGTATGTAAATGGGATAAAACCATACATAAAAGCCGAGTTAGAATTACATAATATATTAAACTTGGATAAGGCTAAGCGTAAAGCAAAATTTATTGAAGAAAAGTTTAAAATGTCATGGCAAAAAAAAACCTTAACAAGGGTTATTTATGACAAAAAGAGACCCAATGTAGATATTACAGAGACAACTGGTCACCAGAACATCATTGCAATAATTCCCAATCATATGGATATCAAGGTGAAAAAGAATAAAAAACATCCATCAGTTCTCTCGACAATGATAGAAAAAAGAAGAACAACACTTGTTGTCGATGTGGTGAAAAATGGATCCCAGGTCATAAATGTATATCCATTCATAGATCTCACTGCAAATTATAGATGAGAAAGAAGTGCAAGTTTTTGCCGAAGAAGATTTTGATTTGGATACAAAATCACCCAAAGTATCAATAGTGGCAATCACATGCATCCAACAAACTTATAAAGAAAAAGGTTCAACAACACCTAATAAAGTTTCCACCCAAAAGAAAGAAATTCAGTTACTTGCAAAGAAATATATTCCGCCCCATTTGATAAATAGAAATAACATTAAAAATGAACAATGCTTATTCTAGGCGACAAAACCAAAAAAGTTAGGAACAAAAAGGTTACAACTTATAGGAACTATTAAGCATAAAGACATCACAATTCTAGTCGATTCTAGAAGTACACACAATTTGGTGGATATAAAAGGGAAAAAGAACTTAATCTTTTTGTATACCCTGTGAAGAATCTCACGGTATCGACTATTGATGAACGACATGTGGAAGAAGTAGGGAAATGCCATAAGGTTCTTTTACAGATACAAGACTTAAATCTACAGCTCAATTGTTATGCCTTACCACTCAAAGGAGTAGATGTAGTGTTAGGAGCTGAATGGCCAATGCAGTTAGGCACCTACGCTACCAACTTACAAGAATAGTATATGGAATTCAGATGGAAGGGAAGTAATTACATGTTGCATGGATTGAGAAGATCACTGCTCAAGCAAAAGGAATTACAACACAGAAGAGTTCCAAGTACATATCAAGATAAAGGAATCAATCCAGATCGCATATCTCAAGTCATCGCTTCAACACAAATCCAAAAAAACGATGATATCATCAAAATTAGCTTTGAGGACAAAGCTCCCCTTTAAAGAGGGTGGCAATGTTACGAACATAAAATAACAAATAATATAAATTAATAATCATTAATTAATAGTAATTAAAAATTAAATTAAGAGGACACGACTCCTCAATATAGGTGCCCAAACCATATATATAGCGGGCCATCGTTTTGTAAAATATCATTCATTCATCAATTATTTATTATTCTATATATATTCTTATATATTTTGGAGAATTTTTCTATCGATTAATAATGAACAGGGATTGTTCACTTCACTATTGTAATTTTCATCCCTTTGGATACTTCTAAAACCTCATGCATGCGTGTGTTTGCTTGTTGTTTTGTGTGTTTCAAATCTATTTTTTATTAAAACAAGCCATTTTTATGCTCGGATAATCCCCAACTTAAACCAACACCTCAATATTTCAAATAAGTTTCATTTTTTGTTTGTTCAAGTCTAAATCATCTCATATTTTATTAATATAGGAGCTGGAAATTTCTGCCTAGCATCCTTTCTCTTTACGCATTGTTTTTCTAATTATCTAGACTTGTTTAGTAAGTTGTCCTGATTTTCTGCATAGTTAAACTTTTGGGGCAACCACCCAATACCAATCTAGTGACTATTTGTGTGCCTTAAGATATAAGTTGACCTGTGATTTGCTCAAGCAAGAACAACACCCAACCTGAGACCTTAAATGGTTACAATCGATTACATACAAGTAGCAAAAGGCATCATTCTGGTTGGCATATCTATCTCTGTAGGTGTCTCTGTGTGTTAAATCCCATCATTTCTTGACTTCTTTGAGTTTTTGTGTCTTGTTTTCATTCAAGTAACCTATTCATTTACTCCCATTTATGTGTTGCTTGTTTGACTCTCTTAGGGGGTTATATTTCAATATTTGAATCAGATAGCTTTCCCCTAAAGTGAATCCCCCCAAGTACCATTTTTTCAAACTTGTTAAATCTCAAGGTGTCCCGTTTCATCTATAAATCGGTCCTATAACTACTATGAGAAATTTGGTTTCACTGGCAAGTATCCGAGAAATTTGGACTGGGGATACTTCCCATGATTAGTCTGGATTTGCTTTCAGTAGATACAGGAAACCGAAAGAGAGGGGACCCTGCCTAGTGTGACACTTTGGGGTAGGGTCCCAAGGTTCCACTAGTCTGGCGGTCATTATTCTAAGCTGACATAGAGACTGCTAAATCAAGTGACAACACTATTAAGAAGAAGAAATGATTGATTGAGCTCTTTAATCAATCCCTTCTTTTTGATCTACAAACACTTTACTTTCTTCCTTTAGACTCCATTCACCCAAACTTTCTAAGTAACTAAGGCACTAATCAACGCATTTATAAGCTACATAACCACTTCTTTAAATTTCATTTCATTTCAATTAAATTTATGAATGTTGATTTTGTTTCTTTTAAGTTTTCTAAGTAACTTAAAACAGAAATCCAATCCATGACATGTTTATTTTAGCAAGTTATCTTTGTTATTGAGCTAGATCAATAGTTAATTAATTTATGAAGCAATCTTAATTTTCAGAAATTTACTCAAGTTTAGCTTAGTAATTTTCACTCTTACCACAGAAACAAGCAGCACGTTTATTGTTGTTAATTACTTTGTTTTACACTTGTAAAATATTACTTAAAGTTAATTTCCAGCAATCTGATTTTTGGACATTTAACTTCTAATACAAGACTCTTGTTCTATTGGCAATACCAGCTCTACAACAAAAGCCTTGAGGTGGTTTATGTTGCATTTTACTTTTAGATTTTATGTGTATAATCCATTTTTATTAAACTTTAAGTTATGAAAAACAATTTTTTACTTCTCAATATTGTTTAAACTTATTTATTGCTGTTTAAGTTCATTTCAAATACATAACAACAATATAACAAATGTCTTTTGGGTTGTATTACATGGATTCACTTAAATACTTTACATAGCAATCTGAGACTTAATTTGCTTAATGTTTTGCTTACAATTTCATGCATCTATTGTTAAACAATCATTGAATTTAAGAAATTCTTCCATAATCAACTTTGTCTATAATCTCATGTCCATTTAAATACATCTTTAAAGTAAGAAAATCAAGGATAAAATCAGATCTGGTTTATAGCTGACTAATTCATGGTTAAATCTGATTTCATAATCTTCTTACTTGTTTTTACATGCTATAATAACATGGATGCTTTACTTGATTGATGAAATCTATTTGATGGGATATTGACATGTTCTTTGATTTCATGTTATGTTTCAACTTCATGGCTTTTTTGTTTGTTTAACCAAGTAAATCATTGTGAGAAATAATAATCTTCGTGAGTTGTGGTTAATCATATTGTGCATGAATTCTTGTTCTTGCAACTTAAATGCCATAGAAAACACTTTAACTCACTAATCTGAATCTACTCACAATCTTTCACAAGTAATTTAAAGAACCTCCAAATCACTTAATCAATCAAATAAACCTCAGTTACTTTAGGAATCCCACCTTAGTGTAGGATTATCTTTCCTCCTTAAAGTGAAGGGAAACTTTACTTAGGTGATAGTTGTAAATTTTCCATAGTTGCACTTGGCTAGAACCTATTAGGACACTTTTCCTTAGGGTGATAGTTTTTGTGGCAACATGAACAACCACAATAGATTTAGAATTTTTTGGTACTATCAACCTATGCTAACACACACAAATATTTAGTTGATGGTTCATGCAAATAACTAGGATTATGCTTACATTTTCTAACACATGGCTACTAGTTACATTTTTTCCTAAACTTGAACACATCTTCAAACATCTAAGGGATTGAATAATTTGTTGTTTTAACCATTAAAGTTCTCTTGCAATATTCATTTTGGGGGTTAACAAATAGCTTTGCAATTGCTTGTTTAAAATCTAGAATTTATCTTATAACTATGTTCTATTGGCAATACCAGCTTTAGAACAAGAGTTTGTATGGTTTAACTTCTACGGTTCAGGTTCTACTTGCAACTCTTTCAAAGCTTTAAATCAATTTTCATACATTTTACAATCATTTCTTGCTTTAGAGAATTTCTCCATTGTTGGTTATAAGAAAGCTCATCATAAGTCATAACAACAATGTTTTATCATAGATCTACAATTGCTTAATGGGATGCATTTCATTTTCTGATTAACATTAAGGTTCTCACTTAACAATTTGAATCTAATTCTTTTGTAACAAATTGCTTACTATTCACTTGACATATCACCTATCTTGCAAGCATTTGTTGCATTATTTACTTTGTTCATTTTAAATCATATCTTATTTTATATAAAAGAAAGTTAATTGACTCATGTATGGTGTAACTAATCTATTGTCAGATTGGTATTATGGTCTTCTTTAGTTTATAGAATCTATGAAATCTTTGCACATACAACACTTGGTTTAACTTTAGATTCCAGCACTTAATAGTCTTTCTTTTCTCAAAATCATAACACATTCATGGGCATTTTCACAATCTAAGTAATATACTTTATTACTAATCACTAGATACTTTGTTTTACGGAATCCCCCTCCAAGTCACTAAAGATAAGAGAAGTAATTGCTAAGGTGACCGTGGCATTACTTCCATAGTTGCACATAGCTACACTTTAGTGAAGACCTTGCACCTTAGGGTGTTAGCTTTTGTGGAAACACAACCATAGAATTTTTCCTTTCCTATCCAAAAAATCTAAATGATATAACAGTTATAATCCATTTTCAAATTTACATATCTATGTCAAAGATACATCCATTTACATACACCCATTATCAAACTTAGAGAATTGTTTGGGAATTCTCCCCTTGAGTTAGACTAGAGCTAACCTAAAAAGTGGAAGAGAGTTATTGAGGTGACAAATTGGATACCCTCTCTGAGTTTCCCTCAAGTCTTCACCTTGTGAATTAAGACTTTGAGACAATGGGTGAGTGTTTGAGTAGTAATAAATGGATGAGAAAGAGTGGGTTGATTTATTTGATGATACGATGTCTCATTACATAGGAGGAGAGATAAGTACATTACGTAACTCCTAAATAACCAACCATTAACCAATACATTAATGACTATGTTAAATGCCCCATTATTACATCACTTTCTTAGTGATCATTTATCATTTGTCTAAGTCCTAATACATTTAGTTTCTAAATATGAGCATTATCCTCCAACATCTCTTTGGTTTTCCCACAAAATTTTCTTTGTAAAGAAAAAGACACACACGGTCCTTGCCCATTAATCTATAGCTCCCAGAACTCACCATATCTATCATCATTCATATTGTGAAGAATGGTAAAGAATAATGGTATTTGTTAACCTCCAAAGGTTGTAGCCCACGTAAAGGCATTTTTAACCCAACACAACATAATAAATTAATCAATATGGAAGTAGAGTTAGTATATACTATAAATCATGATCATTGGTTCTAAGGTGAAGCTAAGGCTTATGACAATGCATGTATGAAAAGTAAAACAACCATTTCTTCTCATAGAGAAAAGTGATAAATGCAATCATACAAAATTATTTTATTCAAAAGGAAAAGTACAAACAGAATAATGATAATGCAATTATACCGAATTATTCTATTCAAAAGGAAAACTACAAAGACGATGTATCTAGATTCTTGATAACATTCAAAGTGTTACATATTTCGGTAGAAGAGATTGAATTATGCCAATGCATGTATCTTTTTGTGGGACTCCAAAATCATTGGTAATATGACATAATCTTATATCATATGTGAGAGTTAAGGCCATCTAAAATTATGGGTAAAACCCTACGAATTTTGAAATTTCTTTAAAATTGAAAAACTGTACAGTAAATGATAATGGGGAGAGAAGTTGTGATGTCGTGTGAAAGTGAAGCCTACTTGATCACTATTTATATTGGTCAAGTAGTCCTTGTGGAAGCCAACCCATTTATATACTATAAATCACCTTATGTGCAATTTATTGTGGACTTGCATCATATAGGCCTGTGACATGTGGGCCTCTTCCAAACCACTAAACTCAAGGTGGCCTACATTTCTTGCTAAAATACTCTTCGTATGATTTTAGTAGATCTTTTAGCATATTATAGATATAAAATGCCAGCTCTGTCCAGTCACTGTCCTAACTGTGGTTTTGCCACATGAAGCTTGATATGTCTTGGTGTCAAGAAATATAATGCCACAAGGTTTAAAGTAGAAGCAAGAGAATGACCGTGGAAAATAAGGTTTAAATAGGCACTAATCAAAGAAATAAATATTACATTCTAAAGCATCGACAATAGTATCATAAATAGAAAGGCACAGTAAAAGTACTATGGAGTGACAATTCAAGGCAAATTAAAGATGAAAGATATTTGAAATTGTATTCATAATTCAAAAGATAGAAAGGAACCTTTTTATGACAGACAAACTAGAAATGCGTTAAGCATAATGGTAACTTAGATATGGACAAACCTGAAAATATTAATAATGTAGTTTGAACATTTTACATGTGATGATTTTACCTGACTTAGGCTATAAACAGAAATGATGGATAAAGCTGAATAGAAATATTTATATGCAAGGTTTTTACCAGTGTAGAAACTTTAAATTTTAGATATAAAAATCTAGATTGTAAGCAGAGAACATAGTATCTAAAAGGTTGAATAAGGTTAATGTTCAAGACCTCAACGACTGATAAATGTCGCCTAATCAGCAGTAAATCCACCCATTGAAGAATGCAAAGCATAAATTAATGAGATAACATCTTACAAGCAATTTTTTCCATTCTCGCACTGCATTTGGACCCGCATATTTCTCAAGATCCTGACACAGAAAAAGCAGGAGCACTATATTTAAGAACCCTCCATACAGTGGAAACCTTTAACATCAACCAAAGCTTCTTTTGATAGAACTTTTTGTTCAAAAAAAGCCATTAACTCATAGTAAATCAATCCCCTAAACGTATTTAAATTTGAGCAAAGCTACTGTTGGAAAGGTCAAACACATAAAAAATGAAGCACTAGATCAGAAACAATGTTTCATAACATGTATTTGGAGATGATAGAATTGAACAAGATGGGAAAAGTTGATGCTTCCAGTTAACAATGGCAAATACTGCAAAATAAATGCAGCTAAGTGAAGTCCCATGGCCAGGATGAAGCTAAAAGCTAGCTGCAATATAGTAAGCATCAAGATATATGGCCAAAGAAAACTGATTTAATACTATGTTACATAGCTAAGTGATATCTTCCTATTCAACTAATCATTACAATAACATGGTGCTGAAGTTTGTTTTTGGCACACAATTGAATAGTAATAAGTTAATAACTGCTAGACCACCTTTTAAGGTTTGTTTGCACAATTATATGCCCAAACATTACCCTTCTATCCATGGCCCTGTTATCACATACATTGTAGTTGGAGCTACCATGATGCAGCGGACTGTATTTCTTTTCCAGTCAGTGCTAGTCCCAGATGTGTTGAGCATATTCTTTCATTGATCATCGGTGGTATAGCCACTCAGAACCATTTGCATTGATCAGCAGCAGTATCCCACGACATGACTTAGCCTTGGATGACCCATTGAGATACACTTGTTGTAGCCATGGTTCACTTAGCAGAGTAGCAGAGCACGCAGCTGGTACATTTCCCTTGCCCCATGAGCAGTCAGAGTTGGTTTCATGATGATCATCCGAGACAGATATATGGCCGGACAGGTATATGTGTGTATTTGGGTTCTACTAAACTGTCTTGCTCATCTTATTAACCTTAACTTGACATGGTAACTGATTTTGGGGATTATGTATGGTAGCGCTTTCATAGACTTGTTATTATGAGTTGATCTATGATTTTAAATGTCAAGACTTTTCTATATGCTCACTAGTATTGCCTACCTTATGCAGACTTAGCCTTGCCTTTGCTATGTATGGCATCACCTTTTCACTGTCTCTGTCCATCCAGTATCTCCCATCTTTTGGTTTGATCCTTGACTTGAGACTTTGACTTGTGAGATTAAGGAACTTTCCCCCACTTTGACCTCTGTATATGACAGACTCCGTGTTGTTTTGTGTCTCGGCTTTGAGTTGTGCGACAGAACTTGCCGAAGTTTTGACCCTTCTAGGCCGAAGGAACCCATCGATGTTGGGTCCCGAGCCTAGGTGAGTTGGGATTTTGAAGCCTTAACCTCTCTGGTCGGTTGCCCCCGATGTTTGGTCCTGATTGCGGATGATTCCCGCTAGTTGACCCCATGCTTCACTTCTGGGCCAAGAGTACCCACTGGTGTTGTGACATGAGCTAAAACTGGCTAGTTGCCCAAGTTGTGTCAAATAGACTTGAAGCAAGTGATCCTAGCATCATTACATGCATCAGTATATCTTTCTGTATGCAAAAAATGCAATTGAAATGAAATGCAAAGTCCCCTGGATGAAAGTTGCAGTTAGTTGTGCTTTTAAACACATGTGAAATCCGAAAGGTCATATATGAAATTGGCCAAATGAAAGCAGATGTATGTTTATTGAATATCTAAATGATTGCTAGCCTTAAATTTGATCTAATGATTATTCCCTGCGGAGCCTAAGGGATTGGATGTGGGATGGAACAAGGGACAACTAATTCTAAGTGTCCCCTAGAACCTCAGAATTACGGTTCACTGTGCACCTAGTACAGTGGTTCTAGAAAAGATCCTCACAAAGCTTGCATCAGGCTTGGATGTGAGTTGTAGGACACTTGTTAAAGTTGAAGGGACACTTCCCAATCAACTTATTCAATTTGTGAGACACCTCCTTCCCCTATTGTAATCTATCTTATGCATGTCATTGTGGATCCCCTATTGTCCTTTATCCTCCGAGAGATCACTATGTCAAAGTCAAAGGTCAATTCCCCTTGTCCTAGCCGTTGTTTCTTTCACCTCACCCATCATAGCGATTTGGTTAAGTTTGTAAGTGAGCATGTATAAAGGACTTCATGAAAAATCACTTATTTACTTTATTAATGTAAGTCTTATCTTTATTGGATCTATTGAATTATAACCATTATCATGTTACTTTTGTTATAGTTGGCTAATAAAATGAATAAGAGAGTTATCTTTCACCCCTCATGCATATTGGATTGATCAGATTGTAGTTCAGGCACCAAATTTGTTATTTTTGACTTGGTCAACACAGGTCCCGAGATGGATATGGTTACAGTTATTCTATTGTTATATTTTGATGACTTTGGAGGCCATTCAGACAATTCCAGTGCTCCAAAAATGCAAAATTTGGCTCAATACAATAATTGGGTGAATTTTTAATGAAATTGACCAACTACATGTGTTGCTTCAACTACATGATAAGCTAGGGGGTTTTATTGACTGACTACATGTGCTGCTTCTAGATCTCTAAATAATCAAATATAAGTAAGCAAGTCAAAGCCAATGAATGCTTACTCTACAGGCTCAAAGGCCTTTCTAAGCTAGATCAATACACAGTTTGTGATAATAAGAGCATAAAGGAAACTATACTAGATATACCTCAACCAAGATGCATGCATAAGAATGGACCAACAGCAGACATGTAGACCTCCAAAGCCTTTTGAAATATATTACTCAGAAAAATTCAAGCATTACAGGAGCAGAGGTTCTATGTTATCCTTCATATGCAAATGAGGATCCAAGACCTTGCTTTTATAGAGTTTGAGAGAAGGAGGGCGAATTGATGGAGAGGGGGGCGCATTCCTTGAAGAGGGGAAGCAAATATCAATCAAATCCTTAGTCTACTCCTTGATTGGTGTGGTTGAAGGTGATTAGGATGCCACCTAAGGGGGGTGCCCCACCTCCAACATTGGGATGATCTCCCATTCCATGGATGAGTGCGACCTCAAGAAAGTCGCCCAAGTGGAGGAGGGCACAACTCCCAAGAGAGAACACCTCACACCAACCCAATCCTTGATTGATTTGCTCCAATATTGATTGGAATATTCCTCAAATGCATTTGACAACTCAACTGGGCCTTCACTAGACTAAATTACACTGAAATAGGAATTTGATTTTCTCTCATATTTTTGTTTTTAATTAAATAATTCCTCAAAATTAATTTTGAGAGAATATTTATTTAATTGAATAATATTCACTTAGAACTTAGGAAAAGTGGGTTTAGGGGTTTTTTGGGTGCTCTAGGTTAGAAAACAAGCACCCCGTGCCAAAATTCACCTCCTAACCACACTTTTATCACTTTTTTTATTTTTTTAATTAAACTATTAAAAAGTCCCATTAAACGGGAAACATTATTTTTGTCTGAATAACTTGAAAATCCTAGGGGACCTAGTGCATGTCCATATGACTCAATACTGATGGCTAGCATGTGAAAAATACATAGAGACATAGGATTTAATAACCACCCTAGGTTCGACCACCATGGAAAATACTCCAGCTTTGGAGGTGTGAGTGAAAAACTCAGGAATTATACGCCACTGAAGCGCAACGCATAATTCCTAAGGAAAAAACACTCTAGAGTATTCCCTTGATAGCTAAACCTAAGGTAGGCCAAACCTTTTACAAAATTATCATGCTTAGACCAACTTATTACAATTCCCCCATGGGGGTCTGGACATGCAAATTTTACAAAGGGCCAAAAATTTGGCCTAATGAACTTTTGAACTCTGGCAATGAACAATGTAAGTTGTTCAAGTCTTCTGAGGTTCACAAGGAGTCCACCTAAGTGCAACTTAGTGGACAACATCTGGGTCCAACTGTGGGACGCGTGATTGGTATGATCTTTAGAGCTGGAAATCATGCGAGAATCTAGAATCTTCTGGTTTCTGCATGACACCAAAAGTGTATTAATCACATGTATATAAAAATAAGCCAAATGAAGCATTAGGTTGCATGATAATGTACAAAGCATAATATACATGCTATGATACAAAACTAGTATACAAAAGTACAATACAGAATAATGTACAAAAAGAAAAGGTATAGGGTTTAGAAAATCCCTGATACATGAATGCCATTTTAGGCATCAGATATTATCTCTTAAGCAAAGTTTCAAGAACTGACCATTAACTGGCAAGTTGAGTTGTTCTCAGTCCATATTGTTGATAAGGAAAGAATTGGCACCAGCCAAGTCATATATAATAAAAGGCCCCGTCTAGAGGCTATCAAGTTTCCCGTGCAAGCCCGGTTTCTCTCTTCTCTTATCCCAGAGTAACACCATGTCACCCTTTTGAAAAGCTCTCGGTCTGGAGGATTTGTCAAAAAAATTCTTTATTTTATCCTGATTTCTAATGCTTTTATCAACATCCTTCCTTCTGCTCTCATCCAACTCGACAATCTGATTGATTCTGTTCTGGATGGCGTCCCGATATGAACTGAAAGGCTGAAGCAACTAATATGATGGCAACTTAAGATGAATAGGAAATTGAACATCCATGCCATATACCAACTCAAATGGAGACTTCCCAGTAGAACTCTTCTTGGTAATGCGGTCAACCCATAATGCAAATTTTATTTTGTTATCCCATGACTTTTTGTTATCCCCAACAGTTTTCTTAATTATTGTCATTAAGTTCTTATTGTTGGATTGAGAAGGGCCATTACCTTGGGGAAAATAGTTTGATGAATGGGATAAGATAATGCTGTACTTGAAACAGAATGCTGAGAATTCTGCTAAGCTGAATGCTTTGGCATTATCAGTTGTTATTTTTGTGGGCACACCAAACCTTGTAATAATCTTGTCTTCAAGAAAAATCCGTGATCACAGTTTCGGTTGCCGCTTTGGTGGGAATTGCTTCCACCCACTTTGTGAAATAGTCGGTAGCAGTAAGGATCCATGAATAGCCATTGCTTGAGTTATCCTTAAACTGCCCGATGAAATAAATCCCCCACTACTAAAAAGGGGCTTGGACTATTACTGGTTTTAAAGGCAAAGCTGCTAGGTTTTGTTTTTCGACAAAAACTTGGCATTCTTGACAACTCCTAACATACTTATGTACATCTGAAAAAATACTTGGCCAGTAATAGCCTGCTCATGGGATTTTGTGGGATGTAGTTCTAGCTACATAGTGACCACCACAAAATACCAAGTGAAAATCAACCAAGATTTTTTTGGACTCTGGTTCATCGACACACCTACGTATCAATCCGTTTAGGTTTCTCCAGCCTAGTCCATCTTGGGTGATGCAATCCTTAGTGGCCCTCAACCTCAATGCTCATCTCTTATGTCCTAGTAGGTGATTTGGGCATGTGAGGTTAGTTAATGAGAAAATGATATTTGTATACCATTCACTCTGCTCTAAACATTAAAGCTCTGCCGACTTGTCTTGTTCTGACAAACTGTTCTGACACACCATTCCCAAGGCTTCCTCATTCCCTTCAGTTAACATCTTTGCAAGGCCTTGACCCTTAATGAATTTAGTAGGTCTAATTTCTAGGTCATATTCTTGGATTTTTTACACCCACTTCCCTCTTATCCCTAAGCAATATTGCTGGGATAATATGTCTTTCACTGCTGCATGTGGCACATAACCAATTCTCTTAGAATAACCGACATACGTTCTGAAATGTTTAAGGGATTTTATTAGTGCATATGCTTGCTTTTCCATTAGGGTATATTTTAAATCAGAGTTTTGTAATGCTCTACTAATGAATGCGATGGGTTGCTCGAAACCTTCATTGTTATTTTGTAGCAACACCCCCGCAATCGTGTCCTTTGATGCAAATGAGAAAATCTAGAAACCTTATGAATAATCGGGGCTGACTAAAACAGGTGCTCTAGCTATGTTGTCCTTGATGTACTTAAATGCATTTCTACCTTCATCCGTCCATATAAACTTAGCATCTTTCTTTAAGAGTTTCTATAATGGTTTCATTAATTCTGCTAAGTTCAGGATAAACCTCTATGAAGTTAATATGACCATTAAATCACTGGAGGGCTTTTAGATCTTTAGGCAATGGTACTCTCTTTATGGCCTCTACTCTTTCAATGTCCACTTTTCCTCCATCTTTAGTTATTATGTGGCCTAACAGTTTGCCTTCATCAATACCTAGTACTGATTTAGCTGGGTTGAGTGATATGCCAAACTTTCGACATTTCTCGAAAACTTGTTTTAAGTGTTTAACATGATTTGTGCTTTCCTTGGAAAAGACAGTCAAGTCATCCGGATATATTTCAATTACTTTCCCAACCAGCTCTTTAAAAGCGTAATCCATAGCACGCCGAAAAGTGGCTCCCACATTCGTTAAGCCAAAAGGCATTCTGATGTTTGCAAAAGTACCCCATGGGATTGTGAAGGTAGTCTTATGTCGATCCTCTTTGTTAATTAGCACTTGATTATATCCGGAGAATCCGTCCAACATGGACATTATGCCCGAACATGTTACTCTTTGGAGAAGAGTTTCCATGTTCGGCAATGGGTAGTTATCTTTTAGGCAGGATGTATTTAGATTTCTGAAATCGATGCAGATCCTGATTGAACCATTCTTCTTTCTAACTACCACCAAATTTGAGCACCAAGTCGAATGTCTTGTTGGCTGGATGATTCCCGCTGCCAACATCTTTTCTAACTCCCTTTTTACTATTGGTGCCATCTTTGGATTTATTTGTCTAAGTTTTTGTCGGAATGGCTTAACTTCTTTTAATTCTTGCTTTAATGGGATGGTATGTTGGAATACATCATCCCGATAGGCCTTAAGTTCATCATATGTGAATGCAAAAACACCCCTATACTCCCTTACCAAGTTAATTAACTCATTCTGTTCTTTTTCAGAAGTTCCTTTTCCAATTTTTATTAATTTTGTCTTTATCTATTCCGATATTTATTTCTATATATTCCCCAAGTTTGATCGTTTCCTTTTTATGCTTATACTGGTCCTACCGATCAAAACCATGTTCTAATGCTACAAAGCCTCTAGGGATAGGATTGAACTGATCATATTTTTTCTGATACTCTTTACCTTCCTCCTAGAGATACTCTTTACCTTCCTCCTAGAAGATGACCCGAAAAATCTGAAAATTCCTCTACATCGTGGATGAATCTCAAGATTTGTTCATCACTCTGAAAAACCTGCCAATGGTGTACATTATTCGGAACTGATGGTCTAAAATTTATCTCTAGTGTACCATTCCCATTTAACAGTTCTTCTGATGGCTGAAGTGTTGATGCTACTACTGCTAGTCTATCTGCCATGCAATTATGATCTCGAGGAATCTCAATAAGGTTTAATGCATCAAAGAATCCCATTATGTCCCATATTGCATTCCTATATCTTTTTAGTCTTTCACATTTGCATGCATACTTATTTTTTACTTGGAGAATTATTAAGTCTGAGTCTCCTTTTATACTTAGCAGTTTGATACCCATATCCTTAGCAATTTCCAATCCTAGAAGTAATGCCTCATACTCAGCCACATTATTAGTTGCCTCAAATTCTAACCTTTAAGCAAAATTGAAGGTTTTCCCACTAGGTGAAGTGATAACAACACCTACCCCTTTACCCGCTCTAGAATGTGCTCCATCAAAGTTCATCCTCCAGATCTCGTCAACTTTCTCATCTTTGATTTGTTCTTTTACAGGGGCTAGAAAGTTGGAGTAAATTGCATAGTTTCCATTATGATCATTGTTGTATACATATTCATTTGACAAGTTTTTGGATCTTCAACATGATATTTCTTAGCTCTTTCAGTATGCAATTTAACAAGAGAATCTTCTGATGCAGGTACCGTGGCCTAACTCCAATCCATTTAGATGGAGCCCCTTAGATCAGCATCCCACTTTCTCGAAAGAAGCATGCCCCACTTATCAAGTACATCAATCACTAGGATATCCATGGTGATGTGGATATCAGGGTACCTAGCTAATTTTACAGGTATATTCAGAATGATGCCAATCACATCAACTTGTTTGGAATCCATGGCACAAACATTCGAATATGGTCTAGTGATCTTCAGATTCAGTTTTTCCATAACTTTTCTGGTCATAATATTTGATGAGGCCCCAGAGTCCAACATACAGTTGTGTAGAAGAAGACCATTTATCATCAGTGATACATAAAAGGGCAGGTGATCTTCTTTACTTCAGTCCATGGTATGTAGAACTATTGGGGGGTCTTTCTCATCAGTTTTCTTTAGAAGAGGGGCTCTTACTTTAGGTTGTTCATGATTATCCTCTTTAGGAGGATCAATGACATTCATTAATGTTTCCCTTTGACAAGGGATCTTAATGGCCTCTATTGCAGGGATCAAGACTTTAGCAGATTCAAACCATTTACCTAAATCAATATCAACAAGAACAAAGTTAGGATTATGTGAAGTTATTACCTTTGGTATATATTGTTGTTTGGCTTTAGGGGCTCCAGCATAATCCCTCCTCTGATAGGTAAGTCCTTTTTATTTAGGCATTTCTTTAATCTGCTCCGTAGGAGGCATTTCACCATAAACTTTAGCTAGTTTATCTTTTTCTTGACTATGCTCTCTAGCTTGATTCCATGTTTCTTTAGAGAGGGGGTTAACATGTCCTTCTGTGTTGATGAACTCAAGCTTGCTTGTAAAAACATCACTACTGCTACTTCCCAGATACTCGTGTTCTAAGGCTTGACAGGCTACATAGCATGTAGATTCTTCATGTAATGCATCACAAGGTCTACAATATGGAGGAACTTCTTCAACCATATTGGCAATTTCAAGCTGATGGGGCATTCTATCATCTTGAGGAGTTCCTTTCTTCTACCACTTATTCTTTGGAGGAAAGGTCTTTTGATTTGCATATGATCTTTCTACGGAAACCACTTTGTTCTGCATCGTTTTAAGCCGAGTGACATAGTTGGCTTCCATTACCTCCATACATTCACTCATATCCTTCATCTTTTTCTCATAAGACTCTTGCATTTGATTCATGGGTGCCTTATCCTTAAGTTCATGATGCTTAACAATAGCCCTTGTGAACCTAGGGATGCTTGATTTACCCGATGACTGCATATTAAGATCAATTTTTACGGCTAAGTCTTGGGAAGCTTTTAGAGTTCCTGGTTCTTTATCCATTAACATGAATCTGATTTCTCCACTTAATGCCTCCATATAGTAAACTAAAATAGATTTATCAGTGGGCTTGAAGTCGACATGAAAACTGACAACCAAATCTCTGAATTTTTTATTGAACTCTTCCATTGTTTCATTTTCATTTCTTTGGATAGAGTGGAGGGAATTCAATAGGTGGTGTGGCTCTTTCTTTTCTCCCCACCTTTCTAGGAAACCTTTGGTCAAGGCCTCATAAGAGTCATAGGTATTCTCAACCAATCCTATGAACCGCTCAGATGCATCATCTTCTAATGATAAGGAAAAAAGCTTCATGTAGAAATCATCATGTTGTTGGGCAGGGGTTCGTCACTGTTGCTGCCTAATACACACCTAGGGGGAACGCGGCAAGAAACCTTTAAGCCGCTCGGTGTGTCCTTGGGGGCAAGTGAGAGTCAAGTGTTGTCACCTGATTACTCGACTCCTCCGTCTAGGCTTACTTCTAGCGAAGCCAAGGGGGGTGGTCCCTATGAAAAGTAAACTAAGGCTTCTAATCTATAACAAAGAAAAAGTCTGTTCTAGGAGTTAAAAGATGACGAGATGATAAAATTAACAACTAAGCACTGCTTGCAAATTAAATCAATTGATTAACCTTGTTGTCCGCCGAGATGCACACCAGCAGCAGAAATCTTCCGAAAGTTGTTCCCTCACTACGAGTGGGGAAGGTGTGGCCTTGGGGGCAAGGAATGAGCCAGGGACTGTCACCTGAATCCCAGCTCCTCCGTTTAGGCTAACTCCTAACGAAGCCAAGGGGGGTAGTCCCTACAAAGAGTTTGACTATGGCTCAATGTGCTTTTAAATGTGTGGTGATGCAGATGGGTGTTGTTTAGGAGTTTTTAGAATAATGAAAGACACAATGATACTTTGAATAAGACACAAGATAAATGAGCAATCCACGTTGCAATTTAAGATACAAGATACACTGATTCACAACCACTTTAAAAATCTTTAAATATAAGTCACTCACGTATGGAAATTAACACAAGTACTCCAGATAGATAATAAGCAAATAAAATATGAGATCAAGGACCAGTGCCTTATGGAGTCAAAGAATTGCTTGAGTGCTTGGGTTGCTTGATACAAGTGTTCGAGAGATAAGTTCGTGAGATCGTTTTGCAAATTATCTTGGTTTATTGAAAGTTTTAATGGTCTTGATTATTAGGATAAGATCAACAAGGTAAGCAAAGAGACCAGAAAGTTATGAACTGGATCTAAGAAAGTGGAATTGATCTGGTGGGTTCCTGTTATCACACCATAGTAGCAGGGCTACTATTCTTGTACAGCAGATATCTGCACATTCCAGAGCTTCTTTTATTCCAGAGCATGGCTATATATATTTTGGATCACCCATGATCAGAGCAGTACATTTTTCAAATTTTATGACCTTGTGTCAAGGCTGAGCCTTGAGAGTTCAGATTTGATGATTGATGTGACCACTTATCCCATTACAGTTTCAGTTCAGTGCCTAGAGATATATTACAGCGGTGTTTCAGATGATGCATGATGATGATTATTATGATGATGTTGTATGATCTATGGATATGTTCTCACTGACTGTGGATTATTATCTTGTTGATTTAGTCATGATCATGGCATGTGCTTGGTATATTATTCCTGATGTGGCAAACTATTTTAAAATGAACTGTAAATCATAAATTGGACAATTGCTTGCACTTTTAGGTCATTTAACAAAACTTACTGGTATTTCACCTTACATAGACATGGTCTTTCCCCGACACCAGTTGTCTGCTAGTGTAGGCTCCATATTCACTTGTCTCCATCCATACATGACCTTCCTGTTCGACTTTAAACCCTGATTTGTCTCATTTGACTTTCTGATACTGAGGACTTCCCCATTTTTCTACCTCTGTGTTTGGACCGCATCCCTGTTATTCAGTGTCTCGGCTCTGAGTTGATGACAGAACTTGCCTTTGGTGAGTTGGATTGTAGGCCTAAATCATTCTGGTCGGTTGTCCCGATGTTTGGCATTGGCTCGAACTCCCCCTAGTCACTTGAGATGTTGTTGGCTGAAACTGAAAGCTCATGTTCTACCTATGGAAACTTGAAAAATTCGCCCATGGAAACAAAAAAGGGCAAGAGCAATGAAAAGCTAAAAATACTCCTCGAAGAGTATAAGAAAGGTCCAAAAAGCAATAGTTCTTAAAAGCTATATCTAAACAATTGCTGACCTTATAAATATGTGAAAAACATGCCCTGGATGCAAGCTGCAACTAGTTGTGCTTCTCAGCACATCTGAAATCCGAAGGGTTATGTAGGCCAAAAAGGCCATGGAAATAAAATTGAATGATCCTAATGAACCTGGATCAACTTGATGTAGACATGATGCCTAAGTTGAATAAGCACTCTCTAAACAGCTTATCCATTTGTGAGACACAGCCATCCCCCGTGTTCTTTTTTTTCCAGCACAGAGTTTGTAGCTTCCCCCTTCTCCCAGTCCAAAGTATTTTTGATTTAAGTTAGACAAGTCAAACCCTTGGCCCAACCTTGCTCCTAGCCTTCATCCTTCACTAGCAGTTTGACCATGTCCAATGGGTGAGTTTGTCATTTGAACTATTGTGCAAGTAATTTTATATAACAACAGAATATGTTAACTTGATTAATGCCACTGAATGGAATTTATACTTTGAGCTTAGCTGTGGGAATGATTAGAAGCATTGTCTTAGTCTACTGATGTGATTTATCCTTGATTATATATTCTTGGGATCCGTGATGATGTGGACCATGTATGGATGATTATTGAGGATGATTTATGGGCCCACATGTTTGATGATGATATCATATGATGGACATATGATGCAGATGATGTTTGATCCAGTTCAGCAGGTTTATTATTACTTCAGATCAGCAGATTATACATTGTCCATATATGGTGGACCCTACAGCAGGCCCATTAGGGCAACCCAGGGTGTATGAGTACTCATTCCTAGTGGATTTGGGTCTTCTGGATCCATTGAGACACTTATCTTTCATATCCGGGCACTTCTGACAGTGATTGATGCAGTTTTACACTTGTTGACCAGATTTGGGGCTGATTTCCCAGCCTGAGCAGCAGGGGCCCCGAGAGGCCAGTTCACCTAGGGCGCTGATGATGGAGGGGGTGGTCCAGCCACTTGTTATTACCATTTATCCCCCCTCCCGGAGAGCCTGGTGGGCTCAGATGGACAGCGCTAGCACCCTAGGGGGAAGTTTTGGCACTTTTACAGTTCCCGAGGCAGTTAAAAAATGGGATAAAGTGGTCACTGAAGAAATCGATTTGGGCAATTGAGGCAAGGTTTTGGCATTTGGTTTTCACAGAGGTCTTCCAGGATGGCATCACTACCTTCCAGTCAGTTTTCACCATGTGGGTATGCCCGGATTGATCACAGGAGGAGATTTACTGCTTGACTGTCATGGATTCTGAGGACAGTTTTGGTCATTTTTATTATATTGGACATATTTTATTATTTTTATTGTGCCTTGGGGATGAGCTAGTAAGGATTAAAACCTCCTAGCCCCACCATGAGCTTATATTGTTATGTCCTAGTCACCATGAGGTGGATTTTGATGCTTATAGTTTCTCTTGTGGATGACGTCACCCCTCATTGTACCTTTTTAGTGGGGGCGCTATCATTATGTGGGTGATCCATGTGATATATGGTTATGATTTATTGTTAGCCATTGATTAGATCTTGAGATCTTTTAATCTTAGCCACTCATGTAAAAAGTGGTTATGATTGTACTCTCTCCCATTCTATTTAAGGAGGGAGCCTCTCATTGTAAAAATTCATCTAGAGATTTTTGGCTCTTGGCTCTTGGAATAAAATTTCTATCTTTTGGAGTACATGCTTGGATTGGAGTGGATGTTGGTTGTTTCGATTGTAAATGCTATTGTCCATTGCACTGGAGGATCTATTGTAGCTATATTGCATATTTGCCATATTTTATTTGCAGGTTAAGAGGGCAATTTTGGACAAGGGCGAATTGGTGGGGAGGCTTGCCCTTCAATCTTGGAAGAAGTCGTTTTGGTTTGACAGGGAGTAGTTTTGCCTTTGTGTCAACTATTCTATGTTTCTCTCTCTCTCTTGCTTGTATCTACCTTCAATTTGTTAAACTAATTGATGCTTTGCTCCTTGGCTTGACAGGTTAGAAGGAATCACATGTGGCTTGGAAAAATCGATTTGGCAAGAGGGCTTCAACAATTCTCCATTTGATCTTTGGCAAAGTAATCCTCGTCTCAACTAGCATTCATCTCTTCATCCAGGTATGTTCCAAGAGGTATGATCTTCTCTTCCTTGAATCTTCCATAATTTCTAGATCACAAAAACCCATAAATAAATTAAAACCCTTGTTTTTGGTATTTTGTAGATCTACTTAGATCTAGCCTTGCAATTGAAAAGATATTAAAAACCCACCTCTATAGGATCCACCCCTAGTTGGATCTATAGTTTGGTGGTGATTGGCTAAGAATTGACACACTTTTCAATGCAAAAAGCCTTCTTGAACCTAAATCGATTTTCCTAAGAGAAGCTTGTTGGGTTAGATCTAGCACATGGGTAGGTGAGATCCCACTTGATTTGACATCTAGACACTTGATAACCTATACCCATATCTTTACTTTGGTGAAAACTACCTTGTGGACATCTCTCCATGTTTTAAGGGGTTGAAACCCCCTTTTGACCTTCTTGGCATCTTAAAACTTAGATCTACTAAGATCTAGCCATTGGATTCACTTGAAACTTTGAAGGAACATAGATCGGGGTACTAACATCCCGGATCTACATTTTGGTGGCCATTGGACTTGATTTGGTCCACCAAAACCCATTTTTGACCCTCCTTGAGCAAATCGCACCCCCTTGATTTTTTGAGTTGGTCCACTTCTAGGAAGTGGGTGTTGGAGATTTTTGTGGATTTGGAATGCCCATGCCTTGAAACCTAGGTCTATACTGTCCTTTCGTCAAGATCCGCCTTGGGGATTGCATTCCTTGTTTTAAGGGATTGTAGTCCACTTTTGGTCATCATTTAAAAAACTAGATCTAGTAAGATCCAACCATTGGATCTCATTCAACCCACTTGACTTGGCTTCTAGGTGTCCCGATCTACACTTTGACATACCTTTTGACTCCATTAGCCCCTCCAACAAGGCACTAGTCCTTCTCCAAGCAAGGCGCACTTCTTGGGATTTGTGTCAAACCCTAGATCTAACACATGGGTACTCCTAAAACCAACTTCAACTTATAGATCTAGCCTATACCTAACCTATAGTACCAACCTCATACCTAACTTCACCTTGTGGGTCCACCTAGAAACATTTCACACTTCCCAAGAAACTAGACCCACTTGTGCAAACACATGGTACTATACCAAGTAATCATACCCCATCATGTGGCCTAAACCATACATAGGTTGAAACACTGACTATCCATTACACCACCATCAACCATCTCTTAACTCTTAGGTCCACTTAACCTTGCATTGGTTTCCGTAACTCATCATTTACCTACCCTTAGAAACCTTTGTTTGGGTCCAATCAACTGTGATTGGGGTATAGGGTCTCCCCCTTGGTCTAGTTACACCTTGACCTAAAGCGAAGAGTGCCTCGGTTGACGTGACTCCCGCATTGCATTGGGAACCGTGGCATCTCTTGGGTCACCTCTTTAGTTGCCTATCTCCTCTACCGTCCCGGATGGGATACTTCTAGGGGCAACTACAAGTTGTGTGATAACATTTTTGGCGCCGTTGCCGGGGAGGTAGAGGCCTACCTTGGTTCAACACACCTTTGTGTCTCACTCTCTCCCTGCACTTTAAACGACATACATCTTGGTAGAAGAGTTTAAAAATCTACCTGGCGACTCCAATTCGTGACTCCGCTAAGGATCGACCCCATTCCCATCTTTCAATTTTGTAACTTGTAAATCATAAATGAATTCAGACATTTTCTTTCAAATGACAAGGTGTATGAATGAAATATATGAGAATCTATCTCGCTATAGAGGGCAGTTGGAAGAAAGTAATGAAGGTCAGTCAACATATCAATATGGGAGTGATTATGTACATAATTCTTATGACTCTCATCATTCTTTTCATTCTTCAAGTAAAGATATTAACCCAATTAATTCAAACAAAAGTCAAGTTCAACCAAGGCCTTGCAACCAAAGCATTCGGTCAAATGACTCTAGCATTCCAGTTAGACATCCAAAACTAATCCCTAGTAGAATGGCCAAAGTTATTAGAAATCCACCTAAGCCATCTGCTTTTGACTTTTCTGAAATTCATGGGGCACCTCATCTTATGCCAAATAATTACTCTGAATGGTTGCCTCGTTTCTATGGAAATTATTTTGAGTCAATTGAAAATCATTTACAAAGATTTTGGGATTATATGGAAGTTAGGGGTGCTGATGATGAAGATGTTTATATGCGGGCCCTGGGTGAGACACTAGGTGGAAATGCCGGTTTATGGTTTGATAATTTAGCCCCAGGATCCATCACTGGATATGATATGTTTGTTGGGTTATTAAAGAATAAATGGGGTAGTAATATTGAAGAATCCTTAACAGAGACATCAAGCAATAACTGTGTTGTTGAGGATCAAGTTGACAAGGACCATGATAGTAATAATGACACTTCAAATCAGTCCTTGAGTAGCCCCCCTTTTGACCTTGAAGAAATTTCTGATTCTGTGGATCCTTCAGAAAAAGAACTCCTTAATCATTCTATCATTAACAATCCTTTAATTTCTCATCACCTTTTTGAAGAAGAAGAAAGTGGGGACATTGACCAAGATCCATTAGTGGTGGTTTCACATGATCATGGTGCAAATAATCAAGATATTCTAAATAAATTTGTTAATTTTATCCCTGATCAATTTAATGACAATGATCAAGTATCCTCTTGTGATTTTAATGATGAATCAATAAAAGGAGAGGATGAGCCAGTAGATCACACTAGATGCTCTAATCTTTGTTCCACTTCTTATAAGGAGTCTTTAAATTTTCGTTTTTCTGTCCTTAGTCGAGATAGCTTTTTCTTAGAGTTAGAATCTTGTCCTCAACTTAGATTTAATCAAAAGTTGGAAGTCATTCCTAGTGCTATTTTGAAAGGCCTTTCATTTTGTCAAATTCCAAGGCCAAATTTTTCTATCCATCTGGGAGAAATTGCTTCCACCCTCCCTACCCATCTTTTCCAATCTTTTTGGGGTTGGTGGCCTAGTCAATCTTTTGCTTTTGAAATTTTCAACGGAAAGTATAAGCATGATTATATGTTTGGAGAAAAGCCACTTCGTTTCCCTTTTCAGTCACTTTTGAACCATAATGCTTGTTGTCAAGTTATTAATCATTCTTGGTGGCTAGAAAAGGTGTTTAAAGATCAATTCCATCTTTTCTCCATTTTTGAGCATCAAGTGGGTTTGACTTTCATCTTTCGTCTTCTAAGCTTTAATTTGTCCCCACTGGGTTTCTGTTTAATCATCAATCCCAAAGAGAATCAAATTGAATATGTGAGAGAAGCAAATGAAGAAGTTAATTTGTGTGAAAATGAACCAAATCACATGTCTTATGTCCTCCCTCCATCCATCTCTGAGTTCAACTTGCATAAATTTTATGATCCTATAAATTCATGGATAGAGGATGTTTGCATTAATCACTTTTCTCTTTGGCATGATTTCATTTTGCTCCATTCAAACCCTTCTTCAATTTCTAAACAAGTCGGGAAGATTGTGCTCTCAATTTCATTAATCTTTAAACCAATCTTGACTTGTTTTATCAACAAAAATCAAAGAAGAATCATTAATTTGTTTGATGAATGGTTGCATTGGATTTATGATTTTACCTAACATTCATGCTAACTGATTAGAGTAGGTTAGGTAGCTTCTGAATAAGCTCACTTGAGCAGTAGGATTTGTGTGATTTTTCTTTTTCTGTGTGCCGAGTATTGTCCCGTTTTCTTGTTTCTGCCTGAGTTGAGTCTTGCTCCTTCCTAAGCTCGTCTCTTCTCCTGCATACATTTTTAAGAAATTATAGTTAGCATTTCTATTGTTGGCTGCCTGTGCAAGTTGAGATGGCCTGATTTAAGAAGTTACTCTTTTTCTTCCTGCACAGTGAATAAAAATGATAATAATATATGCCATGTTAGTTTATATTTTGACGCATTTTCAGTTTATGCTTTAAGATTAGTTTTCAGTTTTATTTTATATTTGTCCCATACATGCTCCATGATGGTATTCTAGTGTTTATGAGAGCAGGAACAGGTGCAAGATAAAAGCTGAAAGCAAGGATGGTGCAGTGCTGGATTGAAGCAGAGCAATTCGAGACCAGAGATTCTGAGGTTCTCAAGCGCTCTCTCCCTTAGAGCACTTGTCCCAGCTGGAGCCAGATGTTATCACACCATAGTAGCAGGGCTACTATTCTTGTACAGCAGATATCTGCACATTCCAGAGCTTCTTTTATTCCAGAGCATGGCTATATATATTTTGGATCACCCATGATCAGAGCAGTACATTTTTCAGATTTTATGACCTTGTGTCAAGGCTGAGCCTTGAGAGTTCAGATTTGATGACTGATGTGACCACTTATCCCATTACAGTTTCAGTTCAGTGCCTAGAGATATATTACAGCGGTGTTTCAGATGATGCATGATGATGATTATTATGATGATGTTGTATGATCTATGGATATGTTCTCACTGACTGTGGATTATTATCTTGTTGATTTAGTCATGATCATGGCATGTGCTTGGTATATTATTCCTGATGTGGCAAACTATTTTAAAATGAACTGTAAATCATAAATTGGACAATTGCTTGCACTTTTAGGTCATTTAACAAAACTTACTGGTATTTCACCTTACATAGACATGGTCTTTCCCCGACACCAGTTGTCTGCTAGTGTAGGCTCCATATTCACTTGTCTCCATCCATACATGACCTTCCTGTTTGACTTTAAACCCTGACTTGTCTCATTTGACTTTCTGATACTGAGGACTTCCCCATTTTTCTACCTCTGTGTTTGGACCGCATCCCTGTTATTCAGTGTCTCGGCTTTGAGTTGATGACAGAACTTGCCTTTGGTGAGTTGGATTGTAGGCCTAAATCATTCTGGTCGGTTGTCCCGATGTTTGGCATTGGCTCGAACTCCCCCTAGTCACTTGAGATGTTGTTGGCTGAAACTGAAAGCTCATGTTCTATCTATGGAAACTTGAAAAATTCGCCCATGGAAACAAAAAAGGGCAAGAGCAATGAAAAGCTAAAAATACTCCTCGAAGAGTATAAGAAAGGTCCAAAAAGCAATAGTTCTTAAAAGCTATATCTAAACAATTGCTGACCTTATAAATATGTGAAAAACATGCCCTGGATGCAAGCTGCAACTAGTTGTGCTTCTCAGCACATCTGAAATCCGAAGGGTTATGTAGGCCAAAAAGGCCATGGAAATAAAATTGAATGATCCTAATGAACCTGGATCAACTTGATGTAGACATGATGCCTAAGTTGAATAAGCACTCTCTAAACAGCTTATCCATTTGTGAGACACAGCCATCCCCCATGTTCTTTTTTTTCCAGCACAGAGTTTGTAGCTTCCCCCTTCTCCCAGTCCAAAGTATTTTTGAGTTAAGCTAGACAAGTCAAACCCTTGGCCCAACCTTGCTCCTAGCCTTCATCCTTCACTAGCAGTTTGACCATGTCCAATGGGTGAGTTTGTCATTTGAACTATTGTGCAAGTAATTTTATATAACAACAGAATATGTTAACTTGATTAATGCCACTGAATGGAATTTATACTTTGAGCTTAGCTGTGGGAATGATTAGAAGCATTGTCTTAGTCTACTGATGTGATTTATCCTTGATTATATATTCTTGGGATCCGTGATGATGTGGACCATGTATGGATGATTATTGATGATGATTTATGGGCCCACATGTTTGATGATGATATCATATGATGGACATATAATGCAGATGATGTTTGATCCAGTTCAGCAGGTTTATTATTACTTCAGATCAGCAGATTATACATTGTCCATATATGGTGGACCCTACAGCAGGCCCATTAGGGAAACCCAGGGTGTATGAGTACTCATTCCTAGTGGATTTGGGTCTTCTGGATCCATTGAGACACTTATCTTTCAGTTCCGGGCACTTCTGACAGTGATTGATGCAGTTTTACACTTGTTGACTAGATTTGGGGCTGATTTCCCAGCCTGAGCAGCAGGGGCCCCGAGAGGCCAGTTCACCTAGGGCGCTGATGATGGAGGGGGTGGTCCAGCCACTTGTTATTACAATTTATCCCCCCTCCTGGAGAGCCTGGTGGGCTCAGATGGACAGCGCTAGCACCCTAGGGGGCAGTTTTGGCACTTTTACAGTTCCCGAGGCAGTTAAAAAATGGGATAAAGTGGTCACTGAAGAAATCGATTTGGGCAATTGAGGCAAGGTTTTGGCATTTGGTTTTCACAGAGGTCTTCCAGGATGGCATCACTACCTTCCAGTCAGTTTTCACCATGTGGGTATGCCCGGATTGATCACAGGAGGAGATTTACTGCTTGACTGTCATGGATTCTGAGGACAGTTTTGGTCATTTTTATTATATTGGACATATTTTATTATTTTTATTGTGCCTTGGGGATGAGCTAGTAAGGATTAAAACCTCCTAGCCCCACCATGAGCTTATATTGTTATGTCCTAGTCACCATGAGGTGGATTTTGATGCTTATAGTTTCTCTTGTGGATGACGTCACCCCTCATTGTACCTTTTTAGTGGGGGCGCTATCATTATGTGGGTGATCCATGTGATATATGGTTATGATTTATTGTTAGCCATTGATTAGATCTTGAGATCTTTTAATCTTAGCCACTCATGTAAAAAGTGGTTATGATTGTACTCTCTCCCATTCTATTTAAGGAGGGAGCCTCTCATTGTAAAAATTCATCTAGAGATTTTTGGCTCTTGGCTCTTGGAATAAAATTTCTATCTTTTGGAGTACATGCTTGGATTGGAGTGGATGTTGGTTGTTTCGATTGTAAATGCTATTGTCCATTGCACTGGAGGATTTATTGTAGCTATCTTGCATATTTGCCATATTTTATTTGCAGGTTAAGAGGGCGATTTTGGACAAGGGCGAATTGGTGGGGAGGCTTGCCCTTCAATCTTGGAAGAAGTCGTTTTGGTTTGACAGGGAGTAGTTTTGCCTTTGTGTCAACTATTCTATGTTTCTCTCTCTCTCTTGCTTGTATCTACCTTCAATTTGTTAAACTAATTGATGCTTTGCTCCTTGGCTTGACAGGTTAGAAGGAATCACATGTGGCTTGGAAAAATCGATTTGGCAAGAGGGCTTCAACAATTCTCCATTTGATCTTTGGCAAAGTAATCCTCGTCTCAACTAGCATTCATCTCTTCATCCAGGTATGTTCCAAGAGGTATGATCTTCTCTTCCTTGAATCTTCCATAATTTCTAGATCACAAAAACCCTAAATAAATTAAAACCCTTGTTTTTGGTATTTTGTAGATCTACTTAGATCTAGCCTTGCAATTGAAAAGATATTAAAAACCCACCTCTATAGGATCCACCCCTAGTTGGATCTATAGTTTGGTGGTGATTGGCTAAGAATTGACACACTTTTCAATGCAAAAAGCCTTCTTGAACCTAAATCGATTTTCCTAAGAGAAGCTTGTTGGGTTAGATCTAGCACATGGGTAGGTGAGATCCCACTTGATTTGACATCTAGACACTTGATAACCTATACCCATATCTTTACTTTGGTGAAAACTACCTTGTGGACATCTCTCCATGTTTTAAGGGGTTGAAACCCCCTTTTGACCTTCTTGGCATCTTAAAACTTAGATCTACTAAGATCTAGCCATTGGATTCACTTGAAACTTTGAAGGAACATAGATCGGGGTACTAACATCCCGGATCTACATTTTGGTGGCCATTGGACTTGATTTGGTCCACCAAAACCCATTTTTGACCCTCCTTGAGCAAATCGCACCCCCTTGATTTTTTGAGTTGGTCCACTTCTAGGAAGTGGGTGTTGGAGATTTTTGTGGATTTGGAATGCCCATGCCTTGAAACCTAGGTCTATACTGTCCTTTCGTCAAGATCCGCCTTGGGGATTGCATTCCTTGTTTTAAGGGATTGTAGTCCACTTTTGGTCATCATTTAAAAAACTAGATCTAGTAAGATCCAACCATTGGATCTCATTCAACCCACTTGACTTGGCTTCTAGGTGTCCCGATCTACACTTTGACATACCTTTTGACTCCATTAGCCCCTCCAACAAGGCACTAGTCCTTCTCCAAGCAAGGCGCACTTCTTGGGATTTGTGTCAAACCCTAGATCTAACACATGGGTACTCCTAAAACCAACTTCAACTTATAGATCTAGCCTATACCTAACCTATAGTACCAACCTCATACCTAACTTCACCTTGTGGGTCCACCTAGAAACATTTCACACTTCCCAAGAAACTAGACCCACTTGTGCAAACACATGGTACTATACCAAGTAATCATACCCCATCATGTGGCCTAAACCATACATAGGTTGAAACACTGACTATCCATTACACCACCATCAACCATCTCTTAACTCTTAGGTCCACTTAACCTTGCATTGGTTTCCGTAACTCATCATTTACCTACCCTTAGAAACCTTTGTTTGGGTCCAATCAACTGTGATTGGGGTATAGGGTCTCCCCCTTGGTCTAGTTACACCTTGACCTAAAGCGAAGAGTGCCTCGGTTGACGTGACTCCCGCATTGCATTGGGAACCGTGGCATCTCTTGGGTCACCTCTTTAGTTGCCTATCTCCTCTACCGTCCCGGATGGGATACTTCTAGGGGCAACTACAAGTTGTGTGATAACATTTTTGGCGCCGTTGCCGGGGAGGTAGAGGCCTACCTTGGTTCAACACACCTTTGTGTCTCACTCTCTCCCTGCACTTTAAACGACATACATCTTGGTAGAAGAGTTTAAAAATCTACCTGGCGACTCCAATTCGTGACTCCGCTGAGGATCGACCCCATTCCCATCTTTCAATTTTGTAACTTGTAAATCATAAATGAATTCAGACATTTTCTTTCAAATGACAAGGTGTATGAATGAAATATATGAGAATCTATCTCGCTATAGAGGGCAGTTGGAAGAAAGTAATGAAGGTCAGTCAACATATCAATATGGGAGTGATTATGTACATAATTCTTATGACTCTCATCATTCTTTTCATTCTTCAAGTAAAGATATTAACCCAATTAATTCAAACAAAAGTCAAGTTCAACCAAGGCCTTGCAACCAAAGCATTCGGTCAAATGACTCTAGCATTCCAGTTAGACATCCAAAACTAATCCCTAGTAGAATGGCCAAAGTTATTAGAAATCCACCTAAGCCATCTGCTTTTGACTTTTCTGAAATTCATGGGGCACCTCATCTTATGCCAAATAATTACTCTGAATGGTTGCCTCGTTTCTATGGAAATTATTTTGAGTCAATTGAAAATCATTTACAAAGATTTTGGGATTATATGGAAGTTAGGGGTGCTGATGATGAAGATGTTTATATGCGGGCCCTGGGTGAGACACTAGGTGGAAATGCCGGTTTATGGTTTGATAATTTAGCCCCAGGATCCATCACTGGATATGATATGTTTGTTGGGTTATTAAAGAATAAATGGGGTAGTAATATTGAAGAATCCTTAACAGAGACATCAAGCAATAACTGTGTTGTTGAGGATCAAGTTGACAAGGACCATGATAGTAATAATGACACTTCAAATCAGTCCTTGAGTAGCCCCCCTTTTGACCTTGAAGAAATTTCTGATTCTGTGGATCCTTCAGAAAAAGAACTCCTTAATCATTCTATCATTAACAATCCTTTAATTTCTCATCACCTTTTTGAAGAAGAAGAAAGTGGGGACATTGACCAAGATCCATTAGTGGTGGTTTCACATGATCATGGTGCAAATAATCAAGATATTCTAAATAAATTTGTTAATTTTATCCCTGATCAATTTAATGACAATGATCAAGTATCCTCTTGTGATTTTAATGATGAATCAATAAAAGGAGAGGATGAGCCAGTAGATCACACTAGATGCTCTAATCTTTGTTCCACTTCTTATAAGGAGTCTTTAAATTTTCGTTTTTCTGTCCTTAGTCGAGATAGCTTTTTCTTAGAGTTAGAATCTTGTCCTCAACTTAGATTTAATCAAAAGTTGGAAGTCATTCCTAGTGCTATTTTGAAAGGCCTTTCATTTTGTCAAATTCCAAGGCCAAATTTTTCTATCCATCTGGGAGAAATTGCTTCCACCCTCCCTACCCATCTTTTCCAATCTTTTTGGGGTTGGTGGCCTAGTCAATCTTTTTCTTTTGAAATTTTCAACGGAAAGTATAAGCATGATTATATGTTTGGAGAAAAGCCACTTCGTTTCCCTTTTCAGTCACTTTTGAACCATAATGCTTGTTGTCAAGTTATTAATCATTCTTGGTGGCTAGAAAAGGTGTTTAAAGATCAATTCCATCTTTTCTCCATTTTTGAGCATCAAGTGGGTTTGACTTTCATCTTTCGTCTTCTAAGCTCTAATTTGTCCCCACTGGGTTTCTGTTTAATCATCAATCCCAAAGAGAATCAAATTGAATATGTGAGAGAAGCAAATGAAGAAGTTAATTTGTGTGAAAATGAACCAAATCACATGTCTTATGTCCTCCCTCCATCCATCTCTGAGTTCAACTTGCATAAATTTTATGATCCTATAAATTCTTGGATAGAGGATGTTTGCATTAATCACTTTTCTCTTTGGCATGATTTCATTTTGCTCCATTCAAACCCTTCTTCAATTTCTAAACAAGTCGGGAAGATTGTGCTCTCAATTTCATTAATCTTTAAACCAATCTTGACTTGTTTTATCAACAAAAATCAAAGAAGAATCATTAATTTGTTTGATGAATGGTTGCATTGGATTTATGATTTTACCTAACATTCATGCTAACTGATTAGAGTAGGTTAGGTAGCTTCTGAATAAGCTCACTTGAGCAGTAGGATTTGTGTGATTTTTCTTTTTCTGTGTGCCGAGTATTGTCCCGTTTTCTTGTTTCTGCCTGAGTTGAGTCTTGCTCCTTCCTAAGCTCGTCTCTTCTCCTGCATACATTTTTAAGAAATTATAGTTAGCATTTCTATTGTTGGCTGCCTGTGCAAGTTGAGATGGCCTGATTTAAGAAGTTACTCTTTTTCTTCCTGCACAGTGAATAAAAATGATAATAATATATGCCATGTTAGTTTATATTTTGACGCATTTTCAGTTTATGCTTTAAGATTAGTTTTCAGTTTTATTTTATATTTGTCCCATACATGCTCCATGATGGTATTCTAGTGTTTATGAGAGCAGGAACAGGTGCAAGATAAAAGCTGAAAGCAAGGATGGTGCAGTGCTGGATTGAAGCAGAGCAATTCGAGACCAGAGATTCTGAGGTTCTCAAGCGTTCTCTCCCTTAGAGCACTTGTCCCAGCTGGAGCCAGATGTTATCACACCATAGTAGCAGGGCTACTATTCTTGTACAGCAGATATCTGCACATTCCAGAGCTTCTTTTATTCCAGAGCATGGCTATATATATTTTGGATCACCCATGATCAGAGCAGTACATTTTTCAGATTTTATGACCTTGTGTCAAGGCTGAGCCTTGAGAGTTCAGATTTGATGACTGATGTGACCACTTATCCCATTACAGTTTCAGTTCAGTGCCTAGAGATATATTACAGCGGTGTTTCAGATGATGCATGATGATGATTATTATGATGATGTTGTATGATCTATGGATATGTTCTCACTGACTGTGGATTATTATCTTGTTGATTTAGTCATGATCATGGCATGTGCTTGGTATATTATTCCTGATGTGGCAAACTATTTTAAAATGAACTGTAAATCATAAATTGGACAATTGCTTGCACTTTTAGGTCATTTAACAAAACTTACTGGTATTTCACCTTACATAGACATGGTCTTTCCCCGACACCAGTTGTCTGCTAGTGTAGGCTCAATATTCACTTGTCTCCATCCATACATGACCTTCCTGTTTGACTTTAAACCCTGACTTGTCTCATTTGACTTTCTGATACTGAGGACTTCCCCATTTTTCTACCTCTGTGTTTGGACCGCATCCCTGTTATTCAGTGTCTCGGCTTTGAGTTGATGACAGAACTTGCCTTTGGTGAGTTGGATTGTAGGCCTAAATCATTCTGGTCGGTTGTCCCGATGTTTGGCATTGGCTCGAACTCCCCCTAGTCACTTGAGATGTTGTTGGCCGAAACTGAAAGCTCATGTTCTACCTATGGAAACTTGAAAAATTCGCCCATGGAAACAAAAAAGGGCAAGAGCAATGAAAAGCTAAAAATACTCCTCGAAGAGTATAAGAAAGGTCCAAAAAGCAATAGTTCTTAAAAGCTATATCTAAACAATTGCTGACCTTATAAATATGTGAAAAACATGCCCTGGATGCAAGCTGCAACTAGTTGTGCTTCTCAGCACATCTGAAATCCGAAGGGTTATGTAGGCCAAAAAGGCCATGGAAATAAAATTGAATGATCCTAATGAACCTGGATCAACTTGATGTAGACATGATGCCTAAGTTGAATAAGCACTCTCTAAACAGCTTATCCATTTGTGAGACACAGCCATCCCCCATGTTCTTTTTTTTCCAGCACAGAGTTTGTAGCTTCCCCCTTCTCCCAGTCCAAAGTATTTTTGAGTTAAGCTAGACAAGTCAAACCCTTGGCCCAACCTTGCTCCTAGCCTTCATCCTTCACTAGCAGTTTGACCATGTCCAATGGGTGAGTTTGTCATTTGAACTATTGTGCAAGTAATTTTATATAACAACAGAATATGTTAACTTGATTAATGCCACTGAATGGAATTTATACTTTGAGCTTAGCTGTGGGAATGATTAGAAGCATTGTCTTAGTCTACTGATGTGATTTATCCTTGATTATATATTCTTGGGATCCGTGATGATGTGGACCATGTATGGATGATTATTGATGATGATTTATGGGCCCACATGTTTGATGATGATATCATATGATGGACATATAATGCAGATGATGTTTGATCCAGTTCAACAGGTTTATTATTACTTCAGATCAGCAGATTATACATTGTCCATATATGGTGGACCCTACAGCAGGCCCATTAGGGCAACCCAGGGTGTATGAGTACTCATTCCTAGTGGATTTGGGTCTTCTGGATCCATTGAGACACTTATCTTTCAGTTCCGGGCACTTCTGACAGTGATTGATGCAGTTTTACACTTGTTGACTAGATTTGGGGCTGATTTCCTAGCCTGAGCAGCAGGGGCCCCGAGAGGCCAGTTCACCTAGGGCGCTGATGATGGAGGGGGTGGTCCAGCCACTTGTTATTACAATTTATCCCCCCTCCTGGAGAGCCTGGTGGGCTCAGATGGACAGCGCTAGCACCCTAGGGGGCAGTTTTGGCACTTTTACAGTTCCCGAGGCAGTTAAAAAATGGGATAAAGTGGTCACTGAAGAAATCGATTTGGGCAATTGAGGCAAGGTTTTGGCATTTGGTTTTCACAGAGGTCTTCCAGGATGGCATCACTACCTTCCAGTCAGTTTTCACCATGTGGGTATGCCCGGATTGATCACAGGAGGAGATTTACTGCTTGACTGTCATGGATTCTGAGGACAGTTTTGGTCATTTTTATTATATTGGACATATTTTATTATTTTTATTGTGCCTTGGGGATGAGCTAGTAAGGATTAAAACCTCCTAGCCCCACCATGAGCTTATATTGTTATGTCCTAGTCACCATGAGGTGGATTTTGATGCTTATAGTTTCTCTTGTGGATGACGTCACCCCTCATTGTACCTTTTTAGTGGGGGCGCTATCATTATGTGGGTGATCCATGTGATATATGGTTATGATTTATTGTTAGCCATTGATTAGATCTTGAGATCTTTTAATCTTAGCCACTCATGTAAAAAGTGGTTATGATTGTACTCTCTCCCATTCTATTTAAGGAGGGAGCCTCTCATTGTAAAAATTCATCTAGAGATTTTTGGCTCTTGGCTCTTGGAATAAAATTTCTATCTTTTGGAGTACATGCTTGGATTGGAGTGGATGTTGGTTGTTTCGATTGTAAATGCTATTGTCCATTGCACTGGAGGATTTATTGTAGCTATCTTGCATATTTGCCATATTTTATTTGCAGGTTAAGAGGGCGATTTTGGACAAGGGCGAATTGGTGGGGAGGCTTGCCCTTCAATCTTGGAAGAAGTCGTTTTGGTTTGACAGGGAGTAGTTTTGCCTTTGTGTCAACTATTCTATGTTTCTCTCTCTCTCTTGCTTGTATCTACCTTCAATTTGTTAAACTAATTGATGCTTTGCTCCTTGGCTTGACAGGTTAGAAGGAATCACATGTGGCTTGGAAAAATCGATTTGGCAAGAGGGCTTCAACAATTCTCCATTTGATCTTTGGCAAAGTAATCCTCGTCTCAACTAGCATTCATCTCTTCATCCAGGTATGTTCCAAGAGGTATGATCTTCTCTTCCTTGAATCTTCCATAATTTCTAGATCACAAAAACCCTAAATAAATTAAAACCCTTGTTTTTGGTATTTTGTAGATCTACTTAGATCTAGCCTTGCAATTGAAAAGATATTAAAAACCCACCTCTATAGGATCCACCCCTAGTTGGATCTATAGTTTGGTGGTGATTGGCTAAGAATTGACACACTTTTCAATGCAAAAAGCCTTCTTGAACCTAAATCGATTTTCCTAAGAGAAGCTTGTTGGGTTAGATCTAGCACATGGGTAGGTGAGATCCCACTTGATTTGACATCTAGACACTTGATAACCTATACCCATATCTTTACTTTGGTGAAAACTACCTTGTGGACATCTCTCCATGTTTTAAGGGGTTGAAACCCCCTTTTGACCTTCTTGGCATCTTAAAACTTAGATCTACTAAGATCTAGCCATTGGATTCACTTGAAACTTTGAAGGAACATAGATCGGGGTACTAACATCCCGGATCTACATTTTGGTGGCCATTGGACTTGATTTGGTCCACCAAAACCCATTTTTGACCCTCCTTGAGCAAATCGCACCCCCTTGATTTTTTGAGTTGGTCCACTTCTAGGAAGTGGGTGTTGGAGATTTTTGTGGATTTGGAATGCCCATGCCTTGAAACCTAGGTCTATACTGTCCTTTCGTCAAGATCCGCCTTGGGGATTGCATTCCTTGTTTTAAGGGATTGTAGTCCACTTTTGGTCATCATTTAAAAAACTAGATCTAGTAAGATCCAACCATTGGATCTCATTCAACCCACTTGACTTGGCTTCTAGGTGTCCCGATCTACACTTTGACATACCTTTTGACTCCATTAGCCCCTCCAACAAGGCACTAGTCCTTCTCCAAGCAAGGCGCACTTCTTGGGATTTGTGTCAAACCCTAGATCTAACACATGGGTACTCCTAAAACCAACTTCAACTTATAGATCTAGCCTATACCTAACCTATAGTACCAACCTCATACCTAACTTCACCTTGTGGGTCCACCTAGAAACATTTCACACTTCCCAAGAAACTAGACCCACTTGTGCAAACACATGGTACTATACCAAGTAATCATACCCCATCATGTGGCCTAAACCATACATAGGTTGAAACACTGACTATCCATTACACCACCATCAACCATCTCTTAACTCTTAGGTCCACTTAACCTTGCATTGGTTTCCGTAACTCATCATTTACCTACCCTTAGAAACCTTTGTTTGGGTCCAATCAACTGTGATTGGGGTATAGGGTCTCCCCCTTGGTCTAGTTACACCTTGACCTAAAGCGAAGAGTGCCTCGGTTGACGTGACTCCCGCATTGCATTGGGAACCGTGGCATCTCTTGGGTCACCTCTTTAGTTGCCTATCTCCTCTACCGTCCCGGATGGGATACTTCTAGGGGCAACTACAAGTTGTGTGATAACAGTTCCCATGTCATCTGAATTGTAAATGTACTCATTTGAAGGTTTGTGGGGATTTTCAACATGGTACCTCCTTTCCTTTTCTGAATGTAGTTTAACCTGAGTGTCTTCTGAAGCAGGAACAGTTGCGTAGGATAGATCTAACTGTAATGAACCACCCAAAGAAGCACCCCACTTTCTAGATAAAAGCATACCCCACTTATCAGGCACATCTATGACTAGGATGTCCATGGTGACATGGATGTCTGGGTACTTGGCTAATCTGACGGTTTGATTTTGAATCATCCGCTCAACTTCGACAGGTCTAGAGTCCATGGCACAAACATTTCCATATGGTCTGGTGGTCTTTAAATTCAGTTGCTGCATGACTTTCTTGGTCATAAGGCTGGCACCAGATCCTGAGTCCAACATACAGTTATGTAGGAGAAGGTCACCTATCATCAATGATATGTAGAAAGGTGGGTGAGCTTCTTTTCTTGTTTCCCTGGTATGTAGGACTATAGGGGGATCTCCATAATCATTCATACAACTTGTTGAAGGTTGCTCCTTAGTTTCTACAAAAGTTACCTTTTTAGGGGTAGGGTACTTTGCAGGTGGAGGTTGCTTTTCAGATGCAATGGGATGAGGAACAGCAAGGGGCTTTTCAGAAATTATAGGTTTAGGAATATGGGGAGGAGTTTTATTAGCATGAGGTTCTAACAGCTTTAACAGTTTCTCACTCTGACCAGGAAGTTTGCATAGCTCAAGTACTGGGACTGGAAATTTAGTGTTGGACAACCAATTGCTTAAATAAAAATTTAAATCAACAGGTTCCTTTTCAATGTTTATTCTTTGAGCAATGTGAGGAACTGTTACCTTAGGAGTGTTTTGATTAGAAGGTCCTTCCTTTGGTTTCTTTGGATAAGTGTTTCCTTTGAATCTCTGGCTGTTGTTGATACTAGGTGGCATCTCTCCATACAGTTGAGTCATATAGTCGATCTGCTGATAACCCTGGCTGGCTTGAGTCATATCAAGGTTCTCATATTCATTCCCCACATGGTTGATAAAAACAGGCTCGTCTGATGAAGTGCTAGGCTCACATCCCTCAGGATATCCATGCTCTTGAACAAAGCAGGCATAATGGCAACCAGATTCCTCATGGAAATCCTTGCATGCCCTACAAAAGGGCTTGGCATGCTCAACCATGTTAGCAGCCTCTAGTTGATGAGGAGGCCTCTGTTCATGGTTAGGAGGTCTTCTTTGCCAAGTAGGTTTGGCAAGAAAATTTCTAGGAGCTGGTTGTGTATGTTGAACCTGTTGAACTTGTGCTCTTTCCATGTTGATGATCTTGTTTTGCAATTCTTTAATCTGACTTACATGTTTCTGTTCTGCTTTCTCCATTCTCTCACATATTTCTATCATTCTTTTTTTGTAAGAGTCCTTCATAGGTTCTTTGTCTTTATGCTCGATTGGTTTTGAAAGCAGTTGAGATCTAGAGTATCCTTGGATGTTTGATTCTCCGGAAGACTTCATGTTCCTATCAATTTTGATGGCCAAAGCTTGAGCTTCAAGCAAGGTAGCTGGTTCTTTATCCCTGATCTGGTATTCGACTTTGCCACTTAATGCTTCTATGTAGTAGTCTAACAAAGAAGCCGCAGGAGGCGCATAGGTGTCAGGGATGGAATTGGACAACTCCATGAATTTAGTGTTAAATTCATCCATAGTTTCATTCTCATTCTTCTTCATACTAGTTAGAGATGCAACTAAATGTCTAGGTTCTTTTCTGCAACCAAACTTGTTGAGGAAGGCTGTCTTGAAGGCTGCTATGGTGGCAAAAGAGTTGTCTGGCAGATTGTCGTACTAATTCCCTGCCTTACCTTCCAAGGATAGGGCAAAAAGAGTCATGTAAACGTCTTCATGTTTATCAGCTCCCCTGACATGAGCACTACACAATTTGGTGAAGTTTCTAATATGTTGTTCAGCAGATAATGAGGCATCAGTGCCATTGAAATTTGTGATCTTATCAATGGCCTTCTCGGGAATATCGTGAGGTTGACCTGGTATCTGAGTAAAGTTGAGTTGAGTAAAGAACTCACCCATTGTGGAAAGGAAACAGTTATTATTTTCAAAATTTGTTTGATTTTCTAGATTTTCTTGAAATAAAGAGTGGATGTCTAAAATAGATTTGGATCTAAGATTTTCAAGAATTCTACGAGAAGCAAGCTTGTTTAGTCTCCTCCTATAAACCTTTTCAGGCTCAAGGATAAAACTAAGCAAGCCTTCAGAGTTTCTTCTAGTTGAATACCTTGATGTGTTAACTGCCAGTGGAGTCCCTAGGTGAATCCAAGTCTAATTTCAGAGAGTGATTAAACTAAAAATCTACCAAAGGTAAAAAACTAAAAAAGGTGAAGTGGAGTCGCCAGATAGATATGAAAATCTATCAAAAGGTAAAACAAACTACAAAAAACTAAGGTCGTCCAGGAACAAAAAGCTTTGTCCCCGGCAGCGGCGCCAAAGATGTTGTCCGCCAATATGCACACCAGCAGCGAAAATCTTTCGAAAGCTGTCTCTTCACTACAAGTGAGAGAGGTGTGGCCTTGGGGGCAAGCAATGAGCCAGGTACTGTCACCTGAATCCCAGCTCCTCCGTTTAGGCAAACTCCTAACGAAGCCAAGGGGGGTAGTCCCTAAAAGAGAGTTTCACTAAGGCTCTTTGTGTATTTTAGTGTTTTTGATGTAGTGATGCGGATGGGTGTTTTTTAGGAGTTTTTTTGTGAAATGAGAGACAATATAATATTTGAAAATAAAACAAGATAGTGCAGTCCACGTTGCAAACACAAGATGAAAGATACACTTGGGAAATAAGTAAATCACTTTTCACGTAAATATAAGCAAATACTCCAATGTTGATACTTAAGCAAGCAAAATATAAGATGAAGGAACAGTGCCTTATGGAGTCAGAAAATAGAAGTGATTGTAAACTTGACACAAGTGCTTTAAAATGGAAAGTTTGTGAGAACGTTGTGCAGCTTATCTTGGTAAATTCAAAGTTTTAATTGTCTTGATTATTAGGGCTAAAACCAAGGATGTTCAAAGAGTGTCCGGAAAGTGGTTTTAAGCAGCTCCTTTAAGAGACCTGTCGGGGCCTGTCTGGAATCACGGAGAGGCGGCAATGCTAACCAGCCACCGTGTCGCAGATTGGGCGGTCCGGCGCCTCCCCTGAGAACTGATTAAAATACTTTATGACAACGCCGGTTCGTTGGTTATGGGGTGAAAGTTTTAATTAGATTTTCGCTTGTAGATTAACAAGTCTTCCACCTTTCTGAGTACTAGCCCAACCTTTTCAGGTTGGCAGAGCATACGGGTGTAGGACAGAAACCAAGGTAAATTAATTAAAGGGGTGTATGAGTGGAAAATTTTATTATTAGAGAACCTTGTTCAACTCTCCGACAGAGAGAGCTCTTGACTCGGTCTTATGACCACAGTTCAAGAGACTTGCTATTTTAACAATGCCTAATGCAGGGAAATGCAAAAACTAAAATGCCCTCCGATAGAGGGTGCTCTTGACTTGGATTTGGCCAAGTTCAAGAGACTTTGGTTTATTTTAAAGCGGCAAATGAATTGTAAAGCAGTATATCTTAACTTGAAACAAGATTTGAACAATAGTATTGATCAACAAGCTATGAATTACTACTAACAATAATATGTGCGAAATAAAATGGAGATAAGTAAATCTAGTGTTCTACCACACAAGTTTTAATCTATTAGGTGGGATTGATCTCCGAACAAGATCAACCACTAGAACCGCCTGCACTTGAGAACTTCCAGCTAGCTGAAAGCTCTGCCAAGGAAACCGACGGGGAAGGAAGAGTAACCACAAATTATGTGGTCCTGCCCTTGAGACGAAATCTCAAGGATACAACTTCCGGCTGAAGGCTTTGGAAGAGAAGCAAGATAACAATAAATGCAAAAATAAAACTAAACTACCCAAGAATCTCTTTCAGGTCAAAGACCCTACTCGGGAGAGCATGGGGGTAAGTAGATATGGAAGATAAGCAAAAATGATCTTATTTGAAGTAAATTTAAACTAAGAGCATGAAAACACAAACTAAGCTAAACCAAACCACAAGACCCAACACTCTTCCCCAAATGGGGAAGAAGACCCAAAAAGTGGAGGCCCCCTCCACTTGAAACTTTTATTAAGCGGTTACAAATGCCTTGGGTTTAAAACCTTGCAAGGTCTTTTGAGAATGGTAATACTTGGAAAAATTTAAAGAAGAAACAAGTTTTACTTGCTATTACAAAGGATAAGTATATCAAGATTAAGTCATTCTCATGGATCCTTCACTTTGTTTTGCGTTGATTCTTTGTTTCAAGATCTTTATCAAATATCTCTCTTTCTCAAATGATCTACACAAGTCCAAAACATCTAAACAAGGCATCCATTAACCATTAGCAAAAGAAGAAACCAAAATTTGAAACTAGTTAAGTCTAGATTTGAAATTTTAACTCTAAAATGTGGAATGCATGAAATTTTATCATAAAATATTAACTATGGCGAAACGGACCAGCGAACAACAAACTTTCGAAATGTCCTAGAAATGAGATCTAAAGTATAAAAATTTGAAATATTTTTGTGCAAAATTTTCTATCTTTTGAAAGATGTAAAAGTTTGTAAACAATCTACGAGCTACATGCAATTTATCACTTCTCTATATGTTCAAATAAACTATTTTAAATGCAAAGAATTAACTTCTAGTATGAGCTTTGAAATATAAACTAAGAGAACACAATGCTTATAAACAACATGCAAGATCTACCACTAACAAGATGAATGATGCTAGATGATGACTAGATACTAACCCCTACCAAGTTTTTGTTGATTTTTAATGTGTTTTAGGGCACTTGGGAAGATGGACGAGAAGAGGTAGAGGATGGATCTAGAGAATGAGGGCAAGGAGGAAAAGTTTAAGGGAGAGAAACGAATGCAAGAGGGAGGAGAAAGATGTAGGATGAAAGCTAGAGCAAAGGAGGACTAAAAGAAGGGAAACGAAAGCTAGGAGGAGGTGAAGAAATCCTAGGGAGATGGATGAAAAAAAGGGTAGGACGAGAGGGAAGAAACTAGGGTGAGACAAATGCACAAGGGAGAAGGGCGAATGAAAAAGGAGAAGGCTAAAAACGAGTTGGGAGGAGTAGATCTAGGGCAACCAAAGATGAAATAGCAAGACAAGGGAAGAGGGCTACAAGTGGAACACTTGGGGTAGTAGAACACCGCCTTGGAAATCCTCCGGTTAACCGGTGATACGCCGACAGCGAGTGTTGAAGAGAGCACAAGGGAACAAATCCCAAGTTATTCCCCAAGGTTGAAGGAACTTCAACCTTATGGATTCCTAATCTATGGCTTGAAGACAAGGCAATCTTGGATCAAGGCTAGAGGGGCTAGAAATGGCTTAGCATGCAAGTAAAAAACTCAAGGAGCAAATTAGAAGGCTTGAAGAAGAGAAGCCTAAAGTTACCAAATTGATTTTTTTTAAATAAAACTTAAGAGATGGAACCTTAGATTTGAAGCCTTTTGCCAAATCCCTTAATGCTTGAGATTGACTCTAGAAAGATCCTGAAGCATGCACAAATGGTTAGAAAATGTAGGCCTTTTGAAAAGATGAAAGAAGCAACCTAGCTCAAATCTCTCTTCAAAACCTGTTGGATCTACACAAGTAATCACTCATAAACACATCTTGATCATAATAGTATGCATAATAAAAGTGAGATTAGAATAGTATAAGTATTTCCAACTACAGTCTACTCCTTCTAAATCACACTTAAACCAAACATAAATGGACAACTTGTATTCAAATGCCCATCCTATGGGCTTAAAAAAGCCTTCTAAGCAAATTATGGATCAAAACATGAGATTATAAGCAAATAACAAGAACAAATTCACCTTGAGATTATGAAGACATTTCCATGAAAAGCATTTGACAACACATAGACCTCCAAAGTCGCTTTATTTCCTTAAGCCAATGGCTTTGCAATGACAAAATGGCAGAGTAACTTTACATCCAAAAATCCATGAGATAATAATAGCCCCTAATGGGCCTCTCTTTATAGAAAAACTAAAAGCTAACCCTAGGTCGAATTAGCAATGATCATGGAGGTCGAATTCCAATCAACTAGTGGCTTGGAGAGATAGAGTCGAGTTTGAGGTAGGTAAGGGCGAATAGGTGGCAAATTCGAGTGGTAGAAGGCATGGGAAACATCAACCAGCGAATGGGCAAGCTACAAAAAAGAAGGGCGTGATCCATGTGGAGATACACGAGTTGCTTGGTGGATGGCAAGTGGCAAAGGGTAGGCACTAACTCGAAATTTAGATGGGAGCCAAGTCAATCAATGATATGTGACCAATAAACACACCCTAACTAAGCTCCACGTGATTGCACAAGAGGATTGACGTGAGCATCTAGTAGATATGCGAGTGGGTTGTGTGGAGACAAGTGGAGGGGCGAGTTAACATGGGAATGGTATGTGGCATTGGGTAGGTACTAACTCGCATGGGTGGAGCTTGGACACCAATCACCACATTACAACAAAGCTTAAACTCGAGTTCCATGAAGATTGACGTGAGCTTGGTAAGAGGTGCGAGTAGTTTGTGAGGGAGACACATGTAGATGGTAGGTGTAACTCAAATCACAAAGGGAGCCAAGCTATGGTGGATAAGGTGAGTCAATAGGGCGCCTACCTTAAGCTTTAAATGCAAGCCACCAACCCAACCACGAAATGACACATCACTAAATCGATTTTCTCATGAAGGAGGGCGAATTGCTTTGAAAGGATAATGATTTGGTGACTGGATGGATGACTTGATGGGCTTGGAGTTGATTGGAATCTTCCTAAATGCTCATTGCCATGTCATTTAGCCCTTTATTTTAATCCAATTGATTAATTTTGGAGAGATTTGGATTATCTCCAAAATAATCAATTTTATTATTTTAATTAATAATTTCTCTGTAAATGACTTTTCAGAGAAAATATTAATTACGGGGCTGAATTGACATCCGAAAGTTGGGTTTAGCTGCTCCATGGGTCATGTATGATTTTTGGCTTATGAAACGAGCCATCAAACACTAAGTTCGGACCCCGGATGACTGACATAATTACAGACTCAAATTTCTCTATTTAAACTATAGAGAAATTTAATTAAAATTTAAAAATAATTAAAAACCCCAATTTCGACGCGTCCAGTAAAAAATTTTCGAAATTTTTTTCTGGGGGTCCCAGAGACCTAGGACATGACCAAAATCTATTCTAATAGTGTCTAGTAGGTTTATTCATTATAGTTGGACCCTAATAACACCCCATGGCCAAATTTCCAAAATCGGGCATTCCAGCTTTGGAGGAAGCGGGAGAAAAACCAAGAGATTATATTTCGCCTGAAGCAAAGTATAATCTGACGGTGAAAAAACTCCCTGGAATACCTTAGTTGTTTAATCCAGTCATGGGAAACCGAGCCACTCAGACCCTACTAGCACACTTTGATACAAACCCCCATGGGGCCATGGTCATGTCGACTCAAAAACAAAACCGGCTAGCCAAAACTAGCTAGACCCAAAAATATGAAACCCAGATACTCTGGAAGTGAACACTGATGTGTTCCAACACTGGCGGCTCAATAAGGTTTCAACTATTGTACAAATCAGTTGATAACACTTTGAAAACCTGCAAGATGAATGTAATAACCAACCAAGAGCTCTTGCACTTGATAATACCTGAAAGCACAAATCTTAAGAGAAAAGTATAGATCAAATGTGTTGTGCTAGATTGTTAGCCTTCTAAACATGTGATCAAATACTTAAAAAATCAGAAGAAATGAACTAAAACGATATCACCTCAAACAAGATGAAAGATGGCATACAAATAACTCCCACATGGACCTCCAAAGTCTTCTGCTTTATTCACATTCAAAATATTACAAATTCCTCCAGAGTGTACTTGCACAAATCTCCATGAGGAATGAGGAGAAAGGACTGTTATCACACCATAGTAGCAGGGCTACTATTCTTGTACAGCAGATATCTGCACATTCCAGAGCTTCTTTTATTCCAGAGCATGGCTATATATATTTTGGATCACTCATGATCAGAGCAGTACATTATTCAAATTTTATGACCTTGTGTCAAGGCTGAGCCTTGAGAGTTCAGATTTGATGACTGATGTGACCACTTATCCCATTACAGTTTCAGTTCAGTGCCTAGAGATATATTGCAGCAGTGTTTCAGATGATGCATGATGATGATTATTATGATGATGTTGTATGATCTATGGATATGTTCTCACTGACTGTGGATTATTATCTTGTTGATTTAGTCATGATCATGGCATGTGCTTGGTATATTATTCCTGATGTGGCAAACTATTTAAAATGAACTGTAAATCATAAAATGGACAATTGCTTGCACTTTTAGGTCATTTAACAAAACTTACTGGTATTTCACCTTACATAGACATGGTCTTTCCCCGACACCAGTTGTCTGCTAGTGTAGGCTCCATATTCACTTGTCTCCATCCATACATGACCTTCCTGTTTGACTTTAAACCCTGACTTGTCTCATTTGACTTTCTGATACTGAGGACTTCCCCATTTTTCTACCTCTGTGTTTGGACCGCATCACTGTTATTCAGTGTCTCGGCTCTGAGTTGGTGACAGAACTTGCCTTTGGTGAGTTGGATTGTAGGCCTAAATCATTCTGGTCGGTTGTCCCGATCTTTGGCATTGGCTCGAACTCCCCCTAGTCACTTGAGATGTTGTTGGCTAAAACTGAAAGCTCATGTTCTACCTATGGAAACTTGAAAAATTCGCCCATGGAAACAAAAAAGGGCAAGAGCAATGAAAAGCTAAAAATACTCCTCGAAGAGTATAAGAAAGGTCCAAAAAGCAATAGTTCTTAAAAGCTATATCTAAACAATTGCTGACCTTGTATAAATCTATGAAAAACATGGCCTGGATGCAAGCTGCAACTAGTTGTGCTTCTCAGCACATCTGAAATCCGAAGGGTTATGTAGGCCAAAAAGGCCATGGAAATAAAATTGAATGATCCTAATGAACCTGGATCAACTTGATGTAGACATGATGCCTAAGTTGAATAAGCACTCTCTAAACAACTTATCCATTTGTGAGGCACAGCCATCCCCCGTGTTCTTTTGTCCAGCACAGAGTTTGTAGCTTCCCCCTTCTCCCAGTCCAAAGTATTTTTGAGTTAAGTTAGACAAGTCAAACCCTTGGCCCAACCTTGCTCCTAAGCCTTCATCCTTCACTAGCAGTTTGACCATGTCCAATGGGTGAGTTTGTCATTTGAACTATTGTGCAAGTAATTTTATATAACCACGGAATATGTTAACATGATTAATGCCACTGAATGGAATTTTATACTTTGAGCTTAGCTGTGGGAATGATTAGAGAAACATTGTCTTAGTCTACTGATGTGATTTATCCTTGATTATATATTCTTGGGATCCGTGATGATGTGGACCATGTATGGATGATTATTGATGATGATTTATGGTCCCACATGTTTGATGATGATATCATATGATGGACATATGATGCAGATGATGTTTGATCCAGTTCAGCAGGTTTATTATTATTTCAGATCAGCAGATTACACATTGTCCTTATATGGTGGACCCTACAGCTGGCCCATTAGGGCAACCCAGGGTGTATGAGTACTCATTCCTAGTGGATTTGGGTCTTCTGGATCCACTGAGACACTTATCTTTCAGTTCCGGGCACTTCTGACAGTGATTGATGCAGTTTCACACTTGTTGACCAGATTTGGGGCTGATTTCCCAGCCTGAGCAGCAGGGGCCCCGAGAGGCCAGTTCACCTAGGGCGCTGATGATGGAGGGGGTGGTCCAGCCACTTGTTATTACCATTTATCCCCCCTTCCGGAGAGCCTGGTGGGCTCAGATGGACAGCGCTAGCACCCTAGGAGGCAGTTTTGGCACTTTCACAGTTCCCGAGGCAGTTAAAAAATGGGATAAAGTGGTCACTGAAGAAATCGATTTGGGCAATTGAGGCAAGGTTTTGGCATTTGGTTTTCACAGAGGTCTTCCAGGATGGCATCACTACCTTCCAGTCAGTTTTCACCATGTGGGTATGCCCGGATTTATCACAGGAGGAGATTTACTGCTTGACTGTCATGGATTCTGAGGACAGTTTTGGTCATTTTTATTATATTGGACATATTTTATTATTTTTATTGTGCCTTGGGGATGAGCTAGTAAGGATTAAAACCTCCTAGCCCCACCATGAGCTTATATTGTTATGTCCTAGTCACCATGAGGTGGATTTTGATGCTTATATTTTCTCTTGTGGATGACGTCACCCCTTATTGTACCTTTTTAGTGGGGGCGCTATCATTATATGGGTGATCCATGTGATATATGGTTATGATTTATTGTTAGCCATTGATTAGATCTTGAGATCTTTTAATCTTAGCCACTCATGTACAAAGTGGTTATGATTGTACTCTCTCCCCATCCTATTTAAGGAGGGAGCCTCTCATTGTAAAGATTCATCTAGAGATTTTTGGCTCTTGGCTCTTGGAATAAAATTTCTATCTTTTGGAGTACATGCTTGGATTGGAGTGAATGTTGGTTGTTTCGATTGTAAATGCTATTGTCCATTGCACTGGAGGATCTATTGTAGCTATCTTACGTATTTGCCATATTTTATTTGCAGGTTAAGAGGGCGATTTTGGACAAGGGCGAATTGGTGGGGAGGCTTGCCCTTCAATCTTGGAAGAAGTCGTTTTGGGTTTGACAGGGAGTAGTTTTGCCTTTGTGTCAACTATTCTATGTTTCTCTCTCTCTCTTGCTTGTATCTACCTTCAATTTGTTAAACTAATTGATGCTTTGCTCCTTGGCTTGACAGGTTAGAAGGAATCACATGTGGCTTGGAAAAATCGATTTGGCAAGAGGGCTTCAACAATTCTCCATTTGATCTTTGGCAAAGTAATCCTCGTCTCAACTAGCATTCATCTCTTCATCCAGGTATGTTCCAAGAGGTATGATCTTCTCTTCCTTGAGTCTTCCATAATTTCTAGATCACAAAAACCCTAATCAAATTAAAACCCTTGTTTTTGGTATTTTGTAGATCTACTTAGATCTAGCCTTGCAATTGAAAAGATATTAAAAACCCACCTCTATAGGATCCACCCCTAGTTGGATCTATAGTTTGGTGGTGATTGGCTAAGAATTGACACACTTTTCAATGCAAAAAGCCTTCTTGAACCTAAATCGATTTTCCTAAGAGAAGCTTGTTGGGTTAGATCTAGCACATGGGTAGGTGAGATCCCACTTGATTTGAAATCTAGACACTTGATAACCTATACCCATATCTTTACTTTGGTGAAAACTACCTTGTGGACATCTCTCCATGTTTTAAGGGGTTGAAACCCCCTTTTGACCTTCTTGGCATCTTAAAACTTAGATCTACTAAGATCTAGCCATTGGATTCACTTGAAACTTTGAAGGAACATAGATCGGGGTACTAACATCCCCGATCTACATTTTGGCGGCCATTGGACTTGATTTGGTCCACCAAAGCCCAATTTTGGACCCTCCTTGAGCAAGTCGCACCCCCTTGATTTTTTGAGTTGGTCCACTTCTAGGAAATGGGTGTTGGAGATTTTTGTGGATTTGGAATGCCCATGCCTTGAAACCTAGGTCCATACTGTCTTTTTGTCAAGATCCGCCTTGGGGATTGCATTCCTTGTTTTAAGGGATTGTGGTCCACTTTTGGTCATCACTTAAAAATCTAGATCTAGTAAGATCCAACCATTGGATCTCTTCCAAACCATTTGACTTGGCTTCTAGGTGTCCCGATCTACACTTTGACATACTTTTTGACTCCATTAGCCCCTCCAACAAGGCACTAGTCCTTCTCCAAGCAAGGCGCACTCCTTGGGATTTGTGTCAAACCCTAGATCTAACACATGGGTACTCCTAAAACCAACTTCAACTTATAGATCTAGCCTATACCTAACCTATAGTACCAACCTCATACCTAACTTCACCTTGTGGGTCCACCTAGAAACATTTCACACTTCCCAAGAAACTAGACCCACTTGTGCAAACACATGGTACTATACCAAGTAATCATACCCCATCATGTGGCCTAAACCATACATAGGTTGAAACACTAACTATCCATTACACCACCATCAACCATCTCTTAACTCTTAGGTCCACTTAACCTTGCATTGGTTTCCGTAACTCATCATTTACCTACCCTTAGAAACCTTTGTTTGGGTCCAATCAACTGTGATTGGGGTATAGGGTCTCCCCCTTGGTCTAGTTATACCTTGACCTAAAGCGAAGAGTGCCTCGGTTGACGTGACTCCCACATTGCATTGGGAACCGTGGCATCTCTTGGGTCACCTCTTTAGTTGCCTGTCTCCTCTACCGTCCCGGATGGGATACCTCTAGGGGCAACTACAAGTTGTGTGATAACAAGGACCTCATTATATAACAAAAGACAAGCCTAAGCTACCCTAATTCGAATTGGCATGATGGAAGCCAAATGGCACCTAACACTAATTCGAATTGCCAATCTAAGTCTCAATCAACACTAAATTAAGCCAAGCTTTGGAGTTAACTCCACCAACAAGCTCGAGTTGTATTAAATGAGATGAGGAGGTGGCCTCCACCTAGGCAAGGCGCCCCTCATCTCCTCTTTGGAAGTATCACCATGCAAATAAGTGAATGCCACATGTGAAACTTGAGTTCCAAGTAGAGATGATGTGAGCATGCATTGGAAAAGGCGTGAGGATATGGTAGGTGCTTGGATTTTGATTGCAAATCAAGTGCAATCTTGGTAGTTGGAAGTGGGAGGTGGCCTCCACCTAGGAAAGGTGCCCCCACCCCTATTAAATGCAACTCAACACCAACCAAAACTCAATTAATATCCTTTCCACATCACCAATTCGAGCTTTGCATGCATGGAGGGCGAATTCTCTTGGAGTTAATCACTGCTGGTGACCAATGTTACAAAAACCGAACCGGTGGTCGAACCGGCCGACCCTGTGAACCGGAACCGGACCAAAACCGGAATAAAAACCGGATCATAAAACCGGATTACCAAAAATACATAAAATATTCAAATTTTGAAAAATTATAAATATATTCATGTGCATCCATGTACATTCAAACCATTATACACAAAATATGAAAAATATCTCATTTATATAGCGAATAAGAGTGCATAGTAGTTAGCAATGAGTGCAATACATGTCTGAATCAAAATACATCATCAAAAAAGGCTCTAAATGGCCTATAAAAAAGACTAGAGTCAAAGACTAGGCAATCTAATAATCTGAATCCTCAGGCTCAGAGGCTTCCGACTCGGACTCTAAGTCATCTTCTGCATCCTGATCCTCAATCTGTGGAGTCTGGGCTTGGGCAACCTGACTTGACTCCCCTGTTCCAGTCCTAGAAGGCACATGTCCAACATCACCTTCCACATCATGCTGTTGTGGAAGAGGGTCCAAATCCATCCATGAAAGGTCTTCATTCTCAGTGTCAAATGCTGGTGGTTGCGTCTCCACAACCCAATCTGCTGAGGCATCACTATCATCCAGGAATATGGAAGACGATTCAGGGGTCTTGTTCTGCAATTGGTTGCGCCTCAACCGAAGGTTGTACTGAACAAATACCATATCATTTAACCGTTTTTGCTCTAAACGGTTACGCTTCTTGGTGTGAATACGCTCAAAAACACTCCAATTGCGTTCACAACCAGAAGCACTACATGTTTGGCTCAATATTCGAACTGCAAACTTCTGCAAATCAGGGCACTGGCTACCAAATTGTTGCCACCAATATGCTGCATGTACATTGTAAAGACAAAAAAATTAGTAAAAGAATTATAAAGTTTTACTCATATTCTAAATTTTAAAGACTTTCTAAACTCTATTATTACCTGGAGGATCTTTAGATCTAGTCCGTATAGCTGTAGCCATGCCAAAGATACCAAGACTCTCATTGAAATGCAAGAGCTTGCTGTGGATCTCGTCTTATTTAGCAGGATCAGATACCATGCGCTCAATGCATTTGTACAATCCTTCCTTTACCTCCCCATCTGCTTCAAAATCTTTTGTGTAATGGTACCTTTACAAGACAAAGCAAATGATCAATTTAAGTCTTAAGAAGATAAACTTTTGCAATTAAAATTGAATAAAATAGCTTAAAAACTTTGAAAGTAGTTACCTTGGATTCAAGCAATAGCCTGCAGCATGTAAAGGCCGATGTAGTTGTCTGTTCCAGCGATCATCAATTATTTTCCACAAAGGAAGATACTTTTGTCTTTTGCCATCATATGCTTCCTTTATTGCCTCCTTGGCCTGATCCATGGCCTCATAAATAAACCCCATCGCTGCTTTATCACCATCCACCATTCTCAGAACTTTCACAAGAGGTCTACTAAAAAGTACAATCTCCTCTGCCTTTTTCCAGAATCCTTTCTCATAGACTTTGTCAACAATGTCTTTTCCTTCAGCCTTCTTGCTATATTGAGAAGCATTCCACTCATCACAGGAGAACATCTTCCTCAAGTTGGCCTTTTGCTCAATCAAGGACTGCAATGTAAGAAAGTTTGTTGCAAATCTTGTGATAGCTGGCCTGACAAGCTCTTTTCCACCAATGCATTGTCTCATAAGGGTCAAAACCCATGTGTGGTTGTAAATGTATCTTGTGATGGATTTTGCTTGTTCCACACACTTTTTCACCCACTCCATTTTCCCAATATCCTCAAGCATGAGGTCCAAACAATGGGCTGCACATGGAGTCCACCAAATGGTGGGATTTTTCTCCTCCAGCATCCTTCCGGCTGCAACATAATTGGAGGCATTATCTGTGATAATCTGTACTACATTTTCCACCCCCACCTCCAGAACTACATCATCCAAAAGAGGAAATAGTAGTTGTGCATCCTTAACTTGATCAGATGCATCCATTGATCTAAGGAACATAGTTCCTTTTGGGCAAGCAACAAGGAAGTTCACAATGGTGCGACTCCTTGTATCAGTCCATCCATCAGACATGATCGTGCACCCTGTTTTACTCCATGAGTTTCTGAACTCTGTTAGGTATTCTTGTACTCTTTCCACTTCATTTTTTAAAAGTGGCCCCCTAATATCCTCATAACCGGGGCCCTTGAAGCCTGGACCACATGAAGCTACGGCATCCAGCATAGGTTGATAATAAACAGATCTTGTAGCATTGAAAGGTATGTCTGCATCATACCACCATCTAGCAATGCATTCCCAAGCAACCTCCTTTTCCACCTTCTTCCATTTGGCATCAATGGTGGGCTGAGCACCAGGGGTAGTTCGGGGCTGAAAGAAAGACTCAAGGTTGCCACGAGGCCTTTTAAATTGGGATGTACTGCTACCAACACCACCACCAACAACATTTTCTTCCAAAGGTATGGTATAAGGATCATGGGTAGGATTTGGAAAATTGGAGGATTCTTCAAAACTAGGGTTTCTCTCAGATAAATCAGAACTACAACTTCTCCCTATCTCTTTTTGGATCCTCCCTTTTCTAACTTTTTCAGCTTGGTAGGATTCAATATGACCAAGCATCTCAGCTCTCAAGTCATCAGACACTTTTGGGCATGATCTTACATTCCCCCTTGCACCTGCTAAATGTTGTTTCAACCTATGTATACCTCCCCCACCAACCTCCTTCTGACAATAGTTACACACTATTTTCCCCTCAACTAATTGACAATGAATCCATGCAGGATCCTTTCTATCTTTGGGAGCCATGGAAAGCAATATAAATCTGCAAATAAAAAGCAAAACCCTAGTTTTTTCAAATTTAAATCCTATGAAAAAAACGATTTCAAATTTTTAGAGACTAACCACCACATAACTAAAGGAATACATGGCTGATTTTACATACCTTGAAGAGACACCTCCAAATCTACAGAAGAAAATCAGCCACTAGTGGACTCCAAATCTGCTCCAATTTTTCTCCAAATCTGCTGCAATTGTCTCCAAGACTCCAACACAAATCAGCCCACACACTCTCGAAAAAAGCTCCTTCAATCCTCCCTTCAAATTAGCCTAACAACCAACTAGAAGACACTCAGCAATCAACACTCAAAGAATCTAAGGCAAAAGACCCCAAGCACACATTTAGAAATCGAAGATTGGAATCCTTGGAAAGACTCCAATGAATAGTGTGAGTGAAAGAGAGGGGGTGGGTGTCTTTTTATAGGTTAGGGGGAGTGTTTAGGTTAGTCTAGGTTCATCCCCCCCCACCCACTTTTCTTTTCTTTTTTTTAAATTTAAAAAAAAAAAAGTTTTTGGCCGGCCGTACGGCGCCGTACGAGCTGCTGTACGGACCGACTGGTTCACATTAAAAAACCGGTTTTCTCCTTTAAAATCCGGTTTTTACCGGTTTGTGCCCTAAACCAACCGGTTTTGGCCAAAACCGGGCAAAAGCGGTTTGCTTGGCCGGTTTGGACCGGAATTGCTTGTGAATCGATCTAACCAGCCGGTTTTGGCAAAACCGGACCGGTTCTGGTAACATTGCTGATGACTAGATACTTGATTGGATGATCACTGAGATGATTGGAATCTTCATTAATGCCCAATGCCATGTCAATTAGCCTTTTATTTTAATCCATTTGGATTATTTTGGAGAGATTTGGATTATCTCCAAATATTCAATTTTTTATATTTTAAATAATAATTTCTCTGTAAATGGCTTTTTTGAGAAATTATTAATTATGAGGCTGAATTGACATCCGAAACTTAGGATAGACTGGTTCGGGGATCATGAATGATTTTTGGCTCAAGGTTCAAGCCTTCAATCACTGAATTCGGATCTCGGATGACTGACATATTACAAATTGAAATTTTTCCATTTAAACTATGGAAAAATTTATTAAAAATTTAAAAATAATTAAAAACCCAAAACCGGAGGACTCGGTAAAAAAATTTTGAAATTTTTTCTGGGGGTTCTAGGGACCTAGGACATGACCAAAACCTATTTTAATAGTGTCTAGTAGGCTTATATACATCAGTTGGACTCTAATAAACCCCCATGGCAAAAAAATTCAAAATCGGGCATTCCAACTTTGGAGGAAGTGGGAGAAAACCTCATCGATTATAGCTCGGCTATAGGCAAAGTATAATTAACAAGGGAAAAAACTCCCTGGAATACCTTAGTTTCTTAATCAAATCATGGGGAACCGAGCCACTCAAAATCCTACTAGCACACTTTATTACAAACCCCATGGGGCCATGGTCATGTTGACTGAAAAACAAAACTGACTAGCCAAAATTGGCTAGGCACAAATGATGGATCATCTGATACACTGGAGTACAAACATTCATCATGCTTGTCAAATGGCGACTCTTCAGATAATCCAACTATGGTACAAAAAGTTGGTAACAAACCCAACACAAGATACATAAGCATTCATGACATTTATGATTGAAACTAAAAACATGGAAAATTAAAGACCAATGCCGAGAATGTAAAAATGCTTGCAATTGCTACTGTGTAGGGTTGCTTGTGTAGTCTCAGTGAAAGTATTGCAGTGTCTCAATTGGTAAATTTTATGATTATTAAATGAGTGGATTAAGGAGTGGGTTAATTCTTGGTTTGGCCCAAAAGAAACCTAACCTTAGAACTGAGTGCTCTAGCAACCTTACCAAGTGTCCAACCAGGCGTGGATGAACCTGCTTAAGAGCCAGCTGACTCTGTGGATTCAGTCCATGCAACCTCCCGAGTTCTTAGGATTCGATTCTAGTGGATTGTCCTATTAAAACTAAGTACCTTGCACCCGTTTCTGATTGAGCCAACTGTTTCGACTAAGCTACAGTAGTCAAGAGCATACTCCGGGTTTGGGGTGTAGTTCGTTTTATTAAAATGTGTGAATGGATGATTAATCTATACTAAACCCCAAGAATATATAGCAACGGGGGTTAATTTTAGGATTAAATTTTAAGAACAGAAGTAATGATTGAATAAAACACAAAAGCATATAACAAACTGATAAACGGGTCCTCAGAGGATGTTGTGTGCTTAAGTGAGTTATTTAATTACTACTGCTCAAATGAAACTAATCTAAAACAAACAAACAAAAAGTCGCGAAAAATTAAAAAAAAATGAAAAAAGGTGCGAATCTCCCCTGGGGGGATTGGGGCAGGCACTGGAATTGCCTGCTATGCTCTTTTTATTTTTTGGTTTTACAAAATGAAACTCAATATGAAACATTGCTTGCCCTTTATGTTTAGGGAACAAGACAGTTTACAAATTATTGCAAAAGTAAAACAGTGCTTGAGCAGTTGCTTCACAGGGTGGTTCTGGGAGCTTCATGATGACTTTTCTGTGAGTTTTTTAGCTCCAACCTGCTAAGAACATAAAACAAACCAACGAGCTAAAGTTGATTAGAAATGATAATCAAAACATTTTAAAAGTGTTCTGACAATGCTACAGATTGCAAAAATGAACACTAATGCAACTAGTATGCAAAAACTTGTTTTTTGGGCAACTTTTTGAGTTTTTAAATGACTTTAAATTAACTTTCTGATGTAGGACTGTCATGCATGCAAGAAATTCCAGCGAACTAAAAATAAAATAAGATGCCTAAAAAAAGATCTAAACTAACTTTAGTCATGATACAAACTATGTAAAACAAAAGGTGAAAAATAAACTAAGGCAAGCTAGAAAGCTTGCCTTCTTAGGATCTTTATTTGCCTCTTTAAGAGATGGCAAGTAAATGGTTTTGGCACTTTGATTTGCATGAATAAAACTTTGTAAAACAAGAAATTCTATTTTGCTTTAGATCTACTTGAAAAATGCAAAAATAGAAACCAACAACCTAGATCTAGATTATCAAAAGAGTTTTAACTATTAGGCTGTGATTTAAATCAGATCTACTTATGAATAACACTTTGAAAGCAAGAACTAAGTAAAAATAGGAACGGTAACCGAGAAAGAATAGAAGAAGTGGATCGAGAAGTTTGAACCCATGGGGGTTGAGCTCTGAACATGGGCAATGGAGTCTGCTTCCTGATGCACCGGTGGGATTGACCTCTCTGTTTAAGTTTGCTGGAGGAAAGGAAGATCTAACATGTTCATCCACTTGTCTAGCTTAAGCAACCTGTAAGATCAAAACACCACTAGCAAAGGCAATAAAAGCACCTATGTGAATTATTAAAAGAAAATGTGAGAGATGATAGATTCAAGCAAGAATTTTTTCTACCTCTAGCATTCTAATGTTATTCACAATAGCAAATAGTCTATAAAGCACCACCTACTATTCTTATGAAAAATATTTTCCCTTCAAAGACAGATAAATCCAACAATTACTAACATGCTATGATAATATAGATTTACCTCATAAGGAGCAAAGAATAGAACAATCCAACACCACAAACAACACCAGGGTAGCCTCCAAAGCCTTATTATTAACTCAGTACAAAATATTACAATTGCAATGCCAGTAGAGGTTTCACCTTCTAATCATTACAAAGGAGCCAAGCTCCTCAATATATAGCACAAAGAGAGTGAGCTAGGGCGCAAAATCCTAAGCAGACAAAGCTCCTAGTTTGTAGAGCAAGTTAGCAAGCAGCCCAATGAAGATGCACCATTTCATTTGGACAAAAATCAATTGAAATGGAAGATGCCGAATTGAAGCAGCTCACACGTGAGGGATAAGAGCGAGTGGCAAGTTGTTGGATGTTTCCACGCTTTGATAGCTTTCTCGTGTGATGATTCTGATTGGATGTTCAAATTAGAAGTTTAGCCATATGAGGTGGTGCCACCACCTTGACCTTATCCTCAATTCCAATTCGCACATGCTAAGTGGAGCAGCCGGCCAACCCACTTGAAGGAGAGGGCGAACTTGAGGTTGTTGCTGTGTTGGATTGTTGGGGCATAGATTGGATAGAGTTTCAACTTGAAGCTTGTCCCTACTGATATGCCACCTCACACAAGGTATGCGCCCACACAAAACAACCAAGCCTTCAAACCAATCCGTACGGCTGCCCACGTGAAGGGAGAAGAAAGCGTGTGGTGAAGTTTGGAATACTCAAATGCTTTGTCTCTTATGCATATTGGCCCAATTATTTTGAACTAATGCCATGTCACCTACGATGGCCCACCTTTTGAACTCACCCTCCATACATCAATTCGCAAAACCGTATGGCTGCCCACGTGAAGGAAGGTGACCACGTGAATGAAATATTCATGTTTTGACTTTCAAACCAACAATTTATCATATGCTTTGTTGCTTTAGGATGAACGCCTACCTTATGTGACTCATGCCATGTCAATTTGGCATGTGTTAAATTCAATTTTTTGAATATTTTAATCTTTGGTAATGGTGCATTTTGATGCTCTTCTAGCATTAAAGTGCCATTCTGTAGCTCTAATAGGAAAAACTGCTCCACGGGACGCCTTGGTTGCCTTAAACATAGGAAAATTGGGTACCAAGGTAAAGAGGATGCTTTGAGCTTGAAAACAAGCATCCCTGTGCTAAATTCCGACTTTGGATCGCACTTTTATCACCATTTGAAATTTTTTAATTAAATCATTAAAAAATGGCTTTAAAATGTGAAAAAAAATATTTTTCTCGGAATTGACTGAAAATTCAGGGGGACCTAGTACATGACCAAACGATAAGATTCTAGCATCTAGCATGTTTATAAACGTTACAAAATGGGCTCTAATAATCCCCTAAGGCTTAACCCCCACATGGGGCATTCCAGCTTTGGAGGTGCAGGAGAAAAACTCACCGATTATACTCGGCTAAAGGCAAAGCTTAATCGACAAGGGAAAAAACTCCTTGGAATACCTTCTTTGGTTGTTAAGTCCTAGGGAATCGAGTCACTCAAAGACCACCATGCTAGTACACTTATTACAAACCCCGTGGGGCACAGTCATGTACTACAAAACACTAAAAAAAAGGGGGACCCTGAACAGGCCAAGCTTGGAATTTCTGAACACTGAAAAGCACAAGTGACTTGTGCAACACTGGCGGCTCACTGAAGTCCAACTAAAGTGCAACTTTAGGTGGTAACAGGCACCAGATCAGGTTCCTAGCAAACTTTTGAAGGTGAACTGCTGCCGAGATGGCATTCTTGCCTTGAAATGTAGGTAGCTTTTCAATAGCTCTTTCAGGGAGCTCATGTGGACATCCTGCAATCTAAGTGAGGTTAAGGGGTTTGAAAATTTTATCCATCGTAGACAAATTTTTATTTGAACTAGAGTTATTAAACAAAAACTAGATGTCTAAGAGGGACTCATATCCTAAATGTTCAAGGACCCTACGAGAAGTAAGTCTAGCCCGCCTCCTTCGGTAAACCCTTTCAGGCTCAGGAATGAAGTTGACTAAGCCGTTAGAAGTTCTTCTTGTAGAATACCTGATTGTGTTATTAGACAGTGGAGTCACCAAGTGGATCGAGTGAATCTCAGATTTGTTCAACTAGACACACCAAAAGGTAAAAAACAAAAAGAAGCTAAAAAGTCGTACCCATGGATAGAAGATTTATCCTTGGCAACGACGCCAAAAATGTTGCCGCCGTAAATGCGCACCTGGTTAACACAACAGAAATCTATGCCACTGCTCGGTGCGCCCTTGGGGGCAAGTCTCGAATCAACGGTGTCACCTAATCTTGACTCCTCCGTTTAGTCCAAACTCCTAATCGAAGCCAAGAGGGGTAGTCCCTATGGAATGTTTCTAAGGTTATTAGAAAGTTTCAGTGAATTAGTTATGGATTTTTTTACGGAGTTTTTGTGAAGGTATGTGTTATCACATATATAGTAACCGGGCTACCATACATTATTTTTCTGATTCCAGTACACTATTCAGCCAGTTCCCTTACATTGAGATGCTGAGATGAGCATCTATATTGGATCACTATCAGATTTTGGACAGCAGTATATATTCCCCATGCCATGACTAAGTCTCAGGACACTCAGAAAGATGACCGATGTAGCCATTATACCATTTGTACAGAGCAGTCAGTAGTTCCCAGAGTTGCAGTAATAGTTTCAGAGGAAAGATGATGATTCAGATTGATGAGCATTCAGGTATATGACTCAGCAGGTATATCATTGTGTTATGGTTATATTGCTTTTATATTTATTCTTATAGCATGTCTTAGCACTTAGTGTCATGATCTAGCGATCATATAGATATGTGGACCTGGTTGATCTTATTATATATATTATATTGTCCCTACTCAGACTTAGAAGTTCACTATTCATACTCATTGGTTTTACCCTCCTTAGGGAGAATAGAGGTGATCATTCCACCATACCTTGGCTTTCTAGTGTTGGCTCCATTATTCATTGTCTTCATCCATCCATTGCCTACCTTTTAGTTTATCACCCTGACTTACTACTTGACTAGTGGCATGGAGGACTTTTCCCCACTGTAACCTCTGTATTGAATGAGCTTCCCTGTTTATTGTGTCTCGGCTCTGAGTTGGTGACAAAACTTACCTATGGTGAGTTGGAGTTCCTTGGAATTCCCCCTAGTCACTAAAGTTTTGTTGGATAAACCTGAAACTTTTAGTGCTGCCATGAATACAAAATCTGGAAAATGAAATGTTATATCTTGTATGAGAAGCCCATTCATGCAATGTGTTTTTCAACACACATGAATGAAAGGCATGCCAAATGAAAATGGCCATGAAAATAAAATGTTATATCTTTTGGAAATGTAAATACCTAGGTGAACAAGTTGTCTGTGACACACCTGGAAGTGCTCAGGTAAACAAGTGCCTTAAAAACACACCTGTAGCAAAAAGCCTAAAATAAATGTAAATCTATGCAATGTGTTTATAAACACACATAGATCAAGGCTATGGAAACTTCAAGCCCAAAAAGCAATGGAACTTAAATGCTATATCTAAATTATTGCTGGCCTCATTTGTATTATGGATTGTGCGCATCTATTAAAGGTGAATAAACCCTCTTTGAACAACTCATCCATTTGTGAGACACCGCCATTCCCTGTGTTGTTGCTCATTCAGTATATACTATGGTGTGTATTCCCTTTCCCTTTGCCAAAGTGTCACAAAGTTAAGTCAATCAAGTCATCCCTTAGCCTAGCCAGTTATTTTAGCCTTCACCCTTCACTAGCAAAATGATCACAGCTATGAAGTGAGTATGGTCTTGAAAGTCTAGTCTGAGTAATAATAATAATTAATGACATTATATTGGGATTTAGATCGCCAGTAATGATTACTCTATGTTATAATTTTTATTTGAATAAGTTGTAGAGCATGCATTAACCTTTGACACTTTGCAGCAGCTTCTGATGATGGTCTGAGTTATATTTGGTCATGTTGATTTGGTCAAACTTAGTTTGACCAAGGTCAACCATAGGACATGAGATGGTTGGACCTTGTGATGATATGGATAGATGATATATGGTCTATATACATGTACATGTACATGATGATTATATGCAGCAGATACAGGGTTATGATGATGATTCATGGTTTACAGCATTATTTGATCATTTACAGATTATTATTATTTCACCTGTTCCTGTATATTGGATATATTTTATGATCATGCAGAGACTCATATGGTGTATGAGTACACATCTTGGAAGGATTTGGACCTTCTGAGTCTAATGAGACAGTCTCTTTTCAGTTCTGGGCACTTACAATCATGATTGAGCCTCAGTAGGCTATCCCGGTGCAATTTTGGTCTGTCGGAGACCCTGTCAGAGCAGATGTGATTTTTATCCGGTTGACCTAGGGCGTTGTGCTTGGAGGGGGTGGTCCAGCCATTTGTTTTTACCATATTACCCCCCTCCCGGACACACTGGTGCCCTCACCTTGACAGCGCAGGCACTCCAGGAGGTAGTTTGGCGCAGTTTCACGCTTCCCGAGGCATTTCAGGATTGGTAGAAATGGCTATTGAGGAATTCGATTTGGGCTACTGAGGCAAGGTCTTGGCATGGGATGATCAGTGATGATGGATTGATGTCTTCCCCACTTCCTTCAACAGTTTCAGCTTCATCGGGACCCGCATCCATCACTTATGGCGCTTTCTAATGATTTCTGAGGTCTTTTGAGGCCTACGATTTGACCATAGAGGCACGATTTGGTATATTGATGACTATTTTATTATTATTGTGCTATGGGGATTGACCAAGGGTGGCTAAAATTACCCCTTGGACCCACCATAAGCTTCTTATTATATTTTGTCATCATGATTTGGTGGGATTCCCCTCTTCTAGGGCGATTTTGTCCACTTATGTTATATTTTATGAGTGATCCCTGTATTTTATTGTTGAGCTCATCTCAACCATTGATTAGACATTTGTATCTTTTAATCTTAGCCACTCATTCAAAAAGTGGTTAGGATTTTGATGCCTCTCCTTCCTATTTAAACGAGAGAGCTTCTCATTGTAAAGGGTCTTTGGCTCTGGGATTATTGGTATAGAAAAACTTTCTGGTGGAAATTCTTGTGGTCTCCTTTGCATTTGGTGTTCTTAGATGGTGATTGGAAAGTCTATTGCAACCTAGCATTTGGAATTTGTGGTAAGATCTATCTATTTTGGAAATCATTGTCTTGTCTACAGGAGGGCGATTTTGCAAGGCTTCTTCAAATCGACTTTCTTGGCATTTGCTTGTATCAGGGGGTTATCATTAGTATCATTGTGATCTATGCTATCTTTCTGTTACTTCTCTTGTGGCATTAGTCTTATCTCTTGATTGCATCAAATCTGATATTGTTGACGTTTGTTGTGCAGGAGAGAGGGTGCATTGGCTTCTTGGACTAAATCGATTGCATAGAAAACTACCTCAAAGCTTCTCAAATTGATCGGGTTTGCATAGATCATCATCATCAAGGCATCTACAAGGTTACCCAGGGTAAGATCCAAAGGTTTGTTTCTCTTATCTTGATCCAATCCATTGACATAGCTCATAAATTGATAAAAGCCTTATTTCTTCAAACCCTCATTGTTACATTTTCTCAGATCTACTAACATCTAGTGGGTTGTTGGGTGTAATATTGAAAACCCAACTCTATAGTATCCACGGCATCCCGAATCTATAGTTTGGTGAGGATTGGCCTCCATTTGACCCCCTTCCTAGGCCAACTTAGCCTCTCCAAGTGAGATCGCACTCCTTGGGGAAGGTGAGTTACCCTAGATCCAGTTGATGGGTAGTTGAGATCCCGCTTGTTTCATGATCTACACATCCAATAACCTACCCCCAGATTGTCAATTTTCTGATTTCTACCTTGTGGGCCCTATTCCACATTTTAAGGGATTTAATCCCCATTTTGGACCACTTGGTATCTTTAAACTCAGATCTAGTAAGATCTAGCCATCGGATTGCCTTGAAATTGTAGATCCACACTCTCACTTGACTAACCTACTTGGATCTAAAGTTTGGATGCCATTGGACTTATCTTGATTCATTTATCCCACTTTTTAGCCTCCTTGGGTAAAGTCGCACCACCTTGGAGATTGGAGTTGGTCCACTTCCAGGACATGGGTACTTGAGATTTTGGTGGATTTGGAACGAGCATAATTTAAAACCTAGGTCTAGTTGGTCACTTCATCAAATCTTGCCTTGGAGATAGCATTCCTTGTTTTAAGGGATTGTGGTCCACTTAGGTCAAACCTTAAATCTTTAGATCTAGATCTATTCATCCATCAAGACTTTAATTGCCCACTTGACTCATGCAATAGGAGTCATCAACCACAAGTTAACTTCACTTTGACTCCATTATCCCAATTCCCAAGGCACTGGTTTCTCTCCAAGTCAATTAGACTTTCCTAGATTGTTGGATTAACTTGTGGTTTGACCTTTGTGTGGTGAACTAAACCCTTTGATGTCATCATGTATCACAGTCAAGCTTGTCACTTGTACTAGTTAGCCCCAATTCAACCCCTAAACTACCCTGCATTGGACACGGTTCCCAAGGCAGTGGATTTTCTCACATTAAACTAGTACTTTGATCCTGGATCTCATTTCAAATACTATAAGTCACTTTCACATCAACAATGAACCAAAGCTATACTCATTGAACCCCTCACTTGTCTTGTGACTTCATCCATAGGTCTAGGATAAACCATACACCTTACTTCACATAGTCTTAACTTAATTTCGTGTCTTGGTTTTGACCTCTCCTTTCGGGAGTAGATCGGGTCTCCCCCTTTGTTGTCTGGGCTAGATAACATAAATTGAAGGTTGCCTCGACTGGCGTGACAACCATATATTGGAGGTCGAGGTGATCGTGGTTGCACCTTTTGAGTTGCCCTTCCCTATTGCCATCCATGAGTGGATACATCCATAGGGGTAACTACAGTTTAGGTGATAACAGTATGATTACCACAGTCCAAGTTCGTTTGCAAAGATAATTTTAAATAGATATGCTTTCAACAACACGAAATGAAATGACCACCGATATATAGAGATAACACAACAATCTTTTAATATTAAGAAAAATATGAAATAATGTTTGTTGTGGACCAGTGCCGAATGGAGTCAATACATAAGATAGAAAATTCTGCTGAAAGTTAAAGTTTTACAAGTGTCTCTTGGTTTCTTTTAATTTATTAATGATTCGAAGTTATTAAGGGAAAAAAGGGGAAACTCCCAAGATACCGTGAGGTACAGGGAGCAATATCCGGAAATTGAGGGATGGTGGCTCCTCACGAAGACGTGTGGGCTGGAATGGAGTCTCTAAGGCGGTGTTCAACACTACACCAACAAGGGTGTAGCCTAACTATGCCCTGAGGTCGCCTCCCCGTTGTTCTTGCTTCTTCTGAGAAATTTTCCCACGCAAAACTCAATTAATCGTAGTGTCGTATTTTCACTATGTGAGGGATCGTATATTTTATTAGATGAGTTATTAGATTTAAATGTGAAGATTTAGAGAGTGATTGCAACTCTTTAGGATTTCCCACAGGACCAGGCATAATGCCTGCAAGGGGAAAGAGCATACTTTGAGTTATAACCAAATGTTTATTCCGGTTTATGCTTGAAAATAAAATGCTTAAAAGGGAAAACAAAAAGATATGAAAGACCGGATCTATGTGTCACTTTTCTTATCAACCACCACTAATCGGCAATGCCTTTGTGTTCTGGTGAGACCATAATTTGTGGCAATGAGATCGGTGTTATTTCAAAGTTACTTTTGCGAAATGAAAGTAAAGTAAGAGTAAATAGTTGAAATTAAGTATACAACTCTGTAGTGAAAAGTGTTGTGTGCATTTGGTGTTCAGTTAGAAAAATTTATGCCACAAAAACTTGACACTGCAAATCCTCCCAGGGGAATGGGGTGTGGGCGCTGTGTAGCCCACTTGCTCTCGTTTAAAAATATTACAAAAAGAAACTCTTAAAATAAATGCCACTTAGACCATTTATAGTTGGATCTAAGGGCTTACAATTTTATGGAATGATGTACAAGTTAATGGGGGTCCACGAAGAGTGTTTTTTGCACTTTTCGACAAGAATTCATCAAAAATTCGCTCTCTTTTGTCTTGGACCTGCTAAAAACCAGTGAACTAAAATTACAAGATTAGTGGTTAAAACACATAAAAATACATGAAATTTACAAAATCTATACTTGCAAAAAATAGTGGAAATTATTGAGCATTTTCAAGTATAGAAATGCTAGATCTAGATCTATGAATTTAGCTTTGAAAATAATACTTTTCTAGATATATTTGAGAAGCAAGTGGTAAAAAAAAATTTAAGCCTTTAGATCTATTCTACTTGCTTCAAAACAGAAAGGGAAATAAGAGTTTGCTTGTTTGAAAAAGATAGAAGAAGCGAAAACCAAGCCTTTAACTTGAAGGATTTGGAGAATCAATGGTGTCTGCAACAAAAAAAAAAAATGTCAACAAAAATGATATGACCAGCTGCTAAGTTTGGAAAAAGGATCAAACTAGATCCACTTCCTTTGCTTAGCACTCTATCCTGCACAGTCTCAAGCACACTTACACACAAAAGTGATTAAATCAGTATATCAATCAAAAGAGACAAGAAGGGCAATAGTATAACCGACTACATGTGTTGCTTCTAGATCTCTAAATAATCAAATATAAGTAAGCAAGTCAAAGCCAATGAACGCTTACTCTATAGGCACAAAAGCCTTTCTAAGCTAGATCAATACACAATTTATGATAATAAGAGCATAAAAGAAACTATACTAGATATACCTCAACCAAGATGCATGCATAAGAATGGACCAACAGCAGACAACATGTAGACCTCCAAAGCCTTTTGAAATATATTACTCAGAAAAATACAAGCATTACAGTAGCAGAGGTTCTATGCTATCCTTCATATGCAAATGAGGAGCCAAGACCTTGCTTTTATAGAGTTTGAGAGGAGGGCGAATTGATAGAGAGGGGGCCGCATTCCTTGAAGAGGGGAAGCAAATATTTAACAATCAAATCCTTAGTCTACTCCTTGATTGGTGTGATTGAAGGTGATTAGGATGCCACCTAAGGGGGCGCCGCACCTCCAACATTGGGATGATCTCCCATTCCATGGATGAGTGCCAGCTCAAGAAAGTTGCCCAAGTGGAGGAGGGTGCAACTCCCAAGAGAGAACACCTCACACCAACCCAATCCTTGATTGATTTGCTCCAATATTGATTGGAATATTCCTTAAATGCATTTTCAAACTCAACTGGGCCTTAACTGGACCAAATTCCACTGAAATAGGAATTTGATTTTCTCTCATATTTTTATTTTTTTAATTAAATAATTCAACAAAATTAATTTTGAGAGAATATTTATTTAAGTGAATAATACTTAGAACTTAGGAAAAGTGGGTTTAGGGGTTTTGTGGGTGTTGTGGGTTAGAAAACGAGCACCCCATGCCAAAATTCACCTCCTAACCACACTTTTATCACTTTTTTTATTTTTTTAATTAAACTATTAAAAAATCTCATTAAACGGGAAAAATTATTTTTGTCCGAATAACTTGAAAATCCTAGGGGACCTAGTGCATGTCCATATGACTCAATAATGATGGCTAGCATGTGAAAAATACATAGACACATAGGCTTTAATAACCTCCCTAGGTTCGACCACCATGGAAAATACTCCAGCTTTGGAGGTACGTGAAAAACTCAGGAATTATACGCCACTGAAGCGCAACGCATAATTTCTAAGGAAAAAACACTCTACAGTATCCCCTTGATAGCTAAACCTAAGGTAGGCAAATCCTTTTACAAAAGTATCATGCTTAGAGCAACTTATTACAATTCCCCCATGGGGGTCAAGACATGCAAATTTTACAAAGGGCCAAAAATTTGGCCTGATGAACTTCTGAACTCTAGCAATGAACAATGTAAGTTGTTCAAGTCTTTTGAGGTTCACAAGGAGTCCACCTAAGTGCACCTTAGTGGACAGCAATTGCCATTAAACTTTGGGACTTCATCAGAATCTACATCTACTGGTTTATGGGAAGGAGCCCAAATATTTGAAAAATTCAAAGGGCCATCAATATAAACATTCGTCATGTTGCATGAAATTCTTTAATGGATTCTTTTCAACATCTAAAAGCGAGTGTCTTACTCTTTCACTTCTTTCAATTTTTCTTCAAAGGAGTCATCAGATAAAACCTACCAAGTTAGTACTCAACAACAATCTTATCAAAGTACAAAAACAAGAACTTAACTCAACTTCACGAAAATCCTCATATGTTCCTGAAATCCTAAAAATAGATTTAGCCCTGGCGCCAAATGTTGTATTGCTTGCCAGGCTTCTTGTTTGTGGAGGTACAAGGTAATATCTGCAATTAGTCCTTAATAATAATATTTTCAAAATACCAAGCAAAGACTTACCTCAATTTTCATAACGAATGTTATTGTTCTTGCCAAGGATATGAAAAATATGTTGGACACACCGAGCACACTGAGAGGGGGGGGGGGTGAACAGTGTGTATAGCTTTTTATTACTTTTTCAACTTTAACAATCATCAACTGCTTCTTCAATACATCATTCATTAATGTATTACCACATTATCATTATATCATCAGCATTATTAACTATTACAGCTCATCATCACCTACCATCATATCATCATCACATAGGAAGCATAGCAAAACACAGTACACAAGATTTTTACGTGGAAACCCAAGTCCTGGGGGAAAAACCACGGAAGCCTTTATAATAATAATTTACCAGCAACAACTGGAAGGAGGCAACAACCCCCTTTGTTACAAAGACTTCAATTCTCCAGCTACAACTGGAAGGAGGCTACAAACCCCTGGTTTACAGGCTACAACCTGAAGGAAGCCTTAGCTCCCTCAATTTCCTTGCCCCGTCCTGCCACCCTGATTTGAAGATAGTAACTGAAACTACTGAACCACAAACTTCACTGATCCTGCGGACCTGCTATCCAACACTTGTACCCAATCTATACCACACTGCACAATCACTGTCACTGCTCATCAACTGACCACTGCTCATCAACTGTTCACTGCTTATCAACTGTTCACTGCTCATTAACTGACCACTGCTCATCACAACTGTGCCACACTGTTCATCATCCTATACAATCAATCTGTGCAATCTAGCTGTAGCAATCAATCTGTCTACATAAATCAATCTGCTGTTCACATCATTCGAGTTAGTCAATCTAAGTTTAACCAACCGTACACGAGACTCAGTCCACCTGAGTCAAACCAACTGCTCATACAACTCAGCCAATATGAGTCAGACCAAATGCACATGTAGTAGCCTGTGCTAATGCTGCTCAACTGAACCAATGTACTCACTTCTAATTACCACTATTCACCATTGTACTATTGTCGTCAATGCATCATTTATAATTCTATACATTGTGTTTTCATCATACATCACTGAGTATCACTTGTGTAAACATCACTGAGCACATCATTGTGTAAACTGAGCATTTATCACTGTGTTTCATCATACATATATTACTGTGTACTAATTGTCATGCCACTGAGTGTATTTTACTGAACATACCACTGTTTAAATATTACTAAGTACATATGTATATGCCACTGTGTTAATATTTCATGCATATATCATTGAACATAAAAGTTACTGTGCATATCATCACTTATATAAAACACTGAGCATAGGTGTGCATCACTTTATAGCATATATATATAAATCAATATACCACTGTAGTCAATACTATTCACTGTATACATTGATCATCACTTGCTCACACATCACTGTACACTCACTGTACATTCACTATGCATGCATCACTTGTACACTTACTATATACATTGTACATACTTCACCACTGTACATCACTTTCACACACTACTGCATGTATAACTGCTGTACATTCATCACTGTTCATTTGCATGCATCATTATCATAGTGTGTATAGAAAATTCATACCTTTCATTTGCAGTGCATCAACACTTTGGATTCCACACTTGTGACATGTATAACTGCTGTAGAAGACCAACCACCTTCCAAATACCCTTGTCAACAATAGTTTGGCATCACAGCACTAGATGTATATGCTGCTTTACAACTGTGCATCAATTATCATCATATTGTATGTGTGGCTGCTTTAAAACTATGCCGGTTAAAACTTCGACTGTATGTTAACTTCTTACTGTGTGTTTGAAGCTATAAGATGAAGACTTCAAAAACTCAGATCTGTGGAATGACTGTGTGTTTTGCAGACTAGAGTTCAGGACTGTTTGAAGGGGCAGCAACATTAACCAAAGCACCAAAAATTTGAGCTGTGTGAAGAGTAAAACCTTGACTGTTTAGTCTGCAATAAAATTCAGATTGTTCTCTTCTACTGCTGCCACGTGTTAGGGCACATACTTTTCTTTATTGCTGCTACTCCCAAATCTATAATTCGGGACTGTTCAAGCTTCTTGAATTCGCGTCTGTGGAAGTCAAACTAGGTCTGCAAAACTTGGACTGTAGAAACCCCAAGCAAACCCAAAACTGGGCTGCCCAAAACACAAAAAATTGCCCACCGAAATTGCCCAGTATGCTGCTGCAAATTCCAACTGTGTATACCTTGGATCTCCTCACTGCTGCAAAAATTCGGGTCTGTGATACCACCCAAACACTGAAGAAATAAACCCAGTTTTTTTTTTGTCTCTGCTGCTACTGCGTTTTCACAGATATCTGAAATTTACCTCAGTCCAAATCTGAATTAGTCAGAGCATGAGCACCAGAATTTCAAAGGAGAGACCATGAAATTTTAAAAAGGTTCCTCAGTAGCTGCCTCAGTAAACCCGAAAATCAGATTATAAAAAGAAAAGAAAATTGTACACTGTAGCTGCTACAGTACCCGCGAAATTCGGAGCTTCAATTAAACTTTCAGCTTCTCCAAATAAATGAGAACGTTGACTGGTATTAATACACATTTCCCATGATTTTTACTGGGCCGACCTATCCTTTTAACAATTTAATAATTATTTGTTTAACCATTTAAAAAGCTGGGCCGACCTTACAATAAGCGTAACATTGCCACACAACTTCAAAAATCAATATCTCTCCAACCGTGAGGAGTTAGAGGGCCATCTACATATCAACGGAAAGGGCTTGACGAGGACAATCTTCCTATGAGGGTTTTGCTTGCATTGGTAGAGTCCATCAACTTTGTTTTTTCAATTTTTGCAGGACATTAGAAATTGATTTGATAAATGTTTGAATATTTATTCAAGCACTTATAAGGGCTTTAAGGCCATGCACAAGTGTTTCATTACCATATGACTTCATCATTATTGAGCAAGAGGACTTCTTTGAAGGCTATGTGGGTTCTATCATTCAATATCCAAGGACAAGGGCTTCAAGGACTAATCTTTTAAGGAGTCAAGGGTATACATGAAGGCTTCAACACATCAAGAGTGAGGGCTTAAGTGCATCAACTTCAAGAACCTCTTCAAGTGCAATGGGCTCCATAATTGAGGATTTCTTGTCAAGGGCTTCATCATAGCAACAAGGGATTCTTCTACACTCTTGTGGGCTTAAGGACAAAGCTTCCAGGTGTAAGGGCACAAGTCAACTGTGTATGGGTTCCAAGGATTATGCTATTGCATCATCCAACAAACAAGAAGACCACTACAAGTATAGATACCTTCAATCAAAAGACAACCGAGAGCAAGGATACAACAATGGACTCAATGGGACCAAGATACAACTTAGGGGTATTCAACCAAGTTAATGGGTAGCCAGGGCTTTTGGCATTGTCCCAAGGCCTCCAAGGGCTTCAAGCTTGGGCTTGGACAAAGTCAAAAGGTCTCCTCTGACACAGACAACCACAAACCAAATACTAACCCTCAAGGGCTCCACAAGGGGCACCAAGACTTAACTGTTGGCATCAATGACCAGGCACTGTTGGCATCAATGACAACTTAATCAACAAAATATGGCCTGAGCCAACCACCTCAAGTGTCCCAAAGTGTCCCCGACAACGACGCCAAAAATGTTACCCTTCAAACTAGTAGCCTTCAATAAACAATGCAATGCAACCTTGATGCTAGTGATAGGTAAACATATGGGAGAAGTCTAGGCCCAAATGTCACCACAGCCTAACCTCTCAACTTCTTTCGGTAACTTCCTAAACCTAGGGGAGACCCCTTAAAGATACCTGCAAACAACAAGATACACGCAAATACCTTTCTACAACCTTGTAACCAGATCAGTTCCGTATATGGAGTCAACAATGAATAATATAGACACATAAATTAGAATAAAGGAGTTCATTTAGTTTATCAATCAATATCACAAGTTTCAATATACTTCACGAATCCCCATGCAAGGGCTTCACACCCTCCCAAGGAAATACCTCAGAAAGGTGTGCTCTAAAGGGGAGAGGGCTAAGTGGCCTAGGGCACACCTTTTGGCCCAATTAAAGCTGCAAAATACCCAGCAAAAACCCTAATTCAACAAATTCACGCTTCACAATGGACTAGGGAAAAAATGGGATGCCTTTCAAGATCTATGGATAAGTCCAATAAGGCAAAATTAATGGGTGGACCAGAATTTCCAAGTTGCAAATATTTTTAGGTTTTTGAATTTATTTGAATTTTTAGGGTTTTTTGGACAATATATCATTTTTATGGTTTTTTTACCAAGGTAAAAGAGGATGCCCTCAGAGATCTGTGGATAAATCCACTAGGGCGAATTTGTAGAGTGGACCAAAATTTCCAACTTTATTATTTGCAAAATTTCAAAGTGTAGATCTTGTTACCAACTATTTTTTACAATAGTTGAACTTCTATCGAACCGCCAGTTTTTGAACATGTACATGTTCATTTCCAGAGTTTGGAGGTTCAGTGTGTTCAGACTTAACGAATTCTGGCTAGACTTTTATTTCTTCTATTGAAATGACCATGCCCCATGGGGTTTGTAATAAAGTGTGCTGGTATGGGGGTCTGAGTGGCTCGGTTCCCTGGGACTTGCCAGTCAACTAAGGTATTCTGAGTTTTTTCACTCGTCGATTATGCTTTGCCTTTAGCCTAGTAATAATCGATGAGTTTTTTTCCTACAACCTCCAAAGCTAGAATGCGCAAATTTGGCGGTTAGGCCTTGGGGGGTTATTAGAGCCCAACTGTAAAATATGAACCTACTAGACACTATTTATATGTTCTATGGTCATTTCCTAGGTCCCTAGGTGTGTTAAAAAATTCGTCCGAAATTTTTTTTACCGGACGCGTTGGATTTTTTATTTTTTATTATTTTAATAATTAATTTTTTCAATTAATTAAACCATTTACACTATGGTTTAATTGAAAATTTTCGAAATGTAATAATTAAGTGATTTGGGGGTGGATTTTGGCAAATAAGTGATCAATTTCTAAGCCAAAGTATCCAGTTAACCCCTAAACCCACTTATCCTAAGTTTCAGACATTTATTTGGCCTTGTAATTAAATATTTCCTCAAAATCAATAAATGAGGAATATTTAATTAAAATAATAAGAAAATTATTATTTTGGAGGTAAGTCAAAAACTCTCCAAAATAATCCAAATTGAATAAAGTAAAGAGCCAGTTGACATGGCACAGAGCATTTATGATGATTCCAATCACACCCACCCTGATTTCATATCAGTATCGGAGCTCTGTAGTTGACTGAACCTTTGGAAATTTGCCCTCCTCTCTGGCTTGGGCAACTTTCTTAGTTGGAGTCTCTTTATTGGTTGGGAGATGTTAACAAAGCTTGAGGGTGGGTGCCTTGCCTAGGTGGAGGCCACCTCACCCTCATCTCACCCACCAGAGCTCAGTTAACTACCAAATCAATGGCTTGGCTCTCTCTTCCTCATGCCAATTCAATTTAGGGTTTAGGTACTCTGTTTTTTGTATTAAAGCAAGGTCTTGCTTCACCATTTGGGTGGATCATTTGTGCAAGAAACCTCTGCTAAGATTACTGTGTAATATTTTTGCCTTTTGTGCAACATTGAATAAGATTGAGACTTTGGAGGTCCACTTAGTGCATGCAGGGTTCATGATGTCTTGTTGAGGTAATATTATTCAAGTTTATGCATGCTTATCTACTTGAGTTTGATCCTAGCTTAGAAGGTTTGTTATTAAGCACATAGGGAAAATATTTGTAGGCTTCAAGTTATTTGTCTATGTTGGGTATTTAAAAGATTTTAAAGTAGCATGCTTTAGTTGGACTCAATACATGCTCTTTTGATTTTCTTTATACTAACATACTAAGATCTAAACTCTTATGTTTAAGTGTGTGGCTATAAGTTTCAGGTTATCTCTTGGAGTAAGGGATGAGCTAGTTTGCATCTCCGCCTTCTTCAAAGCCTCAACGGGATCATGTTCCTTGAATGCTCAATGGCATCAACATAGGCTCTTCTTGATCCAACGATCTAAAAGTGCTTGGCTTTTTCTCATCTCCACCATCAAAAGATAAATTCAAATCTCTCTTGGTTACTACAAGCGGATCTCAAACTTAAAGGTTCTTATCTCTCTTGTTTTTTCGCTTTTTTAAAGAGTGCAATTGTTTCAAGTTCATCATTATTTAAATTTGCACTTCTTTGGCTAAGAAGATCAAAGTTTCATAGCTTTAATCCACTTCATTGGTCTATATCTACTTTTCATAAGCTTAAATTTTAAAGATCTAGTATCTAGTGTCATTTCTTCAAGCTTGTAAATCCATCTTTTTCTACTTATCTAGTTTTCAATTTTCTAGATCTATTTGTTCCAAGCTTAAATTTTTCAAGATCTAGTCTTTGTTTGATTTCTTTAGAATTTGTAATCCATTTTCATCTTTGATTGATTGCCTTTTCACCTTAAGAAGAGTGCCAAAAAAATCTAAAAAGTGCCCAAAACACCTTGAAAAAAGTGCCAAAATTACCTTTAAAGTGCCTAAAAATTGCCTTGGAAAGCGTGGCCAAACCTTACCTCGTTTTGCGTGTTGTTGGCAGCCTTCCTAATTTACTGTTTTGAGCATTCTAATTGGTTCAAAATAGTCCCAAAAATTCCAAAGAATAGTCCCCTCTTTTGCCCATTTTTTGCCTCGAAAAGCATGCACAATTTTTCTTGAAAAGCGTGCCCATTTTCACCCTATTTAGCCATTGTTTTTTTCTATTTTTTCATTAATTTACAATTTTGGAAATTCATCCAAAACAGTCCAAAAAAATTTCCTAAAAACTTCCAAAACTTTTCCAAAATTTTCTCGAAAAGCATGCATAAATTGCCTTGAAAAGTGTGCAATTTCCAGCCCTTTTAGTTTGCTGATTTTTGGTCTTTTATCTCTGTTTTTCGTCACTTTTTATCTCTTTGGCATTCATCTTCTTGATCCATTCATCTTTCTCTTTTTGACTTTTTCACTTTGGTTGACTTTGGTTGACCATTTTTTATCTTTTTTACTTTCTCTTTGATTTATTCATCTTCTCTTTCTTCTTCAATCTTTGCTAGCTTAGTTTTTATTTTTTCATCAAGATCCAAATTGTACTTTGATCAATTTTTTACATTTTCTAAGCTTAAATCAAATTCTCATTTTTCACACTAAGCTTGCATTCTAAAATCTCACCTTGCTTACTAGCTCATTTCTAGATCATAAGTCATTTTTTGGTTTTCTCTAACACATTAATTAGTCTTTGTTAAGAGCTATTATCCACAGGTGAACAAGAAGATAAAACAACTAAAGAGTCCAAAGGCTAGTAGCAAAACCAAGCAAGCCAACTCTTTGAAAAGCACTTCCCAATTTCTTCATTCCCCCATCCTATTGTGCTTTCAAGTAAAGAATAAAAATAAAAAATTATTGTAAGCAAGTCAAATAAAAGCAAGTGGGATAACGACTCCCACAACCCCACTTCCCCCATTTGGGGGAAGCCTGTATCGCCCACTGTCTGATTTTCGCATTTTACTTTGCTTTATACCTGCACATAAATTGTTAGAGTAAGTTAGATTAGTTTCTATTTTGATATACTGCTAGTTTAGTCTTGTTTCAATACTTGTCATTTTGATATAAACTGTTAAAAACGAACTAAAATCTCTTGAAACTCACTGAAAAGTGGATCAAGAGTGCACTCTGTCGGAGAGTTCATTTTCTGTTTTGATTTTATTGCTAGCCCCCTTGTTCTCCTGAGTACGGTCTCAAGACCTGAAAGAGATTCTTGGGTTTATTTAAAGCATTTCATTTCAGTGTTTTTACATCTCATAAATCTCTTGAATCTCGCCATAAGGCGGATCAAGAGTGCTCTCTATCGGAGAGTTTCTACAATGGTTCTTGTTTCAAACACATAATAAATTTGGAATCTACCATTTGCTATACTGCGTATGCTCTACCCATTCCTGGGATACTCAGAAACAGTATAGACTTCTTAATTTTTCACATTTAAACCAATTTTAACCATAATAAAACACTCTCCCACAAAACCAACGAAAATCCGGCATTGATCGTCAATACTCGAAAGTGGGAAAATTCTACCTGGGGAAGCTGGATCACTGTACTTAGATCTTGGGGGCACCGTTAGAATACATCCCTGGTTGGTGTAGTGTTGAACACACTCTTGAGACTTTGGCAGCCACCATGTCTTCGTACGGAGACACCTAGAATATTTTCCGGACATATCTCTTGTACCTTATGGTATATCTTGGAGATTCCCTTTCCCTTTTAATAATCAACTCACCATTCAAAATTTACAATAAAATTTACAAAGAGCACTTGCAAAACGATCTCAAACACACGAACACTTGTATTCAGCATCCCAAGCACTCAAAGACATTGACTCCATAAGGCACTGGTCCTTCAAACACATCATTTATTTGCTTATTATCTGTTTGGAGTGTTATCAACTGATTTGTACAATAGTTGAAACCTTATTGAGCCGCCAGTGTTGGAACACATCAGTGTTCACTTCCAGAGTATCTGGGTTTCATATATTTGGGTCTAGCCAGTTTTGGCTAGCCGGTTTTGTTTTTGAGTCGACATGACCATGGCCCCATGGGGGTTTGTATCAAAGTGTGCTAGTAGGGTCTGAGTGGCTCAGTTCCTCATGAATGGATTAAACAACTAAGGTATTCCAGGGAGTTTTTTCACCGTCAGATTATACTTTGCTTCAGGCGAGACATAATCTCTTGGTTTTTCTCTCGCTTCCTCCAAAGCTGGAATGCCCGATTTTGGAAATTTGGCCATGGGGGGTTATTAGGGTCCAAATGTAATGTATAAACCTACTAGACACTATTAAAATAGGTTTTGGTCATGTCCTAAGTCTCTAGGACCCCCAGAAAAAATTTCGGAAAAAATTTTACCGGACGCGTCGAAATTGGGGTTTTTAATTTTTTAATTATTTTTAAATTTTAATTAAATTTCTCTATAGTTTAAATAGAGAAATTTGAGTCTGTAATATGTCAGTCATCCGGGGTCCGAACTTAGTGTTTGATGGCTCGTTTCATAAGCCAAAAATCACACATGACCCATGGAGCAGCTAAACCCAACTTTCGGATGTCAATTCGGCCTCATAATTAATATTTTCTCTAAAAAGTCATTTACAGAGAAATTATTAATTAAAATAATAAAATTGAATATTTTGGAGATAATCCAAATCTCTCCAAAATTAATCAATTTGATTAAAATAAAAGGCTAAATGACATGGCAATGAGCATTTAGGAGGATTACAATCAACTCCAAGTCTTCCCAGTCAACTATCCAATCACTAGAGTGTTATCCTTTCAAGGCAATTCGCCCTCCTCATGCAAAAGTCGATTTGGTGTGTTGTCATTTGATGTTTGGGTTGGTGGTTTTACATTTAATGTAGAGGTGGGCGCCCTCATGACTCACCTTATCCATAGGCTTGGCTCCCTTTGTTTATTCGAGTTAGTACCTACCTACTACCACATGTCTCCACCTTGCTAACTCGCATGTCCTCAAATCCTCACGTCAATCTCCACATAGCTCACGTCAATCCTCACCAAGCTCGTGTTAATCCTTGTTGGAGTTTGTTGATTGGTTAATGATACTTCCCATGCAATCACGAGTTAGCTTGGCTTCCATTAGATTCGAGTTAGCACCTACTACATGCCACTTGCCATCCATTAAACTAGCTCGCACCTACCACTCCTCACGTCATTCCTCACCATATCTCACGCCATTCCTTGTTGGAGTTGTGTTATTGGATGGCAACACCACTCACACCTACCTTACGCTCGAGTTTGCCACCTATTCAATCCTACCAACCTCAAACTCGACTTTGGCCTTTGTCTACCTCTCCAAGCCCTTGATTTGATTGGAATTCGACTTGATTGCTCATTACTAATTCGACCTAGGGTTAGCTAGTGTCTTTTGCTATAAAGAGAGGCCCATTTGGGTTATTATCTCATGGAAAATTGTTGTAAAGTTACTCTGCTCATATTTGTCAAGAGCTTATTGGAAATAAATCGACTTTGGAGGTCTATTGATGTGCACATTGGTCCATGAGAAATTGTTAAATCTTCAATGAGGTGATGTTGTTTTATTAATGCTATTTCATATATAATTGTTTGGTCATTCTAGCTTAGAAGTCATTTTTATGTCCATGGAATGAATATTTGGGTTCAACTTATTCATTTATGCTTGGTTAATAAGATCTAGAAGTAGCAAACAGTAATCGGTTATACTCATGCTCTTCTTGCCCTTTTTTGGTTAAACATACTAGACTTGATCAAATCGTTGTTGAAGTGGCTTGGTTTTGCAAATCTCCTAAGTGCAAAGTGGGATCTTGAGCTTGGTTGCTTCTTCTTCCCCTTTGCCATCATTTGGCTAACTTTTGTGCATTTCAGGGTTCTTCAAAGGATCGATTCGTGCTTCAAGGTTGAGCTTGAGAGGTTTCATAAAGAATCCATCCATTTTTTTTAAATTTCAAACTAGTTACCTTGGTTCTTAAAGGCTCTCTCTTCAAGCCTTCTCTTCTTCTCGTTGAATCTTTTGCCTTTGAATTGCTACCCTACCCCTCCTTTCGTCCTACCTACTTTTGGCCCTAGATCTTCCCTTCTCCCTCTTGCATTCGCCCTTCTCTTCATTTGCTCTCGTCTTACTTCCTTTAAAATCTCCTCTCTTCATCTCTTATCTCCGTTTATTAGCTCCCTTCATCTTTCATTTTCCTCCTTTCTTCCCATTCGCCCAACCCTCTTGCTTTGCCCTCTCCACCTCCTTCTCGTCTCTCCTCTTGTTAGCCCCCTTCATCTCCTTTCGTCCACCTCAGAAAAGTGCCCTAAAACATAACAAAACAAACAAAAACTTGTTAGATATTGGTTAGTGTTTATATTTCATACTTTGGAAAGTTAGTAGTTAGTCTTTCTTTTCTTAGCTAGATCTCATTGTTTGTATTTAGCATAGCTCATACTTAGTGGATCATTGTTTCATTTTAAAAGATAAAAAAATTTCACATAAAATATTTCGAAAAAATTTTATGATTTAGATCTCATTCCTAGCACATTCTAGCCATTTGTTGTTCGTTGGTCCGTTTTATCATATTAGCATTTTCGAGTTAAAATATCATGCTTTTCATGTTTTAGGCTTTAATTTCCAAGTTAAGACTTAGTAATTTTCAAGCTCATTTGATTTTCTTTGACGAATAATGGGTGTCTTGTTGAGATGTTTTGAGCTTGTGTAGGTCATTTGAGAGAGAGATATTTGATAGATCTTGAAGCAAAGAAATCAAAGCAAAATCACATGAACGCCATAAGGAGTGATTGAATATACAAAATCTTGTTATCCTTTGTAATAAGCTTATAAGAGCTAGCTTTGCTTTTTTAGTTACTTCATTCTCAAAAGTCCCTCAAGGTTTTAAAAAACCAAGGCACTTGTAATCTCATAATAAAAGTTTCAAGTGGAGGAAGCCTCCACTTTTTTTGGTCTTCTTCCCCATTTGGGGAAGAGTGTCGTACTTGGTTAGCTTAGATTTGTGATCATATGCTCTTAGGTTAGTTTTCTATCAATAAATTTATCTTCCATATTTACTTACCCCCATGCTCTCCCGAGTAGGGTCTTTGACCTGAAAGAGACTCTTGGGTAGTTTAGATTTACTATCATTCAATTTTATCTCATATTTTCTCTTCCAAAGCCTTTGACCGGAAGTTGTATCCTTGGGATTTCATCTCAAGGGTAGGACCACATAACTTTGTCGTTACTCTTCCTTCCCCGTCGGTTTCCTTGGTAGAGCTTTCAGCTAGCTGGAGGTTCTCAAGTGCAGGCGATTCTAGTGGTTGATCTTGTTCGGAGATCAATCCCACCTATTAGATTAAAGCTTGTGTGGTAGAACACTAGTTTGTTTTTAGTTTCATTTTATTTGGCAAAATAGTATTTGTTAAGCATTATTTCATATCTTTCAAGTCTATTACATGGTTTTAATCATTTGAAGTTGATTTATTGCTTTTACAACACAACTACTATCTGCTTCTTAAAACGAAACAAAGTCTCTTGAACTTGGCCAAATCCAAGTCAAGAGCACCCTCTATCGGAGGGCATTCTTAGTTTTGCATTTTCCCTGCATTAGGGATTTTAAGCTTAGCAAGTCTCTTGAACTGTGGTCATAAGATCAAGTCAAGAGCGCTCTCTGTCGGAGAGTTGAACTAAGGTGCTCTTAAGTTAAAACTTTTCAATCCACACACCCCTTTAATTAATTTACCTTGGTTTCTGTCCTACACCCATATGCTCTGCCAACCGGAAACGGTTGGGCTAGTACTCAGAAAGGTGGAAGACTTGATAATTCACAAATGAAAATCTAATTAAAACTTTCACCCCCATAACCAACGAACCGGCGTTGTTCATAAACTATTTTAATTAGTTCTCAGGGGAGGCGCCGGATTGCCCAATCTGCGACACGGTGGCTGGTTAGCATTGCGCGCCTCGCTGTGATTCCAAACAGGTCCCGACATGTCTCTTAAAGGAGCTGCTTAAAATTACTTTCCGGACACTCTTTGAACATCCTTGGTTTTAGCTGTAACAATCAAGACAATTAAAATCTTAAATTTCCCAAGATAAGCTGCATAACGTTCTCACAAACTGTCTATTTCAAGCACTTGTATCAATTTTTTACAATCACTTTTATATTTGACTCCATAAGGCACTGGTCCTTCATCATATATCTTGCTTGCTTAAGTATCAACATTGGAGTATTTGCTTCTCTTTACGTGAAAAGTGATTTATTTATTGTCCAAGTGTATCTTTCGTTTTGTATCTGCAACGTGGATTGCACTATCTTGCTTTACACTTTAATTTTACATTGTCTCTCATTCCAAAAACTCCTAAGCAACACCCATCCGCATCACAACACCTAAAAACACTATAAATACTAGAGCCTTAGTGAAACTCTCTTTTAGGGACTACCCCCCTTGGCTTCGTTAGGAGTTTGCCTAAACGAAGGAGCTGGGATTCAGGTGACAGTACCTGGCTTATTGCTTGCCCCCAAGGCCACACCTCTCTCACTTGTAGTGAAGAGACAGCTTTCGAAAGATTTCCGCTACTGGTGTGCATATTGGCAGACAACATGGAGCAACTTGCTTTCCTTGTTAAATCATATTATGTTGTGGATGCTTCATATTTGAATTGTTAATTTATCAAGTGTTTGCGTATCTTACCATTTTGCAAATACATCTTTGAGATCTATAATTTGTTATTGTAAATCTTTAGAAAACTCATAAATAACACCCATCTGCATCACACATTTCAAAAACACTTAAAACACAAGAGCCTTAGAAACTCTTTGTAGGGTCTACCCCCTTGGCTTTGTTAGGAGTTTGCCTAAACGGAGGAGTCGGGATCAGGTGACAGCACCTGACTCTTTGCTTGCCCCTGAGGCCACACCTTTCCCACTTGGAAAACAGCTTTCGAAAGATTTATATCGCTGGTGTGCACATTCGGCGGGTAACAGATCTAAAGAGGCAAATAGAAGAAATTTTAAATTCTAAAGTTTTATCAAGCAAATCTAGTGCTATTAATTTGCTTGCCATCTCTTCAAGAGGCACGCAAAGACCCTAGGAAGGCAAGCTTTCTAGCTTGCCTTACTTAGTTGTTTTTTGTCTTTCTTTTACAAGTTTGCTTAGGAATATTTTAGGAACTTTTTGTAGTATTGCCAAAGACACTCTTAAAGTGTTTTGGGCCATATTTAATCTAATAAAGCTTGCTGGTTTTCTGATTTTTTTTAGCAGGTTGAAGGATTTATTGGTAAAAATCTGAGCTTTGGAACTGTTATCACACAACTTGTAGTTGTCCTTAAAGGTATCCCATCCGGGATGGTAGAGGATATGGACAATGATCCAAGAGATGCCACAGTTCCCAATGCAAGCTGGGAGTCACGTCAACCGAGGCACTCTTCACTTTAGATCAAGATGAATCAAGACCACGGGGGAGACCCTATAGCCAATCAAAAGAGATTGGGCCCAAACAAAGGTTTCTAGGAAAGTGTGAAAGATGAGTTACGGAAACCAATGCAAGGTTAGGTGGACCTAGAAGTTTAAGTGTGGTTGAAAGAAGCTTAAGGGATGACTTATGTTTCAACCAATGAATAATTTAGTCCACATAATGAGATCAAATGACAAGATCTAGTACCATGAAATACACAAGTGGGGCCCACTGCCATGGGATATGGAAATGGTTCAAATGGGACCCACAAGGTGAAGTTAAGGGTGCAAATGGTACCAAAGGGTATGCAAAGAGTATATCTATGGATCTAAGATGAAATTAGAGATACCCACATATGGGATCTAGCACTTGACACTAATCCCAAGAAGTGCGATTTGCCTTAGGTGGACTAGTGCCTTAAGATGGATGGGCAAATGGAGTCAAAAAGATGTCAAAATGTAGATTGGGACACTTAAGATGCAAATCAAGGAGGCTATTCAAGATCAAGTGAATGTGATGGTTAGATCTTACTAGATCTAATGTTTCACTAAGTGACCCAAGTGGACAACAACCCTCAAATTGAGGAATGATACCCCCAAGGCAAAAATCCACAAAGTGAGACACTAGATGTAGGTTTTAAGGTATGCTCTTTCCAAATCAAGCGGGATCTCATCCACCCAAGTCCTAGAAGTGGAACAACTCAAACCCCCAAGAAGTGCGACTTTGCCCAAGGAGGGCTAAATGCATAGGAAAGTGTGTCAAATCAAGTCCAAAAGCCACCAAACTTTAGATCGGGGTAATTGAGTCAATTATTAATGTGGATCTTGAAAATCAAAGGGATCCAATGTCTAGATCTCCATAGATCTAATATTGAAAGTGCATCACCAGATTGACCCAAGTGGGGCACAACCCTCAAAATGAGGAATGGGGCCCACAAGGAGAAAATCAATGAAGTGAAGCACTAGGGGTAGGTTATCAAGTGTGAGGATCATGAATCAAGTGGGATCTCACCTACCCATGTACTAGATCCAGCTTAACTCAATCAACCAAGGGGAGCGACTTTACCCAAGGACGGCTAAGTGCCTTGAAAAGTGTGTCAAATGAAGCCCAATCCACACCAAACTATAGATCCGAATCACCGTGGATACTATAGAGGTGGGTTTTCAATATCTTTTCAAAAGCCAAGCTAGATCCAAGTAGATCTAAGAAAAACCAAAAAAATGAGGGTTTTAATCAATTAGAGTTTTTATGATCTAGAATTTATGGATAAGCCAAGGAAGAAGAAAACCATACCTTTGGAGCATACCTGGATGAACAGATGGATGCTAGTTGAGATGAGGATTACTTTGTCAAAGATCAAATGGAAAATTTTGAAGCCCTCTTGCCAAATCGAACTCCTCCGAGCCACACGTGTGTCCCTCTAACCTGTCAAAACCAAGGAGCAAAGCATCACTCAGTTTAACATGTTGAAGGTAGATACAAGCAAGAAAAGATAGACAAAGAATAGTTGGTACAAAGACAAAACCACTCCCTGTTAACCAAAACATCCTCTTGAAGCTTGAAGGGTAGGCCTCCCCACCAATTCGCACTCCTCCAAAACGTCTTTTTAACCTGTAAAGAAAGTATGGCAAAATATGCAAGATATCTACAAGAGATCCTCCAGTGCAATGGACAAAAGCATTTACAATCAAAGCAACCAACAATCCACTCCAAGATCCAAGCATGTACTCCAAAAGATAGAAATTTTATTCCAAGAGCCAAGAGCCAAATTCTCTAGATGATTTTACAATGAGAAGCTCTCCCCTTTAAATAGGATGGAGAGAGGCCATAATCCTAACCACTTTTTGAATGACTGGCTAAGATTAAAAGATCAAAAGAACTAATCAATGGTTGAGATGAGCTCAACAATACAATACATGGATCAATAATAAAATAACAATATGTGGACAAACTCACCCTAGGAGAGGGGATCCCACCAAATCATAATGATAAAACATAAGACATAGCTCATGGTGGGTCCAAGGGGTAATTTCTAACACCCTTGGTCAATCCCCATGGCACAATATCCAAGAATAAAAGACCAAGACACCAAATCGTGCCTCTCTAGGAAAGTCGTGAGCCTTGGAAGGCTCCAAAAATCATCAAAAAGTGCCAAAAGTGATGGATGTGGGTCCCACTGAAAGCTGAGACTGCTGGAGAAGGTGTGGAAAACATCCCACTCATCATGACAAGTCATCCCATGCCATAACTTTGCCTCAGTAACCCAAATCGAATTCTTCAGTAGCCATTTTCATCATTTCTGGACTGCCTCGGGAAGTGTGAAACTGCCCAAACTGCCTCCTAGAGTGCCTGCGCTATCAAGGTGAGGGCACCAGGCTGTCTAGGAGGGGGCTAATATGGCAATATCAAGTGGCTAGACCACCCCCTCCATGCACAACGCCCTAGGTGAACTCACCCAATCTCTGCTCTGCTATGACAAGGCCTCTAATAGACCAAATCTGCACTAGGATAGCCAACTGAGGCTAAAAATCACTGTAACTGCCCGGAACTAAAAACAGACTGTCCCATTGGACTCAGAAGGTCCAAATCCAACTAAGAAGTGTACTCATACACCATATAAACCTCTGCATGGTCCAAAATAAATACTCATCATATCCAGCAGGCCAAATAATAATAATCTGTAAAAGTGCTGAAAAAGCCCAAATCATCATCATAATCCTGAAACCACTGCATAAGCCCACCATGGTAACCTGTACCAGACCATATATCATCTATCTGTAGCATCTGAGGTCTACTACCTCATGTCCTGTTGTTGACTTTTGGTCAAACTGGGTTTGACCAAGTCAACATGACCAAAATATAACTCAAACTGTCATCAAGCTGCTGCAAGATGTCAAAGGTTAAAACATGCTCTACAATCCATTCAAATAGCAATTAAAGCAACTAACAATCATTACTGGCGATCTAAATCCAAATATAATAGGTCATTAATTATTATTTATTACTCGGATTAGACTTTCAAGGTCATACTCACTTCATAGTTGTGATCAATTTGTTGGTGAAGGGTGAAGGCTAAGAATAACATGGCTAGGTCAAAGGATGACTTACTAACTTAACACTATGACACTTTGGAAATGGACAAGGGAATACACACCATAGCATATAGTGGACAAGCAATAACACAAGGAATGGCGGTGTCTCACAAATGGGTAAGTTGTTCAAAGAGTGTTTATTCACCTTCACAGATGCGCACAATCCATAATACAAATGAGGCCAGCAATCTTTTTGATATAGAGTTTTAGTTCCATTGCTTTTTGGGCCTAAAGTTTCCATAGCATTTGATCTATGTGTGTTTATAAACACATTGCATAGATTTACATTATAGGCTTCTTGCTGCAGGTATGTTTTTAAGGCACTTGTTTACCTGAGCACTTCTAGGTGTGTCACAGACAGCTTGTTTACCTAGGTATTTACATTTCACAATAGATATAGCATTTGATATTTCATAGCCATTTTCATTTGGCTTGCCTTTCATTCATGTGTGTTGAGAAACACATTGCATGAATGGGCTTTTCATACAAGATACAACTTTTTCATTTTCATATTTTGCATTAATGGTAGCACTAAAAGTTTCAGGTTTAGCCAACAACATCTTTAGTGACTAGGGGACTTCTCAACGAAATTCAACTCACCAAAGGTAAGTTTTGTCACCAACTCAGAGCCGAGACACAATAAACAGGGAAGCTCATCTAATACAGAGGCTACAGTGGGAAAAGGTCCTCCATGCCACTAGTCAAGTAGTAAGTCAAGGTAATGAACAAACTGGGTAGGTAATGGATGGATGAAGACAATGAATGGTGAGACCAACACTAGCAAGCCAAAGTATGGTGGGAATGATCACCTTTAGGCTCCCTAAGGAGGGTAAAACCAATGAGTATAGGCCAAGAACTTCTAAGTCTGAGTAGGGACAATATGCTATATATATATATATATATAAAGTACAACCAGGTCCAAATATATATATGATCGCCAGATCATGATGCTAAATACTAAAACATGCTATAAGAATGAATATAAAAGCAATATATCCATAACACCAAAATATACCTATTGAGTCATATACCTGAATGCTAATCATCTGAACAAAAATTTGTCCTCTAAAACTGCTGCCGTAACTCTGGGCACTACTGACTGCTCTATATAAATGGCTAAATGGCTACATCAGTCCTCTCTCTGAGTGTCCTGAAACTCAGTCATGGCATGGGGAATATATCTGTGTCCATAATATGATAATGATCCATAATAGATGCTCATCTCAGCATCTCAAATGCAAAGGAACTGGCTGAATAGTGATATGGAATCTAAAAAAGAATGTATAGTAGCCCGGCTACTATATATGTGATAACAGGAACCTTTCGTGACCATCCGAACAATCGGTTATATCTTTCCTTCTTTCTTCCTAGCTTTTTGTAAGCTGTCTAGTGCCTATTTCATAAAGGACCAGCAACATTTCTTCATTGGGTTATTGTAACTACAAAAATAAAAAGAGCAAGCGGGCTATTTAATCACCTTCCACCATCCCCCAGGGAGGATCTGAGTTTTTTGTGGTTTTTGTTTTTTTGCTTATTTTTTGCTTAGCTTAGTTTCCTTATGCAAGTAGTAATTAAATAACATTCACAAGCACACAATCCGTCCCTAGAGGGCTATATGGATTAGATTTACTTATTCATGCTTTGTCATTTTTTCAATTTTTTCAATAAACCTTGAAATTCGTGCCCTTGCTTTCCCAAAGTACTGCACCATTTTTTGGTGTGTGGAAAAGAGACTCTTGGGCTTTAGATTAGTTAAGTAACTCACTTTTTCACATCAAATAAAATTTACCAAGGCTTGAGAGATCCGAGTATGCTCTTGACCGCTGCAACTTAGTCTGAACAGTTTGGTCAATCAGAAAGGGGATTTCGAGTGGCTAGTTTTAATAGGGAAATCCTACAAAGTTTCAATCTTAAGAACTCGGGAGGTCGAGTGAGGCTAACTATAGAGTCAGAGGCTAACTATAGAGTCAGCAGGCTACCTGTTATCACACCATAGTAGCAGGGCTACTATTCTTGTACAGCAGATATCTGCACATTCCAGAGCTTCCTTTATTCCAGAGCATGGCTATATATTTTGGATCACTCATGATCAGAGCAGTACATTATTCAGATTTTATGACCTTGTGTCAAGGCTGAGCCTTGAGAGTTCGGATTTGATGACTGATGTGACCACTTATCCCATTACAGTTTCAGTTCAGTGCCTAGAGATGTATTTCAGCAGTGTTTCAGATGATGCATGATGATGTTGTATGATCTATGGATATGTTCTCACTGACTGTGGATTATTATCTTGTTGATTTAGTCATGATCATAGCATGTGCTTGGTATATCATTCCTGATGTGGCAAACTATTTAAAATGAACTGTAAATCATAAAATGGACAATTGCTTGCACTTTTAGGTCGTTTGACAAAACTTACTGGTATTTCACCTTACATAGACATGGTCTTTCCCCGACACCAGTTGTCTGCTAGTGTAGGCTCCATATTCACTTGTCTCCATCCATACATGACCTTCCTGTTTGACTTTAAACCCTGACTCGTCTCATTTGACTTTCTGATACTGAGGACTTCCCCATTTTTCTACCTCTGTGTTTGGACCGCATCCCTGTTTATTCGGTGTCTCGGCTCTGAGTTGGTGACAGAACTTGCCTTTGGTGAGTTGGATTGTAGGCCTAAATCATTCTGGTCGGTTGTCCCGATGTTTGGCATTGGCTCGAACTCCCCCTAGTCACTTGAGATGTTGTTGGCTAAAACTGAAAGCTCATGTTCTACCTGTGGAAACTAAATAAATTCGCCCATGGAAACAAAAAGGGCAAGAGCAATGAAAAGCTAAAAATACTCCTCGAAGAGTATAAGAAAGGTCCAAAAAGCAATGATTCTTAAAAGCTATATCTAAACAATTGCTGACCTTGTATAAATATATGAAAAACATGCCCTGGATGCAAGCTGCAACTAGTTGTGCTTCTCAGCACATCTGAAATCCGAAGGGTTATGTAGGCCAAAAAGGCCATGGAAATAAAATTGAATGATCCTAATGAACCTGGATCAACTTGATGTAGACATGATGCCTAAGTTGAATAAGCACTCTCTAAACAACTTATCCATTTGTGAGGCACAGCCATTCCCCGTGTTCTTTTGTCCAGCACAGAGTTTGTAGCTTCCCCTTTCTCCCAGTCCAAAGTATTTTTGAGTTAAGTTAGACAAGTCAAACCCTTGGCCCAACCTTGCTCCTAACCTTCATCCTTCACTAGCAGTCTGACCATGCCCAATGAGTGAGTTTGTCATTTGAACTATGGTGCAAGTAATTTATTATAACAACGGAATATGTTAACTCGATTAATGCCACTGAATGGAATTTATACTTTGAGCTTAGCTATGGAAATGATTGGAGAAGCATTGTCTTAGTCTACTGATGTGATTTATCCTTGATTATATATATTCTTGGGATCCGTGATGATGTGGACCATGTATGATGATTATTGATGATGATTTATGGGCCCACATATTTGATGATGATATCATATGATGGACATATGATGCAAATGATGTTTGATCCAGTTCAGCAGGTTTATTATTTCTTCAGATCAGCAGATTATACATTGTCCATATATGGTGGACCCTACAGCAGGCCCATTAGGGCAACCCAGGGTGTATGAGTACTCACTCCTAGTGGATTTGGGTCTTCTGGATCCATTGAGACACTTATCTTTCAGTTCCGGGCACTTCTGACAGTGATTGATGCAGTTTTACACTTGTTGACCAGATTGGGGGCTGATTTCCCAGCCTGAGCAGCAGGGGCCCCGAGAGGCCAGTTCACCTAGGGCGCTGATGATGGAAGGGGTGGTCCAGCCACTTGTTATTACCATTTATCCCCCCTTCCGGAGATCCTGGTGGGCTCAGATGGGCAGCGCTAGCACCCTAGGAGGCAGTTTTGGCACTTTCACAGTTCCCGAGGCAGTTAAAAAATGGGATAAAGTGGTCACTGAGGAAATCGATTTGGGCAATTGAGGCAAGGTTTTGGCATTTGGTTTTCACAGAGGTCTTCCAGGATGGCATCACTATCTTCCAGTCAGTTTTCACCATGTGGGTATGCCCGGATTGATCACAGGAGGACATTTACTGCTTGACTGTCATGGATTCTGAGGACATTTACTGCTTGACATATTTTATTATTTTATTGTGCCTTGGGGATGAGCTAGTAATGATTAATACCTCCTAGCCCCACCATGAGCTTATTTTATCATGTCCTAGTCATCATGAGATGGATTATTGTACTTTTTACCCCTCTAGTGGGATGACGTCACCCTCCATTGTACCATTTAGTGAGGGCGCTATTGTTATGTTGAGTGATCCATGTGATATATTGTTATGGGTCATCTTAGCCATTGATTGTATGATGAGATCTTATAATCTCAACCACCCATTTGATGTAGTATTATGGAGTGGTATAGGGTTTTGGTCTTTATTATCCTATATAAGGAGGAGACCCCCCATTGTAAAGCTCACCTTTGGAGCTCTGGAATATTGGAATAGAAGATTTTTTGTGGAGCACATCTCTCTTGCATTGTGGATTCTCTTGCATATTGAATATAAAGTATCTCTTCTATGTATCATTGTAGATTTTGGTGCTTTTGCTAACCTTTTGACAGGAAAGTCGAATTGGAGAGAGGAGGGCGACTTCATGAGGGTTATTGTTGGAGGGATCCACATATTCTCTCTTGGGTTGATCTTGTGAAAGGGAGTATCATTATTGTATCTTCGTGACATAGTTGATGCTTTCTATTACATCTTTCTACCATTTTCATAATCATCTTGCTTGACTTGTTTCTTTGATCTTGTCTTGTAGGAGGAGGACGATTTGGCTATCTTGGAGAAGGGCGATTTGGTTGGAGCACTTGGATCTCACTCTTGAATATACACATAGGAGAATGCTATCAACTTGCAAGGTGGCTATAAGCATTTGAGGTAAGATCTACAAGGTATGTGCCTCTTTCATCCATTCTATCTTCATTGGTCATAAAACCCTAATTAAATCAAAACCCCAATTTTGGTATTTCTTAGATCTACTTAGATCTAGCCTTGCAATTGAAAAGATATTAAAAACCCACCTCTATAGGATCCACCCCTAGTTGGATCTATAGTTTGGTGGTGATTGGCTAAAAATTGACACACTTTTCAATGCAAAAAGCCTTCTTGAACCTAAATCGATTTTCCTAAGAGAAGCTTGTTGGGTTAGATCTAGCACATGGGTAGGTGAGATCTCACTTGATTTGACATCTAGACATTTGATAACCTATACCCATATCTTTACTTTGGTGAAAACTACCTTGTGGACATCTCTCCATGTTTTGAGGGGTTGAAACCCCCTTTTGACCTTCTTGGCATCTTAAAACTTAGATCTACTAAGATCTAGCCCTTGGATTCACTTTAAACTTTGAAGGAACATAGATCGGGGTACTAATATCCCGGATCTACATTTTGGTGGCCATTGGACTTGATTTGGTCCACCAAAACCCATTTTTGGACCCTCCTTGAGCAAATTGCACCCCCTTGATTTTTTTGAGTTGGTCCACTTCTAGGAAGTGGGTGTTTGAGTTATTCGTGGATTTGGAATGCCCATGCCTTGAAACCTAGGTCTATACTGTCCTTTTTTCAAGATCCGCCTTGGGGATTGCATTCCTTGTTTCAAGGGATTGTGGTCCACTTAGGGTCCTCACTTAAAAAACCTAGATCTAGTAAGATCCAACCATTGAATCTCATCCAATCCACTTGACTGGGCTTCTAGGTGTGCCGATCTACAATTTGACATACCTTTTGACCCCATTAGCCCACTTAACAAGGCACTAGTCCATCACCAAGCAAGTCGCACTCCTTGGGATTCGTGTCAAAATCTAGATCTAGTACATGGGTATCATTGCAATTAACTTAAACTCGTAGATCTAGCCTATATCTAACCTATAGTACCTACCTCATACCTAACTTCACCTTGTGGGCCTACCTAGAATCACTTCACACTTCCCAAGAAAACTAGACCCACTTGTGTAAACACTTGGTACTATAACTTGTCATCATACCCCATCATATGGCCTAAACCATACATAGGTTGAAACATTATTAATCTCTTATACCTCCCTCAACCATACCTTAAACCTTAGGTCCACTTAGCCTTGCATTGGTTTCTGTAACTCATTACTTATCTACCCTTAGAAACCTTGCTTAGGTCCAATCAACTGTGATTGGGGTATAGGGTCTCCCCCTTGGTCTAGTTACACCTTGACCTAAAGCGAAGAGTGCCTCGGTTGACGTGACTCCCATCTTGCATTGGGAACTGTGGCATCTCTTGGGTCACCTCTTTAGTTGCCTGACTCCTCTACCGTCCCGGATGGGATACCTCTAGGGGCAACTACAAGTTGTGTGATAACACTACCGTAAGCAGTTTTATCCTCGCCTGGTTGAACCCTTGGTATAGTTGTTACAACGCCCAGTTCAAAGGAGAAATTCAAAGTTGGGCCAAACAAACGATCAACCCACTCCTTTAATACTCATTAATAAATCTAAAACTGACAACGAGACTTTGCTATACTTTCACGACACAACACAGCAATATCATACATACAATCTCGACACTGGTCATCATACATTATCATGGTTTAATTTAAATCTACGAAATGTCCTGAATGGCTTAAATCTCATGTGTTGATGTACTTAAACTAAATTGCAATTGTTTCTTTGTTTCAATATTTTCATATCTATCATTAACTCCTAGATTCGCTTTTATCTTCCATAGTGTAAAAGCCTTAGATTCATTTTTATAGGGACCACCCCCCTTGGCTTCGCTAGGATTAGCCTAGACGAAGGAGTCGAGTAATTAGGTGATAGCACTTGACTCTCACTTGCCCCCAAGGACACACCGAGCGGCTTAAAGGTTTCTGTTATCACACCATAGTAGCAAGGCTACTATTCTTGCTTAGCAGATATCTACACATTCCAGAGCTTCGATTATTCAGAGCTTGGCTATGATGAGTTTATTATTCTGAGATCACTCATGATCAGAGCAGTATATTATTCAGACTTATGTTATACCTTGTGTCAAGGCTGAGCCTTGAGAGTTCAGATTTGATGACCAATGTGACCCTTTACTCCATATAGTTTCAGTTCAGTGCCCAGAGATGTATTGCAGCAGTGTTTCAAATGGTTTATGACGATTATTCTTATGATGATGTTATATGACCTATGGATGTTTGATCATTGACTGTGGATTATTATCTTGTTGTTTTAGTTATGTTCATAGCTTCATCTTGGTATATCATTCATGATGTGGCAAATATTGTAAAACTTGAAATGGACTATCTTAATGATGAATTATAAAATGAACATTTTACTTGCACATTTAGGTTGTTTGACAAAACTCACTGGTTCACTACCTTGCATAGATATGGTCTTTTGTCTGCTAGCTTAGGCTCCACCATCACTTGACTCCATCCATCCATGACTTTCCTTATTTGGCCTTAACCCTTGACTTGTCTTACTTGGCTTTCTGATATTAAGGACTTCCCTTTTTACTACCTCTGTGTTTGGACCGCATCCCTGTTAGTTTAGTGTCTCGGCTCTGAGTTGGTAACAAAACTTGCCTTTGGTGAGTTGGATTGTAGACCTAAATCATTCTGGTCGGTTGTCCCGATGTTTGGCACTGGCACGAACTCCCCCTAGTCACTTGAGATGTTGTTGGCTAAAACTGAAAGCTCATGTACTACTTATGGAAACTTATATAAATTCGCCCATGGAAACTAAAAAAGGGCAAGAGCGATGAACTGCTAAAAATACTCCTCGAAGAGTATAAGAAAGGTCCAAAAAGCAATGGTTCTTAAATTCTATATCTAAACAATTGCTGACCTTATATATGTATAAACATGCCCTAGATGCAAGCTGCAATTAGTTGTGTTTATCAGCACACCTGAGATCCGAAGGGTTATGTAGGCCAAAAAGGCCATGAAATGAAATCAATGGATCCTAATGAAACTGGATCATATTTTATAAAAGTAGACATGATGCCTAAGTTGAATAAGCACTCTCTAAACAACTTACCCATTTGTGAGGCACAGCCATTCCCCATGTTTATTTTGTCCAGCACAGAGTTTGTAGCTTCCCCTTTCTCCCAGTCCAAAGTGTCTTTTAGTTGAGTTTAGACAAGTCACTTCCTTTGCCTAGCCTTGTTCCTAGCCTTCATCCTTAGCTAGCAGTTAGACCATGTCCAATGGGTGAGTTTGTCATTTAAGTTATTGTGCAAGTGAATATAAATAACAACGGAACTTGCTAACATGACTAATGCCACTATATGATGTTATACTTTAAGTTAAGCTGTGAGTATGATTAGAAGAATATGTCTTAGTCTATTGATATGATTTATCCTTGGTTGTATATGAACCAAGTCAAACCTAGTTTGACAATGGTCATTTCTTAGGATCCGTGATGATGTGGGCCATGCATGCTTATTGATGATGATTGATGGTCCCACATATTCTTGATGATGATGCTATGTGATGGACATATGATTCAAATGATGATTGATGCAGTTCAGTAGGTTTTATTATTACTTCAAATCATCAGATTATGCACTATCCATATATGGTGGACCCTACAGCTAGCCCATCAAGGCAACCATGGTGTATGAGTACACATTCTTAGTAGATTTGGGTCTTCTAGATCCAATGAGACACTTATCTTTCCGTTCCGGGCACTTCTGACAATGATAGATGCGGTTTTCCACTTGTTGACCAGATTTGGGGTTGATTTCCCAGCCTGAGCAGCAGGGGCCATGAGAGGCCAGTTCACCTAGGGCACTGTATGAGGAGGGGGTGGTCCAACCACTTGATATTACCATTTACCCCCCCTTCTGGAGAGCCTGGTGGGCTCAGTTTGACAGCGCAGGTGCCCTAGGAGGCAGTTTCAACAATTTCACAATTACCGAGGCAGTCCAGAAATGGGATAAAAGGGTCACTGAGGAATTCGATTTGGGCAATTGAGGCAAGGTTTTGGCACTTGGTTTTCACAGAGGTCTTCCAGGGTGAACCCCCTATCTTCCGGCCAGTTTTCATCATTTGGGGGGGTCCACAGAGGCCACAGGAAGCCCTTTATTGCATGTCTGTCACAGATTTTGAGGACAGATTTGATCATTTATATTTATTTTGGACATATTATATTATTTTATTGTGTCATAGGGATGAGACAGCAAGGATTGATTCCTCCTAGCCCCACCATGTGCTTTATGAATCATGTCCTAGTCATTTGGGGTGGGCCCATGTACTTTTGCCCCCTCTAGTGGATGATGTCACCCTCCATGAGTATCTTTTAGCTATGACGTCATCATTATTTGAGTGATCCATGTGTTATATTGTTATGTTTCATCTTAGCCATTGATCATGTATTGAGATCTTTTAATCTCAACCACTCATCTTGTTGTAAAGTGGTTTTGAGATCTAGGGTTTTGGTCTTTATTATCCTATATAAGGAGGATACCCCCTATTGTATAGCTCACCTTTGGGCTCTGGAAAACTTGGAATGAAAAGAATATTTTGGAGATCTACTTCTTGGCTTTGACGTGACTCCCAGCTTGCATTGGGAACCGTGGCATCTCTTGGGTCACCTCTTTAGTTGTCCATCTCCTCTACCATCCCGAATGGGATACCATTAGGGACAACTACAAGTTGTGTGATAACAGTTTCCTGTCGCGTTCCCCCCAGGTGTGTATTAGGCGGAAACACCACAAACCCCCTAGGGATAGGATTGAACTTATCATCTCCCTTCTGATACTCTTTACCTTCCTCTTGGAAGCTGACCTGAAAATCCAAAAATTGCTCTACAATGTGGATGAATCTCAAGATCTATTCATCACTCTAAAAAACCTGCCAATGGTGTGCATTATCCGAAACTGATGGTCTAAAATTTATCTCTAGTTTACCGTTCTCATTTAACAATTCTTCCGAAGGATGAAGTGTTGATGCCGCTACTGCTAGTTTATCTGCCATGCAATTTTGATCTCTAGGAATCTCAATAAGCTTTAATGCATGAAAGAATTCCATTGTGTCCCATATTGCATTCATATATCTTTTTAGTCTTTCACACTTGCATGCATACTTATTTCTTACTTGGAGAAGTATTAAGTCTTAGTCTCCTTTTATACTTAGCAGTTTGATACCCATGTCCTTAGCAATTTCCAATCCCAAAAGTAGTGCCTCATACTCAACCACATTATTTGTTGCCTCAAATTCTATCCTAAAGGCAAAGTTGAAATTTTGCCCACTAGGTGAAGTGATAACAACACCTGCTCCTTTTCCTGCTCTAGAGTGTGCTCCATCAAAGTTCGTCCTCCAAATCTCATCAACTTTCTCATCTTTGATTTGTTCTTTTATAGGGGCAAGAAAGTTGGAGTAAATTGCATAGTTTCCATTATGATCAATGTTGTACACATATTCATTTGATAAATTCTTTGGATCTTCAACATGATGTTTCTTAGCTTTCTCAGTATGCAATTTAACAAGGGAATCTTCTGATGCAAGTACCGTGGCATAACTCCAATCCATTTGAATGGAGCCTCCCAAATCAGCAGCACATTTTCTTGAAAGGAGCATGCCCCACTTGTCAGGTACATCAATCACTAGGATATCCATGGTGATGTAGATATCGGGGTACTTAACCAATTTTACCGGAATATTCAGAATGATGCCAATCACATCAACTTGTCTGGAATCCATGGCACAAACATTCGAATATGGTATAGTGATCTCCAGATTCAATTTTTCCATAACCTTTCTGGTCATAATATTTGATGAGGTCCCAGAGTCCTGTTATCACACTTGTAGTTGTCCCTAAAGGTATCCCATTCAGGATGCTAAAGGGGATGGACAACTAAAGAGGTGACACAATATATGCCACGGTTCCCAATGCAAGCTGGGTGTCACGATAACCGAGGCACTCTTCACTTTAGATCAAAGCTGATCAAGATCAAGGGGGAGACCCTAGCCAATCAATGAAGACTAGCTAACCCAAGGGTTCCTAGGGAAATGTGTAAGTTAAGTTACGGAAACCAATGAGTGAGTTAGATTAAGTGGACCCAAGAGTTTAAGTGTGGTTGAAGAGGCTTAAGAGGTGACAATTGTTTCAACCAATGAATGACTAAGGCCACTTATGGAGCTCAAATGGATAGATCTAGTACCATGAAAATACACAAGTGGGGCCCATTCCTTAAAAAGTGGAAAATGGTCCAAATGGGGCCCACAAGGTCAAGTTAGGGGTGAGATGGCACTAAGGGGTATGCAATGATGTAGATCTATGGATCTAAGATGAATGAGGCAATGCCCACATATGGGATCTAGCCAAAAGACAACTAGCCCAAGGAATGCGATTTACCCAAGGGAGACTAGTGCCTTAGATTGAGGGGGAAAATGGAGTCCAAATTCCACCAAAATGTAGATCGGGGTAGTTAAGGCAATTATCAAGGTGGGTTTGAAATGGCATGCCCCAATACAAGCTAGATCTCCATAGATCTAAGATTTAAAATGCATCACCAAGTGACCCAAGTGGGGCTCAACCCTCAAAATGAGGAATGGGGCCCACAAGGTGAAAATCAACAAGGTGAAGCACAAGGGGTAGGTTATCAAGGTGGATCTATCCAAATCAAGTGGGATCTCACCTACCCATGTCAAGGAACTAGCCCAACAAACCTCCCTCAAGGAATGCGAATTGTCTCAAGGATGGCTAGGTGCCTTGGGAAGTGAGTCAAATGGAGGCCAATCACTACCAAACTATAGATCCGAATTGCCATGGATTCTATAGAGGTGGGTTTTTAATGTTATCCCCAAAGCCAAGCTAGATCCAAGTAGATCTAGGAAAAAGTAAAAATGAGGGTTTTGATTTTAATGGTTTATGTGACCAATAGGATGGAGAACAAGCGAAATAGATACGTACCTTGTAGATCTTACGTCATAAGCTTGCGGCCTCTTAGCATATGGATGATTCTTGCCCTTAATTACAATTCCAAGCTTGATCCAAGTGTCTTCAACCCAAATCGTCCAGGCCCTAGGAGGAGAGATGTCCCATGCAACTTGTAGATCAAACTACAAAATGTTAGATTCGATCCACAAATCAATGAGATCTAAGCATGTCATGTCAAAAAAGCAATCAATGGACAAAGCACAATTGAAAAACTCCCTCAAGATGAAGACGTCTTGCCCATGGGGGATGTGAGCAACCCCTACAATCTTCCCATCAAGCAATTCGCACAGCTAGCTTCAATCATTTCGGCCTCCTTCAGTAGATGTCGATTTCACTTGTAAAGCAAAGAATGTCTAAAAGCAAGAGATGCAAAATCATATACAAGAGTAACCCAATCGAAGCCAAGAAGTAGATCTCCAAACTTCAAAGTAATATTTTCATTCCAAGTTTTCCAGAGCCCAAAGGTGCTTTACAATGAGGGGGGTCTCCTCCTTTTATAGGATAATAAAGACCAAAACCCTAAACCACAAAACCACTTTTTGAAACAAATGGTTGAGATTAAAAGATCTAACAATCTAATCAACGGCTAAGATGAGCCAATATAATATATCACATGGATCACTAAAGTGAGCGATGACGTCATAGCTAGAGAAGACTCATGGAGGGTGACGTCGTACATAGGGGTGGCTAAAAATATATGTGCCACATCATCAAGACCAAAACAAGTCACTACAAGCTCATGGTGGGGCTAGGAGGCATTACTTTCCTTCTCTAGCATGTCCCCATGGTACAATAATATAAAATATAAATCTATGACATGTCAAAGTGACACAAATGATCAAATCCTGTCCCCAAAATCTGAGAGAGACAAGCAGTAAAATCCCTCATGTAACCACTGTGGACCCCACTGACTGATGCCAACTGATCTGGGAGAAGGTGGGTTCACCATGGATGACCTCTGAGAAGACCAAATGTCAAAACCTTGCCTCAATTGCCCATATCGAATTCCTCAGTGACCCTTTTATTCCATTTTTTAATCCTCCTGAAAGTGCCCCGAACTGCAATCCAGGGTGCCTGCACTGTCAAAATGAAGGTAACAGGCTGTCCTGAAGGGGGGTATAAAGGTAAAAACAAGTGGTTGGACCACCCCCTTCCTCTGTAGCGCCCTAGGCAACGACTGGCCTCCAAGGCCTCTGCTGGACAGGCTGGATCAGCATGCCCAAACTGGTCAATAGGTGGATAACTGTTGCTATCATACTCATAAGTGCCCGGAACTGAAAGATAAGTGTCTCAATGGATCCAGAAAACCCAAATCCACTAGAGATGAGTACTCATACACCATGAGTTGACCTATGGGGTCAACTGTAGGATCCACCATACCCAGGCAATGTAAAATATGATGATCTGGAAATAATAATAAACTGACCAACTACATCAATCATCATCAAAAGCATATGTCCAACATATGGAATCATCAATAGGTGTATGTGGGACCACAAATCATCATCCATAAGAACAAGTGGTCCATCTCATCACGGATCCCAAGAATGACCATGGTCAAACTATGTTTGACAAGGTCAAAATACAACCAAAGACTAGATTATAACATCAGACTAAGACATGTTCCTTTAATCACATTCACAGCTTAACTTAGAATACAAACATCATTCGGTGGCAGTTAATACATATATATATATATATATATATATCAATGTTATTTATAATTTACTTGCACAGAAGCTTTAAAGAGATACTCACCCAATGGACATGGCCTAACTGCTAGCAAAGGATGAAGGCTAAGGACAAAGCTAAGCAAAGGGGATGACTTGACCAAACTCAACTAAGTGATACTTTGGACGGGGAAAGGGGGAGCTATACTCTGTGCTGGACAAAATAACAAAGGGAAGGGTTGTGCCTCACAAATGGATAAGTTGTTTAGAGAGTGTTTATTCAACTTAGGCACCATGTCTACATCAAGTTGATCCAGGTTCATTAGGATTATTCATTTCATTTCCATGGCCTTTTTGGCCTATATGACCCCTCTAGGATTTCACATGTGCTAAGAAGCACAACTATATCGCAGCTTGCATCCGAGGCATATTTGTAATCATGAGGTCAGCAATATTTAGATATAGCATTTATTTAACCATTTCTTTTTGGACCTTTCTATACCCTTCGCGGGGTATTTTAGTAGTTCATTGCTATAGCCTTTATTCACGTCTGTTAAGAAACACATTCTAGAATTTTAAGTTCACGGGATTTCATAATACATTTCCAATACAAGTAGTACATGTGCTTTCAGTTTTAGCCAACAATAACTCAAGTGACTAGAGGGAGTTCTGCACAATGCCAAACATTGGGACAACCGACCAGAATGATTTAGGCATACAATCCAACTTACCAAAGGCAAGTTTTGTCACCAACTCAGAGCCGAGACACAAAACAAACATGGATGCGGTCCAACACAGAGGTAGAAATGGGGAAGTCCTCCACATCAAAAGTCAAGAAGGCAAGTCAGGGTGAAAGCCAAATAAGGAAGGTCATGGATGGATGGAGTCAAATGAAAGTGGTGCCTAAGCCAGCAAAAAAAATGTCAAGAAAGACCATGTTTATGCTCACATGAGGGTAACAAGACCAATGGGTATTGTCAAAAAACCTTAGTGTGCAAGTAATACATCCAACTTTATATTTATAACATCATCCAAGATATTTCATTTCATTATTTAAATAGTACTGCCACATCATGAATCATGTACCAAGTCAATGCTATGAAGGTGACTAAAACAACAAGATAATAATTCAATGCTACTAATCACAAGTCCATAGGTCATATCATATCATAATAATCATCCATAAACAATTGAAACACTGTTGTAATAATACAACTGGGCACTGAACTGGAACTATATGGAACAAAGGGTCACATCAGTCATCAAGTCTAAGCTCTCAAGGCTCATCCTTGGCACAAGGTCTAATCAATATCTAATACATATACTGCTCTGATCCATAAGTGATCTCAAACAAACATGCTCATCATAGCTGATCTCTGTAAAAGCAAAGCTCTGGAAAGTGCAGATATTTGCTCAGCATGAATAGTATCCTAGCTACTATCCATGGTATGTAGGACCATTGGGGGGTCTTTCTCGACAATTTTCTTGAAAGGAGGGGCTCCTACTTTAGGCTATTCATTATTAATCTTTGTTGGAGGATAAATAACATTCATTAACTTTTCCCTTTGACAAGGGATCTTAAGGGATTTTGTGGCAGGGATTAAGACTTTAGCAAACTCAAACCATTTACCCAAATCAATATCAACAATAACATCAACAGTTTTAGGATTATGTGGAGTTGTTACCTTTGGTACATATTGTTGTTTGGCTTTTGGGGCTCCAGCATAATCCCTCCTCTGATAGGTGAGTCCTTTGAATTTAGGCATCTCTTTAATCTGCTCCGGAGTAGGCATTTCACCATAAACTTTAGCTAGTTTATCATTTTCTTCACTATACTCTCTAGCTTGATTCCATGATTCTTTAGAGAGGGGGGTGAACATGTTCTACTGTGTTGATAAACTCAGGCTCGCTTGTAAAATAATCATTACTGCTACTTGCTCCATGAATTTCTTACTCTAAGGCTTAGTAGGCTATGTAACATGTAGATTCTTCATATAATGCATGACAAGGTTTACAATATGGAGGAAATTCTTCTACCATATTGGTTGTTTCTAACTTATGAGGTATTCTGTCATCCTGAGGAGGTCCTTTCTTCTGCCACTTATTCTTTGGAGGAAAGGTCTTCTGATTTGAATATGATCTTTCTACGGCAACCACTCTGTTCTGCACTGTTTTGAGTTGAGTGACATAGTTGGCTTCCATTGCCTCCATACGTTCACTCATCTCCTTCATCTTCTTTTCATAAGACTCTTGCATTTGGTTCATGGTTGCCTTTTCCTTGGGTTCATGATGTTTATTAGAAATTATAGCCCTTGTGAAGCCAGGGATGTTGGATTTGCCCGATGAGTGCATATTAAGATCAATTTTTACAGCCAAGTCTTGGGCAGCTTTCAAAGTCTCTTGTTCTTATCCATTAGCATGAATCTGATTTCACCACTCAATGATTCCATATAGTAAACTAAAACAGATTTGTCAATGGACTTGAAGTTGGCATGAAAATTGGCAACCAAATATCTGAATTTCTTGTTGAATTCCTCCATTGTTTCATTTTCATTTCTCCGGATGGAGTGGAGGGCATTCAACATGTGGTGTGGCTCTTTCTTTTCTCCCCGCATTTCCATGAAATATTTGGTCAAAGCTTCATAGGAATCATAGGTATTGTCATCCAATCCTAAGAACCACTCAGAGGCATCATCTTCTAATGATAAGGCAAAAAGCCTCATGTAGACATCATCATGTTCTTGGGCATGGGTTCGGCACCAGATCAGGTTCCTAGCAAATTTTTGAAGGTGGACTGCAGCCGAGATAGCATCATTGCCTTGAAATGTAGGTAACTTCTCGATTGCTCTCTCAAGTAGTTCATGTGGATATCCTGCAAATTGAGTGAAATTAAGGGGTTTGAAATTTTTTTCCATTGGAGACAAGTTTTTATTTAGATTACAATTGTTAAACAAAAACTGGATGTCTAAGAGGGACTCAGATCCTAAATGTTCAAGGATCCTACGAGAAGATAGTTTAGCCTGCCTCCTTCGATAAACCCTTTCAGGTCCAGGAATGAAACTGACTAGACCGTCAGAGGTTCTTCTTGTAGAATACCTGGTTGTGTTATTTGAGAGTGGAGTTGCCAGGTGGATCGAGTGAATCTTAGGTTGGTTCATGGTTATTCGACTCGACTAGACACACCAAAAGGTAAAAAACAAAAAGAAGCTAAAATGTCGTACTCAGGGATAGAATATTTATCGCTAGAAACGGCGCCAAAAATGTTGTCGTCGGATTGCGCACCTGGTTAACGCAACGGAAATCTCACTATTGCTCAGTGCGCCCTTGGGGGCAAGTCTCAAGTCAAAGCTATCACCTGATCCTGACTCCTTCGTTTAGGCTAACTCCTAACGAAGCCAAGGGAGGTAGTCACTACAGAAATTTTCTAAGGTTGTTAAGTGTTTTAGAAAGTTAATTAGATGGGTGTTTTTAGTAGGTTAAAAAATTGTGATTTCACTATCCAAGTTATGCAAAAAGAATTATGAACAACAGCATAAAATTAACTCATTGACATGATGAAAGCTTAAACAAAGATATAACCAATATGATACCAATGCCTTGGAGTCAAAAATATAAAGTAAAGTGTTGTTGAATAAGAAATGTTTTGCAATTCTCCTGGTCAATTTTAGACTTATTAATGGTGGATTTAATTAAGGGGAAAGGGGGAGCTCCAGATATACCTTGAGTACGAGTGATGTCCAGAAATCAAGCAAAGGTGGCTCCTCACGAAGACATGTGGGCTGGAATGGAGTCTCAGGGCGATGTTCAACACTACACCAACAAGGATCTAATCTAACAGAGCCACGAGGTCACATTCCAATGGTTCACGCTTCTTCTGAGAAATTTCCCCACACAATACTTAATGTTTGAGTGTCGGATTTTCACTATGTTTGAGGGTCTTTAATTTTATTAGTGTGAGTTTTCAATTAGATGTTAATATTTCATAAGCTTTTGCAACTTTTTCTAATTTCCCAAGGACCAGGCCAATGCCTGCAAAGGGAAAGAACATACTTTGAGAAACAACAAAATGTTCATTCCAATTTGAGTGCTTGAAAATTAAATGCTAAACAAAATAACTTAGAAGAGAGAAAGATATTGATCACCAAGTTTATGTGTCACTTTCTAATTAACCACCACTTATCGGCAATGCCTTTAGGTGGTGGTGAGTGCATACTTTGTGGCAACGAAACTGGCTTTATTTAGCTACTTGCAAAATGAAAAGAAACAAAATTAAACAACTAAAAATAAAGTATACAATCCTGCATGAAAAGTGATTGTGGGCTTGTGTTTGTTAGAAAAAATTATTCCACAAAAATTAAGACTGTGAATCCCCCCAAGGGGGATGGGGTGTGGGCACTGTGTAGCCCACTTGCTCTCTTTAATCAATAATTACAATTTTCTCAAAAAATAATTGCCACTTAGTCCTTTTAGACTTAGATCTAAGGGCTTACAAACTAGAAGTTGAAAGCAATGATGGAAGAGGGTCTCCGGAAGGTTAATTTGGCAAATTCTGACAAAATTTTGCCAGAGTTTTCTCCTCTTTTTCCTTGGACCTACTAAAAACTAGCAAGCAAATTTATTAGAATGTGATGGCAGACACAAAACAAAAATAAATAAATAAAATTGAAATTTTTGTACTTAGAAAAAATTGGAAAAAAAATGCCAAGTGTAAGTACAAACTTTTAGCTTAGATCTAGTGAAAATAAGACTCTTAAAGTAATTAGATCTAACAAATTAAACATGCTAAATTAAGATAGTTCTAGTTAATAAACATGTATAAGGTGGATCTAATTCTTAAGCACTTTGCAAAAAAAAAAAAAATTGAAAGAGAGAAGATTTTTGTTTGAGAAGATGGATGAATCTCTTTCAAGCCAAAGCTTGATCTTTGGTGTTGTTTCTTGGAATCCCCTGTAAGCAAAGTGTTAGCTTTAAAAATGGTTCCCAAAGAGGAGAATATATTGTCGAGTTCAAATCCTCTTGAAGTTTTGTGATCTGTAGCTTATAAGACAAATCTTGCAACGAAAATATTAGATCTAGTGTGTTAGAATGAAAAGAAAACCAAATGAGCCTAAATACATCCAAATATTGTTGGCTACTTCTAGATCTCTTTAAATCAAAGCACAAATAAACAAATTGACATCTGCAAATGTTTACTCTATATCAACTAAGTTAGATTCGTTGGAAATTTGAAAAACAAGAATAGCATAAACCACAATATCACCTCATGAGATGATCATTCAACACACTTGCACAAGATGGACCTCCAAAGTCTCCAACGTATATTCAAAACAATATCAAGTTACAAAATGGCAGAGGTTCTATGCATCCATCACAAATGAGGAGTTGGACCTCACTTTTATAGATAATGAGAGTGGGGGGCGCATCCATGAGGAGGATGGCGCATCCCTCAAGAGGAGGAGTTGATTGATTTGAATTCAATCTTTGATTGATATGTCAACACATGAGTAGGCTGCCACCTAAGGGAGGCGCCTCTCTCAAACATTGTAATCTCCACCCAAACCTTCACAAGCTGCCACATAAGAGAAAGTCACCCAAGTGAGGAGAGGGCGCACTTCCCTAAAGAGGACAACTCACCTTCCTCGAATCTTTGATTGATTTGACCCAAGATTGATAGGGATTTTCCTTAAATGCCATTGCCAAATCAACTAGGCCTCTAACTGGACCAAATTCCATTGATTTAGGAATTTGATTTTCTCTCATATCTTTAATTTTTTAATTAAATAATTCTCTATAATTAATTTTGAGAGAATATTTATTTAAGTGAATAGTATTCACTTAGAACTTAAGAAAAGTGGGTTTAGGGGTTTTGTGGGTGCTCCGAGTTAGAAAACGAGTACCCCCGTGGCAAAATTCACCTCCTAACCACACTTTTATCATATGTTTGGTTTTTTTAATTAAATTATTAAAAAAGTCCATAAAACGGGAAAAATTATCTTTGTCAGAACTGACTCAAACTCCTAGGGGACCTAGTGCATGTCCATATGACTCATTATTGATGGCTAGCATGTAAAAAATACATAAACACTTAGGCTTTAATAAACTCCTAAGGTTCGACCACCATGGTAAATACTCCAGCTTTGGAGGTGTGAGTGAAAAACTCAGGAATTATATGTCACTGAAGCGCAACGCATAATTCCTAAGGAAAAAACACTCGCGAGTATCCCCTTGATAGCTAAACCTAGGGTAGGCCAAGCCTGTTACAAAAATACCATGCTTAGACCAACTTATTACAATACCCCCAAGGGGGTTTGGACATGCAAATTTTACAAATGAGCCAAAAATTGGCCTGATGAACTTCTGAACTCTGGCAATGAACAAGGTAAGTTTTTCAAGTCTTCTGAGGTTCACAAGAAGTCCTACTAAGTGCAACTTAGTGGACAACAGAACTCAACAATTAACAAATCCAAAAACTAAAAAAAATTCTAAAATTGCACAACTTTTTCTAAACAGCCATGTGCATTTGCGCGAGTACGGATCCATAAACTACATTGATTACCCAGGACACCATTGTCTCAACTCGCGCGACTGTGCATGTATGCACTACACAATCACATGGACAAACGATGTAGGAGTTACACGACTTGGTCACGAGACTATTCCAAGCACAGTTGCGTGATAAAACCATGCAGCCGAAGCATTTATCTCCCATGAGGCGTGTTGTCCGCCAAAATGCACACCAGCAGCGGAAATCTTTCGAAAGCTGTCTCTTCACTAAAAGTGAGAGAGGTGTGGCCTTGGGGGCAAGCAATGAGCCAGGTACTGTCACCTGAATCCCAGCTCCTCCGTTTAGGCAAACTCCTAACGAAGCCAAGGGGGGTAGTCCCTAAAAGAGAGTTTCACTAAGGCTCTAGTATTTATAGTGTTTTTAGGTGTTGTGATGCGGATGGGTGTTGTTTAGGAGTTTTTTAGAATGAGACCAATTTAAAACGTGAGATAAACACAAGATAATAATGCAATCCACGTTGCAAAATAAGATAACAAGATGGCAATATGATTCAAGACTTGATTAATTACTAGAGCATTCACAATATGAGATAAACACAAGGACAAATGGTCCTGATCAATATATACTTTTAAACAACCAATGCCTTATGGAGTCAAAGAAAATTAAAGATTGTGATGCTGAAAGTGTGGGTCTTGAAGGAATGTCGTTTGTGAGATCGTTGTGCAGATTATCTTTGTAAATTGAAGATTTTAATGGTCTTGATTATTAGGCTAAAACCAAGGATATTCAAGAGAAAGTCCAGAAAAGACAATATCAAGTGCCTCCGTTCAAGGACATGTCGGGCCACTCAGTGCTCTAGCCAGGTCGCGCAATGCTAACCAGCAAACTAGAGGCTGAACATGGAATCCTGGCACCCCCACTAAGAGATTACCCACTGAAATTACCTTATCGATCAACTCCGGATTGGTTGGTTATGGGGATGAAAATTTTATTAGTTATCACTTATGAATTAACAAGTCTTCCACCTTTCTGAGTACTAGCCCAACCATTTCCGGTTGGCAGAGCATACGGGTGTAGGACAGAAACCAAGGTAAATTAATTAAAGGGGTGTATGAGTGGAAAATTTTATTATTAGAGAACCTTGTTCAACTCTCCGACAGAGAGCGCTCTTGACTTGATCTTATGACCACAGTTCAAGAGACTTGCTAAGCTTAAAAATGCCTAATGCAGGGAAAATGCAAAATTAAGAATGACCTCCGATAGAGGGTACTCTTGACTTGGATTTGGCCAAGTTCAAGAGACTTTGGTTCGTTTTAAGAAGCAAGTGAATTGTAAAAGCAGTATATCTCAACTTGAAAAAATTTAAACAATAAGATTTATCAGCAAGATATGAATACTACTAACAATACTACTTGCAAAATAAAATGAAACTGAGTAAATCTAGTGTTCTACCACACAACTTCTAATCTAATAGGTGGGATCGATCTTCGAACAAGATCAACCACTAAAAGCCACCAATCCTGGAAACCTTCCAGCTAGCTGGATGTCCACAAGAAGTTGATGGGGGAGCGAGAAGCTACCACAAAACTATGTGGCCTTTGGGATACAATCCCAAAGTTAGCTATTCTCTGGTCAAAGATTGGAAGAGAAGATAAGATAACTAAACGGAAAATAAAACTAAACTACCCAAGAGTCTCTTTCAGGTCAAAGACCCTACTCGGGAGAGCATGGGGGTGAGTAAATATGGAAGATAAGCAAAATGACTTATTGAAATAAAACTAAACTAAGAGCATATGAAAAGATCTAAACTAAGCCAATCCACAAAACCCAACACTCTTCCCCAAATGGGGAAGAAGACCCAAAAGTGGAGGCCTCCTCCACTTGAAACTTTTATTAAATGATTACAAATGCCTTGGGTTTAAAACCTTGCAAGGTATTTTGAGAGATAAAACTTGAATGAAAGAGATGAAAACTCTTATGAGTTTGTACAAAGGACAGTGGTTTATTTCAGATGACATTCATGGTTTGCACTTCTCCTTGGTTCAAAATTCACTTGAGCTTCTCTTTGGCTCCTTCTTGGATATTGCTTCTTGAAAGCTTTTCAATTTCTCTTCTCTTTCAAAACACTTACACAAGTCTCAAAACAACTCAACAATGCACCCATTAATCATTAGGAAAATAAAACAAACTTGAAACTAGTTAAGTCTAGATTTAAAAATTTAACTCTAAAATGTGAAATGCATGAGATTTTGACATAAAAACTTAACTATGATGAAACGGACCAGCGAACAACAAACTCCTAAAATGCAATGGGAAGGAGATCTAGATCATAAAATTTTGAGAAATTTTTTGTGGAAAATATTCTATCTTTTCAACTTGCAACTAGGGTTTATAAATGCAAACTATACTAGTGTGAAACAAGAGATCTAGAATGCCCTAAAGTTAACTTTCAATGCATGCCAATGCCAATGATATAATAAATTGAGATCTAATCTATCAAAGAAACAACTCTAGCAACTAACTTTCAAAAAAGACTTAGCCAATTTGTTTTTGTACTTTTTATGGTTTTTAGGGGTTTTTTGGGAATGAGGACGAGAGGAAGAAAGGGCAAAAACGAATGCAAAGATGGAATAAAAAAAAACGAGGAGGAGACCTTGGAATGAGGACGAGAGCAAGAAGGTAGGGCTAAAGAGGTTGGATGAATGGAAAGGGACTAAAGTGGAGGCTTCAAAGTGAAGGTGAAGGGAGAGCTAGAGGAAGGAAGCTCAAAATCTAAGGTAACCAAGCTTTAAAATGTAGATTTTTTGAAACTTTGATGGATGAGGAAGAGAGCTCTTTGTAGTTTGGTTTAGGAGAGAAGATGAAGGAGCTTGAGGATCCTGCAGAACAAAAGATATTAGTGGGAAAAAAAAATCCTTGCTTGTGAAGTCAAGCTAGATGCAACCTAGCTCACACTTGACTTCACCTTTGACAATACCTGTAAAACCCCAACACACTCAAACATACAAGTGAAATCAAATGCTAGTATGTTAGATAACCAAGACTAAATCAACATTGGTATAACCGAATACTTCTTGCTCATTTAAATCTTTGGAAAACATCACACACATAATCAACTTGAATACAACAAATGACTATTCTCATGGACTAAAAATAGACTTCTTGAGCTAGCAATATTGAAAGAAACACTTGCATAAATAAGAGGAAGGTTATAGAAAGATATCACCTCAATGCATTGGACACATTCACCACACAAATTTGAAAACACATGGACCTCCAAAGTCTTGATCTTTATTCCAATATGAGCATAAAAATATTACAATTCTCGGCAGAGTTTTCTTGCATCCAAAAATCCATGAGATAATAACCCAAATGGGCCTCTCTTTATAGTAAAACACACCAGCTAACCCTAGGTCGAATTGGCAATGGGTAGATAGGTCGAATTCCAATCAATCAAGGGCTTGGAGAGGTAGACAAAGGCCAAAGTCAAGTTCTTGGTTGGTAGGATTTGGCAATGTGGCAAGGCTCGACTTTGAGGTAGGTTGACGTGAGGATGTGGAGGGGTTGACGTGAGCTATGTGAGGGTGCGAGTTAGTATGGGGATGGCAAGTGGAAAATGGTAGGCACTAACTCAAGTTTTAATGAGAGCCAAGCTAACTCGTGATTGCATGGGACCAATCACAAACTCCAACAAGGATTAACACGTGAAGTTAAGAGGATTGACGTGAGGGCTTGGTAGATATGCGAGCTAGCACAATGGAGACATGTGGTAGTAGGTAAGTGCTAACTCGAACTAGCAAAGGGTGCCAAGCAATGAATGATTGGTGAGTCATGAGGGCGCCCATCTCTAACACAAATGCTAACCACCAACCCAATCATCAAATGACAACACACTAAATCGATTTTTGCATGAGGAGGGCGAATTGCCTTGAATGGATAACACTCTAGTGACTGGATAGTTGACTGGGAAGGCTTGGAGTTGATTGGAATCTTCCTAAATGCTCATTGCCACGTCATTTAGCCTTTTATTTTAATCAAATTGATTAATTTTGGAGAGATTTGGATTATCTCCAAAATATTCAATTTTATTATTTTAATTAATAATTTCTCTGTAAATGACTTTTCAGAGAAAATATTAATTATGAGGTTGAACTGACATCCGAAAGTTGGGTCTAGCTGCTCCATGGGTCATGTGTGATTTTTGGCTTATGAAACGAGCCATCAAACACTAAAATCGGACCCCGGATGACTGACATATTACAGACTCAAATTTCTCTATTTAAACTATAGAGAAATTTAATTAAAATTTAAATAATTAAAAAAAATAAAAACCCCAATTCCGACGCGTCCGGTAAAATTTTTTCGAAATTTTTTCTGGGGGTCCTAGAGACTTAGGACATGACCAAAACCTATTCTAATAGTGTCCAGTAGGTTTATACATTATAGTTGGACCCTAATAACCCCCCATGGCCAAATTTCCAAAATTGGGCATTCCAGCTTTGGAGGAAGCGGGAGAAAAACCAAGAGATTATATCTCGCCTGAAGCAAAATATAATCTGACGGTGAAAAAACTCCCTGGAATACCTTAGTTGTTTAATCCAGTCATGGGAAACCGAGCCACTCAAACCCTACTAGCACACTTTGATACAAACCCCCATGGGGCCATGGTCATGTCGACTCAAAAACAAAACTAGCTAGACCCAAAAATATGAAACCCGGATACTCTGGAAGTGAACACTGATGTGTTACAACACTGGCGGCTCAATAAGGTTTCAACTATTGTACAAATCAGTTGATAACAAGGCGCACAGCTGTTAAAAAAATTGTCGCACGATTCCACGTGGCTGGGATTTGTTCCTTCGAAAGTCACTCGGCCAATAGAAAAACCCTTTCGTCTAGTCATATGGCCTTTTAGCAACCCTAAACAAAAATTAATCTAGTAAAAGTGATGGGCTCAGTACGAGGGCTTACCTGGAAATTTTGGAATTGAAAACCACTAGTCCAATCTCCCAGAATCAGCAAAAACAACTCTAGAGCATCCAACGTGTGATGGTAAAAATGATTTCGAAAAGCAGGCCCCATCCCTATTTATATGCCAACATGTCCAATTTTTGACAACTTCGTTTGGGAATTTCAGAACTTCATTTGACGAATCGTCCGCACCATTGCGATCAAGATTATGATCTCTTCAGCATGGCACTATCTGTTTCATTTCCCCTAACTGCATCTGACACCCATTTTTCGACCATTTCTCCAAGTACGGTCAATTGACTGTCAATAATGATTGCACCATCAGATTTCTTATCATGGACACTCTTATACTTTGGTATTTTCCTCATCTGTGCGGGATTGTTTCTAGGAAGCAGATTCCCCCCATCAAAAGGTCCAAGGACCCCCCTCCCCCCCACAAGTATTTGATCTCAACCCTGTATATTTGCTATGTATTCCCTCTGTTTATATTGCACTTATCCAATTATCCCGCTGATATCCATAAGGACCTCATACCCTGGTAAAAACAATCACCACCTACAATGTCGTTATCGAGCACTAGCATGATCCCCCATGGGTGTGCACATTATTACAAACCCCCCACATTCTAGCACCCATGATGTTAAACCACCAAATCCATGGAATTTGATCATTCATTACATTTCCAAGTAAACCACATTCATGTTTCTTGTTGCATCTTGATGATTCCCCCTTCAGATTCCCTGGCTCTAATTACGGTCACAATTCACATATAACCTCTCATCCCCATCACGTTCAGTAAACTATATGCATTTCTCTCAGTATCACCAACCCCTGAGAAGACCATAAAGAAGCCCCACCCGTTGTGCACACCGATCGCATTTGATCATAAAACAGGGACACTCTACGTTGGTATTCATTCATTGGGCACTCGTCTTCTCGTTTGTACAAAACCTCGACATAATTCATTTGGTATAAATTTGTTCCATGACTCACTCAAAACGTGGGAACCCCGTCATATTACATTATTCTTTTAACTAATATTTCCGAGAAATACAGTTTGTTTTTGTATCTTCCTACTATTCCTCTGAATCGATCTTGCCGGTACATATAATTCAGAGTAATATGCAAGGGACTAATATACAACATATCTCTCTTTGACAAAAGGTTAAACTAATTCATATTCATTACCAAAAAGCCCGGATTCAATTCCTTTATATGTATCCTCAAATTTCGGAAAATTATGAAGTTCCCCCATCAAGCCCTGATCGATGAAACAACAAAATCCTTCAAAATGTATCTTACCAAATTCGGGGATTGTAAATGCTCCCTCAATTTCATCTAATTGCATTGAAAGTTTCCCATCCGTGAAAAAGTCTATTTAATTAATCCCGATTGAATTTGGAAGCACCCCCTAGTTACCCTTGATCGACATACTTGTGTTCATAACCCACTAGCACCTTTAGTTTTGTCATCCAAATTCACTCCACCATTATTAAATGTCATATGACAAAAACCACCTCAAAACCAATTTGCAGTCTGATCATACCCATTACACCCTGCATTATCGTTTAAAGAATGATGCCATACACCAGTCACCCAGTTTACTCCAATCAAGGGAAGTCAAGAGCTCCGCACTTACCAACCCATCTTTTTTAAGTTTTGTCATTGTTCCAATTGGTTACAAAATGTTCTTGGTTTTCGTGGTAAGACCATCATCTTACCACTCGCTTTAGCTCTCATCAACATTAGATCACTTAATTCTGAGAGTTAAGGAATTTGTGATTGTACCTTGGGTTCCCTTCTCATCAAAATAATTGTTCACCTCGAACTAAGCAGAGCGATTCATCAGTGCTCTATGCCTCAATAGTATCCGCTATGTTCGACATCAACAAGTTTATTGCATCAAGGAGAGACGTACATTTCAACGGTTGCACTATTCATAGTTATGGTTAAAGACATGTGTCAATTTGACATAAGTTGGTTTCCCACCTGACAAATTCATCATTATTCAGGTCCCCCACCCCAATGGGTTGTTCGTAATCATCAACAATTCCTCTCCGCTGGCATCAGCAATGTCATCACTATTCCAAGACACATTTACACGTGACGAGAATGAATCCACCTTCATCCCTATGTATAGCAGTTTTAGAGTCAAGCCCTGGGTCTCCTATTATTGTAATTCAATTTGACAAAATTTCATGAGGATAGGGATGCCTATCTCATTTGTATAAACAACCATCTTTTATGTGTCACCTATCAGTTATCTGCTCCAATGGTCATCACCAACATTCTCCCTACAAATCGTCCTTTATGAAACAAAAAGACTTTGTCTCCTAAGTAAATATCCAGTGCAAATAACCCAGATAATCCATAAAGGATAAAATATAAATAATTGATAAATTGATATGATATTACAATTTGAGTGGTCGATATATATACCACCATTATTATTGGTCATGTCTTTATGATAAGACATGTCTTTTTATAAGACCTCCTTATTAACTAATTAATATGAATTAATTATTATTATTATTATTATTTATATTTATATATTGAATTATGTTATATATTTTTAATATAACATTGCTGCCTTCTTAGAGATGCTTTGTCCTCAAAGCATGATTTTGGAAGACTTTTATCCTCTGTTCTTGCTCTTAACGCTTTCTCGTGATTTTCTGTGTTGATAGTTGCGACACTTGACGAAATGAGTCGATGTGTTCTTTTAAACATTAAGTAAAAATGTTGCATCATTTGTGACATGGTCCGCCCAAGATCTAAATTTTTTGGAACTTGTTATCACACCATAGTAGCAGGGCTACTATTCTTGTACAGCAAATATCTGCACATTCCAGAGCTTCCTTTATTCCAGAGCATGGCTATGTATTTTGGATCACTCATGATCAGAGCAGTACATTATTCAGATTTTATGACCTTGTGTCAAGGCTGAGCCTTGAGAGTTCAGATTTGATGACTGATGTGACCACTTATCCCATTACAGTTTCAGTTCAGTGCCTAGAGATATATTGCAGCAGTGTTTCAGATGATGCATGATGATGATTATTATGATGATGTTATGGATATGTTCTCACTGACTGTGGATTATTATCTTGTTGATTTAGTCATGATCATGGCATGTGCTTGGTATATTATTCCTGATGTGGCAAACTATTTAAAATGAACTGTAAATCATAAAATGGACAATTGCTTGCACTTTTAGGTCATTTAACAAAACTTACTGGTATTTCACCTTACATAGACATGGTCTTTCCCGACACTGGTTGTCTGCTAGTGTAGGCTCCATATTCACTTGTCTCCATCCATACATGACCTTCCTGTTTGACTTTAAACCCTGACTTGTCTCATTTGACTTTCTGATACCGAGGACTTCCCCATTTTTCTACCTCTGTGTTTGGACCGCATCCCTGTTTGTTCAGTGTCTCGGCTCTGAGTTGGTGACAGAACTTGCCTTTGGTGAGTTGGATTGTAGGCCTAAATCATTCTGGTCGGTTGTCCCGATGTTTGGCATTGGCTCGAACTCCCCCTAGTCACTTGAGATGTTGTTGGCTAAAACTGAAAGCTCATGTTCTACCTATGGAAACTTGAAAAATTCGCCCATGGAAACAAAAAAGGGCAAGAGCAATGAAAAGCTAAAAATACTCCTCGAAGAGTATAAGAAAGGTCCAAAAAGCAATAGTTCTTAAAAGCTATATCTAAACAATTGCTGACCTTATAAATGTGAAAAACATGCCCTGGATGCAAGCTGCAACTAGTTGTGCTTCTCAGCACATCTGAAATCCGAAGGGTTATGTAGGCCAAAAAGGCCATGGAAATAAAATTGAATGATCCTAATGAACCTGGATCAACTTGATGTAGACATGAGGCCTAAGTTGAATAAGCACTCTCTAAACAACTTATCCATTTGTGAGGCACAGCCATCCCCCGTGTTTATTTTTGTCCAGCACAGAGTTTGTAGCTTTCCCCTTTTTCCCAGTCCAAAGTATTTTTGAGTTAAGTTAGACAAGTCAAACCCTTGGCCCAACCTTGCTCCTAGCCTTCATCCTTCACTAGCAGTTTGACCATGTCCAATGGGTGAGTTTGTCATTTGAACTAGTGTGCAAGTAATTTTATATAACCACGGAATATGTTAACTTGATTAATGCCACTGAATGGAATTTTATACTTTGAGCTTAGCTGTGGGAATGATTAGAGAAACATTGTCTTAGTCTACTGATGTGATTTATCCTTGATTATATATTCTTGGGATCCGTGATGATGTGGACCATGTATGGATGATTATTGATGATGATTTATGGTCCCACATGTTTGATGATGATATCATATGATGGACATATGATGCAGATGATGCTTGATCAAGTTCAGCAGGTTTATTATTATTTCAGATCAGCAGATTATACATTGTCCATATATGGTGGACCCTACAGCTGGCCCATTAGGGCAACCCAGGGTGTATGAGTACTTCATTCCTAGTGGATTTGGGTCTTCTGGATCCATTGAGCTTATCTTTCAGTTCCGGGCACTTCTGACAGTGATTGATGCAGTTTTACACTTGTTGACCAGATTTGGGGATGATTTCCCAGCCTGAGCAGCAGGGGCCATGAGAGGCCAGTTCACCTAGGGCGCTGATGATGGAGGGGGTGGTCCAGCCACTTGTTATTACCATTTATCCCCCCTTCCGGAGAGCCTGGTGGGCTCAGATTGACAGCGCTAGCACCCTAGGAGGCAGTTTTGGCACTTTCACAGTTCCCGAGGCAGTAAAAAAATGGGAAAAGGTGGACACTGAAGAAATCGATTTGGGCAATTGAGGCAAGGTTTTGGCATTTGGTTTTCACAGAGGTCTTCCAGGGCGGCATCACTACCTTCCAGTCAGTTTTCACCATGTGGGTATGCCCAGATTGAACACAGGAGGACATTTACTGCTTGACTGTCATGGATTCTGAGGACAGTTTTTGGTCATTTTTATTATATTGGACATATTTTATTATTTTTATTGTGCCTTGGGGATGAGCTAGTAAGGATTAAAACCTCCTAGCCCCACCATGAGCTTATATGGTTATGTCCTAGTCACCATGAGGTGGATTTTGATGCTTATATTTTCTCTTGTGGATGACGTCACCCCTTATTGTACCTTTTTAGTGGGGGCGCTATCATTATATGGGTGATCCATGTGATATAGGGTTATGATTTATTGTTAGCCATTGATTAGATCTTGAGATCTTTTAATCTTAGCCACTCATGTAAAAAGTGGTTATGATTGTACTCTCTCCCCATCCTATTTAAGGAGGGAGCCTCTCATTGTAAAAATTCATCTAGAGATTTTTGGCTCTTGGCTCTTGGAATAAAATTTCTATCTTTTGGAGTACATGCTTGGATTGGAGTGGATGTTGGTTGTTTCGATTGTAAATGTTATTGTCCATTGCACTGGAGGATCTATTGTAGCTATCTTGCATATTTGCCATATTTTATTTGCAGGTTAAGAGGGCGATTTTGGACAAGGGCGAATTGGTGGGGAGGCTTGCCCTTCAATCTTGGAAGAAGTCGTTTTGGTTTGACAGGGAGTAGTTTTGCCTTTGTGTCAACTATTCTATGTTTCTCTCTCTCTCTTGCTTGCATCTACCTTCAATTTGTTAAACTAATTGATGCTTTGCTCCTTGGCTTGACAGGTTAGAAGGAATCACATGTGGCTTGAAAAAATCGATTTGGCAAGAGGGCTTCAACAATTCTCCATTTGATCTTTGGCAAAGTAATCCTCGTCTCAACTAGCATTCATCTCTTCATCCAGGTATGTTCCAAGAGGTATGATCTTCTCTTCCTTGAATCTTCCATAATTTCTAGATCACAAAAACCCTAATCAAATTAAAACCCTTGTTTTTGATATTTTTTTAGATCTACTTAGATCTAGCCCTCCTTTTGAAAAGATATTGAAAACCCACCTCTATAGCATCCACCCCTAGTTGGATCTATAGTTTGGTGGTGATTGGCTAAGAATTGACCCATTTTTCAAGGCAAAAAGCCCTCCTTGACCCAAATCGCACTTCCTAGAGAGAGGCTTCTTGGGCTAGATCTAGCACATGGGTAGGTGAGATCTCACTTGATTTGGAATCTAGACACTTGATAACCTAAACCCATATCCTTACTTTGGTGAAAACTACCTTGTGGACATCTCTCCATGTTTTAAGGGGTTGAAACCCCCTTTTTGATCTTCTTGGTACCTTAAAACCTAGATCTGCTAAGATCTAGCCACTTGATTCACTTGAAACTTTGAAGGAACATAGATCGGGGTACTAACATCCCGGATCTACATTTTGGTGGCCATTGGACTTGATTTGGTCCACCAAAACCCATTTTTGGACCCTCCTTGAGCAAGTCGCACCCCCTTGTTTTTTTGAGTTGGTCCACTTCTAGGAAGTGGGTGTTGGAGATTTTTGTGGATTTGGAATGCCCATGCCTTGAAACCTAGGTCTATACTGTCCTTCCGTCAAGATACGCCTTGGGGATTGCATTCCTTGTTTTAAGGGATTGTGGTCCACTTTTGGTCATCACTTAAAAACCTAGATCTAGTAAGATCCAACCATTGGATCTCTCTCAACCCACTTGACTTGGCTTCTAGGTGTCCCGATCTACACTTTGACATCCTTCTTGACTCCATTAGCCCATCCAACAAGGCACTAGTCCTTCTCCAAGCAAGGCGCACTCCTTGGGATTAGTGTCAAACCCTAGATCTAATACATGGGTAATCCTAGAACCAACTCCAACTTCTAGATCTAGCCTAGATCTAACCTATAGTACCAATCTCACACCTAACTTCACCTTGTGGGCCTATCTAGAATCATTTCACGTTTCCCAAGAAACTAGACCCACTTGTGTCATCACATGGTACTATACCTAGTAATCATACCCCATAAAGTGGCCTAAACCATACATAGGTTGAAACACTAACAATCTCTTACATCACCCTCAACCATACCTTAACCCTTAGGTCCACTTAGCCTTGCATTGGTTTCCGTAACTCATTATTTATCTACCCTTAGAAACCTTTGTTTGGATCCAATCAACTGTGATTGGGGTATAGGGTCTTGTTATCACACCATAGTAGCAGGGCTACTATTCTTGTACAGCAGATATCTGCACATTCCAGAGCTTCATTTATTCCAGAGCATGGCTATATATATATTGGATCACTCATGATCAGAGCAGTACATTGTTCAGATATTGTTTGACCTTGTGTCAAAGCTGAGCCTTGAGAGTTCAGATTTGATGACTGATGTGACCACTTATCCCATTACAGTTTCAGTTCAGTGCCTAGAGATGTACTTCAGCAGTGTTTCAGATGATGCATGATGATTGCTATTATGATGATGTTGTATGATCTATGGATATGTTCTCACTGACTGTGGATTATTAGCTTGTTGATTTAGTCATGATTATAGCATGTGCTTGGTATATTATTCCTGATGTGGCAAACTACTTAAAATGAACTGTAAACCTTAAAATGGACAATTGCTTGCACTTTTAGGTCATCTAACAAAACTTACTGGTATTTCACCTTACATAGACATGGTCTTTCCCGACACCAGTTGTCTGCTAGTGTAGGCTCCATATCCATTTGTCTCCATCCATACATGACCTTCCTGTTTGACTTTAAACCCTGACTTATCTCATTTGACTTTCTGATACTGAGGACTTCCCTATTTTTCTACCTCTGTGTTTGGACCGCATCCCTGTTTATTCAGTGTCTCGGCTCTGAGTTGGTGACAGAACTTGCCTTTGGTGAGTTGGATTGTAGGCCTTGGCTCGAACTCCCCCTAGTCACTTGAGATGTTGTTGGCTAAAACTGAAAGCTCATGTTCTACCTGTGGAAACTAAATGAATTCGCCCATGGAAACAAAAAAAGGGGCAAGAGCAATGAAAAGCTAAAAATACTCCTCGAAGAGTATAAGAAAGGTCCAAAAAGCAATAGTTCTTAAAAGCTATATCTAAACAATTGCTGACCTTGTGAATATATAAAAAACATGCCCTGGATGCAAGCTGCAACTAGTTGTGCTTCTCAGCACATCTGAAATCCGAAGGGTTATGTAGGCCAAAAAGGCCATGGAAATAAACTGAATGATCCTAATGAACTTGGATCAACTTGTTGTAGACATGATGCCTAAGTTGAATAAGCACTCTCTAAACAACTTATCCATTTGTGAGGCACAGCCATCCCCCGTGTTCTTTTGTCCAGCACAGAGTTTGTAGCTTCCCCCTTTTCCCAGTCCAAAGTATTTTTGAGTTGAGTTAGACAAGTCAAACCCTTGGCCCAACCTTGCTCCTAGCCTTCATCCTTCACTAGCAGTTTGACCATGTCCAATGGGTAAGTTTGTCATTTGAAATAGGGTGCAAGTAATTTTATATAATCACGGAATATATTAACTTGATTAATGCCACTGAATGGAATTTATACTTTGAGCTTAGCTATGAAGTGATTAAAGAAGCATTGTCTTAGTCTACTGATGTGATTTATCCTTGATTATATATATTCTTGGGATCCGTGATGATATGGACCATGTATGATGATTATTGGTGATGATTTATGGTCCCACATGTTTGATGATGATATCATATGATGGACATATGATACAGATGATGTTTGATCCAGTTCAGCAGGTTATTATTATTACAGATCAGCAGATTATACATTGTCCATATATGGTGGACCCTACAGCTGGCCCATTAGGGCAACCCAGGGTGTATGAGTACTCATTCCTAGTGGATTTGGGTCTTCTGGATCCATTGAGACACTTATCTTTCAGTTCCGGGCACTTCTGACAGTGATTGATGCAGTTTTACACTTGTTGACCAGATTTGGGGCTGATTTCCCAGCCTGAGCAGCAGGGGCCCCGAGAGGCCAGTTCACCTAGGGCGCTGATGATGGAGGGGGTGGTCCAGCCACTTGTTATTACCATTTATCCCCCCTCCCGGAGAGCCTGGTGGGCTCAGATGGACAGCGCTAGCACCCTAGGAGGCAGTTTTGGCACTTTCACAGTTCCCGAGGCAGTTAAAAAATGGGATAAAGTGGTCACTGAGGAAATCGATTTGGGCAATTGAGGCAAGGTTTTGGCATTTGGTTTTCACAGAGGTCTTCCAGGGTGGCATCACTACCTTCCAGCCAGTTTTCACCATGTGGGTATGCCCGGATTGATCACAGGAGGACATTTACTGCTTGACTGTCATGGATTCTGAGGACAGTTTTGGTCATTATTATTATATTGGACATATTTTATTATTTCATTGTGCCTTGGGGTGAGCTAGCAAGGATTTATACCTCCTAGCCCCACCATGTGCTTATTTTATCATGTCCTAGTCATCATGAGATGGATTATTGTACTTTATACCCCTCTTGTGGGATGACGTCACCCTCTATTGTACCATTTAGTGAGGGCGCTATCATTATATGGGTGATCCATGTGATATATGGTTATGATTTGTTATTAGCCATTGATTATGTTGTGAGATCTTTTAATCTCAACCACTCATTTCAAAAAGTGGTTTTGAGATCTAGGGTTTTGGTCTTTATTATCCTATATAAGGAGGAGACCCCCTCATTGTAAAATTCATCTAGAGATTTTTGGCTCTTGACTCTTGGAATAAAATTTCTATCTTTTGGAGTACATGCTTGGATTGGAGTGGATGTTGGTTGTTTCGATTGTAAATGCTATTGTCCATTGCACTGGAGGATCTATTGTAGCTATCTTGCATATTTGCCATACTTTATTTGCAGGTTGAGAGGGCGACTTTGACAAGTGCGAATTGGTGGGGAGGCTTGCCCTTCAAGCTTGGAAGAAGTCGTTTTGGGTTTGACAGGGAGTGGTTTTGCCTTTGTGTCAACTATTCTATGTTTTTCTCTCTCTTGCTTGCATCTACCTTCAATTTGTTAAACTAATTGATGCTTTGCTCCTTGGCTTGACAGGTTAGAAGGAATCACATGTGGCTTGGAAAAATCGATTTGGCAAGAGGGCTTCAACAATTCTCCATTTGATCTTTGGCAAAGTAATCCTCGTCTCAACTAGCATTCATCTCTTCATCCAGGTATGTCCCAAGAGGTATGATCTTCTCTTCCTTGAATCTTCCATAATTTCTAGATCACAAAAACCCTAATCAAAGTAAAACCCTTGTTTTTTTGGTATTTCTTAGATCTACTTAGATCTAGCCCTCAATTTGAAAAGATATTGAAAACCCACCTCTATAGCATCCACCCCTAGTTGGATCTATAGTTTGGTGGTGATTGGCTAAGAATTGACCCATTTTCTAAGACAAAAAGCTCTCCTTGACCTAAAGCGCACTTCCTTGAGAGAGGCTTGTTGGGCTAGATCTAGCACATGGGTATGTGAGATCCCGCTTGATTTGACAACTAGACACTTGATAACACATACCCATATCCTTACTTTGGTGAAAACTACCTTGTGGACATCTCTCCATGTTTTGAGGGGTTGAAACCCCCTTTTGACCTTCTTGGCACCTTAAAACTTAGATCTACTAAGATCTACCCATTGGATTCACTTGAAACTTAGAAGGAACATAGATCGGGGTACTAACACCCCGGATCTACATTTTGGTGGCCATTGGACTTGGTTTGGTCCACCAAACCCACTTTTTGCCTCTCCTTGAGAAAGTCGCACCCCTTGGGAGTTTTGAGTTGGACCACTTCTAGGAAGTGGGTGTTGGAGATTTTCGGGGATTTGGAATGCCCATGCCTTGAAACCTAGGTCTAGACTATCCTTTTGCCCCGATCTACCTTGGGGATTGCATTCCTTGTTTTAAGGAATTGTGGTCCACTTTTGGTCATCACTCAAAAACCTAGATCTAGTAAGACCTAACCATTGGATCACATCCATTTCACTTGACTTGGCTTCTAGGGGTCCCGATCTACACATTGACATCTTTCTTGACTCCATTAGCCCACTAAACAAGGCACTAGTCCTTCTCCAAGCAAGGCGCACTTCTTGGGATTAGTGTCAAACCCTAGATCTAGCACATGGGTAATCCTAGAACCAACTCTAACTTGTAGATCTAACCTAGATCTAGCCTATAGTACCATCTTCACACTCAACTTCACCTTGTGGGCCCATCTAGAACCATTTCACACTTCCCAAGGTAACAAGACCCACTTGTGTAAGCACATGGTACTATACTTAATAATCATACCCCATCAAGTGGCCTAAACCATACATAGGTTGAAACACTAGCTATCCATGATATCACCTTCAACCATACCTTAAACATTTGGTCTACTTAGCCTTGCATTGGTTTCCGTAACCCATTACTTATCTATCCTTAGAAACCTCTGTTTGGGTCCAATCAACTTTGATTGGGATATAGGGTCTCCCCCTTGGTCTAGTTACACCTTGACCTAAAGCGAAGAGTGCCACGGTTGACGTGACTCCCAACTGCATTGGGAACCGTGGCATCTCTTAGGTCACCTCTTTAGTTGCCTAACTCCTCTACCGTCCCGGATGGGATACCTCTAGGGGCAACTACAAGTTGTGTGATAACATTTTTGGCGCCGCTGCCGGGGAGGTAGGGGCCTACCTTGGTTCAACACATCCTTGTGTCTCACTACCTTTCTGCACTTTAAACGACATACCTCTTGGTAGTAGAGCTTAAAAATCTACCTGGCGACTCCTAACCGTGACTCCGCTGAGGAGCGAGCTCATAGTCATCCTTACAACACACGAAGTAAATCAAATCCAAATCAACTGGAAGGAACCCCACTCACATATCACAAAAGAGATCCTAGAACTCAATCAACTAATTTCTTGTGGAAACTTGTTAACTCAGGTTCTCCAAACCGTGTCTTAGGATCCCCTCTGTTCAATCCGGTTCCTCCTTTATCACTAAATCATAATTCCAGTTCAAACCCAGTCAACCCAATGGCTGGACAAGGTCAATCAAACTCCGGTGTAAACAACCAAAACAACCCTCCTGTTGCTCGGGCTTTTGGTCATAAAGCTAGAGCTTCTCCTTTAGACTTCTCTCAGATTTTGGGTGCTCCCCATAGTATGCCAGACAAGTACTTTGAAAAGATCCCAAAATTCAATGGCAATTGTGCCACCTCTATTGAGGACCACATAGACAATGTTTGGGCTCATATGGAGGCATATGGGGCTGAGGAGGAGGATGTGTTTATTAGGGGTCTATTTGCATCCTTGGAAGGTGATGCTCGCAAATGGTTTGACCGTTTGCCTCCATCATCAATCAATGGGTATGATGTATTCACCGATAAACTCAAGCAAGAATGGTCAGTCAAGTTAGATGGGCGTTTCCTTTTACACCAACTTTTTGACATCAAGAAGAAGGAGAATGAGTCTGTCCATGAGTTTAACCAACGCTTTGATAGGACTGTTGCCAACATCCCAAGTAACATAAGGCCCCTTGACCAAGCCATCTTGATCCATTACCTTAATGCTTATGAAGGTTACCTAGGTTACCACTTAAAGGACAAAGACCCTAATAATTTGAAGGAAGCCCAAGACAACGCCAAGAAAGCTGAGGCAAATGCTGCCTCCATGGGAAAACAAAACTTCTTTGACCTAATTAGTGGACCTTCTTCCTCCAGATCTGAACCTAAGTTTAAGAAGAGTAAGGAACCTAGCAAAGAGCCCAGTGAAATGATGGAGAGTATGCATGAAATGATGAAAAACTTAACTCTCCTAACTAGGGACCTAGCCAAGAACAGAGAAGGGGATAGATATAGGCAGCCCTATGGTCCTAAACCTTATTGGAATCAACAAAAGAAACCTAATGAAGGAGATAGAAGAAACCCTATGAATCAAGAACCTCCTATCATAAACTGGTCTGAAGAGCAAAAGTTGGAAGATCCTGAGTATACCACCCATGGTGATGATATTCCGGATTCTCCAAAGAACATTAATTGGGTTGATGACTTAAAATTTGACAAAGACTTCGGAAGAATCCTGATTGATCATGAAGAAAACACCATAGAAGAAACAAACCCTAGTGGTCCCATCTATGCTACTGAACAAGTTAACCATGACCAAGCTCCTTTTAAAACTTATCAACGAAGAAAGGATGGCCCAAAGCCTACCCCTTTTAGTGAAAAGAAAAACAAAGAGTTGCCTAATCCAGTGAGTGAACCAATCCCTTTGCCTGAGTATGACTTTGATATCAATATCGAAAGAGAGTTAGACAAAGTTATGCATAACATTCCACTCACTGAGTTAATGAAAATCCCTTCCATAAAGGAGCAAGTGGTAGAGTTTTTCGAGAGTATCCCTGAGACTGCCACGACTAGTGGTGAGGATCCATCTTCTCAAAACCCAGCACCTTGTGATGTGGTTGAGGAAGAGGATGACCCTCCCATTAACATCCAAACTGCCTTATATGAGAGAAAGAATGGGGGTCATCAACCATTTTACCTTACACTGCGCATAGGTGATCTCCTCCTTCATAACTGTATGTTGGATTCTGGTGCCTCCATGAATGTGATGCCTTTACAAGTCATGGAAGCTATGGGATTAAAAATAACTAGACCTTATGGGAACGTTTGTGGAATTGACTCTAAACCAGTCAAAGTTTTCGGACTGATCAAAAACCTGAGAGCTGACCTGTTTTCATGCCCCGACATATCTATGCTTATGGATATAGTAGTTATAGATCTCCCTCCAGCCTATGGCATGCTCCTTTGTAGGAAGTGGTCCGCTGGGCTAGGGGGACATCTTCAGATGGACTTGTCATATGCTACCATCCCCAACTCTGATGGGTCTTTGGTTAGGGTGTATCGGGAGCCATTTTATGATGGACATCTTGAGAATTATGAGGATGGTGTGAGAAACACTTTCGGTGAGGGTGAGTTGTTACCAGAGGGTATCTTTATGGTCATGGGTGGTCATGATGATGATCCTAGCATGGTAGAAGAAAGAATTATTGAAGTTGACCCTCGCTCCATTCAAGTGTCAGAAAACCTTAGGACCTCGAACCAACCCAATAGTGTAGGGCCAAACATTGACCAACCTGCACCTCCCATTCAGCTAAACACTTCGGAGGGTAACTTTGACCAAATTAGAAGGGGTGAGTACATACCTAGGACAGTACATGAGTGGCTTTTCCTAGTTGACCTTAACACAGAAAGAGGAAGACAGGGTTTACCTCACATCACTCCTTGGACAAATAACAATGAAGGAACACACCTTCCCTCACCTGAGGGGAATGATGAAGAACTAGTTGATTATCACTTCTCTGATGTGCCTGATCACTTGTCCCATTTGTCCTTAGAGGATGGGGTTTTAAGGCAAGTGAATGACAACTCTATGAGTTGGCAAGAACATGCTTTGAGCCATGATGCCCCTGGGGAAGACTTTTCATTGAATAATCTAGCCATTTTTCAAGAAGAACCCTCTGACCCACAGTTGATTCATCCTTACCCTAGCTTCCTTTTGCCTAGAGAGTTACCTAGTAGTGAAGAAGGTGTTGACTCTACACCAGCACCTTTGGATATGAGGACTCACAGTACACCTAGCACAATTCATAGTCCCATCTCTGATGACCATTTGGCATTTTTAGAAAACATGACCATTCCTATCCCATCAGGAGAGGGTAGTAGCGGAAGTAGTAAAAATCAAAGCCCTCCACCCTTAACCCAAGCTGAAATGAATAAGGATGTTGATACTGACCTTTTGACTATAGGAGAAATCTTGATTGGTAGCATGGTTGTACCCTTGAACGGTGGACCTCCCAGATGTGATGAATTTCCTCCTGATAGGAATTCAAATATAGTTACACCTCAACCCCAATGCACTTCTGATATCCAACCTTTTCCTGAACAGGCTATTGAAGTCATCCCTCAATCTGTAAATCGCCAAAGTTTCGAAATTGGTGATAAGGTTGTAGTACCTAATGATTTATTTTATATACGATCCAGGGGATCAGGTGACTTTTGGGTTGGACCACTTACTGTTGAGCGCTGCATTGATGAGATGTGTTTTCTCACCACTGGGACTGGCCAACGCATCTTACTCCCTATAAATCAAAGGGAGCTAAGGGATTATTATCCCTGACCTTCCTTACCTTGCCTTGCATGTTTAGATTAGGTAGGTTCTGAATAAGCTCACTTGAGCAGTAGGATTTGTGTGACTTTTCTTTTTCTGTGTGCTGAGTATTGTCCCGTTTTTCTTTTTCTGCCTGATTTGAGTCTTGCTCCTTCCCAAGCTTTTCTCTTCTCCTGCATGCATTTAAGAAATTATAGTTAGCATTTATATAGTTGGCTGCCTGTGCTGGTTGAGATTTGCCTGAATTAAGAATGTACTCCTTTCCTCCTGCACAGTAAATAAAATGATAATGATATATGCCATGTTAGTTTTTCAAGTTCATGCTTTAGATTATATTTCAGTTCAATTTTATTTTATTTTTATCCCATACATGCTCCATGATGGTATTCTAGTTTTTGTGAGAGCAGGAACAGGTGCAAGATAAAGGCTGAAAGCAAGGATGGTGCAGTGCTGGATTGAAGATTGATGCAGAGGTGTTCGAGACCAGAGATTCTGAGGTTCTCAAGCGCTCTCTCCCTTAGAGCACTTGTCCCAGCTGGAGCCAGATGTTATCACACCATAGTGGCAGGGCTACTATTCTTGTACAGCAGATATCTGCACATTCCAGAGCTTCATTTATTCCAGAGCATGGCTATATATATATTGGATCACTCATGATCAGAGCAGTACATTGTTCAGATATTGTTTGACCTTGTGTCAAAGCTGAGCCTTGAGAGTTCAGATTTGATGACTGATGTGACCACTTATCCCATTACAGTTTCAGTTCAGTGCCTAGAGATGTACTTCAGCAGTGTTTCAGATGATGCATGATGATTGCTATTATGATGATGTTGTATGATCTATGGATATGTTCTCACTGACTGTGGATTATTAGCTTGTTGATTTAGTCATGATTATAGCATGTGCTTGGTATATTATTCCTGATGTGGCAAACTACTTAAAATGAACTGTAAACCTTAAAATGGACAATTGCTTGCACTTTTAGGTCATCTAACAAAACTTACTGGTATTTCACCTTACATAGACATGGTCTTTCCCGACACCAGTTGTCTGCTAGTGTAGGCTCCATATCCATTTGTCTCCATCCATACATGACCTTCCTGTTTGACTTTAAACCCTGACTTATCTCATTTGACTTTCTGATACTGAGGACTTCCCTATTTTTCTACCTCTGTGTTTGGACCGCATCCCTGTTTATTCAGTGTCTCGGCTCTGAGTTGGTGACAGAACTTGCCTTTGGTGAGTTGGATTGTAGGCCTTGGCTCGAACTCCCCCTAGTCACTTGAGATGTTGTTGGCTAAAACTGAAAGCTCATGTTCTACCTGTGGAAACTAAATGAATTCGCCCATGGAAACAAAAAAAGGGGCAAGAGCAATGAAAAGCTAAAAATACTCCTCGAAGAGTATAAGAAAGGTCCAAAAAGCAATAGTTCTTAAAAGCTATATCTAAACAATTGCTGACCTTGTGAATATATAAAAAACATGCCCTGGATGCAAGCTGCAACTAGTTGTGCTTCTCAGCACATCTGAAATCCGAAGGGTTATGTAGGCCAAAAAGGCCATGGAAATAAACTGAATGATCCTAATGAACTTGGATCAACTTGTTGTAGACATGATGCCTAAGTTGAATAAGCACTCTCTAAACAACTTATCCATTTGTGAGGCACAGCCATCCCCCGTGTTCTTTTGTCCAGCACAGAGTTTGTAGCTTCCCCCTTTTCCCAGTCCAAAGTATTTTTGAGTTGAGTTAGACAAGTCAAACCCTTGGCCCAACCTTGCTCCTAGCCTTCATCCTTCACTAGCAGTTTGACCATGTCCAATGGGTAAGTTTGTCATTTGAAATAGGGTGCAAGTAATTTTATATAATCACGGAATATATTAACTTGATTAATGCCACTGAATGGAATTTATACTTTGAGCTTAGCTATGAAGTGATTAAAGAAGCATTGTCTTAGTCTACTGATGTGATTTATCCTTGATTATATATATTCTTGGGATCCGTGATGATATGGACCATGTATGATGATTATTGGTGATGATTTATGGTCCCACATGTTTGATGATGATATCATATGATGGACATATGATACAGATGATGTTTGATCCAGTTCAGCAGGTTATTATTATTACAGATCAGCAGATTATACATTGTCCATATATGGTGGACCCTACAGCTGGCCCATTAGGGCAACCCAGGGTGTATGAGTACTCATTCCTAGTGGATTTGGGTCTTCTGGATCCATTGAGACACTTATCTTTCAGTTCCGGGCACTTCTGACAGTGATTGATGCAGTTTTACACTTGTTGACCAGATTTGGGGCTGATTTCCCAGCCTGAGCAGCAGGGGCCCCGAGAGGCCAGTTCACCTAGGGCGCTGATGATGGAGGGGGTGGTCCAGCCACTTGTTATTACCATTTATCCCCCCTCCCGGAGAGCCTGGTGGGCTCAGATGGACAGCGCTAGCACCCTAGGAGGCAGTTTTGGCACTTTCACAGTTCCCGAGGCAGTTAAAAAATGGGATAAAGTGGTCACTGAGGAAATCGATTTGGGCAATTGAGGCAAGGTTTTGGCATTTGGTTTTCACAGAGGTCTTCCAGGGTGGCATCACTACCTTCCAGCCAGTTTTCACCATGTGGGTATGCCCGGATTGATCACAGGAGGACATTTACTGCTTGACTGTCATGGATTCTGAGGACAGTTTTGGTCATTATTATTATATTGGACATATTTTATTATTTCATTGTGCCTTGGGGTGAGCTAGCAAGGATTTATACCTCCTAGCCCCACCATGTGCTTATTTTATCATGTCCTAGTCATCATGAGATGGATTATTGTACTTTATACCCCTCTTGTGGGATGACGTCACCCTCTATTGTACCATTTAGTGAGGGCGCTATCATTATATGGGTGATCCATGTGATATATGGTTATGATTTGTTATTAGCCATTGATTATGTTGTGAGATCTTTTAATCTCAACCACTCATTTCAAAAAGTGGTTTTGAGATCTAGGGTTTTGGTCTTTATTATCCTATATAAGGAGGAGACCCCCTCATTGTAAAATTCATCTAGAGATTTTTGGCTCTTGACTCTTGGAATAAAATTTCTATCTTTTGGAGTACATGCTTGGATTGGAGTGGATGTTGGTTGTTTCGATTGTAAATGCTATTGTCCATTGCACTGGAGGATCTATTGTAGCTATCTTGCATATTTGCCATACTTTATTTGCAGGTTGAGAGGGCGACTTTGACAAGTGCGAATTGGTGGGGAGGCTTGCCCTTCAAGCTTGGAAGAAGTCGTTTTGGGTTTGACAGGGAGTGGTTTTGCCTTTGTGTCAACTATTCTATGTTTTTCTCTCTCTTGCTTGCATCTACCTTCAATTTGTTAAACTAATTGATGCTTTGCTCCTTGGCTTGACAGGTTAGAAGGAATCACATGTGGCTTGGAAAAATCGATTTGGCAAGAGGGCTTCAACAATTCTCCATTTGATCTTTGGCAAAGTAATCCTCGTCTCAACTAGCATTCATCTCTTCATCCAGGTATGTCCCAAGAGGTATGATCTTCTCTTCCTTGAATCTTCCATAATTTCTAGATCACAAAAACCCTAATCAAAGTAAAACCCTTGTTTTTTTGGTATTTCTTAGATCTACTTAGATCTAGCCCTCAATTTGAAAAGATATTGAAAACCCACCTCTATAGCATCCACCCCTAGTTGGATCTATAGTTTGGTGGTGATTGGCTAAGAATTGACCCATTTTCTAAGACAAAAAGCTCTCCTTGACCTAAAGCGCACTTCCTTGAGAGAGGCTTGTTGGGCTAGATCTAGCACATGGGTATGTGAGATCCCGCTTGATTTGACAACTAGACACTTGATAACACATACCCATATCCTTACTTTGGTGAAAACTACCTTGTGGACATCTCTCCATGTTTTGAGGGGTTGAAACCCCCTTTTGACCTTCTTGGCACCTTAAAACTTAGATCTACTAAGATCTACCCATTGGATTCACTTGAAACTTAGAAGGAACATAGATCGGGGTACTAACACCCCGGATCTACATTTTGGTGGCCATTGGACTTGGTTTGGTCCACCAAACCCACTTTTTGCCTCTCCTTGAGAAAGTCGCACCCCTTGGGAGTTTTGAGTTGGACCACTTCTAGGAAGTGGGTGTTGGAGATTTTCGGGGATTTGGAATGCCCATGCCTTGAAACCTAGGTCTAGACTATCCTTTTGCCCCGATCTACCTTGGGGATTGCATTCCTTGTTTTAAGGAATTGTGGTCCACTTTTGGTCATCACTCAAAAACCTAGATCTAGTAAGACCTAACCATTGGATCACATCCATTTCACTTGACTTGGCTTCTAGGGGTCCCGATCTACACATTGACATCTTTCTTGACTCCATTAGCCCACTAAACAAGGCACTAGTCCTTCTCCAAGCAAGGCGCACTTCTTGGGATTAGTGTCAAACCCTAGATCTAGCACATGGGTAATCCTAGAACCAACTCTAACTTGTAGATCTAACCTAGATCTAGCCTATAGTACCATCTTCACACTCAACTTCACCTTGTGGGCCCATCTAGAACCATTTCACACTTCCCAAGGTAACAAGACCCACTTGTGTAAGCACATGGTACTATACTTAATAATCATACCCCATCAAGTGGCCTAAACCATACATAGGTTGAAACACTAGCTATCCATGATATCACCTTCAACCATACCTTAAACATTTGGTCTACTTAGCCTTGCATTGGTTTCCGTAACCCATTACTTATCTATCCTTAGAAACCTCTGTTTGGGTCCAATCAACTTTGATTGGGATATAGGGTCTCCCCCTTGGTCTAGTTACACCTTGACCTAAAGCGAAGAGTGCCACGGTTGACGTGACTCCCAACTGCATTGGGAACCGTGGCATCTCTTAGGTCACCTCTTTAGTTGCCTAACTCCTCTACCGTCCCGGATGGGATACCTCTAGGGGCAACTACAAGTTGTGTGATAACAGGTCTCCCCCTTGGTCTAGTTATACCTTGACCTAAAGCGAAGAGTGCCTCGGTTGACGTGACTCCCACATTGCATTGGGAACCGTGGCATCTCTTGGGTCACCTCTTTAGTTGCCTGTCTCCTCTACCGTCCCGGATGGGATACCTCTAGGGGCAACTACAAGTTGTGTGATAACAGAACTGTTTGCTGATCGATTGTTCGGAGTTGTCCATTTCGTCTTTGCTCTCTGTAGGAACAATACTGTTTATTTTCCTCTTGTCCTTGTTGTCAATCATAACGAATCTTGTGATTTGGATGGCGATACGGTACTCGAGTAGCATGTGGAGTGTTTACAGGAACTTCAACTTTTTGGGCCTCTGGCATTTTATTGGTTGATAAAAATTCAGTTGAGTGTGTATTGTTTCTTGTTTCTCAACTTGAATTTGTTTTCCTGAGAGCCTGGAAGCTTCCTTCTGGATTTGCTCTAGTTTGTTCTCTAATAGAGTGTTATTACTCTAAATCTTTTCGAACCTTTCTTCTTGCAACTTTTTGTCCTCTTTTAACTTCTTGATTTGCTCTTCTAGTTCTTGATTAAGATTTCTCAGGTGATGATTTTCTTCTTGCTTTTCGAGCATTTTCCTTTCAAGGTCTTCATTAACTCGTTTTGTTTTTCGAATACTTTTTAATTTTTTATTTTTGTAACTAATGTCTTGTTATGATTTCTTAGTCGAAATATTTCTTCAGTATTACTTGATAACGTATTATTGATTTTCGTAATTTCCCACTTGTGTGCTTTTTTAGTGTTGTAATTTTTCGGCTGGAGTTCTTTCATCTGTTGCTAATGTCGACATATTTTTTATTCTTGACTTTCTAACTTTCTCTGGACTTGCGTTGATTCATTATCTTTGTCCATGATGAGCTTGTTTAACCTCTTTATTTCTTCTTCTAAATCTATATTGTTTCTATAAGGTGTTTCTTCGTCATTTTCGGACTTATTGATTTTGTCTTAGGGTCTTGATTGTGATTTTTTAATCGAGATATTTCTTCATTCTTAGTTGATAACATTTTCTCGATATCTTTATTAGTTTTTTCCATCTTTTGATTTTGATCTTTTAAGCGATGATTATCCTGCTCTGTTAAAAAATTAAGCAACTTTTGCTTATTAATCTCAAATTGTAGATAATTATTGGTTGTTTTATAATGTTCCAGTTCGGCCAATACTGCTTGTAGTTGCGACTGCAATTCTGATTTTGAGTTCGCCATAGCTCCTAACTTATGGTGTTCTTCTTTTGACCCTTTGACTTCTTTGGTGACAATTTGTCTTCGACTTCTTCGGTAAGAGTTAGATACGAAAGGCGTAATAGCCTCTAATATGGTTATTTTGTAAAAAGAGCTCTTCCTTCAACTTTATATATATATATATATATATATATATATATATATCCAAATAATTGTAATAATTTACAATTACTAAATAATAAAATTATTATTACTATTATAATTTTTTTTATAATAGTAATAATATTTTCTAATATTATATTATATATATATATATATATATGTATATATTTTATCCTTTCAATACAAATTATAATAATAAATTATATTATTATAATTTATTTTATTTATTTAATTTTTTTTTGAATTGAATGGAGTTAGGGTTTATGTGGAAGATGGAATGGAGGCAGGGGAGCGCGGTTTGGAGAAGGCGGTGGCCTTGAATGGAATGTTGGGCGGATAGGTAGTAGCCCAGAGTGTTAGATGAGAGGGAGTCGAGGGCTGCGCAGGTGTTGAGAGGGGTGAGCGGGAGGATGGAGCTGTAAGGATGTGAGCGCGTGGTGAAGTGGTGGCAGGGGCGCATGGGTGAGAGGCAGAAGGGCTGCGAGGAGGCTACGAGCGGGTGGTTGCGTAGCGAGGGAGAGATGTGAGCGGAGAGAGGGGGAGGCGTGTGGGGGGTGGAAGCAGTGGAATGCGCATAGTTGAGGCGTGAATACTACGTGAGGTGGATGAGGGGAAGCCGAGGAGAGGGAATGCAAGTAGTTGGGCGCGCACGGGGCGGTGTGTAGGTGGACGTGGAGGCAGGTGTGGACGTAGTGTGGGAGGAGGCTGCATCAGAGCGGAGGGAAGAAGGGAGGAGGGCGTATGGGATTGAGCGTCGGTGTAGAGCGCACGGGAGATCTACGAGGAGAGCAGGCGTGCGGGTGGAACGTGGAATGGAGTGGGGAACGTGTAGTGGAGAGGAAAGGCTGTGAGGGTTGGTGTGAGCGTTGAGACGGAGGGAAGAATGTGAGGATGCGAGGAATAATGGGGAGAGTTGGACTGGAAGCAACAGAGTGAAAGGTGAAGCGGTTGTGGAGATAGCTGGGCACGGGTGTGTTGATAGGACGGGGCAGTGCATTGTGGGGGAGAAGTGTTCAGGAGGGAGGAGGGTCGAGAGGAATGGAGTGCAGTGAGAGATATGGAAGAATGCGGTTGCGTGGAGGGGAATACCAGGTGGAGTGAATACGGGATGCATGGAGAAAAAGAGTGGAACTGGAGGAGAGGGCTTTGGCCAAGGGCCACTCTATGGTCAAAGACCAATTGACGAGAGAAAATCCCACTAATATCCAGCAGCCGGAATCACATGCCAAGAAGGGGATCTAATACCAATGAAACGAAAGGAATTCATTTCCTAAGTAAATATCCAATGCAAATAACCCAGATAATCCATAAATGATAAAATATAAATAATTGATAAATTGATATGATATTACAATTTGAGTGGTTGATATATATACCACCATTATTATTGGTCATGTCTTTATGATAAGACATGTCTTTTTATAAGACCTCCTTATTAACTAATTAATATGAATTAATTATTATTATTATTATTATTATTTATATTTATATATTGAATTATGTTATATATTTTTTATATAACACTTTACTCTCAACAATTGCTATCTTAATATCATAGTTCGGAATATCAACATGAGCGAAAGAAACAACAATGTATTTCAGCTATATAGATTCTTCCTAACCTCACACATCGGGGGCATCTATTATCCCCCAAATTTCACACATGTGCAACATTTCGGAAATTATTGCAAAAGGACATCATCAATATACAACATGCATCTCATTAGTGTCATCTTCATCAAATTCAGAATGGGAATTGAACTTTAGAATGGAAAAAATCCATCATTTTGTACAACCGTGCAACTATTCTCAAGAAACCCACGAGAATCCGTGTGGGAAAAGTTTCGAAACACGTGCGGTTGTACCAGTGGACGGACCACTAAGTTTTCGTGGCACATTCAAGGCTCACAACCACATTTTGGCTCCAGGAATTCAAATTGGTCTCTTCACATGCTTGGGAGCATTCAATAGCCCCACACTTGTACCTCAAAGATCACTTCATGAGATGGAGCATTCACACTAAGAACTAGATGTTTGCAAACCTCCATTGGGCCTATAAAAGGAAGCCACGAGCATGCATTTCATAAGAGAAATCTAGAGCAAGGTGATGCTGCAAGAATTTGTTTGAGTGCTCATCTTTCACACTCCTTATCATCATTTGACATCACAAAGCTCCCTTGACTTCTTCCTCAAGAAGTAAGTGTTTCTCCTCATTGTTTCAAGTTAGTTAGCAAGCAATTTGAGAGAGTTCAAAAGGACCCATCCCTAAAGGAGAGTGTTGCCTACCATTGGAGCTACATTCCTCTAAGTAACAACATTTGTATACATGCTTTTGCGTTGGACAATACTATATGGTTGAAGCTAACTCATTCTCTTTGTTTCATGGCATTTTAGCACTTGTTAATCTTTTATTTCATTCTTGTTTATCGAGCTTTGCTTTAACTTGTTAGTATATGGTCTACCAATCATCACTCACACTGTTTCCTTGGTGCAACCAGCAAGAAGAGGAAGAATTGCTCACTCTTCTGACATTTTTCCCAAAACAGCCTTGAGTCATTGGCATAGGAATACCAGAGCTCTAGCTGAGCCTAAGTTGTAATCTACTATATCATGAGATTCTTTGGAGCCAAGCAAGCCTCCTCTTCAATGCCGGTTTTCCCATTTGGGTTACTAGGGTAAATCCCATGTGTTCTATGTTGTTCAATTGCATGGGCTTGCTGTTTTGAATGCTTGGTTTAGATGCACAGTAAAGTCTGAAGGTACCAATAGCACAGTCATAAGACAATTACACTGCAGTAATTGACAGCAAGAGTACACAGCAAGGTTAAATAAACCAGCACAGTTAAAATCATTTAAGAATCGAAAAACACCGGTGTTGGTGAATCACATTGGCCATAGGCCAAGTGATTACAGATCACTTTCAGCCTGCTTAATCCAACATTGAACTTTTTTGGCAAACTCTGACCAAGGTCCATAGTCGAATCCACCAAAATTATCAAATGTGACAATACACATAAACCAGTATTTATGTGGAAAAACACGTCTAACATAACATTCATTCAATATCCTCATGATAAGTACTTGTAATTCTGTCAACTTAATTTCTATGCAAACTCTAACTCGCTCACACCTTACTCCAGTGGAGCATTTTCCAAATGCTTTAACTTTTAATGGCACAATTTAAGATCTGTTATGCTCCAGATCAAATATGATTCCAAACATCAAGTCAACCTTTCATGGTGTACAACTACTAAATTTATTTAAAAGAAGGTAATATGAACATGTGACATGGATTGCATACAGATAGTTTTGCATTTTAAATACTTCTCATGTATTCTTTGCTTTCAAAACAAAAATGAAAAACTGAGATGCTGGCTCCAATTATGGCTACAAGGGAACAGAAACAATCATCGGAATGATGTTTGATACATATGTGTGCCTTATCATGTAACAATTAAACCAGTTTGTGGATTGTGCATGTATCTTTCAATTCTAACAAAAGCAAAACAGAAACAACCATTACTTTTGTCAAACGAGATTGTCACAATTCGTTATATTGTTATATTTGGTAAAGTAAAGTCAAACAAGAGTTTTAAAAAGTAAAAGACTGTTGTTGACACATTCTAAATGGAGAGAAAGGAAAATATATAAGTTAGAGATGAATGTATACCTTAAAAAAGTCAGTTGGTCCTATCCGAGTCAAGAAGTCACCTTCCGGAAGATAAACCATCCAAGAGTCATAAGAAACACATTCAAAAGACTCGCCCAATGCATCCAAAACCTAGAATTTAAAGAGATGAGCATTTAAAACGTCAAATTTCAGAATCAGAATCATAGATTGTAAAATATGAGAAAACTTTTCTAAAATGGCAAATAATTGCTTATCTGGTTTCCAATCAAACATAAAGCCCTGTATCTAGTTTTCAATAAAACAAAAAGAAATGTATCTGGTTTCCAATAAAAGAGAAAAACACGTCTTCTTTGTAACTAAATCAATAGCACTACAATCAAAACTCAAAATGGTGCAAAACGCAGAAGAGCTGATCAACCTAAGCTTCCTTTACATAAGATCAAAATATTAAAATTAAACAAATTTACAATCGCACGTCCAACAAAACATCGATAGTCTTCTCTGCCGAGATCAACCCAACACCATGTACACACTGAGCTGATGATCACAATAACTGTTGCTAAACTGGACACAAGTACAAGAACATAAGTCTGGGCACAAATACAAGAACATAAGTCAAATCACACTGAGTCTCCCTTAGTTCAACATTGCTAGAATCATTATCCTGTTTAAGTGACAATAAAAATTTAAAGGACACTTTGATTCTGCTTCAATGATTTTGAGAGAAATATCAATCATGAACACTGTTTCTGCTAAATTCACTGCCAAACCAGCAACCCCAAATAGAGCACTCCAAGGAGTGTGGCTTCCACAGAGCACTATTATACCAAATGTATCATCCATTGATAATTTTCTTAGACTGCATCACCATGCAAAATGTTTAGATTAAGATGCTTTTCCATCTTCCCTGTTGCAAGAACATCTGATTGTGATGAACCTGCAATAATTAATTAATGCAAATACATGAGATATCAGAAATAATAGAACTCATAATCACTTTTATATTGATCACGGGCCACTTCGAGGCCTGTCCAGAGACTGCTTCATATGGTGTCCTTTGAGATGTGGTACTATAACACTGGAGCGCTTCTAGGAAATCCATAGAAATAGTTGTCCAAATCTGTGGAGGGATGGGCAAGGATTCGAGCAGTCCCGAAAGGATGGTCGTTTCACCCTTGTTGACCTGGAAAGTATCACAGTCAACCACCATCCGTTGAATTGTCCTTTTGAGTCCCTGCCAAAAGAAGTTACATTGTTCCTGGTCATAAGTTTTGAGGAACCCATAGTGCCCTACTGATGAAGAAGCATGGAGTTCATAGAAGAGATAGCCCCGTTGAACATATTGCAACCAATTTGGAACAAGCAGAGAAATAGCTGTAAGAGAAACTAGGTCATCAAATGCGCGAGGAGGAGCATCTTCTACCATATTGTCCTTACCCTTCTGGTAAGTGGTCGCACAGTCATAACCCATGAGTTGGATAACCCATTTCAGGTGTGTTGGGGAGGAGACCCGTTGTTCCAGGAAATTTTCCAGACTTTGGAGATCAGTCTTGATGCAGAAATAATTCCCCAATAGGGATGGCTGCCACTTCTGTATTGTATGCAAAATAGTCATCATTTCCTGCTGAGAGGTAGATGCGGCTAAATTCTTACCGGAAAGGTCTCTTGAAGGCAACAAGCTCATTGGTTCAGCAAAGACACCTACATATCTATCCAAGGAAGTAGTGGAGACTGTTGATGGGTGCATCTGAATGGAATGGAGCTGAGCGATGACACCATGTGAATTCTTCTTAAGTATTTTTTCCAGGCGATGTGAACTGATGATGCAGAGAGACCCTGGTTGTAAGCCCATAAATTTGTGTTGTGCCCCATTGATTGAAAACTGCATCCAAAGTTCAGCAAAATCCCATAAGATGGGGCCAAGTGTGCGTAACCATTGAACGCCCAAAACCACATCACATCCCCCTAAGGACAAGGCAAACATGTGAGAGCACAGGTTATAATCTTCCATAGAGATACGCACATTGTGACACTTTCCCTTGCAAGGTAAGGTGCCCCCATTGGCAACCATGACTTCAAAGTTGGAGCAAGGATGGACAAAACAATCAGCCTGTTTGGCAATCCGAGGATCAATGAAGTTATGAGTGCTACCAGAATCAATAAGTATGGTAAGAGGGAGGTTCTTGAAGTATCCCCTGACTCGCATTGTTTGTGGGGTGGTGACGTCAGTTACAGCCTGGAGAGAGATCTCGGGTGGGTCGTCCTGAAATGGGGTGTCAACAGGTGGGTGTTGAATGTCGACCTGATCATCTACTGTATCTGGAGCTTCTTCATCAAGTTCTGAGGCAGGCAGAGAATCCACATCCAAGAGATAGAGCTTTTGTTGAACACATCTATGTCCCCGAGTGAATTTCTCATCACCATTATAACAAAGCCCTTTTTCTCGGCGTGCCTGCATCTCTGTTTCAGACAAATGCTTGATAGGAGTTGGTTGAGGAGCAAGCGTGATGGGAGGTCGTTGGGAACCCATATTTCTGAAGGAAACAAATGTGGGTTTGGAGCGTTGTTGAGCTGCAATCTTGTCCTCTGCCAACTTAACCAACCCTAGGACTTCCATCATTGTGTTGGGATAGAACATTTTGACCTCTGAGCGAATTTCATCCTTGAGACCACTGATAAAACAACTCCTGTAGAATTCATCAGACAATCCTTCTATGTGATTGGCCAGTTTCTCAAATTTTGTCTGATACTCTCTCACTGTACCCATTTGGTGAAGTTTAGTGAGTGCTCCTGTGAAGTCATCAAAAGCACTAGGACCAAATCGTGACAAAAGGAGTTGGCAAAAATCTGTTCAGTTTGGCTCGGGATGAGCTTTGATGTACCAACGGTACCATTGAAGGGCTTCCTGTTCCAAATGAAAGGATGCAAGTGGAACTTTATGGACATCAAAAGTATTATGCAGACTGAAATATCCATCCAGTCGGATCAATACCATTGAAGCGAGGAAAATCAAGCTTCGGCCCACGAAAATTGCTGGAAGAAGAGAACCCGGTGGCTGCAAAAGATTTTGGTTGTCGGTTATTGTTCATGGTTGAATGCTGAAGATGGAGGCTGAGAAATTTTTCATCCAGATCTTGGAGTTTGGTTTGGATGGCTGCAAGTGCTTCCTCCATGGTGTTGGCTCTTGTGCGAGTGACAACCATAACCAGTAATTTTTTATTTTTTTTTGTGGACGGATAGAAAAACACAAACACAAGCTTATTTAGTAAGGGGAAATTTGGATTTGGGAAAAACTCGGAGGGGTAATTGGGGTTTAACTAGGTTTACGACACTTTTTGAGGGACAGGGAAGAATTTCAGAAGCAGGAACTCTATGGTAAAATTTGAAGGCAATCGGGTGAAAATTGAAGAAGTTATGGCAAACCCTAAAAATAGACAAATGTGGGATTTATGGTCTTGGGAAGTGGAATTTGGGATAGGGTCTTCAGGAATTAAATATGCAGAATGGGATTGCAGGGATGTCAGTGAAGTTTCAGGGAAAACAAAGTTGAAACAAGGGAGATATGGCCGAAAAACAGTTTTTTTTTTTAAATCAGAAATGGATCGGCAACAGTGGCGCGGAAGGGATCGAAAACGGCTGGATCTGAAATGGGGACTGGATCTGGAACGACTTTCAGAATAGATATGAAACAGCTGGATCTGGAGCGGAAGTGATCGACAACAGTTCAATTGAAAATAGATATGGACCCCAGGTATGTACGGCTTCCTAACAGTTCAGGTGTTTCACTCGGCCACCAATGCTGTCTGACGGCTTGCGTATTGGGGCAGTACCCCTCACTCCACGGCTCAGGTAAAATTGATAACCGCTTTGCCACAAACGACAGTTCTTGGTTTACCTCACGGGTGGGAACTAGTCAATCAGGTAGGGGTCGTTGCGCTTTTCGCTGGCAGGTCCTCTCAATGGGCCAGCTACTTTGGGGTTCCTGTGGTACTCCTCACAATGAGTTTTAGGGATTATGCCCAAGTACTTCCCACAGTTAAGCGGATAGGGATTATTCCCAAATCCGAAGCTGCAACAAATACGAAAAAAAAAATTGGCAGAAATTCCACCCAACGAGCCCAAGAAAGTGCTCTGATACCAGATTTGAAGAACCTGCAATAATTAATTAATGCAAATACACGAGATATCAGAAATAATAGAACTCAGAATCACTTTTATATTGATCACGGGCCACTTCGAGGGGCAACCTCCTTTGAGCAAGCTCAATACAATTAACTTCACGGTGCCTTCATAGGCCTCAACACACACTTATATACTAAGTCTAGGCGCCAATAACATGGGTCAATACTATGTGTCAATACAAACCATGGGCTAAGTCTAGGCGCCAATAACATGGGTCAATACTATGTGTCAATACAAACCATGGGCTAAGTCTAGGCGCCAATACTATGAGTCAAAACCATGGCACATATAATACTATGGGACGATTTACAAAGCATATGCGTCCAATACTATGGGTCAATACTATGGGCTAATATAAACTATGGATCAACAAATACTACGGGACGACTTACAAAGCATATGCGTCCAACAACAATATACTAACAAGGTAAAGACATGGGTTCCTAACACTGATATTTCTTCCGATTATCAAGGGAACAACACTGTGGAGTTAGCTGACCAATGAAAAGGATTGCCTCCACATTGCCAAGTATGCTCAACTAACATTCAGAGTGCCTCTCTCAAGTGATACATATGATTTTTGTAGAGTAATTACATACAGAGAGCATATATGATTCTAAAAGTGAATCTACGAGGAGCGTTTTAACTAAAAAATATTTTATGCAAATGGATAAAAGGCGATTTTAGAGCATATGTTGAATCTCCGTGAAAGGTACTTTAATTAGAGGTTGCAGCACGTGCTGTAATAAAATTCATATAAGGTCGCTTCCTAGGCTCAGTTCTAAGGCAATCACCTGCCACCATAGTTACAAGGTACAGTAGGTAGGGGATGTATGCTAACGAACAAGGTATTCCAAAATCAACTCAAAACTTTGGTACCTAAAAGCAAGGCAAAAATTGCTAATTTGTGTACTAACTCAATGCACATTAGAGCTGTTAATTATGTATGGAATACATAGACAAGAAGAGAATTTGGACAAGCAAACAATCCTCATTGGTATGTAAGATTATTACAGAGACATAAGTCGGATATAATGCTAACATAAACTCCCAGTTACTAAAACATAATATTATAGTTATTATTAATGTAAAGCAAAATATTACAGTTTGCACACAGTACATAGTTATTATGCCATAAGTCAGAATTAGCTAATTCACTTTTGACTAGGCTTTTATTAAGTAGAATTCGAAGAGTCACTTTGAAATGTGAAAAGTCAACTTAGTTTGTACTCTCATCTAATCTATTGTTTGAAAAACTAATGCAAGTCATTCATATGATTTCTCCCTTCTTCTTTTTTCTACAAAGATGGCAAAACCTGTAGTATCCCAGTTGTCAAATTGGCAAAGAGGACAGCCATCACTGGCTGCTATCTACAACTACAAATTGACTCATGACTGTTATTCAAGGAAAACCATGCCACCTGAAAATTTGAAATAACCCACTGGTGGTCAGGGAACAGGCTTCCACTCCTGCCAGATGCCTCTAGTTCTTGGGCCATTAAGCTATTTCTTTACGTCCGAGGAAAACAAGCTCTTAGCCAATCAGAATCAACTTTAGTTCTTACTCCATGACCATATGCTTTCTCCCTTCTATTTGATGCCAAACTTTGTTTTCGGCTACTGTTATATGCATTTAAAATAGAAATTCTTATCTCTGCTGCGAGCTTTTGCAAAGATTTTGCAGTTTGATCTTTTATGTTTTGTAGTGGACATGATTTATTTATTTTGAACTTGATTTCTTATGTAATGAAGATGGACCTCTATGTGTTTGATCCATGCATGCAAAATTGGATTCGTTGAAGAATCGGATTATCACATCTCAGTTTTGTCGATTGAAATTGATGAAACTCCCTGTCACTTAGTAGCTAGCAAAGCCAAACTGTTTTGCATGTACAAACAGATCGTCAGCAAGCTCTTACTCGTCACAATAATTTATGCAAATGCATACTTTAGAAGCCTTATCGGTTTCCCATGATATATGGCATAGTTTTCCAAATGCTCTTAAGAATCGGACACCTACGGGATATCCTCGTTTCAATCTAGCTTTGCATAGGGCTTCATTTTATACCAACTCCATGAGAAGACATGGCCTCAATTGGATTGGTCTTCAATTTCACTACCTTCTAATGTTGTGCCCCTCTCAAAATTATAAAGCAACATTTCATTGGATGGATTCTAAGGAAATAATACAATGGCAACAGGTAGACAGGTCACTTGGTGATCCGAAATGGATCAATATATAATTTGTCACCTACTTGGAGCTTTCGGGGTTGGAAGATTGGATCAATTGGCTTGTAGGGCCCATTTTAGGGGCAAGTCTCACTTTTCAGATTTGGGGTCAAAAACCGTCTAAAAACTTTCAAGGCCATTTTGAGGACCTAAATGACACTTTCGTTTTACTCAAATCTTACTTTGGACCAATATGTCATATTCGACACACCGAAACCTTTCCAATGGTCCAAAAATCACCTCAAACGGAGTTTGTACAAAGAAGTTATGCCTCCAGCAAGTTGACCTATCTAGTTGACCACTGTGGTCCCGAGTGGATTCCACGTTAGCCTCATTTCTCGCATATGTGGAGACAGTCATGTGTCGACTTTCAAGAACATTCTAGAAGGTCCAAAACCCTAACCCTAATCGATAGTTGGGGCATGCAAAAAACTCTAAAATTAACCCTAGACGGTTATCGAGCCATGTTAAATATGGGTCATCAGGAGAAGAAGGGGGTTCCATTCTTTTGATGTATTGTATTGTTCCATAGTTGAGAAACACCACGGAAGTGGATGTTAGAGCAGAATAGAGGAGATAGGAGATCTTATAGTAGCCATTCTAGCCACAAAGTCAGAGGTAATTCCATAGAGAATATCAGTTCCTTTGTATTTGCAATTTGACATAAAGAGAAAGGCATAGTCCTCATTTGTGGCTGCGTTTCTCCCCATAGTGGGTTTTCCCAGGGTATATCTTGTATTATTGTGTGGATTGTGTACTTATTTGCTCTAGTTATATTTGTTTCAGTTCCAAATATTTGGTATTCAATAAAAATAAGCTAATATAATAAGAACTAAGTTGTAAGATCCGTTGTGACGAAATGTTTCAGTGGAATATCCAGGGTAGTTTACGGATCGCTTGGGTTTTATGAGCTAGAAAATTTTGGATATCCAGTCTACAATTGGTCAACCCTACACTTGGGGATTCCAAAGATATAGAAGGATGTCACTTGAGGACAAGCAACAATTTTGGTTGGGGGGTATGATGGGTGCCTAGTTTGCTTCATTTTGAGCAAGTCATCCTCCTTGAAGTAACACCCTTTTGCCTTGTTTACCCTCTGTTACCGGATGAACTAGCAGTGCTAGTATCTAATGAACAAATGTATGGAGAAAGTGACCACTGTCACCTTAGCCACTCCTCCAACTGCTTCGGAGAGTCGGAACCTCCAAGGAGAGAGCCCTTCTGAGACTATTATCACACAAACTCTAGCTGTTGGTGGTAGGTATCCCAATAGGGACGGTAGAGGTGAACAGCTAGGTAGGTGTAACCAATAGTAGCCAGGTCCTCTGTCCAAAGGACAGAAGTCACACCGGACAAGGCTACAGTCACTTTAGACGAGGCACGTAGCCAAGTCAGGGGGGAGACCCCACTCAAATCAAGTTGAAGGAACCCCACTTACATATCGTAAAAGAGATCCTAAAGCACAATTATCTAACTTCTTTTGGAAATTGGTCAACGATTCTCCAAACAAAGCTTCAGGATCCCCTTTGTTTAATCCGGTTCCTCCCTCATCTCCTAGTTCAAACTTAAACACAAACTTACCAAATCCAATGGCTGGAACAAACTCTAGAAATCAGAATGTTCCTCCTCCACAAAATCCTAGGATTTTTGGAAGAAAGGCAAAACCATCTCCTTTAGACTTTTCCCAAATCCAAGGAGCACCCCATGACATGCCTGAAAAAGTATTTTGAAAAGGTTCCCAGATTCGATGGAGTATTTGCTATATCAATTGAAGACCACATTGATAAGGTATGGGAACACATGGAAGCATATGGAGCATCCGAGGAAGATGTTTTCATGAGGGGTCTCCTGGCATCTTTAGAAGGAGATGTTAGGAAGTGGTTTGACAGGTTGCCTGCCTCATCCATTGATGGGTATGATAACTTTGTCAACAAGCTAAATAGTGAGTGGTCCCAAAAGTTAGATGGGAAATTTCTCTTACATCAACTTTTTGACATTAAGAAAAGAGAAAATGAAACAGTCCATGAGTTCAATATAAGATTCGATAAGACTGTAGCTGTTATCCCTGAAGAGATTAGACCAAAAGACCAAGCAGTTGTTATTCACTACTTGAATGCTTTTGAGGGATGGGTTGGTTATCAGCTAAAGGATAAAAACCCAAATGACTTGACGACCGCTCAATCAAATGCCAAGATGGTTGAGCAAAATGTAGCATCCATGGGGAAACAAAACTTTTTCAATCAATTTACCCCATCCACTTCCAGATCTGACCCTAGACTTCGAAAACCAAAGGAACCTGCGAGTGTGCCAAAGGAATCAAAGGACACTTTAGAATTCATGCAAGAGATGATGAGGCAATTAACTGTCCTAACAAAGAGTGTAGCAAGTTGAATGACCCTGAGAGACATAGAAATCCTTATGGCCCTAAACCTTACTGGAATAATAATAGAAGGCCTGAAGGGGATAGGGATAGGCGACGACCCGAGTATCCAGAAAACTCTGAAAAGAAGGAGCTCAATTGGTGTGATGAAAAAGAAGAAGAACCCTCCAACACCGTTGACCATGATGACCAACCAGAAAACATCAACTTTATAAATAACTTATCTTATGATGAAGACTTTGGAAGAATCCTTTTAGAAGAAGAACCATGGGAGCAAGAAGAAGACATAGCTGAAGAACCTAGTTCCTCATGTTGTGCCTTAGAGCTCCCAAAACCTAAAGAGCAACCAAAGTATCAAATTTATAAACGAGGAAGTACTTCCCAACCTTCTTCCCTTGATAAACATAAGAAGATTGATGAAGATAAAAAGGAAAAAGAGGATCTTGCTCTTAAGATTGATATGAAGAAAGAGTTAAGTAAGATAATGTGTAATATCCCTGTCACTGAGTTAATGAAGGTGCCTTCTATTAGATGCCAAGTAGAGGAATTTTTCGATGGTATTGGCCAAGAGAAAACTCCTGAAACGGTCCTAGAATCATGTCATATCCAAAAGCTTAGTGGAACACAACTTAGTGAAACAGAGAAGGATCCACCAATAAACATCCATTCAGCAATTTATGAGAGAAAGAGCGGTGGTCACTCTCCCTTTTACCTTACCTTACACATTCAAAACATGCTCCTTCACAATTGTATGTTGGATTCTGGAGCAGCAATGAATGTTATTCCTTTACAAGTTATGAAGGAAATGGGACTTCAAGTGACTAGACCTTATGGAAATGTTTGCGGTATAGATTCCCGACGAGTGCCATCTTATGGTTTGATCAAAAACCTTAGAGCTTATCTTTTTGCATGTTCAGACATTTCTACCATAATGGATGTAGTTGTCATTAACTTACCCCGAGCATATGGAATGCTGTTATCTAGAAAATGGACGTCTGGTCTAGGTGGATACCTTATGATGGATTTATCATTTATTTGTGTTCCCAACCCTGATGGAGCTTTGATTCGGGTAAACAGAGAACCTTGTTATAATGAGCATGTTGAATCATTTGATGAAGGGCTAAAAAACACATATGGGGATGAATTGTTGAACAATGCCAAAACTAACCTTGTTGAAGATGAGGATGAATTGTATGAAGTTGATCAAAATATGTGTATGGTCATGGAAGATTCTGATTCCTCTTGGGAAGAAGAGCAAGCAGCTGAAATTGCAAGAATAATCAATTTGGAGTTACTTAGGAATGAATTTGCTGAGGAAATAAATGAATTGAGAAGAAGTGAAAATCAACCTCAAGGTCAGGAACAAAACAATGAAATCATTCAAGAACCAATTATTGAAAATCAAGCACCTGAGGAAGTTGATGATGGCATAAGAGATATAGGAAGAAATGAGCAGTTGCCTAATGATCAAAGCTTGGAACAAATTCCCCATTTGGAAAATTTTCATGAGCAAACAGATGTTGAAGAAAATATTGAGAATCCTATCCATGAAGATGAATTTAATGATATTAGGAGGGGAGAAAGAATTCCTTTTACTGTTAGGGAATGGTTTACTTTGACTGATCATAATAGAGAAAGGGAAAGCCAAGGGCTTGCACCTATTTACCCATGGGAAAACGATCTTGCAACATCTACTAGGGTTGAAACAAATGGAGAGTCTGAAACTTCCCATTATTCTGACGTAGAAGATTCCTTATCTCACTTATCTCTAGAAGACGGTAATCTAATTCAAGTTCATGATAACTCTTTAAGTTGGGAAGAGGATGCCTTAATCAATGATGCACCTGAAGGAGAACATAATTTAAATAACCTTGCTATTTTTCAAACTCCTTCAGAACCTCAAAGCCATGTTTTATCTGCATATCCTCATGTCCCTAATTTTCTCCTACCATCTGAGTCATCTAGTCATCATATTCATGATCCTTCTCACATTCCTAGTTTTTCTACATTTCATCTTGAGTCAATTTCAGCTAGATTGGAAAATATGGTCATCCCGGTTCCTTCAGGGGAAGGCTCTAGTCATAATACTGTCATATCTCATGAGCCACCTTCCTTGGAAGAAATAGAGATTTCTGGACTGTAGGTGAAGTTGTTAAAAGAGTTGTGTCTCCTCATGAGGAAGAGTCAAATGAAGTAGTCCATGAGGCAAGAAGAGAAGTTAGGGAAGTCCTTGTTGGCAGGATTGCTATTTCCTTAGATGGTGGTCCACCCAGAGTTGATGCAGTTCCTCTTAGGAGGAGCTCAAGGATTGTCACACCTCAACCGCAAAACCCTGCTGAGATCCACCCTATGCCTATTCGTAGCATTGGAGTTATTCCTGAATCTGTCAATAGAAATAGATTTCCTACAGGAAGTCAAGTCATTATTCCCAACCATTTGTTGCATATGAGATCGGGACAAGCTGATGACTTATGGGTTGGACCTTTCACAGTAGAACAATGCATTGATGGCATGTGCTTTCTAACCACTGGTAGTGGACGACGTATTTTATATCCTGTAAATCAGAGGGATTTAAGGAATCATATCCCTGATCCCACATAGTTGGGATCTCTGTGCAGTGCCTTACCTGTTAGTTTAGGGTAGGTAGGAACTGAATAAGCCTGCTTGGGCAGTAGTTAGTCTTTTAGGCCATTGAGTCTGGCACCTATTTGTTTGTCTTTTCTAAGCTCCTTTTGAAGCTCCTAGTTTAACTGAGTACCTGTCATTTTTCTTTTTCCTGCACAATAAATTTCAAACTTTGCAAGTTATGTTAGTAGTTTAAGTTTACTTTCTGCATTTATATTTCATGCATTTATATTTCTGTCACAGAATAGGTTTTATTTCAGTTTGATTTTATATTTTTCCCATACATGTTGCATGAGGTATTTTGATGTTTGTGAATGCAGATCCAGATGCAAAATAAAATAAAAAGCTAAAAGCAAAATGGTAGAGTGCTGGATCGAGGATTCGAGTAGCAGATTTCGGGGACTAGAGATTCTGAGGTTCTCAAGCGCTCTTTTCAGCAGAGCACTTGTCCCAGTCGGAGCCAGATGTTATCACATATATAGTAGCCGGGCTACCATACATTATTTTTCTGATTCCAGTACACTATTCAGCCAGTTCCCTTACATTGAGATGCTGAGATGAGCATCTATTTGGATCACTATAAGATTTGGACAGCAGTTTTATTCCCCATGCCATGACTGAGTCTCAGGACACTCAGAGAGATAACCGATGTAGCCACTATACCATTGGTACAGAGCAATCAGTAGTGCCCAGAGTTACAGTAGCAGTTTCAGAGGACAGATGATGGTTCAGAGGATGAGCATTCAGGTATATGACTGAGCAGGTATATCATAGTGTTGTGGTTATATTGCTTTTATATTTATTCTTATAGCATGTCTTAGCACTTAGTGTCATGATCTGGCGATCATATAGATATGTGGACCTGGTTGATCTTATTATATGTATTCTATTGTCCCTACTCAGACTTAGAAGTTCACTATTCACTCATTGGTTTTACCCTCCTTAGGGAGAATAGAGGGATCATTCCACCATACCTTGGCTTGCTAGTGTTGGCTCCATTATTCATTGTCTTCATCCATCCATTACCTACCTTTTGGTCTATCACCCTGACTTACTACTTGACTAGTGGCATGGAGGACCTTTCCCCACTGTAGCCTCTGTATTGGATGAGCTTCCCTGTTTATTGTGTCTCGGCTCTGAGTTGGTGACAAAACTTACCTATGGTGAGTTGGATTTCCTTGTGAGTTCCCTTAGTCACTAAAGTTGTGTTGGCTAAACCTGAAACTTTTAGTGCTGCCATGAATACAAAGTGTGGAAAATGAAATGTTATATCTTATGAAAAAGAGTCTGTTCATGCAATGTGTTTTTCAACACACATGAATGAAAGGCATGCCAAATGAAAATGGCCATTAAAATAAAATGTTATATCTTTTGGAAATGTAAATACCTAGGTAAACAAGCTGTCTGTGACACACCTAGAAGTGCTCAGGTAAACAAGTGCCTTAAAAACACACCTGCAGCAGAAAGCCTCAAATAAATGTAAATCTATGCAATGTGTTTATAAACACACATAGATCAAAGGCTATGGAAACTTCAGGTCCAAAAAGCAATGGAACTTAAATGCTATATCTAAATAATTGTTGGCCTCATTTGTATTATGGATTGTGCGCATCTGTTAAAGGTGAATAAACCCTCTTTGAACAACTCATCCATTTGTGAGACACCGCCATTCCCTGTGTTGTTGCTCATTCAGTATATACTATGCTGTATATTCCCTTTCCCATATCCAAAGTGTCACAATGTTAAGTCAGTCAAGTCATCCTTTAGCCTAGCTAGTTTATTTCAGCCTTCACCCTTCACTAGCAAATTGATCACAGCTATGAAGTGAGTATGGTCTTGAAAGTCTAGTCTGAGTAATAATAATAATTAATGACATTATATATTTGGATTTAGATCGCCAATAATGATTACTTTGTGTTATAATTGCTATTTGAATAAGTTGTAGAGCATGCATTAACCTTTGACACTTTGCAGCAACTTCTGATGATAGTTTGAGTTATATTTGGTCAATGTTGACCTTGTCAAACTTAGTTTGACCAAGGGCAACCACAGGACATGAGATGGTTGGACCTTGTGATGATACAGATAGATGATATATGGTCCATGTACATGTACATGATGGTTCTATGCATCAGATACAGGTTTATGATGATGATTTATGGTTTTCAGCATTATTTGATCATTTACAGATTATTATTATTTCACCTGTTCCGGTATATTGGATGTATTATATGATCATGCAGAGATCCATATGGTGTATAAGTACACATCTTGGATGGATTTGGACCTTTTGAGTCCAATGAGACAGTCTACTTTTAGTTCCAGGCAATTACAGCGATGATTGAGCCTCAGTAGGCTATCCTAGTGCAGTTTTGGTCTATCGGAGACCCTATCAGAGCAGAGTTGGATTTTATCTGGTTGACCTAGGGAGCTGTGCTTGGAGGGGGTAGTCCAGCCACTTGTTTTTACCATATTACCCCCCTCCCGGACACACTAGTGCCCTCACCTTGACAGCGCAGGCACTCCAGGAGGCAGTTTGGGGCAGTCTCATGCTTCCCGAGGCATTTCAGGATTGGTAGAAATGGCTATTGAGGAATTCGATTTGGGCTACTGAGGCAATGTCTTGGCATGGGATGATCGGTGATGATGGGTTGATGTCTTCCACACCTCCTCCAGCAGTTTCAGCTTCATCGGGGCCTGCATCCATCACTTATGGCATTTTCTGATGATTTCTGAGGCCTCTTAAGGCCCACGATTTGTCCATAGAGGCACGATTTGGTATATTGATGACTATTTTATTATTATTGTGCTATGGGGATTGACCAAGGGTGGCTAAAATTACCCCTTGGACCCGCCATAAGATTCTTATTATATTTTGTCATCATGATATGGTGGGATTCCCCTCTCCTAGGGCGATTTTGTCCACTTATGTTATATTTTATTAGTGATCCATGTATTTTATTGTTGAGCTCATCTCAACCATTGATTAGACATTTGTATCTTTTAATCTTAGTCACTCATTCAAAAAGTGGTTAGGATTTTGGTGCCTCTCCTATCTATTTAAAGGAGGGAGCCTCTCATTGTAAAGGGGAGTTGTGGCTCTGGATTATTGGAATAGAAAATTATTATTGCATCTATCTCCAGTGTTGTGGTGAATGTTTTTGGTGTTCGTTCGTTGGTTCTTCCTTTGCACTGAGTTATTGGAGATCTTGTTTTGCCATATCTTTTGTACCACGTTTTTGCATCTACAGGTGGAGGCCGATTTGCTTTGAGGAGGAAGTATTGGTAGGGGAAGACTCTCCCTACTTCTTCTTTGGATCTCTTCGTTGGTAACAGGGAGTATTACTGTCCCAGGACCTTCTATTTCATGTTACTATTGCATTTCGCTTGTATTTCCTCCATATTTGGTCTTACTGATTGAATCACTATTCCTTGGTTTGACAGGTAGAGGAGGTCGCACTTGTGGGCTAGGGCATCAATTTGGCAAGCAAAATCAACTATCTCTCATTTGATCTCTGCGGGAATCTTCCTCAACATCAAGGCATCTCTCTTCATCACTCAGGTATGATCTCAAGGTAATTTCTATCTCCATAATCTATCCACTTGTCTTAAATATTTCAAACCCTAATTAATCAAAACCCCCATTGTTACATTTTCTTAGATCTACTGAGATCTAGTGGGTTGTTGGGTATAATATTGAAAACCCACCTCTATAGTATCCACGGCATCCCGGATCTATAGTTTGGTGAGGATTGGCCTTCATTCAATCCCCTTCCCAAGCCAACTTGGCTTCCCCAAGTGAGGGCGCACTTCTTGGAGAGTTGAATTGACCTAGATCTAGTTGATGGGTAGTTGAGATTTCAATTGATTCATGATCTACACGTCCTAAAACCTACCCCTGGACTGTTAGTTTGGCAATTTCTACCTTGTGGGCCCTATTCCACATTTTAAGGGATTTAATCCCCTTTTTTACCACTTGGTATTTTCAAACTCAGATCTAGTAAGATCTAGCCATTGGATTGCCTTGAAATTGTAGATCCACACTCTTACTTGATCAACCTACTTGGATCTAAAATTTGGATGTCATTGGACTTGTCTTGATCCCCTTTATCCCACATTTTACCCTCCTTGGGCAAAGTCGCACTTCCTTGAAGATTGGAGTTGGTCCACTTCTAGGATGTGGGTACATGAGATTTTAGTAGATTTGGAACGAGCATAATTCAAAACCTAGGTCTAGTTGGTCACTTCATCAAATCTTGCCTTGGGGATAGCATTCCTTGTTTTAAGGGATTGTAGTCCACTTAGGTCAAACCTTGAATCTCTAGATCTAGACCTATTCATCCATCAAACCTTTAATTGCCCACTTGTCTCATGCAATAGGAGTCATCAACCACAAGTTAATTTCATTTGACTCCATTATCCCAATTCCCAAGGCACTGATCTCTTTCCAAGTCAATTCGACTTTCCTAGATTGTTGGATTAACTTGTGGTTTTATCCTTGTTTGGTGGACTAAACCCTTTGATGTCATCATACTTCATGATCAAGCTTGTCACTTGTACTAGTTAGCCCCAATTCAACCCCTAAACTACCCTGCATTGGACACGGTTCCCAAGGCAATGGATTTTTTCACATTGACTAGTACTATAATCCTGGATCTTATTTTCAAATAGTACAAGTCACTCACACATCAACAATGAACCAAAGCTAAACTCATTGAACCCCTCACCTATCTTGTCACTTCACCCTTAGGTCTAGGATACACCATACACCTTCTTTCACTTAGTCTTAACTTGATTTGGTGTCTTGGTTTGATCTCTCCTGTCGGGAGTAGATCGGGTCTCCCCCTTTGATGTCTGGGCTAGATAACATAAAGTGAAGGTTGCCTTGACTAGCGTGAAAACCATCTATTGGAGGTCGAGGTGATCGTGGTTGCACCTTTTGAGTTGCCCTTCCCTATTGCCATCCATTAATGGATACATCCATAGGGGTAACTACAGTTTAGGTGATAACAACTGTTATCACACAAACTCTAGCTATTGGTGGTAGGTATCCCAATAGGGACGGTAGAGGTGAACAGCTAGGTAGGTGTAACCAACAGTATCCAGGTCCTCTGTCCAAAGGACAGAAGTCACACCAGACAAGGCTACAGTCACTTTAGACGAGGCACGTAGCCAAGTCAAGGGGGAGACCCCACTCAACCAGTGATGGTTGAGACTCAACAATCAGACACCCAAACCCGAAAGATAAGCAAAGTGAGAGACAAGATGGATGACTAAGTGTGAGATTTCTTCCAGCCTAGTGGAATCGAGATTCTGGATGGGAAAGTATACTAGATGAAGCAAATTCAGATCTGATTACACATGTAAATGATGAATTCTATGAAAGATTAGAAGGCTGGAAATTAAATCAGCAAACAGAAATTTACTAGAAGAGTGGTTGGGGACCCTGCCTATGGGGAATGAAGCTCGTTATGATTTATCAATACATGGCAGAGATGGATCAGCAATTGAAACACATCTTCTAGTGCTTATAAGGTTATTAGCTAGCTGATTTAAAACACAAAAAGCAGGCCAGCAAAAAGTTGAGTGAAACTGCCCTAGGGGAATGAGTTAAACAATGGATAAATGGACCTAGGGCATAGAAAAATGAGCGTTTATACTCACTTCCAGCCAACGAAACTTGATATTCTAAAGTAAAATGGCGTTCTGAAACCAAATATCAAGTACCCATAACCCAAAAATCAACCAAACAGCGTGATTAGATAGTTTTCCCAAGTGGGGCGAATTCAGTGAAGGACTAGTGCCTGGTTAAGTGGGTAGATGGAGTCGGAATCAAATGCAATTTGAAATATAGGCGTTTAAGCATAAAACATTTGTGGGTTTACAAGGAAAACAAATTTTAACGGTTGATTTTAAAGATTTTAGTTTTTTTGGGGGGTTTTGGTGATTTTCTGCTCAACACACAGTGTGAAATTTTGGAAATAAGAGATCAGCAAGAGAAACCTACTTGAGAGTGAATGAGATGGATAAAATTGCTGAAGACTAGCTCCCAAATTCAGTTGTTGAGCAACCGGGTGTTCCCTTGTGCGTTTGAGCTCTCAACTGGCCAAAAACGCCCTAGCTACCTGCCACAAATAAGATGAAATCAGTATATGCAGCAAAATCGTTAAACAAACCAGCAAGTAAATGATTGAAAATAGAGGAATTGAAAAGCATTAAGCAATGACAACTCTCTCTTGTTGATACTATGAAAGAAACCAACAGTTGTGGGGTTCCCACTCCAAAAACTGCGCCCTCCTCCAGCTGTCTTCTTCACCTGCAAATCGATTTGGCCAAGGAAAGATAGGAAACACAACAATAACCTCTCAACAAAGCTAAGGCAACTAGATATCAGTCAAACAATCCACATCCATGCATAAACTCTCAAGAAATCAATATAAGAATGGCTCTATATCCTCAAAACTCAAGTGCAAAAATGTGCCAAGAGAGAACAATGGAGGTGAGTGCCTTCTCTTATAGAGAGAGGCCACTCCCAAAATAAGTTTCCCCCAAAAATGGAGGGTTGAGATCATCTCCCCAATCCACAAATCGAATGGAGGAGATCAACTCAAGAAGGGGGTGCGAATTGCCCATCTATAGCGCACATATGGAGTGAGGGGCCCATTGTGGGGCCATACAACCAATAAAACAAGTGTTAGGGGGTGTCTATATGATGTTTTATCCCCCTAACACATACACCCAAGGTCCCACATCAAATACAACGCAAATCATGAATTTCACTAAGTGGAAAAAACGCCCCCATGGGAAAATTCGCCCCTCATGGTGAGCTGGGCAAGAGAGGGCCCCACAATACATAAATACAATGTTAAACATTACCAAAATACCTTTAGAAATTACCTTTACCTTTTCCAACCATTGATTTTGCCATTTGCCTATAGTTGCCTTAGTCAAACTCTGATTTTCCATGTAATTTTTGCTGGTTTATATGGCTGAAGATGAAAATTGGGCATTTGACCCACTTTTATTGCCCGGATTGCCGAACCGTCTGCTGCAATGCGATCGTGGACCCCAAAAGTAATAGGGATGACCACTCGAACGACCCCGATCCATCACTTTAGCATTATTTGCCCCAAATCCATAATTTTTAATTAAAACAGGTCAAAGTTGACCAATAATAATTAAAAATTTCTCAAATGCTTCAGTATTTTGCAATTCCGTCACTTGCATGCTCATATGGGACCCCTGTAGATAATAATTGATCGAAATCGAAATTCCAATCGCAACATTTTTTCGGGCCCATTTTTGGCCTAGTCAACTCAGTTTGACCAAGTCAAATCTGGTCAACAATAGTGCTAGATGAATACCTATATGCAAACATGGAGTGACAAGCCTCGATTACACAAGTTAGTACATTACTAAGCAATACAATGATAACATGGTGATCAAAAATACATTAAATCCCGAGTTAATACAAGGCCCCGGTGAAGTGAGCCCACCACCTCCAAAAGACCAAAATGCTAAGCACATCTATAGGATTGACCACTTTGTTGACTTTAGGTGATGCGGACAACAAGGCAAAGGATGCGGGAAGACAAGGATGAAGATCATGTGACCCTTTGGACAACTCGGGAAAGCAGGGTCCACTGAAATAAGTATGCCATGACAGAACACGGGGAAGGGCGGTGCCTCACAAATGGGTATAGTGCAGGGAAACCACCACTAGCCATCTAACAAGTATCTCACAACTCACATCCGTATCCGAAGACTCCGTGAGGTTCTTTTCTAGAGCCGCCAAACTGGGTGTCCGGCAAACCGTAACTTGAGACTCTAGGGGGCAATCTTGAGCTTGTCCCTTGCTCCTTCTCACCTCCTTGTCCCGCAGGACTAGGTGAGGAAAAACCACTACAAATGCTGACATGTATGGCTGACCAGAATCCATGTGTGTTCATAAACACATTGCATGGATTTTACAATGAGTTTCATACTTAGCCTTTTGTCTAGATTTTACATTTACAACATAATGGCCTTTTTAGCCTGATTTATATTTCATTTCTTTATTTACATCAAGGCCCTCTTGGGCTACATACATATCTCAAAAGATATAAACATGGTGCTCATACTGCAAAGGTAATGTGGGTGAGCAATACATGCTTTGATGACCAATGGGGAACACCCCGTGAGGCTACACAATCCTAACTACATTGCAACATCGGGGGCAACTGACAGGAGCAAATCCCAGGTCTAACCGTGTATCTCACACACTAAAGAGCCGAGGCACAATAAACAGGGAGTCATGGCAAACTCAGAGATCGGTGGAGAAAGGGGTCCTGGGGATCACAAATTAGGATCCAAGTCGGGAGTAAGTATCATGGATGAGTCGGATGAGTGGAGAAAGTGATAATGGAGCTAAAGTCAGCTACCGAGAGGGGTTAAGTGATCAAGTCTATGCCAAGTAAAAGGACATGACTCAGCGTGCATATACATAAGTCTAACCGGAGGGGTGGACTGACATCACCAAGGGCCCAATCACATCATACCATAGCTAGATCACCAAATATATCATCTCATGCAAAGTTAGTGTACTAACAAGTATAAATAAGTCTAATCTACAACATGAGCAATAATCATCAAATGCAATACCTGCTGCACCATATACCTGCTGCTACTGAACCTGTCACTGAGCTGGATCTCTGCTGAATCCGGGCATATAACAAACCAACAATGTACTATGATAGTCTCGATCAGAAAAAGACTAGGCAACTGTCTCAAATGGGCTTGTGTCAGAGCCTGGCAAGGAAACGTGACCCTGTGGTAGATGGTAAGTGACAATGTGTGTAGCACTGTACATTTGTTTGTCCCCTCTGATATATCTGCTAGGGGAAGTCTGAACAAAACTGCCTCGTCTGAAGGCGGCTGATCTCCGATCTGGAAAAAAAAGGACTGTGCGGTCCTCGGCCGCACAATCTACAGTATGGTATCTCCAGCTACAATATATGTGATAACGGAGACCTACAAAACACTTAAGATGCTATGTCTTCCAAACAATGAGTGAATGACCAGTGCCTTAGCCAATATGTTTATGCGAATGAAGAAGACATACTATTCAATCATATATTTTGTAAGTATCAAATGTATCGAGCGAATTTGGCAATAAAGTAACCAACAGCATATTGTATATGTTAGTTCATTCATCAATCATCCACCATGTAGTATATACCATCCAACGATAAGAAACTATAGTTTAAGAAGATAGGGAGTATGAACTGATAAGGAGTAGTATGACAGTCAATTCAGTATGGTGATGAAAATCAACAGCTGTATGTAATAGTAGTGAGTTTTAAGTGCAAGATGTATGACAAATAGTTCCAGAACAAGTACTACCATTTCACCATCTATATCACCTCAATGATAGCAGTTTTGTGACTGTAAATCATGACATCAACAGCAGTATAACAGTCTTATCATATAACAGTAGTGAACAATCAAAGAGACAAGGACAAGATTAATGGTATCACTTACACTTTCAACCAATTTCATCACCCACTCTTTATGCATCAAACGTATTTAACAGCCAACTACAGTATGTATCAGATCATATAGAATGATGTTGATAGTAGTAATAGAGCCACTTAAATATGAAATTATAACAGCTGTGATATATAAAAGATATAAACAATGTGTCCACGTTATTCATGCAAAATCAAACCAACATTCAGTCCTTTCTATGCAACAGTAAAACCACAGTCATTTAGAGTAATTTTCAGACCTTTCTTATCAGTGATATGGCATCTCCTTTAACATGTATTCACATACAGATTATTGCTAACCTTATTTAACTTACTTGTGCAGGGAAAAGGTCAAAGCAAACGACTGTTTAAGAAAATAACAGTCTGCAAAATTGCAGACCCTTGTTGCAGCAGAGAATGGGTCTTGATGAGGGTTGCTTTAGACCTTAGGAAGGTCCCCAAATGGAAGACCGAGACCCCTTTGGCCAAGAGCGAAGGCTATAGTAGCCAAGGATAGGAGGTCGAGGCTTCCAAAGGGAAGGCCAAGCCTTCTCTAGGGTTAGACGAGGATAGAAAAAGGGGGAAAAGGAGTGATGGAGGAAGAGGGAAAGGAAAGGGAGATGGAGGAGGAAGGGAAAGAGGAGAAGGAGGGAAAAGAAAGGTGGAGAGGAGAGTGGAAGAGGAGGGAGGTTGTTAGGTAAGGACATTCTACAATATTTTGCAGACCCAGGAGCAGCAACCAATAGGGCTGCCCAAGGGCTGATATGAAGGGAGCAAGAGAGGCCATGAGGGTTAGGAAGGGTAGGAAAGGGATGGCTTGGAAAAGGACTGTTTTAGGGCAGTTTTAGGAGTGCTTTTTGGTAGTTTTTAGGGTTTTTTAGTAATTTAATTGTTTTTATTTTATTTTTAGGGCTCCTAAAATTTCACCCTAGGGTTTCTAGGGACAAATAGGGCAAGCAAAATTTGTAGGAGAAGGCCGAAATTTTAGGGAAGCCCTAAATTTGAAAAAAAATCTAGGGTTAGAGTTTCAAATTTTAGGGTTTTGATTATATACAAAACGGAAATAAAACTAATTACAAAAGAAACACAAAGATTAAACCTAAAATAATAATTACAAATGTACAAACTAGGGTTTGATGTAGAGAAAATGGACAAACTTAGGGTTTTAATGGATGTTACCCCAAACCCTAGCCTTAGAGGAAGGTGACCAGCCTTCCTCTTGGAGGTAATTCTCGTTGCTACTAGGTTAGGGCTTCTTGAAACAACCTCTAGAGTTGGTTTCAAGAGCCTAAACTAAGGCAAAGTTGGAGCTCCAAGGCCAAACTTTGTAAAAACCTCCTCTTAGGAGCGTTTTTACTATGCAATGAGGATAGAATAGTAGGCAAAAGCCCTATTCAAAGAGAATGTAGCCCTAGGACTACCATTCAATCATTCAAGATGCAAAATTTACCTATCATTCATCAAGCAAACCTTAAAAATGTAAAAGACTTACTTGAGCAAGAGTTATTCCAGAATCCAACCATTCTAGCATCCACAAAGCATTAGCAAGACAAAGAAAGCATCCAACTTCATCCAAGAGCAAGAAGAATCATCCCTCCAAGAGGTGTGCATCACTTCATAAGGTCCTTCTAGGGTAAAAAAGTAGTACAATGAATTTTATCCCATTCGTTGTGTGTAAAAATGAAGTGAGGATATTGTATTTATATGATCTCACACTCACTTTTTACAAAATAACCAAACCTACATGCTTTAAAATGTCAATTTAAAATTAAAACATGTCAACTTAAAATTATAACATAACATAATATAAAATAATCAAATATGTAGGTAACTTGGGGCATTTTCCCCAGAGTTTACCCAAAAGTGACTAAAATGACTGAAAATGAGCAAAATACTCCACACTGAAGGTTGGAGTAAGAAAGGGGGGGACGTCATGCCCCATCTAACCCCAATAGTGGTGAAAATCCCTCAACGCCTCCCCATATCAAGCAATGTGTCCTGGTACAAAGGATGACATCATCATGACAAGAAGACCAAAGAGAGAGGGCATTGTGATGTAGAGGGACCAGGAGGGTATCTGTGGTGACCTGGAAGAGAGACAAAATCCTCAGTGCTAAGAAAAATGCCACCAAAGTGATGAAATAGGTGAGGGGTCATGTGACACAGTTACTTGCCCCTAGAGCCCCGGACACCAAAATCGGGACTTCAAGCCCTTTAATTAGGCAATCAGCAATGCCACTAAGCCATAGTACTCCCAGGAGAAGGACCAAAAGGTCTGGCCATAACCCCTACTCAGAAAAACTGGATAACACCCCTCTTGGTCAGGAAAAAATTGACCCTCTCTCCCTGGGGGCACGTCTGAAGGTGCGCTGGTACTGGTACCACGTAACACCCTCTATGTTTCTCCTTAGAATTAGTATTATTTCCAATATAATTACACATCAAATGAAGGAATATTGGATTGTTATCTTAGAAGATTAATTGGTTTATTTAGAGAACTTAAGTTAATAGTTTAAGAGATTGCATTATGATGTCATATCTAAGGATTGTGTAGATTCAAGTTTAAAGAAGACAAGGTTCAACCTCACAAATATCTATGAAATCAAAAGAAGCATCAATGCATTGATTGCTTCATCAATGAGTTTGGTACCTAATTATTATGAGAGGAGAGCTTGAAACTACTTTCCTAGAATATTGGAACTAATTTCCTAGAACATTGGGAATTAATTACCTCGGAACATCTTTTGTAACTAATAGCATATATCTAGAAGTTAGTTACAATTATGTTATATTTTATTTAATGCAGAATATGTCCTGAACTCTATAAATAAGAGGAACACTTGTATTAAGAGGTGGAGATGGGAGAGACAAGCTCTCACGACCATGCATGTAATTTTCAGTTTATGAATGAAAGCAAAAGTTGGAGTTTTGAGTAGTTCCCTAGTGTTGTAATGCATACCAGCACCCTATCCCCATGGAGGCAAGGCCCACTACATGAGAACAGGTGTTGTGTATTGTAAATGGTTTATTTCATGTATGTTTTATTTGAATACATAATTATTTCATTTCTATAGCTTAGGTTATATTTAGCATCCAATATGAAATGGTTGTATATCCAAGTTTCACACACAAAGTAAAAAGGCGGATAAAACCTATGACTAGCTTTAGTTATTGGTAATCCAAGCCGAAGCAGCACCACAATCAAACTACTGTTTATGGCTAGAGTAGTATTTGGTTAATTTTCATTTTTAAATGCATGTCCTTAATTTTCCTTTACATTTTTGCAACTAGAACAATTTGTTTGTTTACTTTTTCGTAAGTTTGATTTCCTTTCCATTATGTAGTAGCTAGTCATGCAAGGAGATGTCTTGGTTACAGAAGGGTTCCCATTAGCATGACTCACATTTATTGCCAAGAGTGATTGATCTAGCCTTTGATTTATGAAGTGTGGTGTGATGTAATTTCCTTTTCATAGGAGCATCCAGTTGTAAATAATGAGCTTGGATCCTGCACATATAGTGCACGACATCTCGCAAGCATCTAGAACCCCAGGTTAACAATTAATGCACAATCTCTTTTGTTGCTCTCTGTAAGGTAATAAATTAGCTTCTCATTTTGGCGTCATTGCTAGGGAGATGTCAAGGGCACAATAAGTATTTATTTGCATTAGTCTTTAGGAAACACACATGGTATGGGGATCAACAAAGAGGAATTGTCGACTACCCCCTTTGTGGAATTTCATACGCAGTGTGATGCATTTAAACTAGGTCACATAGATGCATGAGTAGAATTGGAAGATTCACCAGGAAGATTTTGTGGCACGGTTAGAGCCACTCAAAGTACTAACCATTTTGCAAGAACACTAGAAAGAGGAGGCGATTCACGGGTTCTCATTCTATGCTACCACAGTTCAAATCAGATGTTATCATAAGAAGTCATCATCTCCATACTTTCCCTCACTTTGGATTCCCTGTCTTCATCAAATCGAATCTCCACTTAGGCCATGACAATGATTCCCACCTTAGTAAGCTCAACACCAACCTTGGCAGCAAGGCTGGCAAGGGCTTCAATTTGGACACATGGCCCAACATGCTTAGTTACCCTAAACAATCCTCCAGAAAGAACTAATTGATTTTCTACTCATCCCACTCGTAACCCACTCAATAAAGTAGCTCAACTCGCTTACACCACTGAGCTACCTAGCTATCCTACTTATTTTTTAGTTTTTCCAAGTCTTTCTGAGTTCATCCTACTCTCGTAATCTACTACCGGTTCCTATCAGAACTCCATTCCTAGAGTTTGTGGAGCTGTTAGCATTTGGACATCAGGCTTTGCAATAGCAATGCATATCCCTGAGAAAACGAATGAAGTTGATGTCCCTGAATTGAAAGAGGAGCTAGTATAAGTGACAAAAGTTATAAGCTTCTCAATGGGTCAATGATCACCATTGGTCCTGACATTTTAGAAGCCCGAAGTATTGTTCCCGCCTTATTTAATTGGGATGGAAGCTACTAGTATCCAGCCACAACATACAACTACATCATGGAGTTAAATATGTGATGTATGGAAGACTCAAGCATGGAGGGTGTTCAAAGACATTGTCGGCTGACCTAACAACAGAAATAATGAAGGATGTTGTTCTTAGAGCTATTAGCTAACTGAATGGGGCTGGAGTCTTGGATGTTGAACTCTTTTGATGGGAGAAGGACAAGTTATGCATCAATAGGACTACCCTCTAGCTGATCTACATCATAACAATCGAGGCTCTAGGACTCAAGCTCAAGACCTTCGAAAATGGTACTCTCTTTACTATCTAGACTATATTCTGTAAATAAACTTGTTAATCTTTAATGGAAATCCCTATAGTTTCTCTCTTCGTACTATGTTTTGTACGAGCCAAACCCTACACCTATTTTAGCCTATTTTCCTTTGATATAGCCTCCCGTAAATTTTGATTCCGATTTCACTATGTATTCATAGTTTCATACACCCAATCTAGTCATTTCTCTGCCCCAGCCAAATACATGGTTGTGTTGAGGATTTCAATAACGCGTAGTCTAAAAGTTCTACGATTTCAAATGGGAAAATTTGAATGTTCCGGTACAATTTTGAAAAAATCCGGCATAAATTTTTTAAAATCCTGGTTACAACTGTCAAACTCTGAAATTTTGGGTGCCTCGGGGGTTTTTGATGGTGTTAAATCTGTTTCTACCATCAAAATCAACATTAGAAATTTAGAACACTGTTAAATTCAGATTTTGCAAAATAAAAAAAGATGGATTCCTGTGAAAAGCCGCGTCCGAGCCAAATAGTCGAATTTTTAGACAACTCCTTTCAATAAATATCAAAAGTCCAATCAACAAAAAGGAGAGGTCAAAGTGGGTTTTGGTCAAGATAGTCTATTTGAAGCTCAAGACTACTATGTAATATCTTATCTAGAAGAGAGATGATTGAGATTTTCAAGAATAGAAAAGTTACACCAAAAATTTTATTGAATCTGGAGGAAAAAGATCAAAGGCATCTTCTGTATCAATCAATTTTGATACTAGAGAGAGTACCGAAAATAGTGAAGTTGCCGGTGCTACTAGGCATAAGGGTTTATTCCAACATACAATTCCAATTGCAGTTTCTTCCCAAGGAAACCACGATTCTGTATCTCTAGGTGTAAGATCTCTGCAAGAGCAAGGCACAATCACAGTAATTCTGTTGATTTTGATATAGAAAGAAGCAGTACTCATGAGTGTGTTAAAGAAACCGATTATTGTGGTGTAGACACTTACAGAGAGCCTGTCATCGATTGACGCAATTGAATACAAATTGGTTATGGATTAAAGTCGGTTTGTTACAGGGCGAAAGTTTGGTGAGGAGACATCGGAACGGTTACACGATGTGCTTATGAAAGGAATTAAGTCATCCTTCAAATCATACCCATTTGCACATAATTCAAGATGATCTGGGATTTTAAAAACGTGGGTGGACGAGCTACCCGACGGCATCAATAAATCAATGCACCCACAAATATAGCTAACAAGCAACTCTAATACATCTAACCCGTGGCATCCACTACGCAACACATCCAAAAATTTAGTCAATAGGCATCCACGGGTTACCTGTCATACCACTGAGTGCCAGGTTCGATAAGCTGGTGTTAGCTGTCATGGTTATCATGTTAATTTGATTCCATTCTGATTTCCAACGCCTATATAAGAAAGCGGTAATGGAATTCACTCACTTACATGCGAGCTCTAAAGAGCCACTGAACAAATACGTGGGCTATATGAGAAGAGTAATAATGTTGTGAATTTTGTAGAAGAGTTAAGAAGATGTGACAGAGGCGCAATGCAATTAGTTTTCTGCAATCATTCATCTCTAGTTAAGGAAAATTGACAGGATGTTGGTCACTTGTCACAGCGCACCATTATAAGACATGGGCATTAGAGTAATTATAATCGGGCAGGGCTGAATGAGAAAATAATCTGCTGTCCAATTCTACTAAAAATTGTCTTTGAGAAAATAGATGTTTATCATCTCTTGAAAAGTCAATAGCAATTGTTGACTTGACTACATGAGAACCGAGCTATTGGACTTGAGTGCCAGGGTTTGTTACTATGCTTCAGGGTTCAGTTCATCGACTTCATGGTTATAACATCGTATGGCAGAAGAGTGCCGGATTACTTACCTTGCAACAACCATTGCTCATGACAGGAATCAAGCTTGCATTGTTTCAACGTGGCTTGTCTTTTCACCTGAAAATACCAAAGCAATTCCAATTCCATCATTTGCTTTTATGATATAGGAACAAACGATAATCAATGTCACATCATGAAGCATCCACTCGCATGAAGTCTAATATGGGACCAAAGTCTGAATATTCAACCAAGGATGATTTGACAAGTCCACCGGTTGAGGAACCACCATCATTCACGAGCCATGAACAGGAATCGATCAAAGGACCAGCGACAGTCAAAGGCATATCCAGCAGAAAACAAAGAGATAAATCATGCCAGTATTTGGGGTTAGTTAGGTCATCCTAGTTAACCTTAGAAAAAGCTTGGCTAGGGTCTCTCCCTTGGTTAGTCTAGCTTCGTTCACTGTTGGACCTAGGAAACCCAAAAGAGGATTTCCTTCCGGTGGTGACATGTTGGGTTGGAAATCCACAATTGTGCTGGTTTAGCAGTCAATTAACTTGCCAATCCTTAGATTGTTAGGTTGTGCATTAACATTTCTGGCATTAACTGCTTGTCAAGCAAAGAGAGTTGCCATGAAGCAATGATCTTCCTAGACCGTTGGCATGAAAGTCCTTTCCCCTTCCTAAACTCTGAAAATCGTTACCTTATTTGCAATTCGATCAGGGTTTGATTATCATCACTGGTTATACTACGTTGAGGTACTGAAGGGATTGGTCCTATTTCCTGAATAATCATCACATTCAGATCAGATCAATTTTATATCTGGAGTTAGATCCAAACCATAAACATTTGATTAAATCGTTGGTTGAGGTTTGTTGACCTTCTCATAGTGTTATGGAAGAATATTACAATTCTATCTGAATGCCTTGCTGATGTGAATTCAGCTCCCGAGATCACTACTGTTAGTCTTCATACTGAGTTTACTTTCAGGCTTAAGACACATATAAACCAAACGAATACTTGCTCTTTGTGTCATGAAAACATACAGTATTGAATATTATCATATCTGATTTGTATTCTGAGATATTTCATTGGTGTATTTGATATTGATAACCAATTGATCTTCTTTGGAATCATTAAAATTGATTATTGAACTATTAATTAACTGTCATAAAACCCTCATTGGCATGATACTTTATAAATCAAATCGATCTTGTAATGGTATGAACCAAGGTATGATATATCTCTGCCACTCGGATTGTCAATGTTTTGAGAAAGGTCTGGATAACTGCTAAGAAATTTATGCTGTTTCATTAGTATCTCACCTCTTCAGCTTGACAATCCTTTAGATCAGTCTAACATGGGCTCTATGACAGTCCTCTAATCAAGCACTTTGATCTTTTGATAAGAGTAATAGGGTATCTCTGTTCACTGTCACATTGAGGTAAAATCAATTCAAGCAAGCAATCACTTCCAGACATAAAGCTCAAGTTAATCATTTCATCAATTATTGATCATTTTCTTATACTGCTGTCTTGGGGAGATCAATCTGAGTTAGACTTATAGTGAGCTTGTTGTCTTACTTACTGCTGTTGGCTACAATTGTTGTGGATTCATGCAATTCTGATTTTCTACTAAGAATAAATCTGCTTTAGATAGCATCCTATGACATCCATCCTAATTTACTATGGTATAGGCCTTTGATCTCATACTGATACAAATCTAAGTTAGATCCATAGAAATTATATTGCTATCTACTACTGTTGTTATAAGCCCTTGTTTGCTTCACTATTTGCACACCAAAGTAACAAATTGTTGAGCAGGTTGTTTGAACTTTGAACACTTATGCACACTAATTCACTAGTGGTTTAAAGGCATCAATACTACACAAATTGAAGTTCTGAGACAGCCCTCTCAATCTACTATTGTGTAATGTCTTTGGTCTCAATTTGGGCCTGTTTTGTGCTTTCAACAGATTCGCATTTGTCATCAATACCCTTTGCTTGAAATCAGAGTATTAATAAGCCTAATTGGGCACTTAGTGAACTTGATCATACGCCTGCTAATATTATTAAGTAACGATGATGGTTTTAAGAGGCTAAAGTTTGGAAGTGCTTGGAACATCTAATAAACTGAGAGAAGAGGTTCATTAACTGAATGTTTAAAAACTGGGCAAAATTTGAGATGAGTTTTATTTTACCTTTTTATAACAATTGGTAATGCTTTGATGGGTGCCATAAATTTTGGGTATTTTGGTAGGTTTCAAATCTCAGTACATGGATGTTTAAGGTACAAAAATATTTTTTACCTTTTTGACAAGACCAATTGCCTTGCACTAGACCAGCTACATGCTGTAATTGACTTTGCCATTGAGATTTGCCTCAAGCAACTAAAATCTTATGAGAAATCTAAAAAGAAATCTCTGTTATTATTCCAATTCTCCCAGCAACTTCATATGCCCCAACAAGTAAAGATTTATATTCAGTTCTCAGCCATTTTAAGCAATTGGAATGATATTTAAGTTGTTTCAGTTAACAACAAAAAAGTAGTTAGACTCAAACAAACTTTCAAGTTAACCATCATTCTCAATATTCAATTATCAGGAAAACAGACTGCATATTTATTCCAAAACTATGCATCCAAAGAAACAGTGTGCAAGTACTAATACCCAGTTATAACAGGTCCAATTCATCTTCACATTGGGCACATTTAGCATTGTTACATTTATCTGAACAAATTCTCATTTAGATGTAGCATTCAACCAATATAGAGAAATGGAATTTGACAGGTCATGTCCATTTTATAGAATTGATGTTAAATTCATTCCTACATAGTACACTGTCGTGCATTTAAACTATAGATTGATTTCAACTTCTATTGAATGCTGAAGAAGCATATGGCACCAGTTAGACATGGCAAAGGAAGTTAAGGCATCAGAAGACCATCCATAAGTTGTCCTACCTACAAACCTATTTCCATCTTTGTAAACAAAATGCTTATTGCCAAACCATGATGAAAATGGATCCTCATACCCCTCAGGAAGCTCAAAACTCTACCCATGTTAGAAGATGTACATGCAATCCAATGAAACTTAAGCATATTAATGAGGATCACCTGAGCAAGAGGATTGGCTTGGGGTCCTCTGGATGAAAGACCAGAAAACAGGGATGGCCCTGAGTCAAACTTATAGCCTTTGATTTCAAATGAATGTGCTGCTCCTCCAGGTAAGTCGTGACTTTCTAACACCAAAACATCTTGCCCATATCTAGCCAGAAGGCTAGCAGCACAAAGTCCTCCAATTCCACTACCAATTACCACAACATCTGCCTCAGGCTTTCCTGAAAAATGAGCTCCATCAGCTAAACTAAAGGGCTCCTTCAAGGTATAAAATTTATATGTGATTGTCCAACAAGAAAATCTGTGTTGTCTACACACACACAGTTACAAATCTAGATTTTTCAATTTCTTTTTTCCATTATCCATCAAATGCTTCAAAAGAAGCTTTTACCATACTATATGGTGTACTTTAAGAATAAAACCGTTCTTCAGTTGATAAGAAATTGGAAAGGGATATCTCATTTCATCTTAAAACCTTCGTCACACACTAATAATTCACCATAATCAACAAATGATCAGCCCCTTAAAAACTGCAATCTGGCATTTTCTACAGACGAAACCTGAAAGAAACCCCTCTACTGCAACCAAACCTTTAATGTAACTTAATGAGGTGTCAGAAAAAACTCTCTTTGAATCTAGAAAGTGAGGTAAGGAAAAATTAATTATCCTGTTATAATGTTGTGTGTAGAATTTTAAGATACCATGAGTACAACATCATAATATGGTTTTAGGTTTGCATTGAAATAAAGTGGACCAACGGAATTCATAGGTTCACAGTCCTGATATCAAGCACAGGGTGAGCCATACTGCATCATATGTTTTATTTGCTGCAAATGCAAAGTATGGAAGTGATACATCTCAATTGGGGACGTGGCATAGCCACAAAAACTTTCAAAGAGCATTGCAATAGAAGGCGGTGCTTACTGTCAGAGTTGCAAACACTCCTTGAATTACTCTGGCCAGATAAGAACCTGACCAGAAAAAAGGCATATGCTGCAATCTTGTATCCAAAGTAGATGATTCAATCCAACAACCCTACTATGGCTTTAACTCAAATCTTCACTCTCAAAAAAGTTTCTTTCCCCACTGTTACGCTTCTGCAGTTTACAGTGTAACAGTAGGCCGTTTGGTAGAAGAGGGCTAAAAATATTTTAAAAGGCCAAGTGTGGGGCTGCCTGTGTATGGTTGGCCACAACCAGACTCCTTGGTTCTACTTTTGGAAGTACTATGGCTTAGTGGCATTGCTGACTGCCCCTTTATAGAGGTTTTAGCAATGGGGTTGGTGTCCGGGGATTCCTAGGGTGGGCCATTGAGTCACGTGACCACCACATTTTTCTGCTTTGAGGGAAACTACGTTTCATCTAAGGAGACCATCCCTAGTCCATCACCCCTCTCTCACCCCACTCGGACCTTTCCTGCAGCAGTTTTGACCCTCTCTGGCCAAAACGGCCCTATGATGTAATCCTTTTGATAAAGCCTCAAGCTAATGCAAGGGGGGCGTTGAGGAACTTTTCATCACTCTGGGGTTAGTTGAGGCATGACATCCCCCTTGAACTCACTCCCTCCATCAAAGTGAAGCTTTAGCTTGCTTATCTTAGCATATTTCATCATTTTATGCTTGTTTTAGGGTCTAGTCCCCAACATGTAGTTGGCATTCCCTAATTTAGTCTTATTTTAAATTATTTTAGTATTATTATTGTTTTAATTTTAAATTGGAAAATTTAGACATGTAGGCTTGATAAAATTAAAAGATTGTGATAGGATGGATATAAATATCCTATCAAAACTCATTTGCAAATCATAACTCGTGGGATAAAATTATGTTTTCTCTTTTTCTCCTCTTGTATGAAGCCTCTATGTGATGCACACCTCTTGGAGGGTTTCTTCTAGGCTTAAATGGTGAATGAAGGCTGATTTGCTAGGTTTGCTTTGCACATACAAGTTTGATGCCAGAACGGTTGCTGAACTCATGCACAAAAGGTGACCTATTGTCTTTTCTTTGCTCATCTTTTGTTAAGTGTTGGTAAGTCTATCTCTATCTTTCTATTGAATGGTGTTATTTGGTGCATTATCCTTGTTTAGCTAAGGTTTCTTGCCAACATTCTGTCAAATTTGTATGGTGGAAAACGTCATCTTGAAGGAGTTTTCTTTGTATCAGGCCTTGGATCTCTTCTTTTTCCCTAATTAGGCCCCTACAACGAACCCTAGAGGTTGTTGTTAGATGCCCTAGTTTGCAAGTCTGGAGAATCTCTCCAAGTAGGGACGTTGATCATTGATCCCTTATGCCTTAGGGGATGAGACAAACCATATCCTTAAAACAACTACCCTTTTTTACAAATTTCTTGCATCTTATACCTAAAAAACCCTAAAAATTCAGAAAAATCGGGAAAACCTAAACATCAAAAAAAATCAAAATTCAGAAAAATCAGGAAAACCAAACATAAAAAAAATTCAGAATTCAAAAAACATTAAAAATCTTGCAAAACTAAGCCCACAAAGGGCTGCGCCCTAGTTGGTTTCTCCTTGAATCCTGAAAGGCGTCATCATTAGCCTTGATTTGGACCAGCAAACCCCTAAAACAAAGCTTGTTGTTGATTGTTCACTGGTTAGGGCATCGAAGGTTTTTTCAAGTTTGAGAGGCGGAAGTAAATTCGCCTTGATATGTGATTGCCTCGGTTGTCCGCCGAGATGCACACCAGCAACAGAAATCTTTCAAAAGTTGTTCCCTCACTACAAGTGGGGAAAGTGTGGCCTTGGGGGCAAGCAATGAGCCAGGTACTGTCACCCGAATCCCAACTCCTCCGTTTAGGCTAACTCCTAACAAAGCCAAGGGGGGTAGTCCCTACAAAGAGTTGTCTATGGCTCAATGTGTTTTAATGTTTTTGGTGTATGGTGATGCGGATGGGTGTTTTTTAGGAGTTTTTTAAAGATGAGAGATCACAGATTACTTAAATGAAGCACAAGATAAAGCAATCCACGTTGTAGATTATAAAATACGAGACTAACAGTATATAAAGACTTGCGAAATAAAAAGTATCCACAGATAGATGATTTTGAAAAAGACAATCCAATGGACAAATGGCCCAACTTAATTAAAGCATACATGTAAAGTGACCAGTGCCAAAATGGAGTCAAACAAGTGTGTAGTGCTGGGGGATGTTGAAGATACAAGTCCTAGTAACTGTTCGTGAGATCGTTTTGCAAATTATCTTGGTAAATTAAAAGTTTTAATGATTTGGATTATTAGGCTAGAGAGAAACAAGGTATGCGTCCAACCGGAAAGGTATACTTTCAGTGGCTTCCCCTCTGATGGTATGACGGACCGTCCAGTTATCAAGGAATAAGTGTCTGAAGACTTAACTACTCCGACGTCTAAGACAACGGTAATTTCCGGTGCCACCAGGTTTAGGAACTTTGCCCACTACCTGAGTATTTCTCGAATGATCAACGTCGGTTCGTTGGTTGTGGGGTAAAAGTTTTATTAAGTTATCACTTTTGAGATTAACAGGTCCAACACCTTTCTGGGTACTAGTCCAACCTTTTCAGGTTGGCAGAGCATACGGATGTTGGATAGCAATGAAGATAAATTATTAAAAGGGGGAAGTGAGTTGGAATGTTTTAAAATTTATTAGAGCACACAGTTCGACTCTCCGACAGAGAGTGCTCTTGACTTTGTCTTATGACAAAATTTCAAGAGACTTAGCTAATCTATATGCCTAATGCAAGGAAAATGCAATACTATTATGCTCTCCAACAGAGAGTACTCTTGACTTGGGTTGTTGCAAGTTCAAGAGGATTTGGTTCTTTGTTAAAATAGAAGCAGTTTGTGAACACGAACGCATGTGATAGCTCAATAAAATAAAAGATGAAGCAATGATATACAGATGAAATGAACTACTTTGCAAAAAAGAAACTAGTGTTCTACCACAACATGGGGCTAATCTAACAAGTGAAGTCAAAGCGACTTCTGCATACCGCTCATGAAACTTCCAGCTTAGTCGGTCCTACATAGTACACGGTGGGGAAAGAGAAGCAACACGCAGTGTTAATGCGGCACTTGGAATCAAATCCCAAGAGGCTTCTCAGGTCAAGACTTGAAATAAAATTTACTCTAAGTACAGGAAATAAAAACTACTCTAGAAACTTGGAACAAATATAACTAAGCACACAAAACACTCTTCCCCAAATGGGGAAGAAGAACCAAAATGTGGGAGGCCTTATCCCACCTAGCCTTTTTATTAAATGAGTACAAGTGCCTTGGGATTTTAACCCTTGTAAGGTCTTTTAAGAGAAATGAAATAACTATGGAAACAAATATGGAGCTCTTAAGAGCTTTTACAAAAGGAGAGTGTAAGTTTCTTGTTTTGGATCATCCTTATGGTCTTTTTGATGCTTTCTTTGGGTAAAGATCTCCTTGTTTTCAAAGTTCCTCAACTTTCTTCTTCTTCAAAACACCTACACAAGTTCAAATCAGCTCAACAAGGCACCCTTTAGCATTAGTTTTTCTTAAGAAATCAAACAAAAGTAAAAACTACTTAGATCTAGAAACTAGAAATGAGATCTAAAAGACTAGATGTAAAGCAAAATTTAACTAGAAATCAACTCTAAAATGCAATGTAATATTTGTCTTTTTTGTGAGATTTAAACAATGCCTAGCTACTAACTTTTTTGAAAAAAAAGAAATGCAACTATTGAATTAATCAAGCTTTAACTACTAACAAGTTTTTTGTTTGTTTTTGTTGTTATTTTAGGGCTTTAATGGAGGTGGACGAGAGGAGACTTGGGGCAAACCCAATGGGAAATGAAAGCTAGAAAAGGGAGAAAACAAAGGCAAAAACGAAAGGTGAAAGGGGACCCAAAAAGACTTGGACGAGAGGAAGGAGGAGAGGAAGAGGAGGAGAGACGAGAGGAACAAAGGAAAGAAGACAAGGTTGGAGAGAGGATCTAAAGGAGAAAACGAAAGGGGATGAAGAGAGGGAGTTTGAAGGGAGACGAGAGGGAAGAAAATAGAACAAGGAGAGGATGGAGGAGGCAAAAAAAATGAGTGGAGAAGAGGCCAAAAAAGAGGTGAGACGAAGCTGGTCTAGGGAGGAAGAAAGGTAGGATGAGACTAGAGGAGAAGAGCTAGCAAATCAAATGAGAAAAAAGGGATAAGGAGAAATTGAGAAGGCTTGAGGAGTTGAGCCTTTGGAACCAAGTAACCAGTTTGCTTTTGAAAATTAAGAGATGGAAAAGATAGCAAGCCTCAAGGCCAGTTTGTAACTTCGATTAGATCTTTGGAGAGTTCCTGAAATACAAAAGTTGTCAGAAAAATAGTTGATGGAGAGGAGGGAGAGGCAACCAAGCTCAAGATCCATTCAATCCTTGAATCACTGCACAATGCACCACTTACAAGCATAAACTTAGATCAAAACTTAGTATATTAAACAAAATGAAATGAGAAGTACATAAGTATATCCGACTACAGTTTGTACTCCTAATCACATCAAGCCTAACATCAATGAATAACTTGGACCATCAAATACTCATCCTATGCTCTTAAAAAAGCGATCTAAGCTAAGCAATATCGAATATAGATAATGTAAGTAAGTGCAAAAGAAACAGTATCACCTCATAGATTGTGAATCATTCTCCATCTAAGTTGCCAGGAAACTTGGGTACGGGGACGGGGACGGGTACGGGTACGAGGACGGGGACGCCACTTTTTGAAACAGGGTACTTGGGTACATCGAGGGAACTGTATATATATATATATATATATATATATATATATATATATATATATATATGTTACAGTCACATCATATTTCATATTTCTCCATAAATTATGAATCATGATTCATAATTCTAAATTCAATGATTCATTGAACAATGGACATTCACATTGAAAATTTTAAAACATAAAATTTGATAAATCATAGACTTAGTAGATATCAATTTGAATATTGGAAGTTACATAAAACTTGATAAATCATTGTACCAAGCAGCTGTAACAAACACTCGAACTCAGACCTGAAAGTACACTTGAAATCTTATTTTAAACACCTATTTGTATTGCTGTTACAGGCAATTAAAAATCGCAAATATATTCCTCGACTGATGTGAGTGTGTTTCTCACTATTAAATACATATGTATAATTTTTATGTGCACTTTTGGTAGTTAAATTATGTTCCTTGAGTGTTGAACATAAAACCATAAAACATTCATTGTAAATCAATGCAAAATCAGTCTACCAGATATGGACAATATTCGATGGAATTTGAATAGTGTTGCAAAGTGTTTGACATAAGTCTTGAACCAAACTCCATACGTAGTTAGCAAAAAATTAGTTCAGATTTGGTTGGGGGTCATTACATTTTCCCAAGCGGATTGCATTTTATTGAGTCAGTCGTACCCCAGGAGTACCCAAACATGGGGTACGGAGTACCCAAACATGGGGTACGGAGTACCCAAACACGGGGTACGGCGTACCATTTTGCCTATAAGTACCCCTTTTTTTATAATGGAGTCTCGGGTACGTGGAGCCAGTATGGGGTACGGTAGGAGACGTACCTTACGAGTACCCAAGTTCCCGGTATGGGTACATGTACCCCACCCCCGGGTACGGGTACCCTGGCAACTTAGTTCTCCATAGACAACAATGGCACACCATAGACCTCCAAAGTCACCTTTTATTCCAATGGTAGCAAATGCTACAAGCTTTTACAAAAATATGGCAGAGTAAGTTTACATCAAAAGTTCCATGAAGAATGAGGAGAGAAAGCCCTCATTATATAACAAAACTAGAGCATCAGTCTACCCTAATTCAAATTGGCTTTGGAAGGAGCCAATGGCCTTGACATAATTCGAATCCCTAGTCAAAATCCAATCAAATCCTAGTCTACACAAGCTTGGAGTGCTTAACTCTCACATAAACTCGAATTGCATTGAGTTGGGGTGGGGAGGTGGCCTCCACCTAGGCAAGGCGCCCCCCATCCCATCCTTGGAAGCATCACCCTTCAATAAACTTGTGCAATGTGTAAACTTCGAACTCCAAAAGAGCTATACGTGAGCCTCATGGGAGATGGCGTGAATCCTTCAATAGTTAGTGCTTGAGTTGATGTAGGAGTGTGGATCGAGTTGTATAAGGAGCCAAGCCCACTAGATTGCACATATTAAGGAATGCACCTACCATAGGCTTTAATGCAATCCACCAATCCATTTATTACTTGACACATCACCCAATTCGCAGATTGCATGAAGGGGGGTGAATTCTCTTGGAGTTAATCACTTGTGTTGACTGGATACTTCACTGAAGTTGATTGGAGATGACTAGAACCTTCATTAATGTCCAGTGCCATGTCAATTAGCCTTTTATTTTAATCCATTTGGATTATTTTGGAGAGATTTGGATTATCTCCAAATATTCATTTATTAATATTTTAATTAATAATTTCTCTGTAAATGACTTTTTTGATAAATTATTAATTATGAGACTGAATTGACATCCGAAACTTAGGATAAACTGGTCCGGGGATCATGAATGATTTTTGGCTTAAGGTTGGAGCCTTCAATCACTGAATTCGAATCCTGGATGACTGACATATTACAAATTGAAATTTTTCCATTTAAGCTATGGAAAAATTTATTAAAATTTTAAAAAATAATTAAAAACCTAAAACCAGAGGACCCGGTAAAAAAATTTCAAAATTTTTTCTGAGGGTCCTAGTGACTTAGGACATGACCAAAACCTATTCTAATAGTGTCTAGTAGGCTTATATACATCAGTTGGAATCTAATAACCCCCCATGGCTAAAATTTTCAAAATCGGGCATTCCAACTTTGGAGGAAGCGGGAGAAAACCTCATCGATTATAGCTCGGCTATAGGCAAAGTATAATTGACAAGGGAAAAAACTCCCTGGAATAACTTAGTTGCTTAACCAAGTCATGGGGAGCCGAGCCACTCAAAATCCTACTAGTACACTTTATTACAAACCCCGTGGGGCCATAGTCATGTCGACTGAAAAACAAAACTGGCTAGGCACAAAGGATGGATCATCTGATACACTGGAGTACAAACACTTATCATGTCTGTCAAATGGCGGCTCTTCAGATAATCCAACTATAGTACAAAAAGTTGGTAACAGCCTCCACCTCTAAAAGTGAAATCTTCTGACGTCTTTAACACCCTTTAAGGGCTGACACCAATGTGTTGTACTGTTGATTGATACATTGCAGATTTGACAGGTTTGATAGGCTATACACTGCAGATTTAACTTATATAAAAAATCACTTCCAAGGCAGCAATAAGGACTATTTGATGGCTGATATATATAGTGACTGTTAAAGACCTTTTTTATATCAGACCTTGAGTTAAACGTTATTTAAATGATAAGTGCAAACTTCGTATATGCACATATTTCTTGTGTTAAATACTAGTGATCTTCATTCGGTTTTAAGTCTGAGTTTGGGCTTTGATCAACTTGACATAACATTCTGAAATCTTGGATTGTTACTAATCTACATACTTAATTAACCATTGATAATTAAGCTACAACGATTTGCACGTTTTATACTAAAAGGCTGAGCTATAACATCGAATGTTTACTGCTTGATTTCTGTGCTGCTCATAATTGTACCATTGTATATCAGCACTAGGTTAACCTGCAGTGACATACATTGCTATTGGCCATCCATGCTTGCACTGAGAAAATCATTACAATATTGATAATTGTCCTTGTTATCTGCTGGTTGGACGAGTGGTTAGCATAATTAACTCCTCCATAGTTCAGATTGTCTTTGTTGTTGATTGATTAGACTCCATAGAAGGCATTGATCTACGTCACAAGGTCGTTGGAAGGTATCTACTGTGTTGTGTTGACAGATATCTTGATTAGGGCTCTCCCCTAGGTTGAGGAGTTCCCAAAGAAAGTTGAGAGATTTGGCTAAGGTGACAGTGGGCTTCAATCTCTCCCATGATTGCCACTCACTAGCGAGTGCTGTCACCAAAAATGTTACCTTCCAAACTAGCAGTTTAGGATTTGTAGCACAATGTGGTGCAATAAGCTAGTGAATGGTAAGTATGGGAAAGATCTAAACCCAATGTCACCCCAGCTTAGTCTCTCAACTACTTCGGGTAACTCCTAAACCCAAGGGAGAGCCCTATCAAGATACCTGCAATCACCAATAAATAGATACCTTTCTACATCCTAATAGCATAGATCAGTGCCTTAAATGGAGTCAAACAATGGGATGAGAAGACTACTAGATCTACTGAGTTAATTCAACCTACTACTTAACCAACACAATAGATAACAAAGATTTGCAACACAATCTCACATTTACCAATGAATTTCACACAACCTAAGGGACACCTCAGAAAAGTGCACTCTTAGGAGGAGATGGACAAGGAGGTCAAGGCGAGGTCATAGATGGCCTCAAATGCAAAACACTACCTAGGTTTTTGAAGATATGACAATTTCATGTTTCCCAAGGTAGGTTGGAAGATGAGGATGCCCTTCTGAATTTATGGATAAATCACCTAGGGCGAAATTCAGGGGTGGACCAGATTTACCAAATTTTGAATATTTTTAGGTTTTTGAATTTCTATAAATTTTTAGGGCTTTTTTGACAATATATGATTTTTATGGTTTTTAATACATAAAATGAGGATGCCCTTCAAGATACGTGGATAAATCCACTAGGGAAAATTTGTAGGGAAAAGCAGAATTACAATCTCACGGGTATTTTTGGAGTTATGAATTTTTTAATTTTTAGGGTTTTGGAATTTTTCAGTTTTTTAGGTATTTTTATGCATAAAATTGCAGCCACAAATATAATACAATAAATGCTGAAAAATAGAGTAAAAATGACAAGAAAGGGGATATGATTTTTTGTCTCAATCCCTAGGGCATTGAGAGATCTATGGTTAACGTCCCTCACTTAAGATGTTTCTCTAGCACTTGCAAGCTAGGGCATCACCTAGCAACCTCTAGGGTTCGGTAGGTGAGCCTAACTAAGGAAAATGGAGAAGTCCAAGGCCCCCAAAAGCAATAGGAAACCCTTATGCAAGACGTTTCCTTCATACAAAGTTGATAGAATATTGGTAAAAAGCCCTAATTCAGAGAAAATGCAGCATAAAAATACCATTCAATCAACATAGTAACATTATTCACCAACATTCAATAAGAGATGAGCAAAGAAGACACCTTTAGGTCACACTTGTGCATGTGTTATTCCAACAAGTCTAGCATCAACCATAGCATGTGCAAGAAAGAAGCCCTAGATCATTCATCCATCCACCATCAAGCAAAAAAGTTCATCCCAAGAGAAGAGAGCATCACCAAAGAGACTCAAAGAGTAGGAGAGAAAAAAATAATTTCATATTAGAACCCTTGTCTTCTAATTTTACAATGAGAGGAGAGGTTTTATTATACCTTTTCCTCTTAAATATTTTAATTTGAGCCTACAAGTCTAAAATATAAAATAATATTATTTTTAGGGTAAATTTTACACAACAAAGGAATTTTACCCCAGAAAAGTACAAAAATGATCTAAATAAACTAAAATAAGCTAAGAAATGGCTTCAATTGATAAAATAGTGAGCTGAGGGGGGGCGTCATGCCCCATCTAACCCCAAAATGTTGAAAATCTCTCAATGCCCCCCTTCCAAGATATTGTAGGCTTGACTGGTGTGCAACAACTGGAAGAAGGGTGCATTGGACTATAGGCACCAGAGGAGGGGTCTCTGGAAGTTGAAATAGGTCCAAGTGGGTGCAAGAAGGTGTGTTAGGAGGAGATGGCATTCCTTTACAAAGCGCAATCACCTCTGCAAGTCAAATAACCAAGATGGGCATGTGCCCCTATGGGTCACCCCCAGAAGCCCCAAAGCAGCAACCCATGGGAATAAAGCCCTGCATGGTGGAGACATCATCACACAGAAGGGTAGTCAGCAAAGCCATTAATCCAAGCACTTCTAAGAGTGAAACCAAAGAGGTTGGCCATGTCCAATCCAGGGGGTAAACAACCCCCAAACCAAATATCCATACAATAAATCCCACTTTGGCCTGAACAATCAAAAAACTTTGACCCCTTGCTCTAGCCTTAGCCTCGTTGGAACTCTATAGTAGCTCTGGTGCGTACTACACGGAATTGGACCCCACGTACCTTGAGTATATTGGGGACCCCATAGGCATCCTAGAACCAACCTATTGGTTGTCTTGTTACTATAGTGCACCGAACACAGCATTCGGGAAGATTACTCTTCCCACATCTAAGAGGATGGGTGGTGCAGCCAAAGGTACAATCTATCCTCCTTGGTTGGTGCTCTAAAAGATTGGGCTGAGCATCATCGTTGGATCTCGTGGGTGGATAGAAGGGCTATAGTAGCTTTACAATCCTTTTGACTATGAAGCCTTGTTGGAATATGGGGGTAAACATTTCAAGAAGCTCCATTTTTTTTCTTTTAATGCAATGCTTTTATTTCATTGCATCATGTATTTATAGTTCATGGTCATTTGTTATACATCATTGAAAAACTGAAGTGTGTCTTGTCCTTTTGATTGAATATCCCTAGTTTAGACACCCTTTCCTATTAAAATAGAGCTAGGCCTGTATTTGGGGTTATCTAGGTATTCTTAGGTAGCTGTTATCACCTAAGCTGTAGTTGCCCCTATGGATGGATCCAGTCATGGATGGCAATAGGAAAGGGCAACTCAAAAGGTGCAACCACGATCACCTCGACCTCCAAATATGTATGGTTGTCACGCCAGTCGAGGCAACCTTCGCTTTATGTTATCTAGCCCAGACAACAAAGGGGGAGACCCGATCTACTCCCGACAGGAGAGATCAAAACCAAGACACCAAATCAGGGTATTTCTAAGTGAAGTTAGGTGTATGGTTTATCCTAGACCTAAGGGTAAAGTCACAAGCCAAGTGAGGGGTTCAATAGGTATAGCTTTGGTTCATAGTTGAAGTAAGACTGACTTATAATGTTTGAAGTGAGATCTAGGGCTAGTGTACTAGTTCAATGTTGGAAAGTCCACTGCCTTGGGAACTGTGTCCAATGCAGGGAAGTTAAGGCTTGTATTGGGGCTAACTAGTACGGATGACAAGCTTGACCATGATACATGATAGCATCAAGGGTTTAGTCCACCATGCATGGTCAATCCACAAGTCAATCCAACAATCTAAGAAGGTTGAAATAACTTGGAGAGAAACCAGTGCCTTGGGAATTGGGAAGTGGAGTCAAAGTAGGGTTGACTTATAGTTTAGGACTCCTACAACATGAAACAAGTGGGCAATAGAGATCTTGAGGGTTGAATGTGTCTAGATCTAGGTTTGACCCAAGTGGACCACAATCCCTTAAAACAAGGAATGCTATCCCCAAGGCAAGATTTGACAAAGTGATAGTCTAGACCTAGGTTTTGACTTATTCCGGTTTCAAATCTCCAAACATCTCAAGTACCCAGTTCCTCGAAGTGAGTGAACTCACTTCTCCAAGGTGGTGCGACTTTGCCCAAGGAGGCCTAAAAGTGGGGTTAGGTAGGTCAAAACAAGTCGGATGGCATCCAAACTTTAGATCCGGGTAGATCGGTCAGGTAGGAGTATGGATCTATAATTTTGTGGCAATCCACCGGTTAGATCTTAGTAGATCTGAGTTTAAGTGTTCCAAGTGGTCCAAAATGGGGATTAAATCCCTTAAAATGTGGAATGGGGCCCACAAGGTAAATTTCAAGAAAGGGACAACCTGGGTGTATGTTATTTGATGTGTAGATGTCAAATCAAGTGGAATCTCAAACACCCATCGCTTAGATCTAGGTCAACCTGCTCAAACTAGGAAGTGCGCCTTGCTTGGGAGAGGCTAAGTTGGCCTGGGAAGGGGGTCAAATGGAAGCCAATCCTCACCAAACTATAGATCCGGGATGCCGTGGATGCTATAGAGGTGGGTTCTTAATATTACGCCCAACAACCCAATAGATCTAAGTAGATCTGAGAAAAATGCAAAATTGGGGTTTTAATTAATTAGGGTTTTAAATGTTTTTGACAATTGGATAGACTATGGAGATAGAACTTACCTTGAGATCATACCTGAATGATGTGGTTGAGATGCCTTGATGTTGAGGAAGATTCCCGCAGAGATCAAATGAGAGATTGTTGATTTGCTTGCCAATTTGATGCCCTAGTCCACAAGTGCGCCTTCCTCTACCTGTCAAACCAAGGAATAAAATTCAATCAGTAAGATCAAGTATGGAAGAAATACAAGAGAAATGCAAATAGTAACATGAAATAGAAGGTCCTGGGACAGTAATACTCCCTGTTACCAACGAAGAGCTCCAAAGAAGAAGTAGGGAGAGTCTTCCCCTACCAATACCTCCTCCTCCAAACAAATCGGCCTCCACCTGTAGATGCAAAATCGTGGTACAAAAGATATGGCAAACAAGATCTCCAATAACTCAGTGCAAAGGAAGAACCAACGAACGAACACCAAAAACATTCACCACAACATTGGAGATAGATGCAATAATAATTTTCTATTCCAATAATCCAGAGCCAAAAGTCCCTTTACAATGAGAGGCTCTCTCCTTTAAATAGGAAGGAGAGGCACCAAAACCCTAACCACTTTTTGAATGAGTGGCTAAGATTATAAGATACAAAAGTCTAATCAATGGTTGAGATGAACTCAACAACATAATACATGGATCACACATAAAATATAACATAAGTGGACAAAGTCGCCCTAGGAGAGGGGAATCCCACCAAATCATGATGACAAAATATCATAAGAGGCTCATGGTGGGTCCAAGGGGTAATTTTATCCCTCCTTGGTCAATCCCCATGGCACAATAACCAATAAATAATCATGAAAGTACCAAATCGTGCCTCCCTAGTGAAGTCGTGGTCCTCAAAAGACCTCAAAAATCCACAGAAAGTGTCATAAGTGATGGATGCGGGCCCCGATGAAGCTGAAACTGTTGGAGAAGGTGTGGAAGACCCCGATCTATCATCACTGATCATCCCATGCCATAACTTTGCCTCAGTAGCCCAAATCGATTTCCTCAATAGCCATTTCTACCAATCCTGAAATGCCTCGGGAAGCGTGAAACTGCCCAAACAGCCTCCTGGAGTGATGGCGCTATCAAGGTGAGGGCACCAATGTGTCCGGGAGGGGGGTAATATGGTAAAAACAAGTGGCTGGACCACCCCCTCCATCATCAGTGCCCTAGGTCAACCGGATAAAAGTCATCTCTGCTCCGACAGGGCCTCCAACAGACCAAAACTGCACTGGGACAGCCTACTGAGGCTCAATCATCACTGTAAGTGCCCGGAACTGAAAACAAACTGTCCCATTGGACTCAGAAGGTCCAAGTCCATCCAAGATGTGTACTCATACACCATATGAGTCTCTGCATGATCAAAATAAATACCCAATATACCGGAACAAGGCCAATAATAATGATCTGTAAATGACCAAACACTGCTGTAACCCAAGAATCATCATCATAACCCTGTAGCTGCTGCATAGAACCATCATGTATGTGTACATAGACCATATATCATCTATCCATATCATCATAAGGTCTAACATCTCATGTCCCATGGTCCTCCATGGTCAAACTAGGTCTAACCAAGACCGAATACAACTCAGACCATCATCCATAGCTGCTGCAAGGTGTCAAGGTTAATACATGCTCTACAACTTATTCGAATAACAATTATAACACAGAGAAATCATGACTGGCGATCTAAATCCAAATATATAGTGTCGTTAATTATTATTATTACTCAGACTAGACTTTCAGGATCATACTCACTTCATAGTTGTGATCAATTTGCTAGTGAAGGGTGAAGGCTGCAATAACTGGCTAGGCTAAGGGATGACTTGACTGACTTGACTTTGTGACACTTTGGCGAGGGAAAGGGAATACACACCATAGTATATACTGGATGAGCAATAACACAGGGAATGGCGGTGTCTCACAAATGGATGAGTTGTTTAAAGAGGGTTTATTCACCTTCACAGATGCGCACAATCCATAATACAAATAAGGCCAGCAATTGTTTAGATATAACATTTAAGTTCCATTGCTTTTTGGGCCTGAAGTTTCCATAGCCTTGATCTATGTGTGTTTACAAACACATTGCATAGATTCACATTTATTTTTAGGCTTTCTGCTGCAGGTGTGTTTTTAAGGCACTTGTTTACCTGAGCACTTCTAGGTGTGTCATGGACAACTTGTTTACCTAGGTATTTATTTTTCCAAAAGATATAACATTTTCTTTTTCATGGCCATTTTCAATTGGCATTTCTTTCACATACAAGATATAGCATTTTATTTTTCCAGATTTTGTATTCATGGCAGCACTAAAAATTTCAGGTTTAGCCAACACAACTTTAATGACTAGGGGGAATTCACAAGGAACTCCAACTCACCATAGGTAAGTTCTGTCACCAACTCAGAGCCGAGACACAATAAACAGGGAAGCTCATCCAATACAGAGGCTACAGTGGGGAAAGGTCCTCCATGCCACTAGTCAAGTAGTAAGTCAGGGTGATAATCTAAAAGGTAGGCCATGGATGGATGAAGACAATGAAAAGATGAAGCCAACACTAGCAAGGCAGAGTATGGTGTAATGATCACCTCTATTCTCCCTAAGGAGGGTATGTACCAATGAGTATGAATAGTGAACTTCTAAGTCTGAGTAGGGACAATATAATATAAATAATAGGTCAACCAGGTCCATGTATCTATATGATCGCCAGATCATGACACTAAGTGCTAAGACATGCTATAAGAATAAGTATAAAAGCAATCTAACCATAACACAATAATATACCTGCTGAGTCATATACCTGAATGCACATCAACCTGTACCATCATCTGTCCTCTGGAACTGCTGCTGTAACTCTGGGCACTACTGACTGCTCTGTATCAATGGTATAATGGCTATATCGGGCATCTCTCTGAGTGTCCTGAAACTCAGTCATGGCATGGGGAGTATAACTGCTGTCCACAATCTGATAGTGATCCAATATAGATGCTCATCTCAGCATCTCAAATGCAATGGAACTGGCTGAATAGTGTACTGGAATGAGAAAAATAATGTATGGTAGCCCGGCTACTATATATGTGATAACATCTGGCTCCGGCTGGGACAAGTGCTCTGCTGAAATGAGCGCTTGAGAACCTCAGAATCTCTGGTCCTCGAACTCTGCTACTCGAATCCACGATCCAGCACTCTACCATTTTATTTCCAGCTTTATTCTTGCAACCTATTTTCTGCATTCACAAACATCTAAAGAAAATACCTCATGCCGCATGTGTGGGAAAAATAATAAAATCAACTGAAATAAAATCTGTTCTATGTCAGAAATATAAATGCAGAAAGTACAAATGCAGAAAGTAAATTAAACTACTAACATAATTTGCAAAATTTGAAATTTATTGTGCAGGAAAAGAAAAAGTGACAGGTACTCAGTTAAACTAGGAGCTTACAAAGGAGCTTAGAGACTAAAAAGGTGCCAGACTCAATGGCTGAAAAGACTAACTACTGCCTAAGTAGGCTTATTTGTTTTCCTACCTACCCTAAACTACCAGGCAATGCAAGCGGAGAAATCCCAACTATGTGGGATCAGGGATGTGATCCCTCAAGTCCCTCTGATGGACAGGATATAAAATACGTCGTCCACTACCAGTGGTCAAAAAGCACATGCCATCAATGCATCGCTCTACTGTGAAAGGTCCAACCCATAAGTCATCAGCTTGTCCCGATCTTATATGCAATAAGTGGTTGGGAATGATGACTTGACTTCCTGTAGGAAAATTATTTCTATTGACTGACTCAGGAATAACTCCAATGTTACGAATAGGCATGGGATGGATTTCAGCAGGGTTTTGTGGTTGAGGTGTGACAATCCTCGAGTTTCTCCTAGAAGGAACTGCATCAATTCTGGGTGGACCACCATCTAAGGAAATAGCAACTGTGCCAACAAGGACTTCCCTAACTTCCCTTCTTGTTTCTTGGATTACCTCATTTGGCTCTTCCCCATGGGGAGACACAATTCTCTTAACAACCTCTCCTATAGTCAAGAAGTCTCTACGTTCTTTCAAGGGAGGTGGCTCTCTAGATATGACAGTGTTATGACTAGAACCTTCCCCTGAAGGAACAGGAATAACCATGTTTTCCATTCTGGGAGAAACTGACTCAGAATGAAATGTAGAGGAAGTAGGAATGTGAGAAAGATTATGAGTATGATGACTAGATGACTCAGACGGTAGGAGGTGTTGCCGCCTGGTTCCACACCTGGGAAAACGCAGCAGAAGTCTTCAAGCTGCTGGTGTGGCCTTGGGGGCAAGTCAGAGTCAAGTGCTGTCACTTGGGACTCGACTCCTCCGTCTAGGCTTTCCTAGCGAAGCCAAGGGGGGTAGACCCTAAAAAATAAAAGAAACTAAAGCCTCTAATCTAGGAGTTAGAAAAATACTTTTGCAACCAAGACAGATAACATATACCTTTTCAAATAAAAACATCATTTATCATTTACTCCCATTTAAAAATAATCATCATTCACTTGCGTACTAGTCAACAATAAAATGAAATTTGCATCAGGACCAGTGCCTTGCTATGGAGTCAAATAACAAATGCATAAACAGAAAAGTAAATGTTGTGGAGTGTTCTTGGTTTATTTTAAAATTTAATGTGATGGTGATCTTTTTTATTAAGGCATGTGGGTTCCCGATATACGCAAGGTACGGGGGAACATGTCCGGAAATTTGAAGTGTGGCTTCCCTCTCAGGCTTTAGGCTGGATCGGAGTCTCGAGGAGGTGTTCAGATGCTATACCAACGAGGGCAAGCCTAACGGTTTCCAAGAGGTCGCTATCCAGTTTTATCCCAAGCCTTCTGGGAAATTTGCCCACGACAACAAATTGCGTGTTGTGCCGGATTTTCACAAAAAGGGTTTTTTATTGGGGTGGTGTTAAGTCCTATTACTAGTCATCAACTCCTTTCTGGTGTGTACCAACTGGATCAGACTAAGCTGCAAGTTGGCCACAGAGCATACGGGAGAAGACCTTGGTATATTTTATAAAAATTTTAAGAACCCAAATTTTATCTTTTTATAACCCCAAGAGTCTCTTTTCAGGCATGCATTTCGGGCAAGCCCTCATACACAACCCTACTTCGGGAAAGCAAGGGGGGCGTTATGAAATTGTAAAAAATGTGAAAAGCTAGGTTGTGAGTGAACTTGTGGCCCGCTAGTGAAACGGACCAACAAGGTTTATTTTAATCCTAATTGATTTTATTAATGCCGAAAAACAAAGAAATAAAACTACTCTAACATTCACGCCATGAAAATGAGACGACACAGGCCACCCCTGGGGGATGGGGTATGGGCGCTGGCTAGCCCACTTGCTCTCGTTTAAAATGTGTACAATGATAACGGAGAAGTGCCCCAAGTCTACTTAATGTGACTTGGTAGCTTACAAAATTATAGAAAAATATGCCCGGTTTTGGAAAATATGGAAATTTGTGTTCCGGATCGCCTGGATGCTCGAAATTTTGCCAGCACCTCCTCCTACCTGCTCATCTTCTGCTGCAAACCAGCAAGCAATAATTAGTACAAGATGCCCAAAAACACTTTAAGAGTGTCTTTGGAACACCTCCTAAGAAACCCAAAATTTTCTAAGTTAAAAACTAAGTAAAAAAAGACAAAAATAACCAAGTAAAACAAGCTATGGAGCTTGTCTACTTGGGATCTTTGCTAGCCTTTTAATGGCTGCAAATTATCAGCTCTATGGCAGCCAGATAACACTTTGCAATCAGATCTAATACTTCTTTAGAAAAAATTTGAAAAATTTCGACAACTTTAAACTAGTTTTTTGTAAAGAAAGTACTAGTAAATCAGGAAATTTGAATTTTTTTTTATAAATGAGAGAGAGAGAGATGGAACAAATCCTTGTTGAAAATCGAAGCTTTGAAGATGGTTCAGTGATGCTTGAAGGGACTATATCTGCAAATAATAATTAGTAAAAAGCGGAAACAAACAAGATCCTGCTTCTTGCCAACTCAAGAAGACACCTGCACATCACAGATCTTACCAAACAAAGATTAAATGTAGATATATATACTCATAAGAAACTAAGCTGCTACAAATAAACAAATTTGATAACAACTTATCTCATAGATGAGCAAACCACACCCTTGAAAAATAAGACTTATGCACAAGTCATCTTGGAAAAAAGATCAAGATACTTCATCCACATGTAACCAAGACACCACAAGCTGACCTCCAAAGTCTTCTTTTATTTCAAAATGACAAAAATATTACAATCATAAGTTGGCTGCTCCAAATCTCACTAGTGAACAATGGAGAGCAAGCTTCAATTTATAGAGAAAATGATCAAGGAGGGAGGGCGCACTTGCCAAAAATGGGTGGAAAGCGTGGCATGGATGGTGGAGAGAATGGGGCTGCCATCCCCATATCTTTAGCTGCCCATGGCAGCCCCAAAGGGTGCTAACATATCAGCACTATTAGTGCTGCCCCTCCCTTAACTCGTGGGCTGCCCACACTCATGAATGCGCCCCTCCTTGAGTGAATGCGCCCCTCCTCAATAGCATTGTTTCTCTCCTCAAAATGGGGCTGCCAAAACATGACAAATCAGCCCAATATGCTCCATAACATATGCTGATCCAAAACTGAGTTGTCATAACTCCCAAAAATAATTAATTTTTTCAAGTCATTTTTCACTTTTTTGATTTTTTTATGACTTTTTTGGGATTTTTTGATTTTTTTGATTTTGACCAAGGTAGAAGTACCCAAACATTAGGAAAAGTGGGTTTAGGGGTTTAGGGGGTGCTCTGAGTTAGAAAACGAGCACCCCTAAGGCAAAAAATACCTCCAGACGCCCCAGATAGGCCAATTACAAATTTTTTAATTGAACCATTAAAAAATGGCCCAATTTACGGAAAAATTAAAACCTGCCGAAAATTAAAAAAAACACCTAGGGGGACTTAGACATGTCCATATGACTCAAAATTAACGCCTAGCATGTTCATATACATTGACCCATAGACTCTAATAATTCCCTAAGGCCCGTCAGCCTCCCCAGGCATTCCAGCTTTGGAGGAGCAGGAGAAAAACCAATTAATTATGCAATGCACTGATGCAAAACATAATAGATAGGTGAAAAAACTCCTTGGTATACCTGGCTTGGCCAAAAAGTCCTAAGGAACCGAGTCTTTTACAAAACACCATGCTAGCACGTTTTGTTACAAACCCCGCAGGGCCATGGACATGTGGAAAAAAGTTAAAAACGGGGGCCTTTAAAAGGCCAGCTGGATATCAAATCACCAAAAATGAACATGTATCATGTTCCACTCTGCCCGCTCGCTTGATAATCCAACCAAGTACAACTTAGTTGGCAACAGGAGGAAACTAGGGATATGCGGATATGTAGATAAAGCATGGCTTTGAGGCTCTGAAGGAGTTTGAAAAATAGCAAGGTTATTTAGATTATAGTCTCCTTCGGAGCATCATTAGCTAGGGCATCCTCTTCCCAACTCAGAGAGTTATCATGGACCTGAATTAGGCTACCGTCTTCTAAGGATAAATGAGATAAAGAATCATCTGTATCGGAAAAATAAGTGGCTTCAGGCTCTTCATTTGTTTCAACCCTAGTAGATGTTGCAAGATTGTTTTCCCATGGGTAAATAGGTGCAAGCCCTTGGTTTTCTCTTTCTCTGTTGTGATCAGTCAAGGCAAACCATTCCCTAACAGTGAAAGGAATTCTTTCTCCCCTCCTAATATCATCGAACTCATCTTCATGTATTGAGTTTTCAATATTCTCCTCATTATTTATTTGCTCATGAAGGTTTTCTATTGGGGGAGTTTGTTCCATGCTTTGATCATCAAACAAATTCTCATCTCTTCCTATATTTCTTATGCCATCCTCAACCCCTTCAAGTGTGTGATTTTCTATAGCAGGTTCTTGAATGGTTTCATTGTTTTGTTCATGATCCTGGGGTTGATTTTCATATCCTCTCAATTCATCCATTTCCTCAACAAATTCATTTCCAATTGTTCTTGTTATTTCAATCATTTGCTTGTCTTCCCAAAAAGAATCAGAATCTTCCATGACCATACACATATTTTGATCAACCTCATATAACTCATCCTCATCTTCAACAAGGTTAGTTTTGGCATTATTTAATAATTCATCCCCATATGTGTTTTTCAACCCTTCATCAAAAGATTCAACATGCTCATTATAACAAGGTTCTCTGTTAACCCGAATCAAAGCTCCATCAGGGTTGGGAACACAAATAAATGATAAATCCATCATAAGGTATCCACCTAGACCAGCTGCCCATTTTCTAGACAAAAGCATTCCATATGCTGGGGGTAAGTCAATGACAACTACATCCATCATGGTAGAAATGTCTGAACATGCGAAAAGATCAGCCCTAAGGTTTTTAATCAAGCCATAAGACGGTACTCGTCGGGAATCTATACCACAAACATTTCCATAAGGCCTAGTCACTTCAAGTCCCATTTCCTTCATGACTTGTAAAGGCATAACGTTCATTGCTGCTCCAGAATCCAACATACAGTTATGAAGGAGCATGTTTTGAATATGCAAGGTAAGGTAAAAGGGAGAGTGACCACCGCTCTTTCTTTCATAAATGGCTGAATGGATGTTTATTGGCGGATCCTTTTCTGTTTCACTAGGTTGTGTTCCACTAAGCTTTTGGATATGACATGATTCAAGGACCGGTTCAGGAGTTTTCTCTTGGCCAATACCATCGAAAAATTCCTCTACTTGGCATCTAACAGAGGGCACCTTCATCAACTCAGTGACAGGGATGTTACACATTATCTTGCTTAGCTCTTTCTTCATATCAATCTTAAGATCATAATCATCTATGACAAGATCTTCTTCTTCCTTTTTATCTTCATCAATCTTTCTATGTTTATCAAGGAAAGAAGGCTGGGAAGTACTTCCTCGTTTGTAGATTTGATACTTTGGTTGCTCTTTAGGTTTTGGGAGTTCTAAGGCACAACATGTGGAGCTAGGTTTTTCAACTATATCATCTTCTTGCTCCCATGGCTCTTCTTCTAAAAGGATTCTTCCAAAGTCTTCATCATAAGATAAGTCATTTATAAAGTTGATGTTTTCTGGTTGGTCATCATGGTCAATGGTATCAGAGGGTATCTCTTCTTCTTCATCACACCAATTGACTTCCTTCTTTTCAGAGTTTTCTGGATATTCAGGTCGTCGTCTATCCCTATCCCCATCAGGCCTTCTATTATTATTCCAGTAAGGTTTAGGGCCATAAGGATTCCTATGTCTCTCAGGGTCATTCAAACTTGCCACATTCTTAGTTAGGACAGTTAATTGTTTCATCATTTCTTGCATGACTTCTAAAGTGTCCTTGGATTCCTTTGGCACACTCACAGGTTCCTTTGGTTTTCGGAGTCTAGGGTCAGATCTGGAAGTGGATGGGGTGAATTGATCGAAAAAGTTTTGTTTCCCCATGGATGCTACATTTTGCTCAGCCATTTTAGCATTTGATTGAGCGGTCTTTAAGTCATTTGGGTTTTTATCCTTTAGTTGATAACCAACCCATCCCTCGAAAGCATTCAAGTAGTGAATGACAACTGCTTGATCTTTTGGTCTAATTTCTTCAGGGATAACAGCTACAGTCTTGTCAAATCTTATGTTAAACTCATGGACTGTTTCATTTTCTCTTTTCTTGATGTCAAAAAGTTGGTGTAAGAGAAATTTCCCATCTAACTTTCGGGACCACTCACTGTTTAGCTTGTTGACAAAATTGTCATACCCATCAATGGATGAGGCAGGCAACCTGTCAAACCACTTCCTAACATCTCCTTCCAAGGATGCCAGGAGACCCCTCATGAACACATCTTCCTCAGATGCTCCATATGCTTCCATGTGTTCCCATACTTTATCAATGTGGTCTTCAATTGATATAGCGGATACTCCATCAAATCTGGGAACCTTTTCAAAATACTTTTCAGGCATGTCATGGGGTGCACCCTGGATTTGGGAAAAGTCTAAAGGAGATGGTTTTGCCTTTCTTCCAAAAATCCTAGGAGCTTGTGGTGGAGGAACATTCTGGTTTCCTGGGTTTGTTCCGGCCATTGGATTTTGTAAGTTTATGTTTAAGTTTGAACTAGGAGATGAGGGAGGAACCGAATTAATCAAAGGGGATCCTAAAGCTCTGTTTGGAGAATCGTTAACCAATTTCCAAAGGAAGTTAGATGGTTGTGCTTTAGGATCTCTTTTACGATATGTGATTGGGGTTCCTTCAACTTGATCTAAGTTTACTTTGCTTCTCGTGTTGTAAGGATGTAAATGAGCTCGCTCCTCAGCGGAGTCACGATTGGGAGTCGCCAGGTAGATTTAACTCTTCTACCAAGATATGTGTGTCGTAGTATATGCGGGAAGGACTAGGGCAAGCTATTGCCTCCCCGGGCAACGGCGCCAAAATGTTATCACCTAAGCTGTAGTTGCCCCTATGGATGGATCCAGTCATGGATGGCAATAGGAAAGGGCAACTCAAAAGGTGCAACCACGATCACCTCGACCTCCAAATATGTATGGTTGTCACGCCAGTCGAGGCAACCTTCGCTTTATGTTATCTAGCCCAGACAACAAAGGGGGAGACCCGATCTACTCCCGACAGGAGAGATCAAAACCAAGACACCAAATCAGGGTATTTCTAAGTGAAGTTAGGTGTATGGTTTATCCTAGACCTAAGGGTAAAGTCACAAGCCAAGTGAGGGGTTCAATAGGTATAGCTTTGGTTCATAGTTGAAGTAAGACTGACTTATAATGTTTGAAGTGAGATCTAGGGCTAGTGTACTAGTTCAATGTTGGAAAGTCCACTGCCTTGGGAACTGTGTCCAATGCAGGGAAGTTAAGGCTTGTATTGGGGCTAACTAGTACGGATGACAAGCTTGACCATGATACATGATAGCATCAAGGGTTTAGTCCACCATGCATGGTCAATCCACAAGTCAATCCAACAATCTAAGAAGGTTGAAATAACTTGGAGAGAAACCAGTGCCTTGGGAATTGGGAAATGGAGTCAAAGTAGGGTTGACTTATAGTTTAGGACTCCTACAACATGAAACAAGTGGGCAATAGAGATCTTGAGGGTTGAATGTGTCTAGATCTAGGTTTGACCCAAGTGGACCACAATCCCTTAAAACAAGGAATGCTATCCCCAAGGCAAGATTTGACAAAGTGATAGTCTAGACCTAGGTTTTGACTTATTCCGGTTTCAAATCTCCAAACATCTCAAGTACCCAGTTCCTCGAAGTGAGTGAACTCACTTCTCCAAGGTGGTGCGACTTTGCCCAAGGAGGCCTAAAAGTGGGGTTAGGTAGCTCAAAACAAGTCGGATGGCATCCAAACTTTAGATCCGGGTAGATCGGTCAGGTAGGAGTATGGATCTATAATTTTGTGGCAATCCACCGGTTAGATCTTAGTAGATCTGAGTTTAAGTGTTCCAAGTGGTCCAAAATGGGGATTAAATCCCTTAAAATGTGGAATGGGGCCCACAAGGTAAATTTCAAGAAAGGGACAACCTGGGTGTATGTTATTTGATGTGTAGATGTCAAATCAAGTGGAATCTCAAACACCCATCGCTTAGATCTAGGTCAACCTGCTCAAACTAGGAAGTGCGCCTTGCTTGGGAGAGGCTAAGTTGGCCTGGGAAGGTGGTCAAATGGAAGCCAATCCTCACCAAACTATAGATCCGGGATGCCGTGGATGCTATAGAGGTGGGTTCTTAATATTACGCCCAACAACCCAATAGATCTAAGTAGATCTGAGAAAAATGCAAAATTGGGGTTTTAATTAATTAGGGTTTTAAATGTTTTTGACAATTGGATAGACTATGGAGATAGAACTTACCTTGAGATCATACCTGAATGATGTGGTTGAGATGCCTTGATGTTGAGGAAGATTCCCGCAGAGATCAAATGAGAGATTGTTGATTTGCTTGCCAATTTGATGCCCTAGTCCACAAGTGCGCCTTCCTCTACCTGTCAAACCAAGGAATAAAATTCAATCAGTAAGATCAAGTATGGAAGAAATACAAGAGAAATGCAAATAGTAACATGAAATAGAAGGTCCTGGGACAGTAATACTCCCTGTTACCAACGAAGAGCTCCAAAGAAGAAGTAGGGAGAGTCTTCCCCTACCAATACCTCCTCCTCCAAACAAATCGGCCTCCACCTGTAGATGCAAAATCGTGGTACAAAAGATATGGCAAACAATATCTCCAATAACTCAGTGCAAAGGAAGAACCAACGAACGAACACCAAAAACATTCACCACAACATTGGAGATAGATGCAATAATAATTTTCTATTCCAATAATCCAGAGCCAAAAGTCCCTTTACAATGAGAGGCTCTCTCCTTTAAATAGGAAGGAGAGGCACCAAAACCCTAACCACTTTTTGAATGAGTGGCTAAGATTATAAGATACAAAAGTCTAATCAATGGTTGAGATGAACTCAACGACATAATACATGGATCACACATAAAATATAACATAAGTGGACAAAGTCGCCCTAGGAGAGGGGAATCCCACCAAATCATGATGACAAAATATCATAAGAGGCTCATGGTGGGTCCAAGGGGTAATTTTATCCCTCCTTGGTCAATCCCCATGGCACAATAACCAATAAATAATCATGAAAGTACCAAATCGTGCCTCCCTAGTGAAGTCGTGGTCCTCAAAAGACCTCAAAAATCCACAGAAAGTGTCATAAGTGATGGATGCGGGCCCCGATGAAGCTGAAACTGCTGGAGAAGGTGTGGAAGACCCCGATCTATCATCACTGATCATCCCATGCCATAACTTTGCCTCAGTAGCCCAAATCGATTTCCTCAATAGCCATTTCTACCAATCCTGAAATGCCTCGGGAAGCGTGAAACTGCCCAAACAGCCTCCTGGAGTGATGGCGCTGTCAAGGTGAGGGCACCAATGTGTCCGGGAGGGGGGTAATATGGTAAAAACAAGTGGCTGGACCACCCCCTCCATCATCAGTGCCCTAGGTCAACCGGATAAAAGTCATCTCTGCTCCGACAGGGCCTCCAACAGACCAAAACTGCACTGGGACAGCCTACTGAGGCTCAATCATCACTGTAAGTGCCCGGAACTGAAAACAAACTGTCCCATTGGACTCAGAAGGTCCAAGTCCATCCAAGATGTGTACTCATACACCATATGAGTCTCTGCATGATCAAAATAAATACCCAATATACCGGAACAAGGCCAATAATAATGATCTGTAAATGACCAAACACTGCTGTAACCCAAGAATCATCATCATAACCCTGTAGCTGCTGCATAGAACCATCATGTATGTGTACATAGACCATATATCATCTATCCATATCATCATAAGGTCTAACATCTCATGTCCCATGGTCCTCCATGGTCAAACTAGGTCTGACCAAGACCGAATACAACTCAGACCATCATCCATAGCTGCTGCAAGGTGTCAAGGTTAATACATGCTCTACAACTTATTCGAATAACAATTATAACACAGAGAAATCATGACTGGCGATCTAAATCCAAATATATAGTGTCGTTAATTATTATTATTACTCAGACTAGACTTTCAGGATCATACTCACTTCATAGTTGTGATCAATTTGCTAGTGAAGGGTGAAGGCTGCAATAACTGGCTAGGCTAAGGGATGACTTGACTGACTTGACTTTGTGACACTTTGGCGAGGGAAAGGGAATACACACCATAGTATATACTGGATGAGCAATAACACAGGGAATGGGGGTGTCTCACAAATGGATGAGTTGTTTAAAGAGGGTTTATTCACCTTCACAGATGCGCACAATCCATAATACAAATAAGGCCAGCAATTGTTTAGATATAACATTTAAGTTCCATTGCTTTTTGGGCCTGAAGTTTCCATAGCCTTGATCTATGTGTGTTTACAAACACATTGCATAGATTCACATTTATTTTTAGGCTTTCTGCTGCAGGTGTGTTTTTAAGGCACTTGTTTACCTGAGCACTTCTAGGTGTGTCATGGACAACTTGTTTACCTAGGTATTTATTTTTCCAAAAGATATAACATTTTCTTTTTCATGGCCATTTTCAATTGGCATTTCTTTCACATACAAGATATAGCATTTTATTTTTCCAGATTTTGTATTCATGGCAGCACTAAAAGTTTCAGGTTTAGCCAACACAACTTTAATGACTAGGGGGAATTCACAAGGAACTCCAACTCACCATAGGTAAGTTCTGTCACCAACTCAGAGCCGAGACACAATAAACAGGGAAGCTCATCCAATACAGAGGCTACAGTGGGGAAAGGTCCTCCATGCCACTAGTCAAGTAGTAAGTCAGGGTGATAATCTAAAAGGTAGGCCATGGATGGATGAAGACAATGAAAAGATGAAGCCAACACTAGCAAGGCAGAGTAGGGTGTAATGATCACCTCTATTCTCCCTAAGGAGGGTATGTACCAATGAGTATGAATAGTGAACTTCTAAGTCTGAGTAGGGACAATATAATATAAATAATAGGTCAACCAGGTCCATGTATCTATATGATCGCCAGATCATGACACTAAGTGCTAAGACATGCTATAAGAATAAGTATAAAAGCAATCTAACCATAACACAATAATATACCTGCTGAGTCATATACCTGAATGCACATCAACCTGTACCATCATCTGTCCTCTGGAACTGCTGCTGTAACTCTGGGCACTACTGACTGCTCTGTATCAATGGTATAATGGCTATATCGGGCATCTCTCTGAGTGTCCTGAAACTCAGTCATGGCATGGGGAGTATAACTGCTGTCCACAATCTGATAGTGATCCAATATAGATGCTCATCTCAGCATCTCAAATGCAAGGGAACTGGCTGAATAGTGTACTGGAATGAGAAAAATAATGTATGGTAGCCCGGCTACTATATATGTGATAACAGTAGCCTTAGAAAAATATTGGCTAGGGTCTCTCTCTTGGTTAGTCTAGGTTCGTGCACTATTGGACCTAGGAAACCTAAAAGAGGAACCCCTTCCAGTAGTGACACATTGGGAAGGAGGTCCATATTTATGCGGATTTAGCAGTCAATTCCTTGCTTGTCCTTTGCCCGCTAGGTTTTGCATAAATAACAGTCATATGCATTATTGTGGCAACTCTGTTGGATCTATGGATGCTCACTGGCACCGAAGCTAAGGTCGTGTCATCACTAGTATCCAAAAGGAATAAAACCAGGGCCAGTAGTTTTCAATATGTTATTCCTGTGTTAAAAGAAATATGGAAAGAAAAAGAAAAAAAAGTTAAATAAAGGGAACTTTTACAACTGAGATAAAGGGAAAGGTACCTCATAAGACACCCCTTCTGATAAACACATGCTTTGGTTGCGTTTCCGAAATAAATTTTCCTTGCTTTGGCAGGTAACCAAACGCAAGGTCAGAAACTTTACAATTGATGAACTGTTAAGTTGGTTACATTGGATTTTTCATTTTACTTAGCAATTTCATTATGTTATGCTTAGAGTAGGAAAAATAAGCTCCTCAAAGTGAGCATTTGCTTTCTGCATTCCATTTTCAATACTTTCCTTTTGTGTACTTAAAAGTTTTCCTAGTTTCATTTACAAAATAAATGCAGCTGGTGGTTCATTGGTTTTTTTATAAAACTTGTGCTACTAAGGTTCTTTTTGTCAATTTGAGATGTTTTTACAAGCTATATATATATACCAAGATTCTGATGTTCTCGCATCCTCTCCTTGCCTGAAGGCCAAATCAAGCACACGTCCCATAGCTGGAGCCAGATGTTACCTCCTAATTTGTACAATTTATTGTGAGCCACCAGAGTTATGAACATGTTCAGTGTTCAGAAATCCATAAGTCAGTTCATTAGGCCAAATTTTTGGCCCTTTTTAAAATTTGCATGTCCAGACCCCCTTGGGGGAATTGTAATAAGTTGGTCTAAGCATGGTCTTTTTGTAAAAGGCTTCACCTACCTTAGGTTTAGCTATCAAGGGGATACTCTAGAGTGTTTTTTCCTTAGGAATTATGCGTTGCACTTCAGTGGCATATAATTCCCAAGTTTTTCACTCACACCTCCAAAGCTGGAGTATTTTCCATGGTGGTAGAACCTTAGGAAGTTATTAAAGCCTAAGTGTCTATGTATTTTTAACATGCTAGCCATCAGTAATGAGTCGTATGGACATGCACTAGGTCCCCTAGGAGTTTGGGTTCATTCCGGTAAAAATAAATTTTTCCGTAAAATTAGACCATTTTTAATAGTTTAATTGGAAAACTTCAAATTGTAATAAAAGTATGGTCTGGAGGCAGAATTTGGCGTAGGGATGCTCGTTTTCACACTCAAAGCGTCTTCTTTAACCTGGGACCCACTTTCCCTGGGTTTCGGGTGATTAATATATCACTTATGACATTTTTTCTTAAGGAGACGACAAAATGACACAGAAATGCTAAAAGTGCTACAAATTGCACAAAAGGACAAATTGTGGAAATCGAAAAACATATTTAAAACATGTGGGGCAAAGGTGGCAAAGTAATCTCTTATGAAAGGTAACCATATTATTGGATAATTCACATGGTTTTAAAGTCAAACTTAAGGTGGCTCATGATTTCATGATTTTAGAATGGCGCATAGCCTCATCATGGGCGTTATTACCCATATATGGTAGCTTGTGAAAGTGGAGATGGTTCCAAAGTGAAGAGGGGCGCCCCTCTCATGAGGTGGCAGCCACCTCATCTTCAATCACACCAACCGAGAGTTAGTTAGAGTATAGTTTAACATATGGATCTCTCCCTTAATCAAGGATGCGGCCCCTCTCTCAACCCTATCTCATGCACTCCCCTCCTTCCTGGTTCTTCTATTTAAGCGAGGCTTGCTCCCTCATTCAGGATGGAATGCAAGGAACCTTTGCCTGTATTGTAAATGCTATTTGCTTATCTTTCTTACAAATAAAGTTGAGACTTTGGAAGTCAATCTGATGGTGCAAGAATCTTTGTGGTGAATGTTTTGCTCATAAACTGAGGTGATATTTGTTTAATCATTCTTCCTTTCATGCAAGTGTTGAATATTTAGCTAAAGAAGATTATATGCTAATCCTTAGAATACACATTTGAAGTTTCAAGTTGTTTATTTATGTGAAGTTATCCAAGATCTAAAAGTTGCATTTTGTAGTCAGTTATACTTATGCACTTCTTATTTGATTTAACAAATCATACTAGATCTAATCGCTTGTGTGAAGGTTTTCTTAGTTTTGCAGATCACCAATCTTGGAGAAGAGATTGGAGCTCAGTTGCATCTTATCTTTCTCCGTCATTTTATAGATCTAATACTCTCTTGTACTGCAGGAACTCCATTTGTCAAAATCATTCAAGCCTAGGCTTGAGCATTTCCTTCTTCTTATTTCCCTTTTTTGTTAAAAGAAGCAAGTAGATCTAAACTTGTAAATTTCAAATTTTAAAAATCTACTTAGCTTAACCATAGATCTAGAAAGCTTAAAGAATTATCTTAAATCTAGATTGATGTTCTTTAATACTTGAAGCAATAATTTTTACTAATTTTTGGCAAGTATTAAGATTGTATTCTTATGTGATTTAACTAACATACTAACACATTAACAAAAATTTATGTTTGCTGGTTTTTAGTTTTGTTTCACAGGAAAGTGAAAAGAAGAGGCAAAATTTTGGAGCGTGAACCATAAAAAGGCTTCTCCTTCACTACCATATTTTTCCCTAGCTTGTTTCAAGCTTAAAGTCTCTTGAATCTTGTTTTTTTGCGGATCAAGAGCGCTCTCTATCAAAGAGTTAATTAATTTGTAATAAGTTCAATAAAAGAGCAAGTGGGATTACGGCTCCCGCATCCTTCTTCCCCCATTTGGGGGAAGCCTGTATCTGTCAATTTTACTATATGCTTTCTTAGAATAGTTTCATGCTTGCAAAGTTGAAATTAAATCGAATCTTTACTTAAAGTTTTTCTTTTGCAAATTCAAAGTTATTTAAGTTTTGCTTTCAATCTTTTTATTAGATTTATCTCATGCTAAATTGAATACTAACCCTCTTGCTTTCCCGAGTAAGGTCTTTGACTTGAAAGAGACTCTTGGGTAGTAATTAGAGAATTGTCTTTTTTGCTTTATTTCTCAAGTTATTTGCATCTCTTTTGTTGAGTCTTAAGGGCTCTTTAAATCTCTTGAATCTCGCTTTTGTGGATCAAGAGTGCTCTCTGTCGGAGGGTTTAACTTAACTAAAATATCTTGAATCTCGCTTTCACGGATCAAGAGTACTCTCTGTCGGAGAGTTTAAAATCGGAATTTACATTACACATGCTCCGCGTATGCTCTACCCATCGTAGGCTTGTCTGAGCTTTGGGATATCAAAAGCGGTTGTTTGCACTATCCAATTTTCCACACTAATCAACCCATTCACCTTAATAAAATCAAGTCCCCAATAAACAAACAAAAATCCGACGTTACCGTCAAGTGATCAAGTGGGAAAATTTTGACTAAGCGGGAACAACTGGGAAGCGACCTCAGGGCACAGTTTGACTACACCCTTGTTGGTGTAGTGTTGAACACCGCTCGTGAGACACCGTTCTAGCCCACATGTCCTTGTACAAAGCCACTTAGATCATAATCCGGACATATTCCCCGTACCGCAAGGTATATCGGGAATTCCCTTTCTCCCCTTATTAATCAACTCATCTTCATAAAATCATAAATAAAATAAACCAAAAACATTTGCACAATAGTTTTTTTAGCACAGCACTCCAACAATCAGTGACTCCATTAGCACTGGTTTCATTCATCTACAACAATTATTTCCATATTGTTATCTTTATCTTACAAATTGTTGTTTATTTTATGTTGTGAATGTGTTTCAATTTATGTGCAAGCAGACTTGGTTAAATTTTTCTAATTCATTCAAAAACTCCTAAATAACATTCTTTCCCATCACTAAACATAAACTTAAAAAGACTTAGAAACCTTTTTAGTAGGGTCTACCCCCTTGGCTTCGGTTAGGAGTTTGCCTAAACAGAGGAGTCAAGATCAAGTGATAGCACCTGACTCAAGACTTGCCCCCTGTTGTCCGCCCAACTGCACACCAGCAGCAAAAATCTTTCGAAAGCTGTCTCCCTCACTGGAAAGTGGGGAGACGTGTGGCCTTGGGGGCAAGCAATGAGCCAGGTACTGTCACCTGAATCCCAGCTCCTCCGTTTAGGCTAACTCCTAACGAAACCAAGGAGAGTAGTCCCTACAAAGAGTTTCACTAAGGCTCTTGTATTTCTTAAGTGTTTTTTTGGTGAAATGATGCGGATGGGTGTTGTTTAGGAGTTTTAAAGGTGAGAGACACAATAATGCTTTGAATAAAACCAATATAACGCAATCCACGTTGCAAGAGAGGATAAGAGATACACTGAATCAGATATAAATCACTCTTTATACGAAAATTAACACAAGTACTCCAGATTGATAATAAGCAAATAAGATATGTGATTAAGGACCAGTGCCTTATGGAGTCAAAATGTTTGAGTGCTTGAGTTGCTTGATACAAGTGTTCGAGAGAAATGTTCGTGAGATCGTTTTGCAGCTTATCTTGGTAAATTAAAGATTTTAGTGGTCTTGCTTATTAGGGTAAAACCAAGGATATCAAAGAGTGTCCGGAAAGATATTCTAAGCGGCTCCTTTAAGAGACATGTCGGACGTGTCTGGATCACAGCAAGGCGCGCAATGCTAACCAGCCACTGTGTCACAGAATGGGCAACCCGGCGCCTCCCCTGAGAACTACTTTGAATAGAACAACGCCGGTTCGTTGGTTATGGGGGTGAAAATTTTATTAGTTATCACTTATGAGCTTAGCAAGTCCTTCACCTTTCTGAGTATTAGTCCAACCGTTTCCGGTTGGCAGAGCATACGGGTGTTGGACACACGACCAAAGTAAATTAATTAGGGGGAATGTGGATTGAAGTATTTTAATTATTAAGAGCACTTGTTCAACCCTCCGACAGAGAGCGCTCTTGACGTAGTCTTAAGACCACAGTTCAAGAGACTTTCTACTCTAAAATGCCTAATGCAAGGGAAAAATGCAGATCTATATGCTCTCCAACAGAGAGTGCTCTTGACTTGGATTTGGCCAAGTTCAAGAGGCTTTGTTTATTTTAAGAAAAAGTAAAGCAATTGTGAAAAATGAAACTTTGTAGAATTAAAACATGTGATAGCTCAAATGATGCAAAACACAACTAGCATGCTACTTGCGAAATAAAAATAAAGATTTAGTGTTCTACCAACAAGCTTAATCTAAGGTGGGGTCTTCCTCCGAACAAGGTCAACCACTAAGAACCACTAGCACTTGAGAACTTCCTAGCTAGCTGAGATTTCGACCAAGGCAACTAATGGGGAGAGAGGAGTAACAACAAAGTTATGTGGTCCTGCCCTTGAGATTTCATCTCAAGAATACTACCTCCGATCAAAACTTAGAAGAGAAGTATGATGAAAATAAAGACTACTCTAAAGTAGAAAGTAAAAGATCTAATCTAACCAATCACAACACTCTTCCCCAAATGGGGAAGAAAGCCAAAAAGGTGGAGGCCTCCTCCACTTGAAATTTTATTAATTCTTGTACAATTGCCTTGGGTTTTAAAACCTTGAAGGACTTTGAAGTAAGATGATACTTGGAAAAATTTAAGAAAGAAGCAATTTTTTGCTTGCTTTTACAAAGGATAAGTATGTCAAATTTTGCTCATTTTCATGGTTTCTTATCTTTGGTCCTTTGCTTGGATCTTACTTCTTCAAAGCTTTTCAAATTTCTTCCTTTCAAAGCACCTACACAAACTTGAAAAATATACTCAACATGCACCCATTAAACGTCAAAAATCAAAATGAAATTCGAATCTACCAAGTCCAAACTTGAAAAATAAAGCCTAAGACATAAAAAAACATGAGAATTTTGTTCGAAAATATTTGTATGGGAAAACGGACCAGCGAACAAAAGTTGCCCTAAATATGCTAGAAATGAGATGTAAGACTTCAAAAATTTAAGAAAATTTTATGAAAATTTTTCTATCTTAAAAAAGGAAACTAAAACTAAAACAAATGCAAGTTAAACAAGTGTAAAAATGAGATCTAGTATGATTTTAAAGCTATCTTTTCAATGCATGAGATTTATAAACTAGATGTAAAAAGAGATCTAACTAATTTACCCTTAAGCAAACTAGGAAATATAGCTACCATTAACTTAACAATTCGTTTTTTGTATTTTTTGTGGTTTTAGGGCTCCTTTTTGGAGAAAAACGAGGGGAGGAGTTGGAAGCGGGAGGAGTTGGAAGCTAGAAGATGGGAAATGAGAGGATGAAGGAGGCAAAAACGAAAGGTGGAAGGGGTGATGAGTCAAGAGCTAGATGAAGAGGAGAAGGCAAAGAACATAGAGCCAAAACGAAAGGGAAGAAAGAGGGATAACTATGGTCAAACGAAAGCTAAGGAAGAGGGGGTTTTAAGAGGCAAGAGATAGCAAATCAAAGGCAATAAGCTCAAGGAGAAGAAAGGGAAAGCTTGAAGAAGGGAAGCCTTTTGAAACAAGGTAACCAAGATTTTAAATTTTTGAATAAATGGATGGATCTCTTATGGACTTCTCAAGCTCAAACTTGAAGCACGATTCGATCTTTGAAGAACCCCTGAAATGCATACAGGTTAATAAAAATAGTGACGAAGGGGAGGAAGAAGCAACCTAGCTCAAAAGCCCACTTTGTACTTGGGTGATCTGTAAAACAAGCCACTTCAACAACGATTTGATCAAGTCTAGTATGATTAGCCAAAAAAAGACAAAAAGAGCATAAGTATAACCGATTACTGTTTGCTACTTCTAAATCTTAATCAACCAAGCTTAAATGAATAAATTGAAACCCAAATATTCATCCCATGGACTTAAAAAAGACTTCTAAGCTAGAATGTTCAAACAATTATATATGAAATAGCTTAACAAAACAACATCACATCAATGAAGCTTCAACAAATTCTCATGGACCAATGTGCACATCAATAGACCTCCAAAGTCGAATTTATTCCAAGATAGCCAAAGCTATGAAGTATTACAAAAATTGAGTAAAGTAAGCTTGCACAAAGAGAGCATGCTCATATGGGAGAAGAGACCCATACTTATACAAAAGCAAGATGCCAAAGACCTCATTCGAACTCCTCATGAAAGAGAGCCAATAACAATCAAACCAAATCGAACTCCAATCACAAATTGGGCTTGGAGTGAACAACACATGAGATAGCTCGCACTTGAAGTAATGGTGAGTGGGGAGGTGGCCTCCACCTTGGCAAGGCGTCCCCACTCCTCTCACATAGTAAGTATCACCCTTCCTCGTGATGTACATCAAGCCAACACGTGAATGCCATGTCAAGGAAAGCGTGAGCTATAGCTTGGAGTGTAGTTTGAGTTGCATTAATGGTAACTTGTGTTTGATAGAGAGCCAAGCCCATGAGGTGGCCAAGGCGTCCACCATTCTTTAATTGCAACCCCACCAATCCAATAATCAAATGCCACATCAACTAAGTCGTGAGCATGCAAGACAAAACCGTGGAGGAAATCTCGTGAAGGTTTAGCCGTACGGTGAGGTGCTCACGTCATCTTAAATCCAAGCATTTAATTTGTATAACCAAAGTATTGTATGGCATGTGCTTTAACATAAAATGGTAGCCCACCACACTTACGATTGGAACCCTCACCCATATCCATGCGAATTGATGCCAACGTGAAGAGGGAGACTCACGCTAGAAAATAATCAAATTTTTCAATTTGACTTTTAAAAACATGTGGTTTAATCTTAATGTGGGTTGTACATCCCATGAAGACCATATTCAATCCTTTGAAAATGATTTTTTAATCATTTTTGTCCTTTTTCAATTTTGTCCTTTGGTGTAATTTGTCTTTTTTCTGGCAATTAAAGGCAGTTTGTAGCATTTTTAACCAAAACTCCCCTAGCAGTGGCGTAATCGCCCGGAAACTGAAGAATGAAGATGCTAGGGTAAAGAGGACGCTCTGAACGTCAAAATGAGCCTTCCCACACCCAATTCCACCTCCGGATGAGGTTTTTATTACTTTTTTGAAATTTTTTAATTAAACCATTAAAAAATGGTCTAATTTATGAAAAAATTTATTCTTCTCGGAATTCAACGAAACTCCTAGGGGACCTAGTGCATGTTCATACGACTCAATCGAGATGGCTAACACGTAAAAAATTCTAGACACAAGACTTTAATAACCACCTTAGGTTTTGACCACCATGAGAAATACTCCAGCTTTGGAGGTTTGAGTGAAAAACTCAGGGATTATACGCCACTGATGAGTAGCGCATAATTCCTAAGGAAAAAACACTCTAGAGTATCCCTCAAATGGCTAAACCTACGGATAGCCGAGTCTTTTATAAAAGGATCCCGTTTAGACCAACTTTTTACATTTTCCCCCTGGGGGTATGAACATGCAGTTATTACAAATGGGGCAAAAACTGCCCTGAAAATTACTTCTGAACACTAATGATGAACATGAATCATGTTCATGAGACTGGCAGCTCACGAGAAATTCAACTATTTGTACAAAAGAGGTGATAACACCCCCAAGGTCACACCGAGCAGCTTAGAAATATTTATGTCACGCTTCCCCCAGGTGTGCGTTTCGGTAGCAACACTACCCAATGGCCACACCTCATCCCCCTTGGGGGATCTGTATCTTGTTTTTTGTGTGTTCTGTGATTTTGTTTTATTTTTTGCTTTAGTTTAGATTAATCACTTTGTCGCATTCACTTCACTAGATTAAATTAGTTTCTTTACTTAGTTTAGTCGCTTTTCATTTATTTCATTTCGGAAAGTAGTTGAATCTTGGCTTTATCCCCTAATATGCTCCGGTGACCATCGCAGCTTGCCTAATCTATTGTTAACCATCAGAAATGGGATATTAGCGGCTAGTATTAATATGAAAATCCATCCAAGATTTTATTATCGAAGCGAAGGGTTACTTTGAACTTACTATGGAGTTAGAGGGGTTCCCAAAGCAAACTTTACATCTCCCCCTGTTGGACACCTACTATTGTTGCTCAATACTCGCTTAGAGGATAATTTCGAAGTGGACCAAATTTTTAGACAGTTTCCTTTTTGCAAGTTACATGCACAGGCACAATCTCATAATCGAACCCACCTCTAACCCGCTCATCCATAATAACTAAAAACTGACCAAGAACATTGGCATAACATTTCCCTTTCAACGGCGTTTTTTTTACTTTCTCAGCGCTAGTCTATATTTATTGATTATTTGTTTAAGTGATTTCAACATGTCGTGAATGGTTAACAATTTACATACCGTTGAATTTAATCCATTGTTATTGTCCTTGCTTGAGTAAGTTTTCAAACTCCTAGAATTACTTTTATTTTTGTAACTTAGCTTAATCAACCATAGTTTATTTTATTAGGGACCACCCCCCTTGGCTTCGTTAGGAGTTGGCCTAGACGGAGGAGTCAAGTTTCAAGTGACAGTACTTGAATCGTGACTTTCCCCCAAGGACGCACCCAGTGGCTTGAAGATTCCTACCAAGTTACCTGAGGTGCCTATTAGGTGGCAACATCGTTGGCGCCGTTGCCGGGGATAAATGTTTTTATTCCCGGAATACGACTTTTTGGTTTTCCTTTTTGTTTTTCCTTTGTTTAATGAATCTTTTAGAGTAGATCTTTATTTTTTCATCGGGCGACTCCACTGACTTTTTCATTGTTTATAAATTTACAAAGAAAAGCAAAAATCAAATTTTGTGAGAGATTATTATTGCATATTTTTCTTCTCACATGGCGACTCCATTGAAGGGATAAAACCATGTTTCTCGTAAATTTTTGAGATTTGTTGTGTGTAGAGATGAGCATATGCGACACACTGAAAAACTTTGAAGCTCATTGTTTGACAACTCCACTGAGTCGATACAAGACATGATTTCATGCATATTTCAATTTTGGTACCTCATTGTTTGAAATTATGGATGATGATAAAGAAGGACTTCGTGCTCTCCTACTCGAAAGTTTCACCGAATTAGATCTTTCAAATATACCCGTTTTTCCTAATCATTGCTATGACCATGAGGAGCTATTTGAGTTTGCTCCAAAGTTCTGTGGAAACAATGGTTATTCAGCCACCCATCATATTGCTTCTTTCTTCAAATTGGTGGTTGATTTTAATATTTATCATGAGGATGATCTAATGACCATATTTGCTTGGACCTTGGAGGGAGATGCAAGATATTGGCTCTGTACCCTTTGTGAGAAATCCATAGCTTCCATGGCTGATTTTTTTGAGTGTTTCCTCTTTCATTGGCATAAAGGAGAGGTTGGTGAGATTAAGCAACTTGTTAAAGAATATGGTGCCCTTCTCCCTAAAGCACAGCCTAACTCTAAAGAAGGGATTCATGAAGAGTACCATGAAGATCAAAAAGGGTATCTTGAGAAACACATCCTTAATGACCCCATGGAAGAAGCATTTGAAGGGCCACTGATTGAAGATATTGTCGAAAAGCCACCTTGTGTTGCCATGATAGATGACATTTGTATTCCAGATCTAGCTCAAGAAGAAACCATTACAGAGGCCTAACACGAAATTCATGATAATGTCTATATTGTGTATGATGACACTCCTCCTTTTTCTCCACATGGTGATGAAGGTTGGGAAAGTTTAGTCACTTGTAACATCTTTGTAAGTGGGCCTTCTAAGAGTGATAATTGTGAACATGAGGAGGACAAGCATAGCCAAGGGTATGATAAAATTGTTGAAGACTCCCCCATCTTTGAAAAAGACTTGGATGATGACTATTGGACATATATTGAAAAGCCTATTTTTTATATGTCCAGAGAAGGGAGTGTGATTCAAAGACTTTTGGAAGTCTTGGTATGGAAGAGAAGCATTCATATTTTTCATGTGATCTTTTAGAGCCATATACAAGTACTAGTGATGCAGACATGGAGAAACAATGCACTGAAGAGACCGATTGGATGCAGTAAAAGGAAGGTCAATCTCAGCCTTCATCAATACATACAAAGTTTTCCTATGATTTGGAGTAACTTGGGGCTTATACCGAGAATTATCATCTGAAAATCCTTTTAGATAAGTATGATGGAGTGGTTGATCTGCCTCATCATACAATGTGTATATCAATCCTATCCATTCTTGGATAGAAGAAGCCTATGGGAGAACTTGCCAGTTTTGGAAGCAGTTTGATGATAATTTGCATGATTATGATCTCCCATCCAGCCCTCCCATCCTGAGTTGTCATACAGGTTTGCATTTTTTAATAAATGTATCCTTTCTTTGGCTGGTAACCAAAGACAAGGGAAAAAACTCCATCATTGATAAAACGTTAAGATGGTTACTATTATAACACCATAGTAGATTGGCTACTAGTTTTGTTGAGCAGATATCTGCACTTTCCAGAGCTTTGCTTTTATAGAGATTAGCTATGATGAGCAGCATTATTTGAGATCATTTACAGATCAGAGCAGTTTATATCAGACATTGTGTAGACCTTGTGCCAAGGCTGAGCCTTGAGAGCTTAGATTTGATGACCGATATGACCTTTGCTCCATACGGTTTCAGTTCAGTGCCTAGAGTTCCGGATGTTATTATTGCAGCAATGTTTCAGTTGGTTCTAGATGATGATTATTTATATGTAGTGATATGACCATTAGACTTATGATTGTTATCATGGATTATTATCTTGTTGTTTTAGCCATCTTCATAGCATTGACTTGGTATATGACTCATGATGTGGCAGTATTATTTAATAAATGAGATGAAATATCTTGGTTGAATTTAAAATAATGAATTGGATGTATTACTTGCACTTAAAGGTTCACTGACTATACCCATTGGTTTCACTACCCTCCTTTGAGCATGAACATGGTCTTTCATGACATTTATGTCTACTAGCTTAGGCTTCATATTCACCTGACTCCATCCATCCATGACCTTCCCAATTTTTGGCTTTCACCCTAATTTGCCTTTTTTACTATTGATATGGAGGACTTCCCCTTTTCTACCGCTATGTTGGATTGCATCCATGTTTGTTTTGTGTCTCGGCTCTGAGTTGGTGATAGAACTTGCCTTTGGTGAGTTAGATTTTATGCCTAGATCATTCTAGTCGGTTGCCCCGATGTGTGACTTAGTGCGGAATTCCCTCTAGTCACATGAGATGTTGTTGGCTAAAACCTGAAGCACTTGTACTATTTTATTATTGGAAATCTCTCATGAAAGCCTATGAACTTAAAATTCTAGAATGTGTTTTTCAACACACGATGAATAAAGGCTAAAACAATGAACTGCTAAAATACCCCACGAAGGGTATAGAAAGGTCTAAAAAGCAATGGTTAAACAAATGCCATATCTAAATATTGTTGACCTCATAAATGTAAATATGCCCCGGATGCAAGCTGCGATTAGTTGTGCTTTTTAGCGCATGTGAAATCCCAGAGGGGTCATATAGGCCAAAAAAGGCCATAGAAATTAAATGAATGATCCGAATGAACTTGGATCAACTTGATATAGACATGATGCCAAGGTTGAATAATCACTCTCTAAACAACTTACCCATTTGTGAGGCATTGCCATTCCCTTTGTTATCTTGTCCAACACAGTGTGTAGCTCCCCTCTTTCCCCATCCAAAGTATCTCTTGGTTGAATTGGTCAAGTCATCCCTTTCCCCTAGCCTTCTTCTTAGCCTTCACCCTATCTTAGGAGTTAGACCATGTCCATTGGTGAGTATGTCTTTAAAGCTTTAGTGCAAGTAAATTATAAATAACACTAAATATATATGTATTAACTGCCACTTGATTGATGTTTATACTTTAAGTTAAACTGTGAATATGGTTAAAGGAACATGTCTTAGTCTTTTTTTATAATCTAGTCCTTGGTTGTATTTTGACATAGTCAAACCTAGTTTGACCATGGTCATTCTTGGGATCCGTGATGAGATGGACCACTTGTGTTTCATGATGTTGATGTATGGTCCCACATGCACCTATTGATGATTCCATATGTTGGATATATGTTCCAAATGATGATTGATGCAGTTGGTCAGTTTTATTATTATTTCCAGATCATCATATTTTACAATGTCCGAGTATGGTGGACCCTACAGATGACCCCCACAGGTTATCATGAGGTGTATGAGTACTCATCTCTAGTGGATTTGGGTCTTCTGGATCCATTGAGACACTTATCTTTCAGTTCCAGGCAGTCCTGGGCATAATTATAGCAATTATCCACTTGTTGACCAGTTTGGGCATGCTGATCCAGCCTGTCCAGCAAGGGCATTGGAGGCCAGCCGTTGCCTAGGGCGCTACAGAGGAAGGGGGTGGTCCATCCACTTGTTTTTACCATTATACCCCTCTTCCAAACATCTTAGTACACTCAGTTTGACAACGCAGGCACCCTGGATAGCAGTTTTGGTCAGTTTCAAGGTTTTTAGGAGGATTAAAAAATGGAATAAAAAGGCCATTGAGGAAGTCGCATTCCTTAAGGAGGCTAGTTTGGTTAGTTCTTGAACGTGGGCAGGTGAGATTTTTGTTGCATTGAATAGATCAACCTTGAAAACCTACCCCTAGTGCCTCATCTGGTTGATTTTCACCTTGTGGGTCCCATTCCTCATTTTAAGGGTTGTGCCCCACTTGGGTCACTTGGTGATGCATTATATCTAGTGAGATCTAGCCATGGCATGCGCTTGATCTTGAAAACCCACCTTGTTTTGCACCTTGACTATCCCGATCTATAATTTGGTGGACATCCGACTCCATTTGCCCCTCCATCCAAGGCACTAGTCATCCTTGAGTCAATTCGCACTCCTTGGGTAGGTGTCTTTTTGCTAGATCCCACACTTGGGTATTGCTAAATCTAGGCCAAATCCATAGATCCATGGCATAGCATACCCCTAGTACCATTTCATTTCAACTTTGACCTTGTGGACCCAACTTTGACCATTTTCCACTTTTTAAGGAGTGGGTCCCACTTGGCTAATTTTCATGGTACTAATTCATCTTTAGACCTTTTAATTGAACCTCATAAGTGGTCCTTGTCATTCATTGGTTGAATCATTTGAGTCATATGAACAAGTGCTAAGTCCCCCCAGATGTTTTTAATTTTCTTCTAAGTTTAAAACAATTCCGTAAAAAGCGGCCTATTCCAATTATAAAAATTCACTAAGTCATAAAAGGTACTAGGAAGTGGATTTTTCCATGGGGGTGCTTGTTTTCTAACCCAGAGCACCCACTTTACCTATGTGCCCATTTTGAAAATGAAATAGTGATTATGTACACTTAATTTCATTTTTTCTCGAAAAGTGAATAAAAAAGGCCAAAAAATATAAAATAATGAAAAATCAGCATACCAAAAGTCAAGGAAACATGTTGGATACATGTCTGCGGTGGTGGCGAAATAAAGCGGCAACCTTTCAGAGTTTTCTAAAAGCCAAATCTTGATGTATCCAAGCAAATCAAAGCAAGTCAAGTTTATCTCTCAAAGGGGGGCGCATCTTTCATGAGCAAAGTTGATTTTTAAAGGTGACTTTTGGAAGAAAGCTGATTTTGAGTGGTGGCGCCAACTCATCCAACTCATCCTTATCTCTATCTCTAGCTATTGTGCCCTCTTGGGCTCTCATTTTCTATTTAAGCGAGGAGCTTCTCCATTATTTGAGATGTAAGGTGGAACCTCTACTCATATGCTATTGTAATATTGTTGTTATCATTTTGAATAAAAGGCTTTGGAGGTCTCATCCCGTGTAGCTTGTTGATGTGTGGATGAACATTACATTGTGTATGAGGTAACCAGCTATTTATTTATTTTCTTGTACTCGTTTGGTTAGATGTGGGCCTGCAAAGGGAGCTATTTCCCAATAAGGTAAGAGTTTAATCTAGCTTGATTTATTCTCTTGTTGCTTTCTTTTTGTAGATCTCTTAGAAGTACATGTATTTTTGGTATAAATTGCATGTTTTCCAAGTTTCTGCTACCGGCAGCACCTTTGTTTAACCATCGCTTTGTGCAAGGATCCTTAAGTAGTTGCAGGTGCCTAGCTTGGAGAAGGGGTTGAGTGAGTAAGCATCCTCCTCATCTTCAAGCACTGTCGGAAGCATAGTCCCTCTAAGTTCCACTCGGCAGACTCCATTCGCCCAAGTTCCAGCGGCACATTGGTTTATTACTTCTTTCTTTACCTAAGCTAAAATATTTCTCGGTTACTCTAATGGTTACTAAATTAATATGAGTTCTTAAATTCAGATCTAAATCTAATCGCCTAGTTTGCAATTTTTAAAGTTAGATCTAAGTTATTAAAATTCTTTATCTTTCTTAAGAAGATCTAGCTGATAAATCTAGCTTTTAGCTGCATTAAATGGTCATTTTTCTTAAGTATAAAGGCTAAGATTTTTTAGGCTTCTAACATTATATAGATAGCATTTTAGTACTTTTGGGGTGGCTGGTTTTCCCTTTTTGACGAACGGGTAGAGAGAAATGCTGCCAAAATTTTGAAGATTCAGGCCATCCGAGACCTCTTCTTCTATTCTACCTTTCTCAATCTGTTAAAATCTTCCTTAAACCTGTAAGCTTAGTGGTCCTAAATCTATAAAGGACCATAAGCATTCCATCATTGTAATAACCATAATAAAAAGAAAAGCAAGTGGGTTACCCAACACCCACACCTCATCCCCCTTGGGGGATTTGTATCTTTTTTTCTGTGTGTGGTGTGATTTTGTTTTATTTTCTACTTTGGTTTAGAATAATCACTTTGTTGCACTCACTTCACTAGATTAAAGTAGTTTCTTTACTTAGTTTAGTCACTTTTCATTTAGTTCATTTCGGCAAGTAGTTGAATCTTGGCTTTATCCACAATATGCTCTGGTGACCATCGTAGGTTTGCCTGATCTGTGGTTAACCATCAAAAAGGGGATATTAGCGGCTAGTATTAATAGGAAAATCCATCCAAGGCTTTATTGTCGAAGCGAAGGGTTACTTTGAACCGACTACGGAGTTAGAGGGGTGCCCAAAGCAGACTTTACGTCTCCCCCTGTTGGACACTTGGTATTGTTTCTCAGTACTCGCTTAGAGGACAATTCCGAAATGGGCCAAACTTTTAGATAGCTTCCTTTTTGCAAGTTACACGCACAGGCACAATCTCATAATCGAACCCACCTCCAATCCGCTCATCCATAATAACTAAAAACTGACCAAGAACACTAGCAAAACATTTCCCTTTCAGTATTATTTTTTACTTTCTCGACACTGGTCTATATTTATTGATTATTTGCTTAAGTGATTTCAACATGTCATGAATGGTGATTTCAATAATTTTTCAAACTCCTAGAATTACTTTTATTTTTGCAACTTAGCTTAATCAGCGATAGTTTATTTTATTAGGGACCACCCCCCTTGGCTTCGCTAGGAGTTGGCCTAGATGGAGGAGTAAGTTTCAAGTGACAATACTTGACTCGTGACTTGGCCCCAAGGACGCACCCAGTGGCTTGAAGATTTCTGCCACGTTACTCGAGGTGCATATTAGGCGGCAACAGTATAACAATGGAAATTAGGCAAAAGTTGTGACTAGGGATCTTATGCATGCCTTATGCATCTATCATTATTCCATTAGGCAATGGAACAAATACATCAACATCATCCCAAATAGGTATAATAAGGCACATGTCTTTTTTCTTCATTTTCCATTTGAGGTGCATTGCGGATTTCAACAACTCACACCATATGAGCTTCTAGTTTCCCTTTCTACTCCCTCCACGTCATTAGAGCAATTATAATAGGATAAAGCCATTTTTTTCTATAGACAATTTAGCACAAGGACATATCAAAATCAAGGATACTCTCCTTAAGCCCCAAGAAAAATATAAAGCTCTATAGGATTAACACATGGTCCAAGACTCCAACATCATTTGAGGTGGAAGATAATGTCTATCTACACTTGATTTTTTTTTAAACCAACAACATTACAAATCAAAACCCATCACATATGTTCCATAGACAATTCTGCAAGCTATTGAACCAAATGACTTCTGTCTTGATTGTCCAACACTTCTTAGCATTCATGATGCGGTAAATTTAACAACATTAAATTATATGAGCCGCCATATTTAAAGGAGGGACATGAAATTATCATACCATCCTAGAGTTCTAGCATCCCATTCTTATAGAGGATACTACATCAAACTTTAAGTTTCCACTCTTAAGTGGAGCAAGATAGTGAACACCATTAGAGATTTCACAAGAAAACAAAGATAGAACACAATTACTTAATGACAGAAAAGACTAGGCTACATATTAGAAGAATGAGTTCTATTTATATGAAGAATTGGTGTCCTTTATGGAAAAATAATTGATTGTTCATGTTACCTCTTGAACTAGCATGTGAAATTAAAGCGAAAATAACAATGATAACCAAAGGGTAACTAAGATGGGTTTCCCACTGTCACCTCAGTAACACCCTCTCCATCTTTAGGTTAGCTCTCCTCCATCTCAAAGGTGGTATCTCTACATAAGATTGATAAGGATATGGCATGGAAGCTCAAGGTGATATAAGGAGAGTAAGGCTTAACAAAATAGGAAAAAAATATTACACTCCATATTTGTAGGAAAAAAAAATCTTACCATAGCTTTTCATCCACGAGCATTTGTAATTCACATTAATAGGAAAAAAAATCTTACGCTTCAAATATGCTCCAAGAGGAATATATCCATTAAGCTTCGAGGGGGAAACTCCAAAAATCCAACCATGAAAAATAGAGGAGGAAGGACTACTCTTTATATAAAGAGTGTAGCTCAACTTTCTTTACAATAAAATAATGATTCCCCTTTATAGATCCTCTACTTGCTCAACTAATTTTTCTACAAATAAAAAACTAGTGGTTAGATCCATTGTTTTCTCCAAGGGGAATAATGATCAAATTTCTCATCTAAAAAACTCTTTGGGAAGAGTTCAACAAATAATAAACAATAGAGTTGGTTAGATCTACAAAGGCCAAGAAGATGGAGCACTTCTCTAAGTGAATAAATGCTTGACCTATATTTGACATCTTCTTCATCAATTCACCCTCTAAAATCTCCTCAAATGATGCACCCGACAATAACTTAACAAACTTTCCATGTGTGCATCTAACTAATTTCTTGAGGAATGTGAAACCTCCATTATGCTCAACTAGCTTCTCTATCAAACATCCCAACAATTTTTTACCATCTTTGACCCATAAAATGCTTGAAGAAAGAATGTGCCCCTTTTAGGAAATGATTTTTAATGAAATTTTCCTCAATCAAGAAGAGGGCATTCCATGGCATCTAGGAGATTAGCATGTGCTGACCAACTTCCAAGTATTGGCAAGGAAAAAGAGTAGGTCGTTAGAGCTATAGACCTCCATGTGTGCACAATCCTCTAGTCAACAAAAGTCAAACATCCACCAAATCAAGCTAAGGCTCCTCGATGTGTTAATAATTTGGTCATGACAAAGCATCTACTATGTAAAGTGTCTCCAAATCCCCTAGGGTGTTCCATCTAGGAGCCCCTCATCCTTAATAATCTTCAATTAATATGCATAAGAGATCATTGTGCCTAGTGACCCCCTCTTTAAGTAGTTTTTAAATTAATCCTAAGTGCAAACCTTAGGTACTTTAGTTAATTAGTGTGATTAGTTATATTTCTTTATTGACTTTAATTAATCACACTAAAAGCTTAGGAAACCCAAAGTTACGCACTTTAATTAATCCATTACTTAAAAGGTAAAATTATTAACATTTCAAAACTTAGGGAGGCCCTAAGTTGATGGGTTCCCATTCCATAAAATACTTAGGTGTTAATTAATTTCCTTATTACCTTAGTCAAGTATCATTTAATCATCATTTAGAGGGAGTGCATCATCTTATAAGCATTGTTTTACGTGTTAGGCACATAATACTTCACCAATAATCACCATGAAGACTTGAGAACACATCACACTATACCTCCTAGCCAACTGCCATGGCCACCACTCAACCATGAAGAAACACCATCTCTAAGTCAAGAACACAAGTGTCTAGCCATGAAGAACTGCAAGCTCGATCCTTGAGAAAAATTTCACAAATGATGTGATGAAATCACATGTGTGGACCTGATATAATATAGAATATGAGGGGTAAAAGTTCCTAAATACCATCTTACAAAACTGAAAAGGGACTTGTGACACCTTACAGCATTCAAATGAACAAAGAAAAACATAAAGTGTTGGTCATTGTACACGTTGTTGCAAGTAAGGGAACCCCAAATGCCAGTGTGTCCAACCTGTAAAGAACTAACAAGATTTGCAACAGCTAGTAGCTGCAATTTGTGAAGGGTTGATCCGCTTATTATGGAACAGTCTCCTGACATTTTGCAACAGGCTAGAAAAAAGAGCATGCAATGCAAATTCATCCTATTTAGACACTGGGAATAATTGGTGTCATCATTCCCGGTGAGTACCTCAAGTGAGGGGATAGAGTATGACCATCATCAAACCACCCAAGTAATTACGAAAACATACATTGTCAATACCACCTGGCATTCTTAGTCATTCTTCATGCAACCAAGACTCGCATGGTACTATCACTACTAAATCACTCATTGTGCATGCATCACCTTGTTGCATCTATCATTGCGTATATCATAAAATGGGGCCCTTGAAATCCTATAATATGACCTTTAGAGCCTAATATGATTTGTGGGCTCCCATACTAGTTGCCTTTGTTTATAAGAAATAATAATTAAGATAGGAAAAGCCAGCATAAAATATGATGAGCAATTCTAAGCCCATAACTAAAGCTCGTGATGATGCAATGTTTGTACAATCTTCTCTTACAAAGAATTATAATCATGAAAATGCATTCTATGCTAAAGTAAAGATATAAATGCATTCTATGCTAAAGTAAAGATATAGAGATGAATTGCCTGGAAAAGAAAGTTGAGGTAATGAAGCAACTCTCACTTTTGTTGTAGAGCTTAAATATTTCTATAGTAAGGAGTCTTATTCCTTATGAGGTATAGTTTTGATAATGATGCTATGTTAATGAAATGAGATGAAACTATATTAATATCAATGAATGACCAAAATAGGTCAATAGACTAGGAAGAACAAATTTGACAACAACAATAAGTGTCTAGACCATCTCTTAAGCAATTCTAGAATCTAAGGTTCAAGAGAAAGATAAAGAAAGATAAAGGAAATTTCAATAGAAATGTGGAATTAAATGCATGAGATGAAATCGTTGTGTGGAGAAGAAGTGCAGAAGTTTTATTGTACTTTTGATCAAAGCTTCCTTTGAATATCAATATAAACAAAGTATACAAGGTTTTAATAAAAGAAGATAATACTAAAAAGTGATCATGTCGGCCGCTAGAGGGGACTGGTCATGGTCATTTGGGAGCATCCCCATCCCGAGGTTGGAGGATCAGCATCAACAAGTTGGACTGACTCCCAAGCATCATCGCAAGACTTTGGAGGCTTGGGCCCCACAGAAATGGCGAAGGCCAGAGTCAGAAATTGTTTGTCCTGGTGAGGTAGCGCTGGAAGCCAACTCCTCATGTGCAAAATTTTAGAGGAGAAGAAATCATGTGAATTACGTAACTGATGCATACTTGTTCCTTATTATACTAACATCACCTGTGATTTTGTTGTCATGCCTTGTAGGCCTTTCTTGTAGTTTTTATATATATGATATCCATAATAATTACAAGTCTTTTTTTAATGGAAGTTGTCATTTTACTAATGGTAAACCCAGAAAGAAGCTCGACCCACTTTCCATACACTAGGGTTTGTTGTACCTTGCTATTGCCATACAATCAGCCTAGATCCAAATCCTAGGCTCTATCAAGCGCCGAGAGGGATCAAGTCTCAGGAGGTGAGATGATTGGGCTTAAGGTTCAAATCCCTTCTATTTTTTCTATTTCTTATGTCGGCTATAGTATTTATTTTATTTCTTTTGTTTCTACTTCTCATAGCTACTATAATATATTTTTTACTTCTTTCTTTTATTTCTTATGTTTCTGCTTTTTATGTCAGCTATAATATTTTTTACTTCTTTATCTTTTTTACTTCTTATATTTCTAATATTTTTTTACTTCTTTATCATTTTTACTTCTTATATTTCTAGTTTTTATGTGGGCTATATTTTTTTTTACTTATTTATTTTATGTCGGGTATAATATTATGTTTCTACTTTTCATATCCACTATAATATTTGTTTAACTTCTTTATTTTATGTCGGCTATAATTTTATTAATGGTCGACATAATATTTATTGCTTTTTACTTTGTATTATTCTTTTTTGTTTATGGCCGACATGTTACAACATCTCTCTCATACTCATGTAACTTTACTCAACAAAAGTTACAACATCTCCCTCATACTCGTGTAACGTTACTCGACAAACGTTACAACATCTCCCTCATACTCGTGTAATGTTACTGGACACACGTTACAAGATCTCCCTCACACTGGGCTGTAGAGCGCCTCTCGACGCAATAATTTCACTAGAAGCTACAGCAACAATATTCAATATAATCAATTGCAACATTTGACAAACCCACAATGTGGAGGAACATGCCCACCAAGATTTTGTTGAGATTTGTATATCTCGGGATGTCCTTCATGCAGTCATGCCTAGCATGGAGGGACATTAGCTTAGTAGGCATGGATTTAGGGTGTGAGAAACACTATACTAATCAGCATGGCTTCAGTGGTGGAAGCACGGAGAGGTTCCGAAGACTTTTGACTTTTGCATGCAAGATTTTTTAATGCGGAATGTTATTTTTGCATGCATCTCAAATTAGGGATTTGGAAACCTTAATCAGTTATGAGTTATTAAAAGGAGGCAGGGGGCAAACAAAAAAGGTTACCCAACACTCTTGTGAGATATAGGTGATCAGAGAGAGAGGGGCGCACCATTGAGACTGAGGGCACACTTCTTGAGCTGAGAGGGTTGAGTAGAGAGTGAGGGCACAAATCCTTCACAGACTGATAAGGGCACATCATTCCGGGAGGGTGAGAGATTCATCAGACCACTTGCATCAGAGATTGAGCAGTTACTGAGAGGGGTGCATCATTGAGACAGTGAGGGCACACTTCTCCAGAGTCCAGACATAGGCGCACTTGTGAGTGAGGGCACACTTCTTGTATCCAGGATGGCTGAGAGAAGCAGGGGATCTTTCATCAGTGACTGAGGAGGACCTATTCAGATCCCATCATAGATTGACTGAGATACAGAGTTAGAGGGGAGCACTATTGAGCAGAGAGGGCGCACTTCCAGAGCAGGGACGCACTTCTGAGCGAGAAGGGCGTAGTTCTTCATCAGTTGAGTAGAGCAGAGAAGAGGGTCAGAGAGGGAGCTCTTATTCAGAGAAATAGAGGCAGATACTTCTTCCAGAGATTGGCAGAAGCAGTTATCAGAGATTCAGGCAGAGTAGAGTAGAGGGCACATTCCTTAGAGCAGCAGTTGCAGCTGCAAGCAGATATAAGGCTTGTCCCACCAAGTTTCTCTACTTGTATAATTTATGATTGTATAACTCTCTATATTTTGCTCTGGCTCGAGATGGAAGAAAGCCCATAGTTGTTGGTTTTTCCGCATTGGGGTTTTCCAGGGTATATCAGTGTGCTTATGTGTATATTGATTTCCAGTTCCGTTGTGCATTTAGAGACGAGTAGATTGGTTTTATTGTATTGCTGCTTATAAGATCAGATCTGATTTACAATTTTATTTATGTGCATATCTGGGATTCTATTGAAAGTAGTATATCAGAGTTAAGCCCAGCTCTTGTGATAAGAGTGTTAAAAATCTACAGATTTAAAGCCAGGAAATAATTGCAAGCCTTACTACCAACGTGGCATATCCCATGGTCAAGATTTTCTTCCACATTAATCCTCGCCTCCTTGTCCAAGTTGGCCTATAAGAAGTGGAGTAAACCTTTCTTATAGGCAGCCACACTTTTGCACTTAAGTGGGCCTGATTCTCTTCTGCAAATGTCCCTTCTTTTTTCATGAATGTAAGTTGCCCTATAACATCTTAGAAAATGTATATTGCCAACTGTCTTTATAGTAGCTCTTCCAGTAAGGTTCAATAGAGAACATGCAAGTTTTGTAAAGGACCTACGGGTTTCATAACAGGCTAGTAGGTCTGTTGTCGAGCCCAATTGTGGACTTTGGCAACAGGCTGCAGACTCAAACATCAAGAAATTTTAGAATCTGAGTCAAATACACAAGATATCTGACTGTGGGCCGGCAGTGAGATTGAAAGTGACCACTAATGTTCAAAGAAGTTTTATTATTTCAATAAAATTGAGTGAGTGTGTTACATAGAAACTTTTTTGTCATGGAGGTCCATTTTAATTTTTAAGTATAAAGCTTTAACCAATGTCAATTGGCAATTATTTTCGATCGCAAGTGGCAGGTTCGAGTCACGACGATATATTGCTTCTGTTACCAGAAAATGGCAAAAATGCTGTGAATTACAAAATACCTGGGAAACTTTTCGGTGTCGCAGGGGCATTATTGTCTTTGACGTCCACTTCGTCGCTTGTAACTACGCTTCCACTCCTAGCAAACGCCATCCCGCATGTCCTACGTGGTTTCCGAACTGGAAGTGGCATGTAACCGGATCGACTAAGCTCATTGCCTCCGTAAAATGCAGACCTGCGTATGGTGAAACCATTTCGCGGATAGGAGGAGCACAAAAAGCTCAGGCTTGCCTCCATTGCTGCCTTGCTGGTGGGCGTTGAGTTCAATTGCAAGGCACGAGAGTTTGGTTGAGCGGTGCTCACAAATTTTGATTGGAAATTTAGTGGCTACGTGTATATTCAGTGTCCATTGAACGGATGGATTTTGTTATAATAATAGTTTAAGAAATCATGGACCAGGGCTGCCATTTACCTTTTTGAAGTTGAGATAATAAGGATCGTTATAAATTCGCGTAATTTAAAAGTTCTAAAATGGAAAAAAAATATTTTTTCTGCCACGATTTTTGTTCTAAATGGGAAAATTTTATTTTTTTAGCACGATTTAAAAAATAAATAAAAAACATTTGACATGTACAAGATCCTTGCGCTTAAACCCTTATTAGTTTTGTTGTCATGCCCCTACTCTCTACATGATGAAGATTTGTGTATGGTCAAGCAACCCTCTACGTCATCCTTAATGACCTTGAGTGGCAACTCATCATTATCATCATCCATGCTACCCCATAATCCCAAATCCCATAATCACCTAGTTTTGTAATTTTGTAAGCATTTTGTGGCCAAGATAAATGATGAAGATTTGAATGAATATACATCAAATCCTTCGCCATTTTGTTTTCTACCCCATTATGCTTCCTTAAGTCAATGAAAGCATATTCATACAAGTTGCATTTCCTCCGAAACAAAGTACACACCTATTAAGTGAAATAAAAATAACATAATGAAGGAACAACTAACAACCAAGCAACATGTGTCATTAAGTTAATTTGTTTTTAACAAGTTTCCTTTTATCATGATTGAGGCTAAGGTGCCCAAATTTAGCATTATGGGGGATCCATTAGCACAATTCAATGTAGCAACCCTTTGACTCAATAGTCAGAAGTGGGAGGTATATATTATGTCAACATTACCTAGGACTTGCACCAGCCCTAATTGTTATTGTGTGCATTGGTGTGCATCCATAAGCGTGAGCACAAGCAGTAGCATTTCACTTGCAAGACTTGAACCATAGTATGGGTTATATTAGCTACCCACTTTCAGCTACCAATTATAAAAAATAAAATTGTAAGCATACATGACCTAAGAGAAGAATTGAATGACCAATCATTTCAATGTAGGTGTTTTTTACCTATTATGCTCTCAAAAGTCTAATCATTCTAAGATTAGCACATCATACAGAACATCACCATGGGATAAATGACCCTATGATCTAATGTACATGACATACTCCATCTTGATTTCATTGTGGTCCTCTCCAAGAGAATAAGATCTTGTCAACATTTGTTGATGGTCTCTTATGAAACAATTTGGGATCAATTAGAAATGTCATACCATGAATATGCATGTGGAGCATCTTCCACGTTATCTTGATAATTGCCAACATAGTATCCAAACTCTAGGTCATATGACTATTCCCCACTAATCAAAATCTCATATCACATCTCTCTCATCTAATTAAGGCACTTGTGGGCATCTCCCAAAAATGGGTGGTCACTATTAAAATTCAAATGATCTCTATTATGAGGGCAAGAAGGTTCACAATGTCCTCCACCTACCCCCAAAATATAGTTCAAGCATGCCCAATGAGAAGATCACTAATCTCATTTGTGATTGATGAAGTAGAGGCTCGATCCCTCCTCATCTCTCGATCTTTACACACCACCAGTTCTCCAAGAGAATACTTCACTTTCAAGCATGATAAATGAGGAATCATACATGGTATCTACATAAATGAAGATGCCACACAATATTATGCTTCATATAAATGGATAGGGACGTTGAATGATTAATAATGAATTATTGATTGTTTTTGCATTTCCAACCATTTCATTAATCCATCCACATCCATTAAAATCCTCTAGCAATAAATCCATGCAAGGAACAACATAAGGAGTTCAATATGTACCTAGATATTTATCATCTTTCATCTCCCAAGCCAAATTATTATTGGTGGCACTATTAATGATGATATGCACCACATTCTCCCAACCAATTTGCTCATTGTTTGTTTAAAGAGGACCTTTAAAGATGCAACATCTTTAATCATCCCTTACGTGTCATTTGATTCAAGAAACAAGACACCCCTTAAAAAGAATATGAAAATGATAATAAGAGTTCGCCTAGTGATGCCATCCCAACCATTAGAAACAATAGAACCTGGAAAAGTTTTAAGGATCATAATTTTATTAAAGTGTGGAAACCTTGGCAAATCTTACTAATTTTTCAATTTTCGGCCATAAGTTGTTTGTCAATATTTTCATAACAATATTCAAATTTCTAAGGATTTTATATGGTTTCTTGACAATTTTGGCAATGTTTAGAGTAAATGTTTTTATCCTATGGAATTTGGATGGGACATTTTAGAAAAAAATAGAAACTGACAATCTTTTTATGGAAAATTAGCCCATGGGTCAAATGTTGCCCATAAAATTTTCCCTGAATTATTAAAACCTTTAATTCTTTCCAATCTTCTCAGATATCCCAAGCCATGTTTTAATGTGGGCTTTCTCATCACTCAAAATAGTATTGTTGAGTTTATCATAACTAGAAAAGGCATATCCTTTAGGAGTGTTATTGGCGCAATTGAGGGTTCAATGGGCCCAATCCACTTATTAGATCAAACTCTGGTGTAGACTAAGTATATGGATCTATCACACAAAAATATGTCATGGGAACTTAATTGGATACAATCACTCAATAAACATCCATATCTTACTGACCATCACAGAGGAATATGCCTACTCATTCTCATCAATAAAAATCAACATATATATATATATATATATATATATATATATATATATATATATATATATATATATATATATATATATATATATATACATACAATATGTGCCTTGTTATGTGATATGACCCAAGGGAGGTCATATATGAGGTAAATGTATATAATATGACCCCAAGGGGGGCATATAGGGAGCTAAAGTATATGTAATAAGGTCGGCCTAATCGGAAGGGGCCTCATGTGCAACAATGAGTGGGTATGTATATATAAAGGTAATGTAGTTAGTGTTAAGAACATTTACAATGATTATATGAATGTCTTTGGGTATTTGGAGAAGGAATTCCTATTATATAAAGATTTTTTCTATAACTTATTTTTAATATCTTTATTGGGAGTTTTTTTCCATGTTTACATTGTTGTATATGGTGTGTACTCTTCTCTCTTGTGACAATTTAAGGATATTGGTTCATAACATTTGGTGTCATAGCTTGGACACTTCCAAAACAAGTCACCTTGGATTTTTTTATATTTTGGGGAATGTTTTAGACAACTAAACTTGGATGGGCATCATAGGACATAGACAACTATCTGTGGTACGAATTTCAAGTTTTGATTCATTACAGGTTTGGGTTTATACGCTGTGGAAGTTAAGGTTTCTTACTAGTCCAAAAACTGGCCTCGAATAGGTATTCTGAGTAGACCTGTTATATATGAATCTTGAGAAATCCAAATTAAGTGAGACTTGTTGCATTAGAAATAATACGGACCATAGTAAATGTGGTACTAATTTTAGAATCAGATCTATAAAATTGGACACATGGAAGGTTGTACACTTTCACTCTCTTGAAAGAGACAAAAATAACAAGTTTTGGGAAAGTTACCGTAACTTTTTCTTGGCATATTAGAATTAGGTCAAACCTATGGCATTGCAAAGAAGACATATCAAGACACTTCAGAACTAAATTTCAGGCTCAAAGAATCTGAAATTACATAGTTACCTCAGTTGGAAGGCCAACCAGAAAAAACAGTCTTCAAATTAGGGTTTTAAAAGGTATGTTATTTTGAAATTAGCATAACTTTTAGCTGAAAGGTCTAATTGAGGTGATTCAAAAGCCAATATAAAGAAGAAACACTGGATTATATGTTCTAAAATTCATATTATCACTTTTTAATACTATTTTAAAAATATTTAGGTCGGAATCAATGGAAATGGACATGCCTACATTTAGTGGAGATGAAGATAAATATGGAATCATTCCTATGGAATGGTTGAAGAAGATAAAGGAAATTGGTATGAGTACTTTTGGGGCAGGTTATCGCTTTCAAGGTGAAGCATCTAAGTGGTGGAAGAATTTTTATGAAGATACCATATTATATTCCATGTGGGAAGAATTTGAAAAACTCTTCTCAGATAAATGGATCAAGGATATCAACTGGGAGGAGTTGCATAAAATTCAAGATGAATTCAAAGAAGCAAAAGAGGAACTTAGGAAGAAAGGTATGGAATTGTCCAAGCTACAATTCATTAATGAATCATGCACTAAGGAGTTGCATAAATTAAATCAAGAAAAGAATAGCAGCGAGAAGTGGGAAAATGATGAGTTAAGGGAAGAATTGAAAAAGAAGGATGAAGAAATATGCATATTACGAAGCCATAATGAAAAAAAATACTTAACAAGGTCAAGAGAATGAAAGATGAAAAGAAGCATGGTCAAAATCAAGGAAAAACAAGGATATTGGATGAATAGACTACAAAAAGACTTGAAGTTGAAATCTACGAGAAGGTTGGAGAAGCTCTAAATACAAATGAGGCAAAATCCGAATTGCAATCTAGAATTGAAGAAGGACATAATAAATTGATGGATGGCATCACATTGCAGCTTCAAAAGGAGAAGGAAGATAATCTTCTAGGACACCAAAAAATACTTGAAGAATTTGAGCTCCAACTTGAAGATGTGCATGTCAAATATGAGAGTATTATCTCAAAGGTGAGAGTGATCAAAGACCAAACACAAAGGATAGAGGATGTCATTATCTTTGAAAAGAAGACTGATGATATGGGTGTGCAGAAGGAAGAGAAACCATCAAATGTGAAACCATATAGACATCTTCGTTACCAAGAAAGACAATAAAATCTATAGCAACGTATCAAAGAAGAAGATGAAATACTCGACAATATTCATGGAATAGGGCATCAAAAAATTATTATTCAACAAGATATTATCTGAGGCCTGAAACTACAACAAATTGGAGAACTCACAATCACAACACATGGAATCAAAATTATGAAACAACCAACTATCAATGATTGAGACAAAAAATAATCGTATTTGGATGGATGGATCATCATCAGTGGAAACAAGAAAGCATAAATATATGGAAGTCCTATTACTTGGTTTCAGCACATGTAAAACCATTTATTGCAAAGCTTTAAGGACAACGATTTCCGAATGAGGGTACTATTTAATGACCCAAGGGGGGTCATATATGGGGTAAATGTATATAATATGACCCCAAGGGGACATATAGCGAGGTAAATGTATATGTAATAAGGTCGGCCTAATAAAGGAGCCCCGTGTGCAATGAGTGGATATGTATATATAAAGGTAATGTAGTCATTGTTAAGAACATGTGAAATTATTTAATGAATGTATTTGGGTATTTGGAGAAGGATCTCATTTCTTTAAATAGTTATTGTATAACTTATCATTCCTATCTATATTGGAGTTGTGCTCCACGTTTAAATTGTTGGACATGTTGTGTACTCTTCTCTCTTATGACAATTTAAGGATATTGGTTCATAATATTATGGCTATTGGTTGACTCTCTACAAATCAATTTTGTCTCTCTCTTGAGATAGAATATGTTCACACTATCCCAATTTACAACTCAACAATCCCTTTATTCACCTAACTAGTTGGTTTTCCAACTTCCCTAAACTCATCATCTTCCCATGTAACTATGTGCATCCGTTACGGCTCTTCAGTGCCACTTTGAACTCTTTGAATCCACTTTTATCACTTTAGCGTAAATTGTGACCCTTTATCTTCCTTTGGGATGTTCATTGTCATGTGTTCACCATGGACATGAGCCACACCCAATTCCCTTGATTCTTCACTACTACAAATCAAGATTTTTGCAATGTGGCATACTTACAATGATATAATAAGGTTCATTGCCAAATTTATTTATGGTTCAATTATTTAATTACCATTACAAAGAGAGTCAATGATGGTAATTAAATTATAATTGTCAAAAATATTGTCCATAACTAAAATGATGATGAATTATCAAAAATCATTGCGAACAACAATTATTGGTGATGGTCTTTAAAGGTAACCGACATTCCCTATTATTGAGACTAATATTTACAATTGTACCATAGTGATCGCATCCAAAATATCCCTCAAAATAATGCAATAGTCACAAACCATTTTCCAAAGGGATTATTGTCACAAGTGCCGTTAAAACACTTATGATCACAAACCACACCCTTTGAGATATTTAATGCATTTTTTTTGTAACTAGGGGAATCGGCAATTGGGGCTAAGCTCATACTCACGTGACATGGGATCAATTCATGTCCGCTGCCACTCTACCCCTAGGCATACCATTGTTGCCCTGTGTGTGACACATAGGGCTTAGCCAAGGTTTGAACCCTTAACATCACAAGGAGTGTCTTAACAATGCACCATATTTCCAACTAGTCTACACCATGAGAGAAAGTTATTCATTTATATGTAAATGTTAATGTTAAAATCTTAAAGTCAATGAAAGTAAAATATATACTATAACATAAATGTCAACATTAAGTTATGTTTCAAACATTAAAAGTTAAAAGTGGAACCCTTATTTCTAAGATGTCCAGTAATGAATCAAACCCATAAACGTCACACTAAGAAAGTAGAACTTAAGGTGTTTTCCAAATTTGATTGAATTTAATAGCTTTTAACATTTCAACATTGTGTGAAATAAAAAAATGTCTTAGTTATTTAGATCCAAGGTCTTCTTAATTTGTGTCCCAGAGACCCATCCCTTTATGCAAGCAAAAAGAACTTGTATGATATAATATTGATACCTTATTTGAATAATTGAGGGTTGTATAACCTTGGGTTCTCCATTGAAGGATTTCTATCACCAATGAAGAATAACAACCATTAGAGTGTTTTTAAAATTAAATTAATATGAATAAAAAATAAAATAAAAAAATCCTAATGTGATTATGGGTCAGGGGTGATTGGGTCACTTGATAGTTATGAATTAGAGAGACAGTGGTTAGGCGGATTATTTTTTAGTTAGTATGGGTTAGTGGGATGGGAGGTTTTGGTCAATTATTTAGGACTTAGTGGGGTTATTGATCAATTATTTAGGGGTTATTGGTATATTAGTTGGGGTTGAGAGGTTTATTAGTAGATTAAATTAGGGGCTAGTGGGATAATGTTTAGGGGACATATTATTTGACTACTTCGAGGTTAATAGGATAGGTATTTGGCTTGATAAGGGGTAAATGGGTCAAAGGTTATGGGTTAGGCTCAATAAGGGGTCAATGGATCAGTGGGTAAAATTAGGCTCTAAGGGGGGTAAAGGTTAGTGGGTTAGTGATTTATTTGGGGATAGTGTCAAACATTGTTAATGGGTTAGGAGTGAGGGCATTTTTATAGCGCAAATGAGCACTTTAGTGACCCTAATGGCACCTTAATGACCCTAATGGCATTTGGGTGCTCCTGGTGGAATTAGAGCCTTCCAAGCAACATTCAACTATCCCTAAACGGTATTTGAATGCCCCTAGTGTCATATGAAGAGTCCCTAACCATTGTGACAAGCCTTGAATAAGGTGTTGGAGCCATCCATATGTGTTGATTCCACATCAAGACAGGCTACCATCTCATTCTAACTCATTTCCACTAAGAAATGTTGGTTTTTATGGCACACACGCCCTTCCTTCATGCAAGGTGTGTTTGCACACTCCTTTCCTTCTTGCAAGGAGTGTGTTACGTAAAAATACATTAAAAAATATCAAAAATTGCAAAATTGAATGGTTGGAAAAGTAGATTTTTGGGCGTAACTCCTCGAAACCACCTTCCCAACTATCTTAGCCATGTCCAAAAAGTATAAATGAGACATCTATGGAAGAGATAGGGGCATCAAGCATCCATATTAAGGTTATGATAGAAGAATTGGTCCCGAATCTTGATATTTTATGTCCATTCCTCAGAAATCCTTGTTTATGAGAATTCATTTTCCCTGTGATTAGTGAGGTCCACTTGCTTGATTGGCTTCAATGCCTTGTCCAAGAGAGAGTTTGAAAGCTTTAGAGGATTCGAGGCAAGGGAATCAGATAATGGTTTCAGAGATGTCGGCAACAAGATTGGGTAAACACGTACTTCTTGTTATTTCATTGATTAATAGAGATCTATTAGCCCCCTCCCCAATATGATGTTCAATCATTTCTATTGTTGATTCTTACTGGTGTAGAAGATTTAGCTTTCCAGATGAACTTATTAGGATTGATCAATGTTAATGTTGATTCATGTTTTCATATTGTCATAAGCCTTGAGAAGGGTATTTGTCTTTTTTAGTGTGCAAGTTTCAATATCTATCAATTGGAGTGTCTTTGAAACTACAAGATCCAAGTTCCTTATTCTCGCTTTCTCTTGATTGATTGGATTTGTTTTTCACTTCTTTGCTCAACGAAATGAATATAAGTCAACAATCCAAGGGAAATTCAATTGGGTATCTCTCCTTTGCTCTATGATAGTTGGCCCTAGCTATTTGAGGGTTTTCCCCACAATAGAATTGGCAGTTCCACCAGGGAAGAATTCGTTGAATTATTCTCTGTAACGACTTCGTAGTACTAGTATTCTATCTTTTCTTAAGCATTTAGGAACCTTTCTATTTGTATAACAATCTTTTTCCTTGACTCAAACTGAAAAACTACAAGTTTTTTTATTTTTTTTGGACTTTTTAGCCACCTACAAGAAATATACGCTCTGTCCAGAAGGCACAAAAGCATTTATACATACTTAGCCTTCTTGACGGAAGTGTGTGCAAGCACCTTGTTGACAAGTGTGTGTTCCCTAAAAAGAGGTTTTTCCCTTGTTTTTGCTTTGGTTGTTGTTGTGTTGGGTATGGAAGGTCATTTGGGAGCTTGTAGGTCATTGTTTAAAGGGTGATTTTGGCTATTTGGAGTGATTCAACAAGCATTTGATTGGTTTCATTAAGTAAAAAGAAGAAAACTTTGCTTGTTTAGTACTTTTTTTCACTGGTTTGATTGCATTTTTGGTTGATAGTTTGTAGTTTGCATTCTCTTTTTGCGAGTGACTTGGTGAATGATTTTGTGGTTTCTGAAAGTGAAAGTGAACAAGCAATTTGATTTCATATTGTGATTGTGCCTATATTTCATCAAAAGTTGTAGGATATATTTTCATTGAAGAATGAAAACAATGAATGTTCATTAAATGTTCTTGTTGTCCTTAAATTTCAACATCTTGTGAACATCCTCTTATCTCACACATTTTCCTAATCAAAAGATAGAAGTCTTTGAAAGCAGTTTGAGTAAAAAGAAATTAGACTTTTGTTTGTTGTTAGAAAACCAACATTAGTCTAGGATTGGGGCCTTCGTTGTGGGTTGAGTCAATTCTACAAGGCTATCAGAATGAAACTAGGACCTCATTAGCTGAGAGAAAATACATTAGTAGCAATAAACACTTGTTGGGAAAGCATTCTTCACATGTGTGTCAAAAATGAGGTCAAGCTAAGTAAGCAATCGATATTATCTCCTCATTGCTTGCTTGGTGGGATATGTGAATTAGGGAACTTTAGGTGAAGTGGAAAGTACTTGGGGTGACACCATTTTCTCCGAAGTTTTGCGTCTAGGACCGGGTCCTATGTTCCCTTCCCATTCGCAAAGACCTAACCAACGATTGTTCTCCCCAACTATCAATTGTGAAGTGGTGACCATAGTTATCTTTCATGGGTTTCTCATGGGTGATTACAAGTGGGAAGTGCTTGGGGTACCTTATAAGGATAGACACCTAACATCCACCTCATATCCCTTGGAGGGTGCCCATCTTCGTGAGGGGACTTGCACCTTGGGTGATTGTTATGTGAGGGTTACCGTAATTGTCTCCTACACCTTTGTTGGTTGGAATTGGGCCCTAATCATCCCATACTTGCCTCTAGAAGGACCTATTTGGTCTCTTCATTGATCTTGTTCCAAGTCCTAACCACCATGGACTAGTATTTGGAAGAGTTGTATTACTTGATTGCATCTTTAAGGATTATTTCTAGTTGATTATGGTTGTGTTGATTATTAAATTGTAGGTTTCTTTGGTTTTGAGTCAAAGTGGTTGACCAACCTCTCTATAGTTCCAAAAGGACTATAGCTCTCTCACTAAAGAGAGCAGAGTTGCTTTCAAGGAGGAACGGGCTAGATAACCAAGACTCTCCCCACCAGGGGTCTTACGAGGAAAACCAAATGATTTCAAACAATCCCACAAAGGAATAAAGAGTGGAAGAGGTTAGAAGCTCTGATGAACTTTGAAAGGAAGGGTACTTAAGAAAATTGTGATGGCCACATTGAGATACTAAGAAGGGCCCATCCCCTCCTATATTTGAGAACCTTAGTCTAGTTCTGATATAGGACTTAACAAACCATGATGTCGTCGTTTTTTTGACACGCCTTACATTGTTACACTAGTTTAAAGTCCATCTCTCTTTCATATCCGTAGCTTTGATAATCAAAGTCACACTGCACAATCCAATTCGTTATACCAATGGGTCAACATGAGTGATGTTGGTGGTAATTCATGAGTTGGGGGAACCAATGCTCCTACTTCTAGTACTCCCATATGAGGAGTAAATCCCATAGTATCAAGCATCCTAACTTATAGTATGCTCCCCTATCTTTGGAGTGTCTATGAGAGGATCTTTCCCCTCGATAGTAAATCCTAATACTAAAGTGGGGAATTTGGCATCCATTCTTGAGGGTAGAAACCATTTTTCATTCATAATTCCATCGTCTGAAATGCAATATGTGGCTGCTAGCAATCCCTTCATGCCAATTTTTAACATGCTAGTAGGAATCCATATATCCCCTTCAATGGATTCCCATTTGGAGGTGGACATATTCCTTTATATGTGCCATCAATAAGAACTAAAGCTCACACAAGTTCTAGTACACCTCAAGGAAGCATTCCCTTTCCCAGAATGGGAGGCATGATTAGTGAAGCTTTCTCACATTATGTGCAAGTTCCACCTGGCCATACTCATAACCTTAGTTACCAAATCAATTCCCCTCTAGTACCTAGTAGTCCTTATACACCACGTAACTCTTTCATGAACATAACCAATCATTGGGACATGTTTATGGTGCTCAAACCAAGTTGTTGTTTTTTGCGACATTAAATCTCCTAGGTCTGACCAAGTTAATTGATGATTTGGTCATGCACCATCCAAATTGGCCTCTTATCCCGATGATTACATTCATATATTATGAAATTTGAAGGGAAATCTAGAGAATATCCTGCCACACACGTGATGGTGTTCCATATGTGGTGTTCATCCAACTCACTAATGAATGATAGAATTAGGTTAATACTTTTTCATAGAACTTTGATCGGGGTCATGGAAAAGTGGTATATTGAGCTCCCATGAGCTCGGGATTTCGATGCTTTAGCGATGAATTTCTTGAATCACTTCCAATTTCACGTCTGCTATGAGACAAGAACTGAGCTTCTAACATCTTTTTGACAAGAAATTCCATTCATATCTTTGACCACATTCACGAGTGGCAAAGGTGTTGTCGATGGATTAAAGCTTAGATACCTAACAAATTTCCTGTAGACTAGTTTATAAAGTATTTTCTACCCTACATTGCAAAAGACGTCATGCTTTTAGGAGTTACAACTGAATAACGAGCTATTATCAGTGCCTAATAATTGGACCTGGTATAATCTAGAATGTTGTATGAAATTTTTCCTACTACTCTAAAAACAGAGACATATCCAAGTCAACCAAAACCTGGGCCACATGTTGATGGTGCGATTGGCCCAATAGAGAATGTTGTGACCAATTAGGTAACAACAAAAATGGGACAACTAATGTCATTAAATGCTAATGCACGCATAGTCGCACAAACTATCACAAATTCCCCCAATGCCTCTTAATCCTCTAATGTCTTGTCACCATAGACATCTAATCCTAAAGGTAACCAAAAACTCAGAGGAAAGAAGAAAGGTAAAAACAAAAAGAATGGGAATGGTGGTAGTAATTCCAATAATAACAATGATGGTGGGGGTAAGAAAGAGAAAACAAAGGTAAAGTTTTCATGTATGATTTGCATGGAAGAGCACTTAACTCATCAATGCCACAAGATGGAGGTCTCCCAATGGTTGTTGGTGCAGTAGGAGTCTCATCAACAACCTATTGTTTCTAACTAATCCTTCCCCTCCACAAAACCAACAACTAGTTGCCAAAGCCCCACATAACTCTACACCTTCAAAAGGGGGCAACTCGGGAGCCTCCTTGAAAGGGGGAAACCGATTGAATGTAAGTGTATATATGTGTGAACAGGAAATCAATGTCCATACTAGAGTTTGTAATTACAATGCACCTAAGTCTGTCTCCAAGGGAAAAGAAGTTTCCACCTCTGAAATTTTGAATCCTCTACATATAGAAAGGCCGACAAATGACACAATGTTGCTCATCCTAAAAGGTGTGTTCAAGCAGTCCACACATAATCCTAATGCTCAGGCCACCAAAAACTATATCATTATCGAAGATCTATCTCAAGTGCCATAGGCAATGACTACTTTAGAGGTACTTCCAAGCTGCCCCATGCAACATAAGACATTATTATTGGCCATTGAAGCTCTGGACCCCTTGGATGCTCAACTTATAACATTCAACTTTGAAAACTAAATGCCTCGTCTTCCCCACTCCGTTGCCTTTCAGATTCAGGTTTTGATACAAGGGTCGAACATATTTAGAATCGTGGTGGATGAGGTAGCTTCTACTTGTGTGATGTCCTTGTCATGTTGGCAAGCCATAGGCTCACTTGAGACAATACCGTCACCTACAATGAGGAATCATTTTATGGTCATCTTTTCAAGCCTCATGAAATTATCCCCACACTCCCAATTGATCTAGGGGGCGAAATTGTGTTTGTAGAAGTCGAGGTGGTTTATTCTCCTCTTGATTACAACCTCCTTATAGGACATAGTTGGACATACCCTATGTTGGAATTGATGTCTTCAGTCTTTCGAGTTATCCGCTTTCCTCATGAAGGAAGGATTGTCACTATAGACTAACTGTCATACTGTAGAGTGGAGTCAACTTCTCCAACGAGGCCCAATATCCTATTGGTAGGTCATTCCACAAGATCCTATGAGAGTGTGGGGGTGGGGATATATCCAACTCTGATGGGAACCTTTAATATTTCCCCACCCACCCCTTACGATAACACTGCTTGATATATGTGTTTATGTCGATCGTCGCTAGCCCCGTGGAAAGAATATGCCACTTTAGAACATTTTATTTTGAAGCCACATGGGTAGTTCCTATATCCTCAATTTCCTCATAAGAGATTGGATATACAAGGGAGCCAATGGATTTTTCTACAACTGAATTAACATGCCAAGTTATCCAATCAACCATGTCGAACTCTGATTGTGCTTCTTCGTCTATGGAGGAATATGGAAATCGCACTTTTCCCATTTGGGCCATCAACTGCTCATCTTACCAGAATTTCCTTTATATGGTTTTGCCTTTGGATGAAGCTATTTTAGAGGTCATGCCTATTACCAAGATACCTTGGAAGGACATGCATCAAAGGTCGTCATTTCTTCTCGTGATGAATTGTGTGAAAATTGATGAAAAAGGTATTATCATACCTTAAAATATTGAATGGTATGATATCCCTCTTGTGACACAAAATGTGTATGCGGAGGGAAACAAGCTAATATTTCCAAAATCATGTTAATTAACATTTCTAGGACTCCAGGTGTTGTAAAAAATGTATTCATTGGAGCAAATTGTTCCCCCGAGGAAGTTGAAATTTATATTTCTCTATTTAAGGAATATCATAACATATTTGCTTGGTCATATGAAGAAATGCCAGGAATAGATCCCAGGATTGTCAAGCTCAAGATTAAAACATATTCCAATGTGAAACTTGTTTAACAAAATCTACGACATGTCAACCCTTGGAAGATTGTTGTCGTTAAAGCTGAGGTGGAGAAACTGTTCCATGCGGGATTTATCTACCCAGTTCCCTTAACTGAATAGGTATCCAATTGTCGATAAAAAATAGGAAACTATTTGATTTTGTATTCACTTTAGGGATTTGAACAAAGCGTATTCAAAGGATAATTATCCTATCCCCTTCATTAATCAAATTATCGATGAATGTGCGGAGAATGAGATCTTATCATTAATGGATGGCTTCTTTGGATATAATAAAATTCAAATCCATCTTGGAGATTAGCACTAGATGACTTTTATCTATCCTTTGGGCACTTTTGCGTATATGAAAATTCCTTTTGGTCTTAAAAATGTTGGAGCCACTTTTCAGCAAGCAATTTCGTATGCCTTTCATGACATAAAACATATTTTCGAAGCTTACATTGATGAATTGGTTGCTTGATCTACTAAGAGAGCTAAACATCTTGAACATCTCAGGGCATTTTTCGAGAGATGTCATTTTTATAGAATTCGACTGAATCCTCATAAGTTCATCTATTGTGTCATATATGGGTGTTTATTGGGATTTTTCATATCTAAGCATGGGATTCTAGTAGACCCATTCAAGGTTGAACTAACAGTTCAATTTCCTCCCCCCTCATAATGTTTGTTAACTATAGAACCCCCAAGGGAAGGAAAAATTTGTGTGATGTTTCATCACCAACTATGCTAATGTCACAAAAGGTTCCATGCACCTTTTTAGGAAAGGGGTCCCATTCATTTGGGATGATTTGGCTCAACGATCATTCGATGCGTTAAAATAGGTTTTAATGTTCACCTCACAGTTGAGTCCCTCATAATATGGTAGAGATTTATTACTATACTTGGTGGTGTCTAAATATACCATTGGTATGGTCTTGGTTCAAGAATATGATTTGCACTAAGAGCATTAAGTCTATTATCTAAGCAAGAACCTTGTTGGTCCTAAGCTAAGGTACTTGCATGTTGAAAATATGGTTTTGGCATACATACATGATGTTCGAAGACTTCGATATTACATTATTCTTCAACTACAGTTATAGTTGATACAAATCCATTCTAACATATACTGATCCGATGAATAATCATGGGAAAGTATAATAAATGGATTGTCATCCCATAGGAGTTAGACTTAGAATTTGTCTCAGCTAAATCCAAAAAATACTTGGCATTTTTCGATTTTATGTCAAAGTTGCCTTGAGATTATGAGGAAAATATTGAAAATGAAGTGTTGTCTATTGAAAATGTTTTTTTCATCGACTCAAATGACCCTTGGTATGGAGACATCCTAGTGTATCTCTAAACATAAAGGTTTCCCTTTGAACTCTCCCACGAGGACCGAAGGAACATTCATCATTAGGAAAGACATATTCTTATCATTCATGACACTTTGTCTCACCGAGTGATATATTTGATTTTGAATCATTTTTTAACTCATGAAGAGGCGAAGAAGGTTTTGAATGATAATCACAATGGAACATGTGGCGATCACTTATCTGGGTTGAAAACTACTCAAAAAATTATGAGCGTAGTCTATTTTTGGACTTCTATCGTTAAAGACCGTGTTAAAGTGGTGAAGAAGTGCCATCCATGTCAGATGTTCACGACGAATGTACGCATGCATCCTACTCCATTATACCCATTTATCATTGTTGGACCCGTCACCAAGTGTGTGATCAATTATATTTTACAACATGTAACCTAGCATCGGTAGAAAGCCACAAATAAATTAGTGTGGTCATGGATTACTTTACTAAGATGGACAAGGCCATGCTTACCTATAATAACAGTGATGAAACAACAACAATTTTTATATTTAATTAGGTAATCACTCGATTTGGTGTGCCCAAAGAGATTGTCACTGACCATGGAAGCCATTTTAAAAGCAAAATGATGATGTAATTAGAAACTAAGCTAAGGTTTTGAGAAAAACACTCTTTTCCTTTTTATCCACAAGAAATGGATAGATAGAGGTTGTCAATAAGTCCCAGAAGACCATTCTCCAATGGACAATTAGCACAAGTAAGCATAAATGACATATTATGCTATATTCGACATTGCGAGCATATAGAACTCTAGTCAATACAACTACAGGGTTCACTCCATTTAATCTTGTACATGGAGTTGAATCCATTTTTCCTATTAAATGTGAGATTCCCTCGTTAAGACTAGCCATAGAATTCCTACCCGAGACAAGTGCGGTAGAAGAGCAAATTGTTTATTTGGAACAATTACACTACAAGGAGAACACCTTTTAGCAGCGGTTGTAGCGGAACCCCCCAAAAAACACATCCCTTCTCCATTTATAGTGGAGGTTTCTAGCGGAGGCAGGCAGGTGTAGGTTTTAACATATATATTTTATCAGTGCGCCTAAACCATTATGGTGAACCAATGCTTCACATGGTTTAGGCACATTGGTGCTATTTTTTGGTAATGGCACACCTATGCTCCTCGTTGGTTTAAGAGCACTAGTGCTCTATGACCCATGTGCACTGATGTGATTTTAGCCAAAACAAATATCGGCGCTCCACTTTCGTAATGGCACATCGTTGCTTCTCTTTCGATAAGGTGCACCAATGCCGATACTCCTCATTGGTGAAGGTGCATCGGTGTCGGTGTTTCTCTTTGGTGAAGGTGCATCGGTGCTCTTTTTAAGGTGTGGGTGCACCCGTGCTCCATGGCCCATGTGTACCAATATTTTTTTGTAAAAACAAACATCAGTGTACCACTTTTGAAATTACGCATCGATGCTCCTCTTAGGTTAAGGTGCATTGGTGTCAGTGATCCTCTTTGGTCAAGGCACACTGATGTCGATGCTCCTCTTTGGTCAAGGTGCATTGGTTCTCCTTTTATAGTCTAGGCGCATCGGTGCTTTTGAGAAACAAAAGCATTAAATAGTAAGTTGCTTTTCTTTAACTTATTGAAAAAAGTAGGAATTTTTAAATGTTTTAAATAAGTGGGAACAATGTCTTAAAAAGAGGAAAAAAAGAGGGTTTGTTTCATTTCTTCATTTCACATGGTTCTACCAGAGAGAAGAGGAAGAGGAAGAGGATGAGAAAGAGAAAGAGTATTGTAGCAAAGCAACCAATTTTTTCCATCTTCATTGTTTCATTTCTTCCTATTATCTATTTTATTTATATGATTTTGCATTTCTCACTATTGTTCCTAATTTCTTATTTGGTTTTGTTGTTTGTTTTGGTTGGTTTGAGGGTTTTCCTCTATTTTGTAGGTTAATGGTGAATTTATTTTAGGGTTTTACATCAAAATATATGAGTTTTCCCCGCTACTTTTGAAAGAAGCAGGAAAAACGTCTTAAGAAGAGTAGAAAAAAGAGTGTTTGTTTAATTTCTTCATTTCACATGGTTCTACAAGAGAGAAGGGGAAGAGGAATATTATTACAGCCAAGAACCACTTTTCCCTCCTCATTTTTTTATTCCTTCTCATTATCTATTTTATTTCTATTATTCTGCATTACTCACTATTGTTCCTAATTTCTTATTTGGTTTTGTTGTTTGTTTTTGTTCGTTTGAGGGTTTTCCCTCTATTTCGTAGGTTAATGGTGGATTTATTTTATGATTTTTCTTCAAAATATATGGATAGCAATTAAGGGGAAGTTTATAAAAGAAAATGATCTACTTTTATGTGCAACATGGGTGCATATCAATAGGGGTTTTCACCTCCATTTATTTGTAGGTTAACAAGGTTTCTGTATGCGTGGAAAACTATTGTCTATTCACAACATTCTATTTTATGTTCGCGGTGCTTCTATTTTGTGTGAGCGCACCGGTGCTTCTCTTTGGTGAAGGCGCATTGGTGCTACTCTTTGGCTAAGGCACATCGATGCTTCTCTTTGGTCAAGGCACATCAATGCTACTCTTTGGTGAAGGTGCACTGGTGCTTCTTTTCGTTAAAGGCACACCGATGCTCATTTTTGGTTTAAGTGTACCAGTGCACCTTCACCAAAGAGTAGCATTGGTGTGCCTTCACCAAAGAGAAACATCGGTGCGCCTTAACCAAAGAGTAGCACCAGTGCGCCTTCACCAAAGAGAAGCACCGGTGAGCTCACATAAAATAGAAGCACAGGGAACATAAAATAGAATGTCGTGAACAAACGATAGTCTTCCATGAGTACAGAGACCTTATTAACCTGCAAATAAAAGGAGGTGAAAACCCCAATGGATATGCACCCATACTACAGGAAAAAAAAGAAAAAAGAAAAAAAGTATAATTTTCTTTTCTAAACTTTCCCCTTATTTGCTATCCATATATTTTGAAGAAAAATCATAAAATAAATCCACCATTAACCTATGAAATATAGGAAAAACCCTCAAAGCTATGAAAGAGTAGGGACTAGGCACCTATTTTAAGGTGTGGGCACACTAGTGCTCTTCTTTGGTTTGACATCATTGATTCTCCATGTTAGGCACATTATATCTAGTGGATGAGTGGTTTTGGAGAGCTCTCATCAAAGAATTATCATGTAACAATTGAATGGTTTTGTAATTACCAGAGATCCACTCATTAAGTGGTAAATGGAGTGGTTTGACACTCACCATGGTTTTATATGGGTGGTTTCATCACCATTATGATAAATTGTAATGTTTAACATTTCAATATTAATTATTGTACATTTTCATAAGATTATTTTTATTTTTATTAATAATGTCTGATTTCATATGCTTTTAATTGTAAATTTTTATTTCAAACAATCAAAATTATAATTTTTGTTTAATATTCGACAAGTATTTCATTTTTAAATTGTATATAAGAGATTAATTAATAAACAAGGGTAGGAACCAATACTTGGAATATTCAAAATCAAAGCTATTATATGACTACATTTTATTAATATTGTATTTATTAAATCACCTCCCTTTATTTTCTCATTCGCAAGGTTTATGTACATGCCATATTGTTTTTTGTCGTCGGTGCTCCTCTTTCATATGGGCGCAACGATGCTCATTATTGGTTAAGGCGCACAGGTTCTCGCCTTTGGTATAAGTGCATCAATGCTTCTATATTGTAGGCGCACGAGTGCTCCATGACTATAAATTGTAATGCTTAACATTTCAATATTAATTATTTTACATTTTTATAATATTATTTTTATGTTTATTGATAAAGTTTTATTTCATATGTTTTTAACTATAAAATTATATTTCAAACAATCAAAATTATAATTTTTGTTTAATATTAGGCAAGCCTTTCATTTTTAAATTGTAAATAAGAGATTCATTAATAAACAAGGGTAAGAACTGATACTTGCAATATTCAAAATCAAAGTTATTATATCACTACATTTTAATAGTCTTGTATTTATTAAATCACCTCCCATTATTTGCATGTTCACAAGGTTTTTGTACACAACAATTTTTTTTTTGTCATCGATGCACCTCTTTAGTATGGGCACACCAATGCTCATTGTTGGTTAAGGTGCACCGATGCTCATATTTGGTATAAGTGCATTTATGCTTCTTTATTGTAGGTGCATTGGTGCTCCATGATCGATGTGCACTAGTGTGGTTTTGGCCAGAAAAACATTGGTGCTTCTCTTTGGTTAAGGTGCACCTATGTCAGTGCTCCTTTTTGGTGAAGGTGCACTGGTGCATCTTTGGTATAAGCGCATCGGTGCGCTTGTCTCATTAAATCACACCGATGAAAAAACCTTTGCTAAAGCCTCTGACCGCCGAGATTTTTTAGTTATAATAAATTTCCATAAAAATATCTGCTAAAACATCCGGTACCATTGGCAACGGTTGTGGTAGAGGTTTTTTTTTTTAATTTTGACAAATCTTGTAACACTAAAACCTTTGTTATAACCTTCACTACATGGCTTTTTCCTTGTAGTGTTAGATGTACCATAGGTAAGCGGCCGCTGCAAATGAAGCACACAAGAAATGTGTCAAAGCTCAATATGATAAAGTTCATCGTCCTCGTGTTTTCTCTCTAGGAGGCATGGTGCTTGTCTATGATCAAGATAATGACGAATTAGGATCAAGCAAGTTTAATTCTATGTGGCTTGACCCTTACATTGTGAAACGAACCCTTAGTAAAGGTGCTTATGAATTGGAGGATTTTGAGGGGAATGTGCTCAAAGTGCCTAAAAATGGGTTCTATCTCGAGATGTATTATGCCTAGGTAAAAATGCTTGGGTATTGTCCTTGGAATTGTTGTATTATAAGTAGGTAGCTATTTTGCTCTATATTTTCTATTGTTGATTTCCTTCACAGACCTTGTTCTTTGTGCTTGATTGGCAGATGTCAATAGAAATACCTATGTTAGTGGGTTTCACGAACGGTGCTAGTGACCACACTCAGAGTCTCGTTTCTACCACTTGGGTGATTTAGTGAGCTCAAGAGGAGTATGCCTAGGGTCGGTAACTAATAATGTTGTTGAGTACAACATTGTAATTGAACTACCGTTGGGTGTTATTTCACATGGAATCCAAAGTTTGATGGTCCACTTGGACTCACAAATAGTAGTGTTGCAACTTATGGCATATACCGTGTTCGTGATCCTACTCTTTTTAGGAAATTTCTACTGATATGACTTCTTGAATGCTCATTTGAATCCATTACATATATTCATGTCCTAAGACATTTTAATTTTATATATGATGCATTAGCTAGTGATCTGTTAGATTGACATTTGTCACAATAATAATCAAGCACATGTACATAGCATAAAGAGAGAACACATATGTATATATAAGTAACATTCCTTCCCCACAATTACAAACTAAGAAGCACCATCAAAGTAACCCACCTAACTCTCCTCAGATAGAATAGGATAACTAAGTATCATGGGTTGCTTTATCTTTTCCTCCTTATGGAATTCAAAAAACACCCCAACAATTCGAGAGCTGACAATAGAGACATTTGTAGAAACATTCTCAAAGATAGCCACATTCCTAGATCTCTAAAACCCTCAGGTAACAAATATAGGCACCTCTTTGTAAAGTGGATCTTTGCTAATCTAAGACTTCAAACATAACTCAAGAGATGAAGCATCCCATATCTCATGGATTTGAAGTCTCACCCTCACATCCAACCAAACTTTCTTCGCAAACTCACAATGAACAAAAATATGTGAAATAGATTACATCTTTTTTACACAAGCTAGAGATGTTAGGGCCAACTCTACCTCTCTTAATCATATTATCCCAAGTCATGATTTTGTTTTCAAGACAAATCCATATGAAACATTTTAATTATAAAGGAAAATTCCACTTCTAAATTTTGTGATGACACCATTTTTCAACAAAATCTCATAGCACCTAAATTAACATCCAAAGGTTACAATAATTTGAGATTATATTTTAAAGGGAAATAAATAAAATGCATTATTTATCTAAGTTTACTCTTTTTTTTTTCAGCGAAAAAAACGTACTATTGTTATTTATAAATAAATCAAATAGTACAACGATGAGCCATTCACATATGAATCCGGCTATGGATCTAGATAAAATCGACATGTCCAAAAAACATACCCACACTTTCAAAAATATAAATGCTGATACAGATAGACAATAAAAAAAGATAATAAAAAAGACTTCTTCAGTCGAGAAAGTAGACAGAACCATTTGATTCAACCTTGGATTCCAAATATTCTTCCCATATCAGCATTCCTTCTTCTGAATCCAATGCCAATTTAGATAGTTTATCCGCCAAGGAATTGTTCTCCCTATAGACATGTTGCAGAGAGATAGCCGGACAAAGATCAAGTTCATGACAAATACGGTGGCACCAATGGAGAAGAGAGGTCACCTGTAAATTATAATCACCCATAGCCCATTTAATAGTAACACGAGAATCTCCAAAAAAATTTACACCCACCAATCCAAAAATATTAGCCACCCTGATGATCATCCATAAAGCTAGGATTTCAGCCTTCATATTGGTACCCTTGCCACATTTCAGTCGGAAAGTGAAATAATGATCATGGTTGAGATAAATGACTCCACTGGCAGCACAATGGCCCATTGCAGCAGCCCCATCAAAAAATAAAATAGGCCTGTCCACCTGTAAATTCAGCAAACCAACCTTTCTCTGATTACTGTAACCTTGCTTCCTTTGATAAATAACAAAAAAATTCAAACTAGCATTGCAAGCCCACATGCGATTTGGGGAACAATCTTCAAATAATGAAAGATTTCTGCTATGCCAAATAGCCCAACATATAAATACTGGGAGAATATCAAATGATTTCTGAGACTTAATCCAGCTGTACATACTTGAGGTGAAATCAGAATTTCCCCAAACCTGATCAATCTTTAATATATGGCACACCCTCCCCCATAAGTTCAAGGTAAACTCACACTCGAGAAAGAGATGTCTACAACTCTCAGCATTAACTTTGCATAGACTGCACCTATTAGGACCAATCCATCCTTTCTTGATGAGGTTATCCCATGTTTTTAATCTATTCATGAAAACAAAGCACATAAAACATTTAAACTTTAATGGAATCTTCCATTGCCACAGAGTTTTATACCACCAATGATTTGGATAAATGCATTTATGATGAATGATGGCTTTATAAGCCATCTTAGCAGACACAACCCTAGCACTCTCATTCCCCAACCAAATAATTTTATCTCTGCTCAAAGTAGCTCTGCAACCAGCATTATTTAAAGACCAAATGTATCTGTCCCATTTAAAAGCAATATCTCCAGCCATACCAAAATCCTGAGAATTATACCAATAACCAGAATTGATGTTTTTGATAATATTGTTCAGTGTGTAGCACCTGAACCTTCTAATGTGCTGCAAAACATCAGATGACAGGCTGTGCGTGTCCTCCAGACCAACTATGGGATCCACCCCAATGGAGATGCATTGCCATCACCAATCTTCCAACTAAGGCCTGCTGCTAACCACATATAGACCTTTAGAATACCTTTCCACATGGGCGAGACCCCTCTTGTCAACTTATTAGTAAATCAGAACCAATTGCTAATTTTCATCTTCACATATTTCAAGTGTAATACCAAAGAGTATCGCTGAATAATCCTCTCCAAAAGGATTTTAATCTCAAAGCAGGTGGACTATGCACTAAAAGTATAATTTTCATTTAATTTTAAATAGAAATAATGATTTTTTTATTATGGAAAAAAATTATTGCACTAGATTAAATTACAATCATGTTCTAGTATCTTTTACATAGTCTTATATAACCAAATTTTATTGCACCGAGAGGTGCTCTACAACCTAGTATGGAGGAGATCTTGTAACGTTTGTTCCTAATAGAATAATTAAAAAAATTTATGCGGCTCATAAAATAAGAAATCATAAAATAAGAAATTATGGAAAGTATTTAAAAAAAATCCATGTTGGCTCATAAAATAAAATATTTTGAAAAGTAATTAAAAAATTGATGTCCATCTATAAAATAAAACTTAAAACTTAAACCCTCAAGAGAGATCAAATTTATTGAGTTTAAATTATAAAAGAAAAATACACCTCAATAAATTGGATCCCTCTCCGTGTTTTATAGATCCGGGTTTAAGATCAAATTTATTGACTTTAAATTATAAAAGAAAAATACACCTCAATAAATTGGATCCCTCTCCGTGCTTGATAGATCCGGGTTTAAAATAGATATATGCTAGTTTATACACAATAATGTAGTTAATCTAGTAACCTTGAGTTTATTGAAAAAAACTAGTAACCTTGAATATTAAGTTTTTAGTTAAACCAGTAACGTTGAGTTTATTAACCTTGAGTTTATTGAAAAAAACTAGTAACCTTGAATATTAAGTTTTTAGTTAAACCAGTAACGTTGAGTTTATTGAAAAAAATACTAGTAACGTTGAGTATTTAACTAAACTAGTAACCTTGAGTTTATTGAAAAAAATAGTATTTAAGTGCTATCCAACGAAGTCTCGACGAAGCTTTAACATAAGTTATGCAGTCCCACCCGAAATCGTACGAAAACCCATGAGGCAACAGACTTTCAGATCTATTGCTATCGAGAACAAAATTCCAGGGTCGCCCTCGGGAGATCTCTGTAACTCGTTCCCCGCATTTTCCATTTAACCAAGTCCCTTACGACTCGAACTCCAGATCTGGTGCTGCTGAAATCCCAGAAACCCACGGTGCCAAACAAAATGGAGAAATCCTGCAGTCTGCTGATCCACTTTGACAAGGGGAACCCGGCCATGGTAAACGAGATCAAAGAATCCTTGGAAGGCAACGACGTTGAGCTGAAGGTCGAGGCCCTGAAGAAGGCTATAATGCTCCTCTTGAACGGAGACACTCTCCCGCAGCTCTTTATAACAATAGTCAGGTACGTACTCCCCTCAGAAGACCATACTATACAGAAATTGCTCCTCTTATATTTGGAAATCATTGACAAAACTGACTCCAAGGGCAAGGTCCTGCCAGAGATGATCCTCATCTGCCAAAACCTCCGAAATAACCTCCAGCACCCGAATGAGTACATCAGGGGGGTAACCCTTAGGTTTCTGTCTAGGTTAAATGAGAGCGAGCTGATTGAGCCCCTGATACCCTCTGTTCTGGCTAATTTAGAGCACCGCCACCCCTACATTAGGCGGAACGCTATTCTGGCGATGATGGCCATATACAAGCTGCCGCAGGGAGAGCAGCTGCTGGTCGATGCGCCAGAGATGATAGAAAAGGCCCTGGCGACAGAGCAGGATCTGTCTGCCAAGAGGAATGCGTTCTTGATGTTGTTCAATTGCTCTCAGGAGCGTGCGATCGGTTACCTTCTTCGGAACCTTGAGGCTGTGCCGAACTGGGGGGATTTACTCCAGATGGTTGTTCTGGAGCTGATCCGGAAGGTCTGCCGATCGAACCCGGCGGAGAAGGGGAAATACATCAAGATCATCATTTCATTACTGAATTCGTCATCGACTGCGGTCATGTATGAGTGTGCGGCAACTCTGGTGAGTCTATCTTCGGCTCCAACCGCCATCCGGGCTGCGGCGAACACCTACTGTCAGCTCTTGCAGTCGCAGAGCGACAACAATGTGAAGCTCATTGTGCTGGATCGGTTGCAAGAGCTGAAGGCATCGCATAGGGATGTTATGGTGGATATGATCATGGATGTCCTACGGGCGCTGTCAAGTCCGAATCTGGATGTACAGAGGAAGACGCTCGATATAGCGCTGGAATTGATCACTCCTAGGAATATCGATGAGGTTGTCATGACGCTCAAGAAGGAGGTTGTGAAAACCCAGAGCAGTGAATTGGAGAAGAATGGAGAGTACAGACAAATGCTGGTGCAGGCGATCCACTCGTGCGCTGTTAAGTTCCCTGAAGTTGCAAGTACTGTTGTTCATCTGCTGATGGAATTCTTAGGGGATAGCAATCTTGCATCTGCTATGGATGTCGTCCTCTTTGTGCGAGAGATCATTGAAACTAATCCTAAGCTCAGGGTGTCCATAATTACAAGGCTCTTGGACAGTTTTTATCAGATCCGATATTCTCGTGTCTGTTCATGTGCACTTTGGATCATTGGAGAGTACTGCCTCTCTCTGTCCGAAGTGAAAAACGGTATTTCGACCATTAATCAATGCCTTGGGGAACTGCCATTTTATACAGCGGCTGAGGATGCCGAAGTTGGTGATTCAAAGGGTTTGACAACTAACAAATCTCAACCAGCAAATGCCACAACTGTCTCTTCGAAGCGACCTGCCATTCTTGCCGATGGAACTTATGCCACACAGAGTGCTGCTTCAGAAATTGCTGTTGCAACTGCTGCTATAATTCCAGGATCTGCTACCACTACCGGAAATCTGAGATCAATCCTTTTAACAGGAGATTTCTTTCTCGGTACTGTGATTGCCTGTACTTTGACTAAGTTAATTCTTCGTTTGGAAGAGGTAGAACCTTCTAGAGTGGCAGTGAACAAGGCAGCTACTGAAGCACTGTTAATAATGGTCTCGATGCTGCGACTTGGTCAATCTTCTGTTCTTCCACATCCAATTGACGATGACTCCTATGATCAGATTAGTCTCTGCATACGGATTCTTACATGTCCTGATGATTTCTTCAAGAAAGTATGGTCACAGTCTTGTCGGGAGAGCTTTATGAAGATGCTTGCTGACAAGCAGTTTCGAGAAACAGAAGAAAGGAAAGCCAAAGCTCAAGTCTCACATGCACAGCCGGATGACTTGATTGATTTCCGCCTCTTAAAGAGCAGGAAGGTAAGTTGTATTGTAGATCTTGGTTCTACCTCCTTTTTACTTTTTGTTCGCTGTTGTGTTGGCATTAGATGTTACTCTCTAATTACATGTCTATGCATGTGCTTCCCCATGGACAACCATCATGGTGTAGCCATTTAGCTCTCCGTAGTAACATAAGATGCCTTGATTGTTGTTCCTTCACGTGCTGTTCTACTTCTGACTGGGCGTATTATACTTTCTTTGTTGCTTAACAAACCTGAGTCATATGCAACTTATGGACAAATTGATTTCTTTTTGTTGATAGGGTATGAGTCAGCTGGAATTAGAAGATCAGGTGGAAGATGATTTGAAGCGTGCTACTGGAGAATTTATAAAGGATGGGGATAGCATGAATAAATTGAATCGGGTTCTGCAACTTACAGGCTTCAGTGATCCAGTATATGCAGAAGCATATGTTACAGTTCATCAATATGATATTGTCCTTGATGTTACAGTGATAAACCGCACAAAGGAGACACTGCAGAATCTTTGCCTGGAATTAGCTACCATGGGTGATCTTAAACTGGTAGAACGCCCACAAAATTATACTCTAGCACCAGAATCAAGCAAGCAGATAAAAGCTAATATAAAGGTTTCTTCAACAGAAACTGGTGTGATATTTGGTAACATTGTTTACGAGACTACTAGTGTGCTGGATCGCAATGTAGTTGTTCTGAATGATATCCACATAGATATCATGGACTACATCTCTCCAGCCACTTGTCCTGATGTTACTTTTAGGAACATGTGGGCTGAGTTTGAATGGGAGAACAAGGTAACTTCAAATCTTTCTGTAGGGGCATAGAGATATATGTAGCTGCATCAATAATAACATTGTACTAAGTTTATGTTTTTCCCAATTAGAGGTTAATCTAATCACCTTATCTTTCTACCTCTATGTTGTCTGACAGTGAGCTGTTTTCATCGAAACAGGTTGCTGTTAATACAACAATTCAGGATGAAAAGGAGTTCCTAAATCATATTGTTGATTCAACTAACATGAAGTGCCTCACACCCCTGTAAGTATTTCAATTTTCCTAGTTACTTTTATGTTCATATGGATCACCTTAACATCACTGACTGATCTTGACCCTTGCTAGATATGACATGTACAGATGTGATGATGTTGAATTTTGTTATTTGAACTTAGGTCTGCACTGGATGGAGATTGTGGATTTCTAGCTGCAAATCTGTATGCCAAGAGTGTCTTTGGTGAAGATGCACTGGTAAATGTTAGTATTGAGAAACAACCTGATGGCAAGCTGAATGGTTATATCAGGATAAGAAGCAAAACCCAGGGCATTGCTTTGAGTTTGGGTGATAAAATTACACTCAAACAAAAGTGTTAAGTCCATCTGAATATATGCTGTCCTGTGTATGTTGCCTGGATGATACTACGATTGTTCAGATATGTCCTGCATGTTAGTTAGAACTTAGGACTATGCCTGTTCTTGTCTCTTAACCTGCCGACGATCTCTTCTAGTGGTCATTTAGGACTATGGTAATTATTGTATTATAAGCAGTTTACAGATCTTGTTACTGTGCTATTCTTTATAAAATGGAGTTGCTCTCCCATTATGAGTGGGTTAAGCAGTGTTGAGGCCCATTCGTTGCCCTTTTGTTGATATTTCTTGTAACTGTGAGATACTAGAAGGAAATTGTGCATGGTTGGAATGATAAGTATGGATTTTCAACTCATGATATTTGTCTACTTTAATCAGCGAAGTTTGTATATGCCTCTGAGATTTTGGTTATATCTGAATTAGCAGATGGTAAAATATTAACTATATTGAATATTAAAAGAATCAAATAAAATAAATTTCTTTTATGCTTGATACAGCTCTTTCTATCTAACATATTTGAGAGGGCAATCCCTAAAACATATCGTCATCAAGACTACATTACTACATATTTCTTATTGGTCCATCATAGTACCACAAGTCAAAGTATTGAACCATATTCCATGTAAATGGATCTTTTACATAATTTTTATTGTTATACATAGTAATCTATTGGATGCTTGCTACCTTTCAAACTTGGGACCCTGGTCTATTCTTCCTTGATGTACATAGAATGCTATCATACTAATCTAGATTCTAGTCCTCGTGCCAATACACGTTCTATGAATAGGATATTATTGCTTGTGGTTATTACTGAGTATTCTCCCTTCTACCTGCTGCTAACTACACTCTCACTGCCTGCTCTGTTGCTTTCCATATAAACTCACATAGGAAGAATTAGTATCTACAGGCACCTCACTTATAAGTTAAAACCTATTTAATGTTTTTCTTATATTGGTAATGCACGGAGGGGGTCCCTTGTTCCACAAACAAGGGGGTCTCATACACCAATTTGGTGTCTGGCTTGGCTGCGACCTTAAAATTAGATTATTATTATTATTTTTTTTATTGACTCATCTACAAAGTAGTTTAGTCATATCAAAATCATAACTTCTGTATCAAGTGTACTAGAAATGAGTTCACATTGAACAATTTTTTTGGTGTTACTGTATCGTCTAATGGTTCTTTCGACTCCCTCTTGCCACTGTTATCTCACTGGAAGCTTGTATCTGTTGGTTATTCTGGCTTGTAGTTGATACTAAGCTTAGCAGTTATCAAACTTTTCCTCCTATTACTTTTACTCTAATTTCTATCCCTTGTACAATTACATATGGAGATATTATGTAGTCCACAAATGCAGGCCTTTCATTTTGTCTCCTTAAAAGAGGCTTGATATCAATGTAGCCTTGCTTTGGTTATTGTTAAAATGATACCTACATTTTGCACCTTTGAGTTTATCCAATTTTACTGACACACTTCCCTATCACCCATCTACATGTCGAATGGATAGCTTTTTGAATGGCAGAAATGTCAAGCACCTATAGAACAACACTAATGGATAACTTTTTGAATGGCAGAAATGTCAAGCACCTATAGAACAACACTTGCTTATTTCTGTTCATTTTTCTCCACGTCATAATACAGGCACAGACCTACTTGCCATCAGCCATATTCATGAATGTGAAAACTAATTCAAGAACATTGATATAGGTGAAATGGTTGCCTTCAATTTACTATCAGTTGTTGATAGACATGCATTATTTAACAATCTAGGCCTAGGGACTATGTTGCTGGAAACACCCCCCAGAAGTGTCCCAGTTCTGGAAACGTGCTGAAACGGGGATGAAATGGCCTGGAAATGCCGCTGGCTGTACCATACAGTGTTTCACAATTTGGAAATACCATACGATATCGCCAACAATGTTTCCAGCCCGTTTTGATGCATTTAGCCACGTTTCCAGTGAATTTTTGGTCTTATGTGGGTCCGTACAAGTGAATTTGAGGGACGTGGGACCCTCAAAACACATAAAAACAACTATTAAACACAGTTAATTAGTTGTTAAACACAGTTAAGTGGTTTTTATACTCAATTAAAAAAACAAAAATTAGAATTCTTTAGAAATCGTAACAACCTCATATTTTCTACAAGAGAGCACTTCATTCACTCATTCCTCGCACTTCCTTTATCAAGAAGAGCTTCCTACATTAGCAACAAGCATTTTAGTTGGGTTTTGGAGCATTAGGAGCAAGCTTGGGTGCATATCTAGCAAGATGTCAGTCGTGGGTAGCGAGAAGAAGGGTGTGAGCAATGTTATAGGTGGTGAGTAGCTCTATTTACTATTTTTACAACATCATGGCTTCTCAAAGTGTCATTTCTAGAGTCCCTAGAGCTCATGAATCAAATAAGCAGCATGAATACTATCATTTTTGGAAGTATGTTATCAAGATCAAGCAAGATCTTGTGTAAGAGCCCTTGTAAGTCTTTCCATTCTCACATAAGTTGCTCCTCCATTCCCATGAAGGGGTGAAAGGTGTTGAGATTTGTACACATACTGGAAATATAGAGGTGGGCCAAATTTTGCCAAAGAGCATAATGATGCTCAAAGGTTGAAAGAGCAAAGAAAAAGTATTGGTAGTGGTACTGTGGACAATATTAGCTTGGTTGCTAACAGTGAGACAAGGATTGTCCATGAAGCAAGGAAGAGGAGGGCGATATAACTTCAAGAAGAGATATCAAAACCTCCTACTACAAGTAGGTCATTGAAGCTCAACAGTCAAGGGAGAGAAGGAGCTGAGACAAGATTGGCAAGGGCCTTCTATGCTTGCGATATCTTTTTTAATGTGGTTTGGTCCCCTTATTGGCAAGATTTGGTGAGGGCAATTAACATAGCACCTCAGGGTTTCAAGGGTCCAAACTATGAAAAACTCAAAACAATTTTGCTCAAGAAAGAGCAGCAACTTCTTGAGGATGTTTTAAAACCTATTTGTAGCTCATGGAGCAGCTTAGGGATTTCCATTATTTTAGATGGATGGACATGAAGGATCCTACATAAATACCATATTTACGTAGTACAGAGGACATGTAAATACGAGTATGACACGAGGCATGTTGACCTCGGAAACATGACACAAAGGACAAGTTATATATATATATATATATATATTATTGGAATATACACAATAATGATAGATCATTGATTCATTCAACTAGTTAAAACTTAATACATCAAATTTCAATGATATCGATGAACAAGATACAATAATACATCATACATGTCATAAAAAAATAGCATTTAGAACCAATGAATCATAAAATAGAACCATAGATAGCAGATTTCTCATTAGGTTATCAAAATCAAAATGTGTTACATAGATACTGAGGGAACTCCACTCAAAAATACAAAAGAGAGTAGAATCTAGATACAAAATAGGTAGGAATCTCATATTTCAAAGAGTCACTGTCAATAATCCTCCTCCATGTCATAATCAGCATCACTACCATTGCCCTCTCCTCCATCCTCCTCCTCTATGCCCAATCCAAGATTTGCTGCTCCATTTGTTGGCGTGGAGGATGACCCCTCAAGAGGCTCATCATCAAAAGTGACCGGTTCTAGCATTGGGTCATTAAGATCCATGTTAGCTAATGCCAACTCCACATTGCCATCCAAACCCATATCATCAGGAGTCACATGCCACATCTTTGTCTTTCCCTTCAATCACTCTTGCCTCTTCTTGTAAATAAAACAAAGGTTGGTGTGCACATACACCATTGTCTCTGCTTTGGATTGCGTTGAGCCTACTCTTTTTTACAATGTACAAATTCTCATATGTGTTCCAATTCCTCTCGCAACAAGAGGATGGAATAAGTTGAGAGAGGACCCTAAAGGCTAATTCCTGTAGAATAGGGCATGCCGCCCCATGAGTTGCCCACGAACCATAGGGCTTCTTGACCCCCCTATCTCCAAGAACAACATACCCTCCAAATCTCCTAGTGTCAGTGGAGAACTCTATGAAGCCCTCCTTTACCTCCTGAAGGGATGATCTATCCTAATATATCCTTCTAAATGCTACCTTCCACCCCTATGAAATCTCCCCCATCCATGTGAGGAGGGAATTTGTGTGAAGGCTTATTATTGGCAATGAGGCACCCTTGATTGTAGAACTTGGGGTTCAATGACGAAGCCAAGCAATGCAAAGATGTGCAATTCTTATCCCACCTGGAAAGAAGAATACCTTGTATGGTGGACCATAAGCTCTCTGCTGGTGTCCCATACTCGGGGACTCATTTTCCATAACAAAGGTCTTCATAGACTCAATCATGGAGTCCCAACCCTCGTAAACATCCCCTAAGATGGGTTGGTTCGTATCGACAAACTACAATAGTGAAATGATAGGGTCCATGATCTTAATGGTAAGATTGACCCTCTCCCTCCAACCATCATCTAACACTGTCCTTTGCCCTTTTTGAAACAACTTGATCCGTCTTTCTCCAAAAAGACCAAAGACCTAAAATAACCATAGTTCCAAGAGTGGCCTTGACCTCACTCAACCTCTTAAGCATGATAAATGAGGAAGCAAATCGAGTATTTGCAATCTTTAGCAATGATAGATGTGTGTATTGTTTATATATTGTGAGGGCATTGGTATGGTTTTGTTGAAAATTTCAGATATGTCGTGTATCATCAATAAGATTGCCAATCCATGTCACATTTGAAGCAATAGATTTCAGTGCTCAGTTCAAGGAATGAACAATGCATGGTGTCCAAAATATTTGTGGATATTTAGCTTCCACAATCATGCCAGTAGCTTTGCAAACAGGTGCGTTATCTGTAATGATTTGCACACAAGCTTGAAAACCTACATCTTCAATAACTTTAATGAACAACTCACCGATATATTGTGCATCTTTGTATTTTCCAAGAGCATCCACCACTTTCAAGAAGATTGGTCCATTCTGGGAAGACATGTGAAATTGATAAGTGGATGGCGTGTTGCATTTGTCCATCCATTAGAAACAATACATACATCACATGAGACCCATGTTGGTTTAATAGGTTGTATGATTTTTTCCACCTCCTTCGTTGCCTTACCCAACAATGTGGTTCTATGCTTCTTTGAACCTGAGGGCACATACCCGATTGGAGCTTGTTCAGCAAGAGCTTGACACCTCTCAATAAACAAAGGAGACCGTGCAACATTAAATGAGACGAAGTTGAGATAGAAAGAGAATGCAATGGTAAATAAGATCCATTTCATCTCACTTCTCTTGCCGATAAATCTTACCTTTTGGGCCACAAGTTGAGGTTGCCCTCTTTTTTGTGGTTGCATGTCAACCCCTCTCCCAAATCTGCTAGATGGAGTCCTCAAGAAAGAAAGAGGATACTTGTTTACTACTCATTGCTGCCACATTCCCTAAGCCAACTACATCATCTTTCTCCAACACCCTTCGTTGAGCAACATCCATTGCTTTACATGCTGCAAGTCCACAAGGAAGGCCCAACAAATGGCCCTTAACTTGATAATAGGTGCTCTTGAATTCAACCTTGCAAAAATTGCATGTCCAAAGAACATTTCTCCCTCTTGTAAGCTTTGGCCCAAGCCCGTGTTTTCTTGTGACATACTTCTTTAGGAGGTATTTCTTCTCTTGAGATTGCTTCCTTGCTACAATAGGGTCAAATGCAGCCCTGAAAACAACAACAACAACAACTGCAACACTTGAAATAGTTGGAGCACTTCCAACATAAGATGAAGATAAACTTTGAGGGGAGGGACCACCAACATTGACATTCCCCCCTTTCTTTTGATCTCTACTTGCTTGCCTTGATGATTGAGCCATTATTCTTACTGTTGTAGATGAAAATAGAGAAATACCGCTGTTGTAGGTGAAAAAGATAAATCTGGTTGTTCAAATATGCCTTTGAATCACTCCCACTGCCTTCAAACCGTGCTAAAAGCCTTCACATTCAAACAACAAACCTGTGAGAGCTCTCCCTTTCGCAAACAATGGAAGATAAAAGACAAAAAATGCTAATTTAAACCCCCGCAGACTGACTTTTATGGAGGACACGTGTCTTGGAATCAAGACACAACCTAGGGCACATGTTCGGTACGGATTTCCGGCGTGTCCTAAAACATGACATGGCCGAAACCCGTGTCCAGCACGTGTCTGAGCATGTCATGCCAAAGACACCGTGGATATGGACACTGGGAGTCAATGGACGTGTCCGATTGGGTGCAGGCCATTGATCAGTGTCATTGCAACATCACCAAAAGGAGCCATGTTCTTGAGATTAGAATATTGTTCAAGTGGGCTAAAATATAGTAAACTTAATGTTAACATTTTAATTGTTTCTATTGAGCAATTAGGCCCACAAAATGCGGTGCAAGTTATCGTAGATAATGCACTTATTTGTAAGGTTGCAGGTTTGATTGTTGAGGGTAGATACAATCATATATTTTGGACTCCTTGTAGTGTCCATACTATAAATCGGATTTGGAAGAGATTGAGTCTAAAAATGCATGGATTAAGGAGGTCACAGGGCAAGCTAGGGAGATCATAAAATTCATCACCAATCACCACCAGTCTAAAGCAATATATCGAGAATACTTCAAATTGGAGTTGCTCAAAGTTGGTGAGACAAGATATGCCTCAAACTCTGCCATGATGCGCTGTGTTATTGAGGTCAAAACTTCATTGATGATATGGTGGTGGGTGTGACTTGGGCTAAGTGGAGACAAGCATATTCAGAGAGGGGAAATATGGTGCAGAGGGTGTTGATTGATGAGGATTGGTGGAGCAAGATAAAATTATTGTTCAAGTTCACATTACCTGTGTTTGAGATTCTTCGAGAAGCGGACACAGACAAACCCTTCTTGGGAGAGATTTATGATGGCATGGATACCATGGTTGAGAAAACCTTGGAAATTATTACAAGTAGGCTCCCACTCTTCTTTTTGTTGATGCTGATTTTGCATAGCAGGTGAAGTCTATCATTGTTGCAAGGTGGAATGGCTTTAACACTCCATTGCACACTTTGGCACATGCTCTAAATCCAAAATTTTATGATGAAGAACTCATTGCTCAAAGCAATGGGAAGAGGAGGGCTCCACATAAGGACAAGGAGGTGCCTTCTAGAGGTTGTTACTAGCTTCTATACAAACTGAAGTGAGGGAAGAATTTGCTTGTTTTGCTATTGGATTGGAGGATTTTGCAGACATATCATCTTTGGATGAGAGGAGGAGCATGAATCTGATTAAATGGTGGACTTGTGATGGGGCAAATGGTCAATATTTGCAATACCTTGCCACTCATATCCTTTCACAAGTGGCAAGCTCTTCGTCAACAAAAAGGAATTGGAGCACCTATGGTTTCATTCATTTTGTGAATCGCAACAGGTTGGGATCGCAGAAGGCTGGGTATCTTGTATTTGTGCATTCAAACCTACACCTTGTGTCTTGTAGGGGTGAAGAATATAGAAGTGGGCCTCATAGAGAGTGGATGTGGATGCAAAATTACCAGAGTTGGAACTCTCTCTTGTTGCTCTTGACATTAGTGATGATGCCTCTTCTTCCATTCCACGCTCTACCTTTGTTGAACAAGCATCTTGTTCTATTTTTTTTTACGAGGATGAGGATGAGTATGAGGACATATAATTGTACGTGTATTTAGCTCATGTTTTATTTCATTTTCAGCATATATAGCCTCATTTATAAAGGTTGATTTTGGATGTATAGCCTCATCTATAAAATCTAATTTTGAATTTTGCACCATGTAATCATCTATGGCAGTAAATAAAGACATGGTTTTCCTACTAAAACAACTCAGATATTTGCTGATGCACCGTTCCCTGTAACACTCAACAACACAATGGTTCAATCTATGAAAGGAAAATGAATACCAACACTAATATGCCTTATGCCCTCTTCTTTTGCAACAAAAACAAGTTATTAAAGTCATCTTATTCACATACCCTTCTTGTTTTCTTTTCAATATTTTTAGTTCTCTTGCTTTCTCTTCCAACTATTGGAGTGTGCACATGTGCTTGGGTTACTTCCTCAATGCCTTGCTAGTAGATTGCAAATGGATTCTAATAATTATTTATGGTTTATTCTTCACTTAGAGTTGTTGGGATTCCTCCTTGAGCTTTCACAAAGATGATCATTGAGGATTACACATTAGACTATGATGTCTTGGAATATTCACCCTTGGCTACCTTACTACCGTAATATCCTAAACCAACATGTTGCATTTTGGAGTTCACCACAATGAGATTCTTCATACCTTAGCCATGCTTGCCAAGCCCATGGCCATCAAAACCCATCTTTTGCAGCAACTTTGAGTTATCCCTTTGGAATGAGCTTCAAAACTACTGAAAGTCTCATCCGTTGATTCAGATTGAGCAAGGGATGTAGATGAAGTACTTACAATAATGTCATCGATTTTGTAGTTTGTCCACACCTTGGACATGTTACTCCTCAATATTTTTGACACTATAAAGATAGTCTCTATTTCTCAAACAAATCTCCACAATCCACTATCTAGTCCATGTTTCTCTTGATAAGTTTCACATGACATTCCAAAGTTTTATGCAGTGCTTTGCTCTTCTCCTCCAATTGTTAAAAAATCATTCTCAACTATTAATTATCCTCTTGGATTTGTTGATTGATCTCTCACAACACCTATAGTCTCTTTCACTTAAGATATTTTCTCATGGTTATCCTCACTAAACTCCACAAACTAAAAAGACTCAAGATTGTTGACGCTATAAAGACAATCTCTATTTCTCAAACAAATCTCTACAATCCACTAGTTGGTCCATGTTTCTCTTGATAAGTTTCACACGACTTTCCAAAGTTTTATGTAGCGCTTCACTCTTCTCCTCCAACTGTTAAACTGTCATTCTCAACTATTAATTATCCTCTTGGATTTGTTGATTGATCTCTCACAAAACCTATAGTCTCTTTCACTTAATATATTTTCTCATGGCTATCCTCACTAAACTCCACAAACTCAAAAGACTACTACTTCAATAGCAAATTGATTTGAACCCAATTGGGTGAGTCGACATCTCACAATGGCTCTTGAATCTTATTCTTGCTTACATGATGAATTTTTTTGGGTACAACCTTCTATGTCTATGAACCTTAATGCTAGTTCTATTGATTAGAACTATAAACATTCAACAATACGAATACCAACCCAACAACAGAACATCTCACACAAAGTACATAAGAGTTTTCTTTTCAACGAAAGATTTAAAACCTACATGGAATACAAACTCCAAACTTCAATTAATTTTGCAATGTTTACAACATATGGACACTTATAGAACAATCTCTACCTATACTTTTATAACAAGGACTTACACAGGTCTTGCAACCAAAGTGTGTGTGACTCACTCGATTCAACACTAAAACTCCCTCATTGAATGAACAATGCTACTAGTACTCTTCTTTCGGTTCTCAGCTCAACATTAAATATTCTAGAATTTGAAGAGTGGATGACTAAATGTTGCTATTCCCTGGCCTTTAGGGCCTTCGGTCCTTTATGCTTTCCACGACAATTGAGTTCTTTTCCTTCTTTGGCTACACAAATCCTCTCTTTATCTCATATATCTACTATGGTAGTTCATCATTCTTAGTATGTGGATATCTTGTTGTGCCAAGCTTGTCCGTGTCTTTTTATGACTCCCCCACATGGTATCACTTTAGTGAAATCATATCTTTTCTGCCATCTCTTCTTCGTAAAATCACTAACAAGTTAGGATGATTTCTATTCATATCCCCATGTCAAACAAGCATAACCCAAATCAAACAATCATAGCATTTAGATGATATCTTTCAAACCCTCACTTTGTTTTCCTTTTTCATAGGATCATTTCCAATCTAACATAAATCTCTATGACTTGTTTCTTTACAATCTCACTCATCACATCTTTTTCCTAGTTTGGCTTGCAAGCTCATGGTTCCAAAGAATGATATGAAAATTTGAAAGAAATGACCATAAATTAATTTAAAGGTTAGTTGATGTGGAAACAACATGGTGCTCATGTTATGTTGCAAAACATATTATCACTCATATACTTGGCCCTTTCATTCGAGGTTCAATTACAATTTCCCAAGAATATATTATAGTTGATTCAACTTCTTGGTAATTGAAGACAACCATCCTGTCGACAAGTATCTAGTTGGAACTATCACATTAACAATTGGCCTTATGAAACTTGTCATCAATAAATTAACTACCCATCTACATTTCACCATAGACATGTATACATTGTACCATTCTTTGGTCGATAAGGTGATCTTCTAGTTGATTTTGTTTCATTAAATCTAATTCGTAAACTGTCGTGGATATTCCACTGGATCAGTTTGTCACAACAGATCTTACTACTTAATTCATTGTGTTAATTTGATTCCATAAAATACTAAGTACAATGGAGTTAAAAGATAAATAAATATAGCAAATAAGTACACAATCCACACAATAACATAAGATATACCTTGGGAAAACCCACTATGAGGAAAAACCTATCCACAAATGAGGACTATGCCTTGCTCTTCATATCACAATGCAAATACAAAGGAAATGGTACTCTCTACGGAGTTACCTATGACTATGAGACCAAAATGGCTACTACAGGATCTCCTATTTCCTCTATTCTGCTCTAATATCCACTCCCTAGTGTTGTTGCTCAACTATGGAACAATACAATACATCAAAAAAATGGAACCCCCTTCTTCTCCTGATAGATTGGTATTTAACATAGCCCGATAGCTATTTAAGGTTAATTTTAGGGTTTTTGCATGCCCCAACTCTCAATTAGGGTTAGGGTTTTGGGCCTTCTAGAATGTTCTTGAAAGTACACATGTGACTAGATCCACATGTGCGAGAAATGAGAGTTGACATGGAATTGACTCGGTACCATGGTGGTTAATTGGATATGTCAACTTGCAGGAGACATAACTTCTTCATATGAACTTTGATTGAGGTGATTCTTGAACCGTTGGAAAGGTATCAATGCGTAGAATGCAAAAAAAAATCCTCCATTTTTGTTGTTGTTGTGAAAATTGACGTTTAAAACCTTAAAATGGCCCTAGAAGGTTTCAGATGGTTTTTTGACCCTAAATCTAAAAGTGAGACTTGCCCCTTAAATGGGCCTTACAAGCCAATTCATGCAATCTTCTGAACCCAACAACTCCAAATAGGTGACACATTATATATTGATCCAATTTGGATCACAACTCACCATTTGGGATGCTTTTGGTCCCCAAACTCTTTTACTAAATGAGGTGAGGAATTTTTTTTCTGTACCTTCTCCTTGTAGTACCATTTAGCCTTTCCTAGAAGTTATCATTTCAACCCTACCTTCTAGAGTTCATACTGTCTCCGCTTGGTATATTTGGACTTCTTATGCAACATTGTGTCTTCTACAAACTCTACCTAATCCTCTAGTGCTAATTTCTCTACAGAAGGTAAGACCTTAGGTTGCTGATCCAACATGGAAGTTTCATATTTTCCACATTCAATATGGACTAAATGCACATGTATGAGGGTATACGGAGTCTGTATGAATTATCTCCAACCTTCTACAATACCTAAAAAGGGCCATACCTTAGAGCCTGCCATGTATGCCACTTTGAGTGATTTTTCAACCCTGTGTCATTAGAGGGAATTTGGATGAAAAATGGTCCGCCCAACCCTAATTCAAATTCCATGTCATCATGTATTAGCCAATCAAAATGCTTAAAAATTCAAAAGAGATGCATATAAAAAAATTGGAGGGAAAAAACAAAAACTACTTTTTTGGATCGTATTTTCAACTTATCTCTTTGTAGATTTATTCAAATTTCAAGTGGGAGCACTCATTTGATGTATAATTAAATTATGCATCCAACAAGTATCCAACTTGCATACTTTTAACGTCATCTACATCACGAAAAATTGAGAATACTTGAAAAACACGTTTTTCTCTCACTAGAAACACGTTTTATTTATTTATTTATGTATTTTCAATTTTTCATGATGTGGATGTTATCAAAAGTATGCAAGTTGGGGGTACTCTTTGGATGTAGATTTTAATTCTGCATCCAACGAGTGCTCTTGCTTGAAATTTGAGCAAACCTACAAGAAGATAGGTTGAAAATACGATCCAAAAAGTAGTTTTTTTACTCTCTCTCTACTATTATTTTATTATTTTTCTTAGGAGGACCATTTTTCATCCAAATTTCCTCTAATGTGGTCATGTCTTTCCTTGTACTTTTCCCGTGACTTCTTCATTGCCTCTTGTACTTGTAAATAGATTTTCCTAATCTTATCAATGATTTTTTCAGGTCTTACTACTTTACTTGTAGTGTCTTCCCTCACTCCCCCTTGCTGTCCTTAAACAACATCTAGAGGTGAAGGTGGAAAGTATCCAAAACAAGTTTCAAAAGGGGATTTCCCAATGGAAGTGTGGACTAATCTGTTATAAGAGGGTTGTATGTAGATCAAATTTTCATCCCAAGTCTTCAGATGCTTTTGATTTCAACCCCTCAAAAGATGTACCAAAGTCTTGTTGACTACTTCTGCTTGTCTATCTGCCCGTATATGGAATGTTATATATCTCTTCAACTTAGTGTCCATCTTTTCCCAAAGTGTAGTCCAAAATGTACTAAGAAATATGGTATCTTTGTCTGAGATGATTCTCCTTGGTATCCCAAAGTGTGTGAAATTCACAGCAGATCTTAGAGCCCGAGAATACCTCACAGTGAAAGAATTAGGAAAAATGATGAATTACAGTGAAAATTGCAGTGGATTGAGTAGTAAAATTAATCATGCATTGAAACTCAGATGTGCACACAAATGTGTATCGTAATCCATTAATCGATATAGTCAATATATATAATACAATGGAGAGAATTCGATTATCCAAGGAGAATTCGAATCCCAGTTAGTCTAGCATAGGAATAATCACCACTACAATGCTCTGGAGGTTCCAAACTCAATTCAACTCAACCAAATCTCAGTGAATTGAATCTACTGTCAGTTAACTAATTAAGGAGGGTGCAATAATGAGTTTGTCATGTAAGATTGCCAGAAAAGGGCTTATTAGATCACAATCAATGGTGATCAGAGCTCAAACCCCTCACTAGAGTCAGGAACCCAGGTGGAACTCAGTTGGACTGAAACATACCACTAAGTTAGTTCCTAAAATGTAGGGAATTGACTCTGGTGGTCCTACAATCATGCATGCAGGGTGCATCAAGTGGCTAATAGGTGCAGGGCGCATTAAGTGGCTAATGGGTCCTAGATGACATCTGCACACCATTAGGGGGATAATAACATCATCAAATACTAAGAAAAGGTAAATAATGCTAAGGTGGACATAGTTGGAGTATTAATTATCCTAACACCCCCAATTAATCCAAACTTAGACATCCTGGGCCCTGGTTACTGAGACCAAATGTCACCCATACAATCAAATAATGATAAAAAATAGTTGTTCATGAAAACCAAGGAAACGGGGAAAACCTCATGGGAACCCCCCCCTCAAAAATGAACAGTAGGGAACTCAAACAACTTTCACACCAAGCATAGAAGGAAAATCTCTTCTGAGTGAAAGACTTTGTAAAAATGTTGGTAATCTACTCTTATGTAGGATAGTAATGCAGGTGCTGGATCTGGATCTGCTCCTATGATGTACCTCCCACTGTTTAGAAGATGCATTTTCCAAAACAAGTCTTTCGGAATCCATTCTTTCTACTGGGGTGAATGACTCATTGTATTCCAAACCATGAACCTTTGAGTACCCTTTGTCAACTAACCAAGATTTGTACTTGGTTGTATATCCATCATGGCAAGTCTCTTTGAAGGATTGTGGATGAGACCCCACCATCATGTAGCACCTCTCCGAGAGAAGTGGATCTGTATGACATACTGCAAGGTTTGCATCTCGATACTAAGATTTAGTTCTTCTATGGTCAGATGGATCCCCAACTATGTTCCCAACAACTTCAAGGACTTTGTGAGCCTATATTGGCCTTGGCCATGGATTGGGAGCAGGTGCTGGATCTGGATCTGCTTGAACTTCATACTCAACATAAAGATCTTGGTCCTCATCTTCAGAATTTGAAACTGGATCATTAGAAGAGACATCATTATGATCTTCATCAGATGCAAATGGAGTAGGCAGAGAGTATGGAAAAAAGTGAGAGAATTCATATGTCTTTGAGGCATGGTTTGCGACCCATTTCTCTATTAGCTTCCCAGAAGAGATCTTTGCAATCTCAACTGTGTGATGTCCAAAAAGAACTTTCTTCGGTGGACCTGTGTGTGTCATCTGATAAACAAATAACAAGTTTGCTGTCAAAGAAGGAACATACATAAAAATTTTGAACTTTCCATGCTCTAGTTGTATTGTGCCCTTCCCTTCAGTAGAGATCTTTGAATTATCTCCCATGTGAATACTAGGACCATCATTGAGATCTAGAGAAGAAAATTATTCTATGGAAACAACCATGTGGTTGGAGGCTCCAGAATCTATGAGGAAGGCTTGTGATTATGAGAATCCAGCCTTCAGTGCATGGAATCCCTCATGATCATCTGTCTCACTTCCAGAATCAGTTTCCCTTGCGCCTTCTCGGAGGGAAATGTTGTGATGTTCAAGAAGTTTGGTCATTTGATCTATCTTCTTCTTCATGCAAGATCTCTTTGGATGGTTTTATTTCTTGCAATAGGTACACTTGGTCTTCTCAAACCCCTTTTGCTTATACTTCTTGGAGATGGAGGATCCTTCTAATGGATTGGGATGCCTATATGGTTTGGATTCAAATTGCTTCTTGTTCCTTCCCTTCCACTTTCCTTTAGGATTCACACTTTTTTATTCCCCTGCCATAAGAGCTTGATTTTTGGAGGCTTGCAAGGCGCCCATTAGAATCAGTTTTTCTTATTCTTGGATGAGGGATTAAGTGAATGCATCTAAAGAAGGCATTTTTCCAATTGGGGATTGAGAATATCCCTGAATGGAAGGTAGAAACACATATTGAATATTCAGGACCAAGCTTGCTTAGGATGGATAGAACCAGCTGCTCATCTTTATTCTCAGTGTCACATTGTTTGCACTGCATAACCAATGACTTGAATTTAGAAAAGAACTGTTGTGTGGTTTTGAAACTGCGAGGTTGAAAAACAATTAATTCATTCTCCAAAATGTGGCCTCTCAGCTCATCTTGCTTTCCAAAGAGAGTTTCAAGCTTCAACCAAACCTCTCTTGGTGTCTTCAATCCATCAAGATGGAAGATAAAATATCTGGAGATGTGAATACACATAAAAACAAAAGCTTCATCTAATCTGTTCAGGTACTTTGACTTTTCAACAAATGCTTGAGGTTCGACCTCCTTGCCCATTGTGACCCTGTACAGACTTTGGATTCTTGGAGACAAAGGAGCATTCGAATTCTCCATGTGTCACTGTAGGAGCGAATACAAACTGAAAATGTTGTTACTGCTACACTGAAAAACCTTCAAAATCCTGCAAAAACTCTCAAATTGGAGATAAACTAGTTACTGAATCCACTGAGCACTGCTTTAGGACAATAGGCACTTTTATCCGGATTCTTTACACCTGGATAGAATCCCAAGGATTTCTCCGTTGGCTTCAATGAAATGTCACCAGGATTTGCTATGGAAATCTAGAGGCTTCTAGTGCACTAATGAATGCATATGCTCAACCTAAGCTCTTGCAAACTCTGATACCATGTGATATTCACAATAGATCTTAGAGCCTGAGAATATCTCACAGTGAAATAATGAGGAAAAATGATGAATTATAGTGAAAATTGCAGTGGAATGAGCAGTAAAATTAATCATGCATTGAAACTTAGACATGCACAGAAATGTTTATTATAATCCATTAATCAGTATAGTAAACATATATAATACAATGGAGAGAATTCGATTATCCAAGGAGAATTCGAATCCCAATCAGTCTAGCATAGGAATAATCACCACTGCAGTGCTATGGGGTTTCCAAACTTAACTCAACTCAACCAAATATCAGTGAACTGAAGCTACTGCCAGTTAACTGATCAAGGAGGGTGCAATAGTGAGTTTGTCATGCAAGATTGCCATAAAAGGGAGCATTAGATCACAATCATTGGTGATCGGAGCTTAAACCCCCCAATAGAGTCAGGAACTCATGTGGAACTTAGTTGGACTGAACTAGATCATTGAGTTAGCTCTTAAAATGTAGGGAACTAACTCCGGTGGTCCTAAAATCATGAATGCAGGGTGCATCAAGTGGCTAATGGGTCCTAGATGACATATGCACACCACTAGGGGGATAACAACATAAGGTAAATAATGCTAACTTAGGTGGACAAGGTTGGAGTAATAATTATCCTAACAAAGTGTACCGACCTGTTCAAAGAACATGTTTGTTGCTTCTTGTCCTTTGATATTATTTTTACAAGGAAAAAGAGTGCACATCTTGCTTAATTTGTCAGCTACCGCAAATAAATAATAATGTCCCTTCCTAGTTGTTGAAAGACCACCCACAAAATCCATGGAGATGCTCTCCCATGGTCTTGTAGGAACAAGTAAGGGATGGTATAGGCCTTGCTTCCTATTGTTAGGATTGCTTTTACAACAAAGTATGCATCCTCCAGGGAAAATTTTAGGGGCGAATTATAGCCCATGGGCGAATTTATAAGGGTCACCCAGAAACCCTGGGCGAATTTTTAATATGAAACGGGTTTTTTGAAATTTAACAAATTAGCCCACATTTTATGAATCCCAAGATAGTGAAAAATCGGATAGCCCACCCAGCGAGAGAGGGAAAACGTAATTTAGCCCTGTGAAAGAGGGAGGAAATGGTGGGTTCGCCCCCGTCATTCCCGTAATGGAGTTCAGAGGTAGGTTGTTCGCCCATAAATTTTCATTCATGGAGGCGTGGGTAGTTTGTTCGCCCATGGTTTTCATTCATAGAGGGTATTGGTAGTTTGTTCGCCCCTGATTTATGGTTCATAGGGCATTCTCACTGGTTATTTTGCTTGGATTCGAGGTTTTCGGTTATGGAGGTATCAATTCTGTTTTTGATTATTCGACCTCCCCATTTGGCAGTTAATGAAAAAATCGGGGGTTTAACTCGCTAGATGCATCCGCCAAACCCACACTGCGTATCTACTGATATCAATCAAATATGCACTTAAATGCAAATGTGATATAAATGACTACTAGCATAAAGCTATGCCTTTGAAGCAGAAAAACGCAAATGTTTCAAATCCATGCTCACTAGTTTATTTTTCTATGTTTGAATATCTAATAAGTCACTATGATATACTGCTTCCTGCCATCCAAAGAACTACATACTGGATAACCATTGCTGGTTTTTTGGCAGACCAAATGCCTTTTGCTACTTTGAATGGTGTGGTCCTGTTTGTGGACAGTACGACAATTGTGATTTCAAATTGTTAAAGGGATTTAGAATGAAATGTGATTCAGCAAGATGTTTTCCAATGCAATTCATCTTGCAGCCATAAGGCAGCCCTGAAGATAGTTTATAAGCCTTTGAGTCCCTCCATTGTGTTCACAATCTTATGCAGTCGGTAATTCCTACTAGTAATATATTATTATTCTTTATTATTCTAATTTGTTATTATACTTGTCTTTACTTGATGTTATGGTAGGACATGTTACCTCATATACTGTAGGTGATCGCACACTTATGATTCTTCATCACAAGGGTTGATTGACAGGTTGATGCAACTGCTGGATGCCTTGGATTCTTGATGCTAGGTGCTAATTGTTGACGGATATTCAGGATATATTTATGCTAGTAGCTATGGGATGCAGCTTCTCATGATGTGCTCTCATATGGATACTGTTACCAACTATTTTGTACAATAGTTGAACTTCTATCGAGCCGCCAGTTGTTGAACATGATTCATGTTCATTTCCAGTGTTCGGAGGTTTAGTGTGTTCAGACTTAGGCAATTCTGGTTAGACTTTTATTTATGGAGGTATCAATTCTGTTTTTGATTATTCGACCTCCCCATTTGGCAGTTAATGAAAAAATCGGGGGTTTTAGCTCTTAGATGGAGATATCGATGTTGTTTTCGACCTCCCCATTTCGCGGCACTCCCATATTGGGGAAAACGTGCAACGGTCCAGTGATTCAGTGAAATGGGGACATTTTTTCCCTTATAACATGGCATAAGAACTCAACAGCCGACGTACCTCAAGAAAGTAGATGCCCATGTCCACCAGTTCAAGGGTAGCAGTTCCAGGTGATTTGCAGAACTCAACAGCCGACGTACCTCAAGAAAGTAGAAGCCCATGTCCACCAGTTCAAGGATAGCAGTTCCAGGTGATTTTCCTTAACATGTTGGGTGTGTTGGTAGTAGCGGTTTTTGTGTTGAAATTTGAGTTCCAAGAGAATAGAAGTTAATGAGGCAGATTATTAGCTTTTTCCATGGCTGCTTATGGTATATTGATTCACTGTAATATTGCATTAGATGAGATATATGGGGCACTGGTACTCATATTTTATTTTACTCGTCGTAGTTCTTCTTGACCAATTTTTGCTCCAAGATTCAATTTGGATGTATCTCCTTCAACATCAAAATCTTAATGAAAATATGGAATCCTGATCAACTTGAATATGGTATCATTCAAAATATCTCTGCATGGCTTAAGCCTTATATGACTATGGCTAGTTTGCATGGATATGGTCCTATGGCTATAGCTAGTACTAGTTGGCTATCTCTACTTTGCAAGGATATGGCTACGGCTAGTATTAGTTAGCTCAGTAAGCTTGTGTGGGTTGTGATCCCTCTCCAAATGTAGAACCTTCCTTAGAATTCCTGATTACAACCAGAGTTGTGTGTGGGTGCCTCTGCTACTTTGCTGGTTTTTAATGAGTTAGGCTTCACCAAGTGCAACATAGAATCTCTCTGCAGCATTGTACCAAGAAGGGAAAAAGACAAGGAGGCTACATTGGCGAGAAAGGTATTCATTTCTTAAAATTTCTACTCAGAAAAACTGCGGTGTTTTGGAGGTTTTAAACTTTTTTTAGCCTTGATTGTTTAGATAGAACTTGTTATATATTCCTACGTTTGCAGAGATTGAGCTTAAGAGCTTTGACTCCAGGCTGTTTGGATTAACTATGTTACCGAAATATTTTATAAAAATAGAATATAGTTGGGGTGACTGGGAGCTTTTTCTATCCCTTACTGTTTAGATAGAATTTGATGTGTGTTTTTAAGTTTGTGGACTTTCGGTACGTGCTTTCAGTCATGGCTGTTAGATGAATTATGTTATGAAAATAAAATAAAATTGGGGTGATTGCGAACTTTTTCTAGCCCTGATCGTTTAGATAAATTTGTTGTATATTTCTAAATTTGCAGAAATTGGGTTTGAGAGCTTTGGGTCATGGCTGTAAGTGTATAGATGAAATATGTTATGAAAACAAAATAAAATTGGAGTGATTGGGAGGCTGGACTGAGCCCTTCTTCAGAAGCTTGAGTTATCATCTCTTGTGTGTATTTTCTATGCCAAAATGCTGTGAGTTATCATCTCCTGTGTGTATTTTCTAAGAGCAATTTTAGCACCAGAAATTTTATGTAGGTCATCCCATATTTCAGACTACCATGCCATCTGTGGAGATGCTTGACTGTGTTGTTACTGCAGACAATTTTTTCTACCTCCATCTGACCTTTCATAACACTATGCTGCCAATTTTTTCCATGGGAATTCATCTGACCTATTCAAATTGCTCTTGCAGCCCATCATTCACGATGTTGTTGCAGCCATATATTCTCCCACTTCCATCAACTTGAAATGTTGGCAAAGTTGTAACCCAATTCTGCCCATTGGTTAATAAATTGCTTAATCCTGTTGCCAAATGCTCACACTCTAACCATCGTAGTCTTCCTCTTGTGGACCAGTTTCTTCTTCTTTTGGACCAGTCATCATCAGAACATCAAAGCAGGTTGAAGCCCACTCATACCACTATGATTCATTCTTCTTTTTAATTTAGTCAATTTCCAAAGTCTAGACTTAGGAATAATTATATATTAAACCTTTCTGCCATATCAAACACTATAAAAAATACTTACATACCACTATGATTCATTCTTCTTTTTAATTTGGTCAATTTCCAAAGTCTAGACTTAGGAATATAATTATATATTAAACCTTTCTGCCATATCAAACACTATAAAAAATACTTATTTTTTTATATTGGTAACCGGGTACCACTTCCTTCCACTAGTTGTGTGATTCACTAACTCACTTTTCTCACGTGACACAATTATTGGCCACACCTATGTTAATATTCCCACAATGACTTTAAAAGTTTAATCCTCTGGTGTCAAGGTCCAATTCTTCCACATGCCAACAACAAACTTTGCTCTAGTATCTTATTAGGTTATGCATACATAGTCACTAGTCATAGTTGCAATTTTCTTATTTTAATCTTATAGCATGCCATATTGACCACGCATCATTTCTACACTTCTTTGTGAGTTTTTAAGGCGATAACCTTTTTATATATTTGATGACACAGTATTTTTAATGAGGTACTGCTTGGTAGCATTAATACATTTTATCTGCTAGGGAGCTGGATAGATTGGTGGGCATTAGAAAGGCTCCCATCATACACTATTTTGCTGAGTCTCTCACAGGACTCAGGAGCAGCCATAATAAGAAATTTCAATCAAGAAACTTGCTTCATGAACACCAATCCCCGAATGACTGATTATTATTCAAGACTTTCATTTCACAATGATATGGAAATGGAGTGGTTATGTCTTCACCTGAATTTGAATTTTCTAGCCAATCTTGTATTTCTCACTTCTTTAACATTCATAGCGAGCTTCCCAAATGGCACAATTGATCCAAGTAAGGACTGTTCCTGGAAATATTAATCCGAACCTAGTTAATAACTTATTACATATGCCACCGAGGGAGGTATATTGGTGTTCTCAGAAAGTTTCTCTTGCTTCATTGTGTGTATGTAGGTCTTGCTGGCTTGGTAATAACACATGGATTGGATTTGAATACACTACAAGCTTGGGTTATATGAAACCTATGCAATGTAGAAAACAAAATGATTTTTGTGGAGAGGATAATGTAGTATTCTAATATACCAAGTGAAGCTCCATTGTTGAATGATCATTCAAGGCCAAGTCACAATTGACCATCAAAAGGCACAATAGTGGTTCAGAATCTGGATGATTTATTTGAAACCTTGTGCTATTACGAATTTAACTTTATCATGGGAATGTGATTAGGTTCGATATGAATCACACCTACCATTTTTATTGAAATGTATCACATGTGAATTTCTTGGAGGGGCTAAGGTTGGGATAGTTGGACAAACTGGTAGTGGCAAATCTATGCTTCTTCAAGTGCTATTTCATATTGTAGAACAAACATGATGGAGAATTTTCATTGATAGAGTTGACATTGCGATGATTGGACTCCATGATTTAAGGTCCAAATTAAGAATTATTCCATAGGACCCAATACTATTTGAAGGAACTATATGGAGCAATCTAGACCCACTTGAAGAACATTCTGACAATGAAATTTGGAAGGTACGTCCTTATAAGGAGTCAGTTTTAATGTCCATGGTATGTTTGAGGCTTTTTGGATTATAACTCATTATTTTGCAAGATTAAGAAATAATCCCTCTTATATGAGTTTAGTTCTAAATAAGTCAACCACTAGAGGTGACTTGGGCCGGTAAGAGTGGGGCTCTCTTACATCTCCTACAAGGTTTGATTCCTCTTACATGATGTAGTATTTTGATTCTATTGTGGTCATTTGTTGGACATTAATAAAATTATGAATTATCTTACCTTATCTTATCTACTTACCTTTTCTAAGGCACCCTCTTGCTCAAACTCACTGTAATTTTGATTCCTTTATTGCTGAATTGAGCACTGTCTCTGCCTTGTAAGAAAACACCATTAGCACAGGTTTCTTTTTCCCTTACATGGGTGCCAATTATTGAATTCATATGGATCTCACTAGTCTTCAAAGCAAACACTTCGCTTATGCTCTATTGACCTAGACGATTGTTGTCCCCAAACCTATCAATGATTTTATGCAAGCTGAAACTCTATTTGTGGTGTTTTATTTGCTTGTGTAGTCCTTCCTGTATTCATAATTTGCAAGGAAGCATACATGCAATTATTCTGACCATATATATATATGGATATAATTCTTAATTACAAAATGACAAATGCCAATCAACATCATTAACATCCAAAACACAATCTGCACCTGTTTTCCTAGGCACTGGATATCACATTACAAGAATGGGATAACCTTGAAAATGCTGATACATCAATATGAAAATGCTAATACCCACATCAATGGGAACATATTGTTTTCCATAGGCAAGGAAACAACCATCTTGTTCAACAATTCTTTTGTGACAGAACAGACAGATGTGAAATCTATATGCACAAGGCACCCAGTTTGAATCAGTTGCATCAAGATCCTCATAGCAGATTGGGAGCAAAGCAGATATTGTGGGAGGAATAGAGTTAGGTCCATTCCTATTAGTTGACCCCCATGGGGATAGCCTCTCAGAGTATGTTGGTAAGCTATGCTTTTAGAGACTGGGTAGTGAGACAAAATGAGAAACATCATAAGTTCTCCAAGCTCTACCATTTCCAGTTTGCCCAACTTTGCCTTGACTCAATATGGGTTTGATTTTATATATGGATGGCATAGTGTGATGATATTCTACAGTTGATTATGCCTTAGCCTATGGATTCTCATGACACATTTGAATTAATGGCTATGAGATGCTTCTTCTCATGATGATTAGTTGTACTTTGTAGGTATGCTCTTATGTTGCAATTGATCATCCTCTTGTGCACTCTTGGATCCTTATTTAGGATCATAGCCTGGCTTGACAACACTTTCCTATCGAGTTCTCTTATTTCTAGGCACGTGAATGGAAACCTGATTTTGTTAGACATATTGTGGGGTTGAATGCTCTCATAATCCCTCATCATTGGTACATGTGGAGGCATGCCAAGGCATGGTCAAAGGATCTATATGCACAAACAACTCTTGACATGAAGTCATCCTTGGAGAACAATAGTATACACCTGTCACAAAAGAATTCCTGTAGGATGTAGCAGATTGTTCTTTTAGGCCAACACTTGAAGTAATTCTAGGTTTTGTTTTGGATGCTTCTCCTCCTAGCTAGATTTTAGATGATGAACTGTGTGCTAGAATATAGATGTTGCTGTCTCAGCTTCAGATGATCTAAACACATAGCAGAGAGTTAAGGAGCGAGTAGCATGCTAGATTAGTTTTGTTTAATGAAGTACGAGTTATGCAACAAGAAAATAATCAGTATCATGATATTTTGAACAACAGTTAATGGGCACATATATAGAGAAAGGACAGTCTATCTTTAGTTAATATGCAGGGTGCACTTTTAGTCAACCGACTGTGCTAATTTTAGTTTATAAACCAGTTAAAAATCTTTGATATAGTTTCTTATGATGTCACCACAGGTTGAAGATTGTTATTTGTTGGGTATGTTGATGAAAGATATAGGTTTGTGGTTCCTTAAAGAAATCAGGTTGTTGAGAGTAGAGATGTTAGAATCAATGAAAATTCGGATCTGAATCAAATTGATGATGACATGTTTGAGGCTGACAAATCCACAGAATTTCAAGGAAGTGATGTTCAGAAGATTGAGCACTCACCATGTGATGTTGTGCCAATAGTACAAGTGGGAGTAGAGCTCCCACAATCAAGTTACGGAAGAGGTTGAAGGCATGAAGATGCAAATAGAGAAGAGTTCCCACAGTCCAATCTTGGATGGAAGGCTTGAAGATATGAAGAAGTGGAGGGCTAGATAGAGAAGTGGAACCAGAGGCACTAGATGCATCAAGATTAGTCCTAGTGAAAGCAATACAACATGATTAGTGATGCATGTAAAGAGAACACATGAACAGACACAGGTGCTTGCGGATCAGTCACAGGGATTGGAATTTATAGGTGTGGATGCAATGAGGCGCTTTACAGAATATTGCAGGCTTTAGAGGCCTAGTTTGTGATTTGAACACTTTTGGTACCTAGGTATGGAAGAGGATAGTTTCTTGAAGTTGAAATCAACTTATACATTACAACTTACACCATCATCAATAAATGTGACAAGAGGCCAAATAGGGGAGTTATCCACTAAATCAAGGAGTCAATCATTAAGGAAGACTAATACTATGCCCAAAATAGCTAGCGCAATATCTCCAAAAATTAAAGTTAGTATGTTCAATATTTAAAGTGTAGTCATCCGCTGATTGATTGTTGATTGCTGTCTGTACCGAGAGTTGATACAACCCAGGCCATTCTAAGAAGTAAATTTAGTAATTCCCATAAAAAGTCCTTAAAAAAAAATAATTGTAAAATGCAATCAAGTAAGCTTGACAATATAATGATGGGCATATTTTAAAAGCCTAATGTGTAGTCATCCGCTATTATGAAAATATTTTGAAAGCCTAATGTGTATTTGTCCACTATTATGACAATATTTTGAAATCCTAATGTGTAGTCGTCCGCTATTACTTGTATGTTCAATATTTATAGTTAGTATTTGATCATGTATGTGACTTATCTAGGTGAAAGAGTGCTTACTAACTTGGGCAAATAATTTTCACCGCAACAGTTTTTGTCTCCTAGTAAGTTGGCCCTTCCATTCCACATTCTTTTTACCATTCCCATACTTGTTTTCTCTACAAGTAAACAATGCACAAAACTGTAGTGTTGCACTTAACAAAGTAAAATGCAATCAAGTAAGCTTGACAATATAATGCTGGGCATATTTTGAAAGCCTAATGTGTAGTCGTCCACTCACCTTTCTCTTGGTGATGAATATGACAATATATATATTGAATATGAGTCCCAACAAAGCAATGATAGAAGTCACACCTGAGGTGGCTTGGATTGGTGTGAAACCAAAGGTAAACTGGTTAAAAATCTTTGATATAGTTGCTTATGATGTCATCACAGGTTGAAGATTGTTATTTGTTGGGTATGTTGATGAAAGGATATAGTTTTGTGGTTCCTTACAGAAATCAAGTTGTTGAGAGTAGAGATGTTAGAATCATTGAAAATTCGGATCTGAATCAAATTGATGATGACATGTTTGAGGCTGACAAATACACAGAATTTCAAGGAAGTGATGTTAAGAAGATTAAGCACTCACCATGTGATGTTGTGCCAATAGTACAAGTGGAAGTAGAGCTCCCACAATCAAGTTATGGAACAAGTTGAAGGCATGAAGATGCAAAGAGAGAAGATTTCCCACAATCCGATCTTGCATGGAAGGCTTGAAGATATGAAGAAGTGGATGGCTAGATAGAGAAGTGGAACCAGAGGCACTAGCTGCATTAAGATTAGTCCTAGTGAAAGAAATACAGTATGATTAGTGATGCATGTAAAGAGACCACATGAACAGACACAGGTGCCTGCGGAGCAGTCACAGGGATTGGAATTTGTAGGTGTGGATGACAATGAGGCTCTTTACAGAATATTGCACGCTTTAGAGGTCTAGTTTGTGATTCGTAAAACTTTTGGTACCTAGGTATGGAAGAGGACAGTTCCTTGAAGTTGAAAAAAACTTATACATTACAACTTACACCATCATCAATAAATGTGACAAGAGGCCAAATAGGGGAGTGCTCCACTAAATCAAGGAGTCAATCATCAAGGAAGACTAACACTATGCCCAAAATAGCTAGCACTATCTCTCCAAAAATTAAAGTTAGTATGTTCAATATTTAAAGTGTAGTCGTCCACTATTACTTGTATGTTCAATATTTAAAGTTAGTATTTGATCATGTATGTGAATTATCTAGATGAAAGAGTGCTTACTAACGTGGGCAGATAATTTTCATCGCAAGAGTTTTTGTCTCCTAGTAAGTTGGGCCTTCCATTCCATGTTCTTTTTGTCATTCCCCATACTTGTTTTCACTGCAAGTAAACAATGCACAAAACTGTAGTTATGCACTTAATAGAGTAGGCTTCCATTTCACAACTCTTGCATGTATGTACCATGAATCATTTCTTCCTGCTTGATATTCAGCTGTGGGGAATTATGTTCCTTGGATTATATAAATAGACTTTAAATATACCGAGGGAAAGATTTAATCCTAAAGGGAAGGATATAGATAGATGAATGGATTGATCAGTATTCATTCACCATTTTCCATACTGTTAATTTCCCAGTTGATTGCTGTCTGTACTGAGAGCTGATACAACCCAGGCCATTCTAAGAAGAAAATTCAATGATTCTCATAAAAATTCCTTAACAAAAATTAATTGTAAAATGCAATCAAGTAAGCTTGACAATATAATGTTGGGCATATTTTGAAAGCCTAATGTGTATTAATGTGTATTCATCCGCTATTACTTGTATGTTCAATATTTAAAGTTAGTATTTGATCATGTATGTGACTTGTCTAGATGAAATAGTGCTTACTAACTTGGTGGAATGGAACCTTGAACTCAGAATAAAGGGATGGGATTGGGAAACTTGAGAATTGGACTTTGAGATTGGAAAGTGGCTAAGGGAGTTTATAGATTTATCAAAGTTAGTGGTTATTGTTGTTATTAAGACCATGGGCATTGAAGGCTAGGATGCCCTATTTCATTTCATGGTTGATGTTATTTGTTACAATTTGTTGATTACAAATGTTATCTTTTGAAACTTGAAAATTCAATGTTGATGTTATGGTTGATCATTTGATAGTGCATTGATCAATCATGGGGCAAGTATTAAAGTGCATGGGGCAAGTATTAAAGTGCCTTGGGGGAATTTTGAAGTGCTTGGGGAAAATATTGAAGTGCATGGGGAGTTTCTATCATCCTTAAGAGAATTTTGAAGTGCCTGTGAAAATATTGAAGTGCTTAGGGCCTTTTTATCATCTTTCGGAGAATTTGAAGTGCCCGGGGAAAGTATTGTAGTGCATGGGGATTTTTTCTCGTCAATTTGGTGAATTTAGAAGTGCATGGGACGTTTTTTCTCATCACTAGGTGAATTTAGAAGTGCCCGTGGTTGTTGTTTATCAATACATGGATGATTTTATAGTGTTGGGACGTTTTAAAACAGTGATGGGAAAAGTTATCACTTGCCGAGGTAAATTTGTGTGGATTGAGGCATTTTTGTGATTGCTTGGGCGATTATATCAATGTCTGGTGTTTTCCTCCCTCGCCTAGGGAATCTTTATCATCATTGGACGAATTTTGAAGTGTATAGGGCAAGTAATTAAGTGCCTGGGAAAACATGGAAGTGGATGGGGGTGTTTTTATCTTCACCACGAGAATTTTGAAGTGCTTGGGGAAAATATTGAAGTGCATGGGTGTTTTTATCATCGTTGGGAGAATTTTGAAGTGGCCGAGGAAAGTATTTAAGTGCGCGGGGCATTTTTCTCATCACTGGGTGAATTTAGAATTGCATGGGGCAAGTATTTAAGTGCCTTGGGGGAATTTTGAAGTGCTTGGGGAACATATTGAAGTGCATGGGGAGTTTTTATCATCCTTGGGAGAATTTTGAAGTGCCCTAGAAAATACTGAAGTGCTTAGGGCATTTTTATCATCTCTGGGAGAACTTTGAAGTGCAAGTGCCCAGGGCAAGTATTGAAGTGCCTAGGGCATTTTTCTCCTCATTGGGTGAATTTAGAAGTGCATGGGGTGTTTTTCTCATCACCATGTGGATTTAGAAGTGCATGGGGCGTTTTTCTCATCATTGGGTGGATTTAAAAGTGCATGGTGCATTTTTCTCATCACTGGGTGAAATTAGAAGTGGATGGGGGCATTTTTATCTTTGTTGCGAGAATTTTGAAGTGCTTGGGGAAAATATTGAAGTGTCTGAGCGTTTTTATCATCGTTGGGAGAATTTTGAAGTGGTCAAGGAAAGTATTGAAGTGCATAGGGAGTTTCTATCATCATTGGGTCAATTTAGAAGTGCATGTGGCAAGTATTGAAGTGACTCAGGGGAATTTTGAAGTGCTTTCGGAAAATATTGAAGTGCATGAGGAGTTTTTATCATCCTTGGGAGAATTTAGAAGTGCCTTGGAAAAGATTGAAGTTCTTAGGGCAATTTTATCATCTTTCAGAAAAATTTGACGTGCCTGGGGCAAGTATTGAAGTGCCTGGTGTGTTTTTCTCGTCACTGGGTGAATTTAGAAGTGCATGGGGCATTTTTCTCATCATCGGTTGAATTTAGAAGTGCATGGGTCGTTTTTCTCCTCACTGCATGAATTTAGAAGTGCTTGGGGTTGTTACTGATCAATGTATGAATGCTTTTATAATGTTGGGACGTTTTGAAACAATGATGGACAAATTTATCACTTGCCGGGGCAAATTTGTGTGGATTGAGGAATTTTTGTGATTGGCTGGGTGATTATATCATTGTCGGGTTTTTTTCTCCCTTGCTTAGGGAAACTATTGAAGTGCATAGGGCATATTTATCATCATTAGATGAATTTTGAAGTATCTAGGGAAAGTAATGAAGTTCCTGGGAAATCATGGAAGTGGATGGGGGCGTGAGCTAGATTCATTTTTTGGCTTTTGCATTAGACTTTATCTGACATGGATAAGAATCCCATTATGAAGGGAAGGCTTCATAAACATTGAAATATTCCTTTTAAGTAGTAGTGGTGTAAATATAAGTTTATTTCAAATATTTGCAAGTATATAAATAAATGTTGTTAGTGCTTGGAAGTTTGGGTCATTGTGTTTGCAAATATATATTACATGTTGTTAATGCTTGAAAGTTTGGGTCATTGTGTTTGCAAATATATATTACATGTTGTTAATGCTTGGAAGTTTGGGTCATTGTGTTAATGTTGTCTTTATATCCTTTCAGAACATAATGAAGTGTCTAGGGCAAGTAATGAAGTGCATGGGAAAACATGGACGTGGATGAGGCGTTTTTATCTTTGCCGCGAGAATTTTCAAGTGCTTGGGGAAAATATTGAAGTGTATGTGTGTTTTTATCAGCGTTGGGGGAATTTTGAAGTGGCTGAGGAAAGTATTGAAGTGTGCAGGGCGTTTTTCTCATCACTGGGTGAATTTAAAAGTGCATGGGGAAAGTATTGAAGTGCCTTGAGGGAATTTTGAAGTGCTTGGGGAACATATTGAAGTGCATGGGGAGTTTTGATCATCCCTGGGAGAATTTTGAAGTGCCTGGGAAAATATTGAAGTGCTTAGGGTGTTTTTATCATCTTTCGGAGAATTTTGAAGTGCCCGGGGCAAGTATTGAAGTGCATGGGGCATTTTTCTCGTCACTTGGTGAATTTAGAAGTGTATGGGGTGTATCACTAGGTGAATTTAGAAGTGCCTACGGTTGTTGTTTATCAATGTATGGATGCTTCTATAGTGTTGGGACTTTTTCAAACAGTGATGGGAAAAGTTATCACTTGCCGAGGTAAATTTGTGCGGATTGAGGCATTTTTGTGATTGCTTGGGTGATTATATCATTGTCGGGTGTTTTTCTCTCTTGCCTAGGGCATCTTTATCGTCATTGGATGAATTTTGAAGTGTCTAGGGAAAGTAATGAAGTTCCTGGGAAAACATGGAAGTGGATGGGGGCGTTATTTATCTTCTCCGCGCGAATTTTGAAATGCCCGGGGAAAATATTGAAGTGTATGGGTGTTTTTATCATCGTTGGGACAATTTGAAGTGGTCGAGGAAAGTATTGAAGTGCGCGGGGCATTGTTCTAATCACTGAGTGAATTTAGAAGTGCATGGGGCAAGTATTGAAGTGCCTTGGGGGGATTTTGAAGTGCTTGGGGAGTTTTTATCATCCTTGGGATAATTTTGAAGTGCCTCGGAAAATACTGAAGTGCTTAGGGCATTTTTATCTTCTCTGGGATAATTTTGAAGTGCAAGTGCCCAAGGCAAGTATTGAAGTGCCTGGGGCATTTTTCTCCTCATTGGGTGAATTTAGAAGTGCATGGGGTGTTTTTCTCATCACTAGGTGGATTTAGAAGTGCATGGGGTGTTTTTCTCATCATTGGGTGGATTTAAAAGTGCATGGTGCATTTTTCTCATCATTGGGTAAATTTAGAAGTGGATGGGGGCATTTTTTATCTTCGCTGCGAGAATTATGAAGTGCATGGGGAAAATATTGAAGTGTCTAGGGAAAATATTGAAGTGTCTGAGTGTTTTTATCATCGTTTGGAGAATTTTGAAGTGGTCAAGGCAAGTATTGAAGTGCATGGGGCATTTCTATCATCATTGGGTCAACTTAGAAGTGCATGTGGCAAGTATTGAAGTGACTCGGGGGAATTTTGAAGTGCTTTGAGAAAATATTGAAGTGCATGGTGAGTTTTTATAATCCTTGGGAGAATTTACAAGTACTTGGGAAAAGATTGAAGTTCTTAGGGCAATTTGATCATCTTTCAGAAAATTTTACATGCCCGGGGCAAGTATTGTAGTGCCTGGGGTGTTTTTCTCGTCACTGGGTGAACTTAGAAGTGCATGGGACACTTTTCTCATCACCAGGTGAATTTAGAAGTGCACGGGTCGTTTTTCTCCTCACTGCATGAATTTAGAAGTGCTTGGGGTTGTTATTGATCAATGTATGAATGCTTTTATGGTGTTGGGACGTTTTAAAATAGTGATGGGCAAAGTTATCACTTGCCAGGGCAAATTTGTGTGGATTGAGACATTTGTGTGATTGTCTAGGTGATTATATCATTGTTGGGTATTTTTCTCCCTTGCCTAGGGAAACTATTGAAGTGCATAGGGCATCTTTATCATCATTGGACGAATTTTGAAGTGTCCGGGGCAAGTAATGAAGTGCCTGGGAAATCATGGAAGTGGATGGGAGTGTTTTTATCTTTGTGGGGGGAATTTTGAAGTGCTTGGGGCAAATATTGAAGTGTCTGGGTGTTTTTATCATTGTTGGGAGAATTTTGAAGTGGCTGAGGCAAGTATTGAAGTGCATGGTGTGCTTCTATCATCATTGGGTCAATCTTGAAGTGCATGGGATAAGTATTGAAGTGACTCGAGGGAATTTTGAAGCGCTTGGGGAAACTATTGAAGTGCATGGGGAGTTTTTATCATCCTTGGGAGAATTTAGAAGTTCCTGGGAAAATATTGAAGTACTTAGGGCATTTTTATCATCTTTGGGAGAATTTTGACGTGCCCGGGGTAAGTATTGAAGTGTTTGGGGCGTTTTTTCTCATCACTGGGTGAATTTAGAAGTGCATGGGGCGTTATTCTCATCACTGGGTGAATTTAGAAGTGCATGGGGCATTATTCTCATCACTGGGTGAATTTAGAAGTGCATGGGTTTGTTATTTATCAATTTATGGATGCTTTTATAGTGTTGGGATGTTTTAAAACAGTGATGGGTGAAGTTATCACTTGCCAAGGAAAATTTGTGTGGATTGAGCCATTTTAAGTATTCATTGACAAATATGCAACTCTCCTACCATTCGACACCAAACAGAAGAAAGTTTGGTGAGAATATTGGTTGGAAGCTTGGAATTGGTCCAAGAACTATCTCTCTATATAAAGGAAGTGGCCCGCTACTAGGATATTCACGTAATTGTATTAGTTTGTTGGCCTGTCAAGATTCATGACCCCACATGTCCATTGGACCATTAAAGGATGAGATAACAAGTACAGTCCCTACTTGCCCTGAATCTAGTTAGTGCAGTCGTGTTTTTTTGACACCTTCTAGTTGTGAGTGGTTAAATATTGCTTGTGAAACGTATAAATAAATCCATCCTCTCCTCATTCATACACTTGTTCATTCGAGAGTCTAGGAGTCAAGAGAGTCAAAAGTTGAGCTTGGGTGTATGCTCTTCTGTCGCACTACCTTAGTAATGTACATAATCAAAAGCTTGAGTTTTATTGGCAAAATATTCGCCAAATTTTTACTATATTTTATAAATCATTGAAAGATTCGCCAAGTTTTTACAATTTTTTATAATTAAGTGAAATATTCGCCAGGATTTTACAATATCTTATAATTTAGTGAAAGATTCGCCAAGATTTTACAGCATTATATAATTGAAATGAAATATTCGCCAAAAAATTATATATACATATTATATTATTGATAAAATCGCCTTCAAGTTTTCCTATATATCGGGGAGATTCGCCCATTTTTTATACATATAAATTTAGGGGAGGTTCTACTGAGTTGGATCTTCTTGCATTCTAGGCTAGTAAACATACCTTTGTAAGTTTGCAACTATCTTCCCTACACCAAAATGACCTATAAATTTCGAGTTGTGTGCCTCTTTGATAATATGCAATATCTTACCTTTAGGAATACAAAGTTTGTACAGCTTGTAGAGTAACACATCATAGAGATGATAGTTAGCCTTGTTGTCACCTTCTTCTACATGGAATTGGTCTTGTAGATGTTGAAATACCTCCTTGAAGTCCTCATCTTCTATGTATTTCTCATTGTATGCATCATGGGTGAAAGGATCCATATGCATAAGAGTTCCCAAAGTTGTAATCTTGGTTGTATGTGGTCTTTAGAGCATGTATGCCAACTTGTTTGTACTTCCTTTCTTATACTTGATGATTATATGGAATTGTTGTAAGAATCCCATCCACTTATAATGTCTGCTCTATTGTAGCTTACTCTAGGCCTACAAATACTGCAGTGGTTGGTGATCAATGTGAATGATGGTCTCCTTTCCCATCAGGTAGTGCTTCCACTTCTTAACAACTTGAACTAGGGCATAGAGTTCATTATCGTAGTAGGGTAGTTTAGGACTCCCCCATGAAATATTTTAGAAATATAACATACTGGCCTCCCTCCTTGCATCAAAACTGCTCCCATAACATACCCACTTGCATTTGTCTCTAATTTGAAAGGATTTTGCAAATTAGTCAATGCAAGAAATTAAGCTTGACTTATCTTTTGCTTGAGCTCTTCAAAGAATTTTCGTTGATTCTTCCCCCACCGGAACCCCTTGCTGCTGGCTATTATGGCTGTAATATCCCTACCATGCCTTAGTAATTATTGTCCGCAATGTAAATATTGTGTTTGTGCAATGTGTGTTGATCATAGTGTGGATCTCAAGGCCAAGTCCCCACTAGTGGATGCTTGAGGTTTATTTTCATAGGCAATTATTTGACAATGAGACTATGCATGTGCTATTAAGCCATGAAATTTTGTAACTGATGTAAATGTTAATATTGTAATGAAATACCCAGAATTGGCTAAGTGAGGCAGCCAATGAAAAGGGGGCGAAGGTATCCACTAGGGAGAGGTGAGGGGATCGTGGGATGGCGACCCATGCTGCCACTTGGGCATGAGTGACCGATTTGATTCTCTGTACAAGTACAGATGCAGTTACAGAACGTGGAGAAGGAAAGCCTCTGGAGGATATTCGCAGGAGATAAAAATGATGCTGAGATATGAGAAGGGGGTTCCTTCATGTTGTTGGTCGTTCGGGCATTCATTCGGTTGGGGGAAAAGACCCTGCAACGCAGAGGAGCTGAAGTAGTGAAGGGGAATTCCATAGGAATACCACGCGTATCGTTATCCTTGGGTTGATCCCAGAAGACGAGTTCGAAGGAGGACTACAAGACGTGAATAGCCTCAGAAAGTTGTGTGAATTCCGGAATCCGCGAGCAGAGAGTCGAGTTGTGGGACATAGTTCAGCCCGCAACCCTGGAATGAACCAGCTTGTTTAGTACGATGTAAAATATCGGGTTTAGGGTTGGAATGATTGATAAAACCAGTGAAGACTATGATCTCATAGAATTAGCAGTCAGACCTTCTTATGCCTACCCTGAATAACACTGGAAGGGAAGGGGCCTTGAGGGACTGTGTAGTAGAGAATAGAACCTTCCTTGTGTTGGGTGAGGTGGATGATGTGGGTGCCTTATCTGCTGAGTGATTGAGATGTATGTAGCTCTGTGGTTTGGATCACTGGATTAGCAATATACTCCCTGCTGCCCTGTATTGCTTGATAAACCCAACTGCAGGTTGCTTTAGCATGTGTATGCTTGATAAACCCAATTGCAGGGTGGCTTAGCATGAGTATGTCCGAAATTGCTTGACAAACCCAGCTATAGGATGGTTCAGCATTGAAGTGGATCCTGACTATTAGAGAACCTACCTATCCCTCCTTAGTGGATACATAACCCATCTCGGGGGTGGTCTCTCGGCAAAAAGGGTATAGGATGGATAAAGACCTAAGGTTGGGTAGAACGTTGGTCTCATTTATCCAGTTGCGGGGGCAACTTCAAGATACAAAGATAAGTGCTCTGTGGAATGAATGATGTTATTTCATGTGTTATTATTATGTTGTTTTACTTAAGTTGTCAAATGAATGTTACATGAATGAGAACGATAGGTAGACCATGCTTAACCTCGCTTAATCTTTTGAATGGTTATGTGACCTGCGAGATTCCTAACCCTCTCTATGAGCCAGAGGAAAGATGGGTTATGGCAGGAGATAGGCAGAGATCTATTAAGGGTTGGGAAGTATCTTGGAAGGTTTATAGATATAACTTCAAAGAAGGAAATGAGGAGGTTAGATACCTCAACTGGGCAGGGGATTGTACCATTGTATAGATCTCTCGCAGAGCTTTCCAACGGTACCAACCTTGCCTCATTTGGACCTAGGATGAGGAAGTTATGCCTCTTAGAAGTTGCAGGAACAAAGAAGTTGGACTTCCGCAATGCGGATTGCGGAAGGGAAATTTTTTTGAAGGGTTGAAGTTGGACTTCCACAATTTCGATTTCCACAATGCGGATTGCGGATTGCAGAAAGAGACTTCCACAATATTGACTTCCGCAATGCGGATTGCGGAAGGGAAAGTTTTCCAGAGGGTTGAAGTTGGACTTCCGCAATGCGCATTGCGGAAATACACAATGCGAATTGTAGAAGTATGCAATGCGGATTGTAGATTGCAAAAAGACGCAATTGCGGATTGCGGAAAGATGCAATGCAGATTGCGGATTGCGGAAAGATGCAATCCGAATTGCAGATTGCGGAAAGACGCAACGCGGATTGCGGAAAGACGCAATGCAGATTGCGGATTGTAGAAAGACGCAATTGCGGATTGCAGAAATGCGCAATAAGAATTGCGGATTGCGGACTGCGGATCATAAGCTGAATTGCAGATCCGAGTCCTTTGCAGACGTGTGTAGTTTTGGAAGCAAAAGAAAAAAAAAGGTAACGTAGGACCTTCAGTGGCCTCTGAAGGCCATGAGGGAGGTCTGGGGACGTTACATAGTGGTATTAGAGCTTCAATTACAACACTGGCGCTGTTAGGGCCGAACCGTGGAAGAAATCACACTTAAGGAAATGCCATGGCACTGTTTTAACCTAAGAAAACTCTTGTTTATTAACTGTTTAATGAGTAATTTCTATATTGTATGGATGTTTCAAGTCCTATGATGTCTAATAAACATTTATATCTTGCATAGTGATTGCGGCAGGTATATTTGAAGCATACAGCAACGCCGTGTGTCAGAAAGCAAGAATGGTGACCATCAATGATGCACAAAATCCCTATGAGCCTGAAGAGGATGTGTTGGGGGAAAACGTGCAGGAAGAGCACGCTGGAACAACGTCTAATGGAAGAAGGGAGCGGGTGACTCCTCAGGACTTGGTTGAGACCATGGTAAGCTTTAATGAGGGGTTGATAAAGGAGCAAGAAGAGCAGCGCTAGCTCAATGCGAACATTCTGCAGAGCCTTGCGGACATGCATCAGAAAGTCAACATGGGGTCCAATCCAAGCAATATGGGCCGAGAAGAAAGGAATGTAGTTAGCCACTCTAGAGGCCGTTCTAGGAAAAGGACTCCAAGCCATAAAGGGGGTGCTATGAGCAGAAGGCACAGAACATCCTGTTCGGGATCTCCTTTCAGCAGATCAGAACACTCCAGGGATTCTCAAAGAAGTCCAAGGCACACTCACAACAGGACTGAGAGAGGAAGGAAGTCCAGAGGGATCCCACAAGGAGAATTCAGGAAAGCAAGACCTCCTACCTTTGATGGAGAAAGCAAGACAAGACAAGAGGCAGAGGCATGGATACTTGGAATGAAAAAGTATTTCAAAATGCATGATTATTTAGAATGTGAGAAGGCTAGAGTTTCCATTTACAATCTGAATGGAAGAGATTCCATTTGGTGGGAACACCTCATGAAAGTGAAGAGAACCATTGAAATAAGGACCAGCTGGGAGTGGTTTAAAAGATACTTCAAGGAGAAATACCTATTAGCTAGGTATTATGACAACAAGAGAAAGGAATTCAATGAACTCAGGTTGGGAAAAAATTCCATGGAAGAACATGTTCATAAATTCTTGGAACTGTTAAGGTATGTAGACTACATCAACAATGAAAGGGTGAAGATTCAATGTTTCCTTGGAAGCCTACCACAGAACTACAGGGATAGGATCAAGTTTGTCCATCCACCAAGTTTGGACGAATCCATTAGAATGGCCATGCTCCATCATGAGCAAAATAAAGGGAGGACAGATACTCCACCAGCATGGAAAGGAAATCCCAAAGGAGGATTAAAACCAAGGAGAAGTGGCTTCAAACCACCTTTCAAGAATCAGTCCAAAAACTTTCCACAGGGACAGCCAGGAGGAAGTGGGTTCAAACCAGCTGTAACAGCAGAGAAAACATCAAAAGGACCACTTCAATGTTGGTGATGTGGAGACAACCACATGCTTATCAATTTCCCAAATCGAAGAGGGAATCCCCGAAACTTGAACAACTTGGGAGAAGCAACCACAGTAGAAGATATGGCCAGAGCCACACCTCGAATCTATGCAGCATTGGATGATCACCAGGAGGACCACCAATCAACAATGGTAGACGTTGAAGGTAAGATTGCTAAGCAATCTATTTCTGTTTTAATTGATCCAGGATCTACTCATAGTTATGTGTCCCCTAAAGTGGTTGAAAGTTGTTCACTTGGTAAAGTGAACATAGTAATTCTTGGTTAGTTTAGCTAGGCACTAGGACCAAGAGAAAGGTGAATGAATTAGTGGTGGAATGTTCTGTAGAGCTGAATGGAATTCCCACCAAAGTAAACTTGAATGTACTACCCTTGGTATCTTACGATGCCTTGATAGGAATGGATTGGTTGGAGAAGCATATATCCAAACTTCACTGCTACAAGAAGGTACTTGAGTGTATTGACGAGGAAGGAAGACCAAGGTTGGTTAAAGGGATTTTGAAACAAGTTTCAGTAAGGAAGATTTCAGCCTTACAACTGAGAAAGTTCTATAAAGAGGGATGTCAATTATATGTTGTGCATATATCAGACTCAGTAGAAGATAAAGGGACAAAGTTAGAATACTCTTAGCTGTTGCAGGAGTTCCAGGATGTATTTCTAGATGAAGTACCGGGATTACCACCCAAGAGAGACATTGATTTCTCCATTAACCTTGTTCCAGGAGCAACACCAAGCTCCAAAGCGCCTTATAGAATGAGCACACCTGAGCTGATAGAATTAAAGATGCAATTGCAAGAATTAATGGACAAGGAATATATCAAACTGAGTGTATCTCCTTGGGGTGCACCTGTGTTGTTTGTCAAGAAGAAGGATGGGACTCTAAGGCTATGTATAGATTACCGGCAACTAAACAAGGTAAAAATCAAGAACAAGTATCCATTGCCAAGAATTGATGACTTGTTCGATTAGATGAAGGAAGCTAAAGAATTTTCCAATATTGACGTGAGGTCTAGCTACCATCAAGTGAGGATAAAGGATGAAGACATTCAAAAAACAACTTTCCGAACTAGACATGGACACTATGAGTTCACTGTGGTGCCATTTGGTCTCACCAATGCACCTGCTACTTTCATGTGTCTTATGAACAATGTTTTCAGCAAATACATGGATAAGTTTGTGATTGTATTCTTGGATGACATTCTGGTGTATTCAAAGAATGAAGAAGAGCATACTGAACATTTGAGAATGGTACTCCAAGTCCTTAGAGAACACCAGCTGTATGCAAAGCTGAGCAAGTGTGAATTCTATCGATAGAAGGTACAATATTTGGGACATATTATTTCGGCAGAAGGTATTGCAGTAGAATCAGAGAAGATTGAGGCCATAATGGATTGGCCTACTCTGAAAAATGTTGCAGATGTAAGATCATTTATGGTCCTTGCAGGTTACTACATAAGGTTTATTGAAAGTTTGTCCAAGATAGCTCACCCAATTACATCATTACAAAGGAAGGAAGTCAAATTTATATGGTTTGAGAAGTGTGAAAGGAGTTTCCAGAAGTTAAAAGAATTACTTACCAGTGATCCTATTTTAAAGATTGCAGATCCAAATAAAGACTTTGTGGTGTGCACAGATGCTTGCATGGAAGGATTGGGCGGATTACTCATGCAAGAAGGATTTTTAATTGGCTACGAGTTAACGAAGTTGAAATATCATGAAAGGAATTATGCTACACATGACTTAGAGCTAGCATCCATAATGCATGCTCTTAATAAATGGATGCATTACCAATTGGGAAGAAGATTTGAACTCAGGACGGATCACATGAGTTTAAAATATTTATTTGACCAGCCAAATCTAAATGCCAGACAAACTAGATGGATGGAATTTCTCTATGAATTTGATTTGGAAGTTAAGCATGTCAAACGAAAGGAGAATAAGGTTGTTGATGCGCCCAGTAGGAAATTTCATGTTGCAACAATAAGTGTTTGTAAATTGGATTTGAAGGCAAGGATCATTGAAGCTCAAGCTAATGATGAAGCTTACCTACAAATCAAAGAGAAGTTGTGTCAGGGCAAGGTGGATAACAAATGTGCAGGATATCGGATTGGAGAAGATGATGTCCTTATGTACCAAGATGCCAGATTGTACAGTCCAAACTGTGCAGAATTGAAGGAGCTTGTGTTGGGCGAGATACACCAAAAGCCATATTTCGTTCACCCAAGGTATCAGAAAACTATAACCGCAGCAAGAAAACAATACTTTTGGCATGGAATGAAGGACATAGCATAGTATATTGCTAGATGTCAAAAGTGTCAGCAGGTCAAGGTAAAGCATCAACATCCAACATGATTGTTGCAACCACTACCCATTCTCGAATGGAAGTGGGAAGTGATTTCTATGGACTTTGTAATAGGTTTTCCCATGACTGTGAAGAAGCACGATTCCATTATGGTTGTAGTGGACAAGCTATCAAAAGTAGCTCACTTTATTCCAGTTAAGTCTACTCACAAGGCCAATGACATTGCAAATATCTTCATGAGAGAGATATTCAGGTTGCATGGATTTCCCAAGGCAATAATTCCAGACAGGGAAACAAAATTCACTTCCAAAATTTTGGAAAGGGTTATTTCAAGAGTTGGGGACTAAGTTGAATTTCAGTACAACCTATCATCCTCAAACAGACGGTCAGACTGAGAGAGTAAACCGGATTCTTGAATACATGTTAAGGATGTATGTGATGGATAATCCATCCAAGTTGGAGGACTACCTACACTTGGTAGAATTTTCCTACAACAATGGGTACCAGGCATCATCGAAAATGAGCCCTTTTGAAGTTTTGTATGGTAGAGGATGCATAACTCCAATGAATTGGGACAACCCAGTGAACATGGTAGTGCTTGGACCATAAATAATTGAAGAGATGGAACGATAATTTGTTAAGATCAGGAAGAATTTGAAGGCAGCTCAAGACAAACAGAAGAGTTATGCAAATCTAAAGAGAGTACACAAAGAATTCCAGATTGGGGATCATGTTTACTTGAGAGTGAGACCAAGGAAGAGCTCCATGAAGTTGGGAAGTTGTGCCAAGTTGGCACCCAGATATTTTGGACCATTTGAAGTACTTGATAGAATAGGACCAGTTGCATATATGATTGCATTACCTGCTAACATGAAATCTCATAATGTTTTCCATGTCTCTTTGCTTAAGAAATATGTACATGATCCTAATCACATCATTGATTGGCATGTGATACACGTAGAACCAAAGGGAGGATTCCAAGTCGAGCCTATATGCATCCTCGACAGGAAGGTTACCTTACTCCGGAGGCGAGCCATCGGATAGGTAAAGGTGCAATGGAAGCACCTTAGTCCAGAGGAGGTGACCTCGAAGATGGAGGATGCCATGAAGGAGGCATTCCCATTTTTGTTCAGTTTTGAGAACACCAAGGACGATGTTGTTCTAAGAAGGGGGGATTTGTAAAACCCCTACCCTGCCTTAGTAATGATTGGACGCAATGTAAATATTGTGTTTGTGCAACGTGTGTTGATCCTAGTGTGGATCTCAAGGCCAAGGCCCTACTAGTGGATGCTTAAAGTTTATTTTCATAGGTAAGTATTTGACAGTGAGACTATGCATGTGCTATTAAGCCATGAAATTTTGTAACTGATATAAATGTTAATATTGCAATGAAATACCCAGAACTGGCTAAGTGAGGCAGCTAATGAGAAGGGGGCGAAGTATCCACTAGGGAGTGGTGAGGGGGTCGTGGGATGGTGACCCATGTTTCCACTTGGGCAGGAGTAAACGATTTGATTCCCTGTACGGGTATGGATTCAGTTACAAAACATGGAGAAGGAAAGCCTATAGAGGATATTCGCAGGAGATAAAAATGACGCTAAGATCTGAGAAGGGGGTTCCTTCATGTTGTTGGTCATTGGTCGTTCGGGAATTCATTCGGTTGGGGGGAAAAGACCCTGAAACGTAGATGAGCTGAAGTAGTGAAGGGGAATTCCATAGGAATGCCACGCGTATGCGTTATCCTTGGGTAGATACCTGAAGAGGAGTTCGAAGGCGGACTACAGGACATGAATAGCCCGAGGAAGCTGTGTGAAGTCCGAAATCCGTGAGCAGAGAGTTGAGTTGCGGGACAGAGTTGAGTCCGCAACCCTAGAATGAAACAACTTGTTTAGTAAGATGTAAAAGATCGGGTTTAGGGTTGGAATGCTTGATAAACCCAGTGGAGACTATGATCTCATAGAACTAGCAGTCAGACCTTCTTATGCCTACCCTGAATAACACTGGAAGGGAAGGGGCCTTGAGGGACTGTGTAGTAGAGAAGAGGACCTTCCTTGTGTTGAGGGAGGTGGATGATGTGGGTGCCTTATTTGCTAAGTGATTGAGATGTCTGTAGCTCTGTGGTTGGGCTCACTGGATTAGCAATATCCTCCCTGCTTCCCTGTATGCTTGATAAACCCAACTGCGGGTTTCCTTACCATGTGTATGCTTGATAAACCCAACTGCAGGGTGGATTAGCATGAGTATGTACGAAATTGATTGACAATTCTAGCTATAGGTTGTTTCAGCATTAAAGTGGATCTTGACTATTAGAGAACCTACCTAGCCCTCCTTAGTGGATACATAGCCCAGCTCGGGGGTGGTCTCTCCGCTGAAAGAGTATATGCTGGACAAAGACCTAAGGTTGGGTGGAACATTGCTCTCATTTAGCCAGTTGCAGGGGAAACTTCAAGATACAAAGATAAGTGCTCTGTGGAATGAATGATGTTATTTCATGTGTTATTATTATGCTGTTTTACTTAAGTTGTCAAATGAATGTTACATGAATGAGAACGATAGGTAGACCATGTGTAAGCCTGAGAGGAAGGTTGATTACTAGTTATATGCTTCATACAGTTGCATGAGTTTAATGCTTTGCTAATTTTACATGTGTTAGATGTATGGTTAGCCTTAGTTCATTCATTATATGTATTTTGTTATGAGATACTTAACCTTGTAAATGTACTGCTTACCCTCGCTTAATCTTGGGAATGGTTATGTGACCTGCGGGATTCCTAACCCTCTCTGTGAGCCAGAGGAAAGATGGGTTATGGCAGGAGACAAACAAAGATTTGTTAAGGGTTGGGAAGTATCTTGAAAGGTTTATAGAAAAAAAATTAGAGAAGGAAATGAGGAGGTTAGATACCTCAACTAGGAAGGGGGTTGTACCATTGGATATATCTCTCCCAGATCTTTCCAACGGTACTGACCTTGCATAATTTGGACCTAGGATGAGGAAGTTATGCCTCTTAGAAGTTTGCATTGGTAAATTGCAAGAACATAGAATTTGGACTTCTGCAATGTGGATTGTGGATTGCAGAAGGGAAAGTTTTCCAGAGGGTTGAAGTTGGACTTCTGCAATTCCGACTTCCACAATGTGGATTGCGGATTGCAGCAGGGGAGGTTTTCCGAAGGGTTGAAGTCGGACTTCTGCAATTCCGACTTCCGTAATGCGGATTGCAGATTGCGGATTGCGGAAAGACACAATGCGGATTGCAGATTGTGGAAAGACGCAATGCGGATTGCGGATTGCAGAAAGACGCAATTGCGGATTGCGAAAAGACGCAATGCAGATTGCGGATTGCGGAAAGACGCAATGTGGATTGCAGATTGTGGAAAGACACAATTGAGGATTGTGGAAAGACGCAATGCAAATTGAGGATTGTGGAAAGACGCAATTGCAGACGGAGGATAATAAGGTGAATCCCGGATCTGAGTCCTTTGCGGCCATGTGTAGTTTTGGAAGTAAAAGAAGAAAAAAAAAGGTAACGTAGGACCTTCGATGGCCAATGAAGGCCACAAGGGAGGTCCGGGGACATTACAATGGCATGAAGGGGTGCAACCTTAGTCGAAAATGAAGTTATGAAATTCCATGCCCAAAAAGATCCTACCTTTAGTGACATTTGTAGGATTAGGCCACTTAGTGATGGCCTCCATCTTTGCAGGATCAATCTTAAGTTCTCCTCCAATCACATATCCCAATACATGAAGGACTATTGAACAAATTCACATTTCTTAAGGTTTTCCAACCATTGATGTTTTTTCAAGGTCTCCAACACCTGCTTGAGATGTGAGGTATAATATTCCCAGGTAGCATTATACTAACCAATTTTTCATCTAGATATACTATAACAAACAAACCTATGAAATGGCCATTAGAGAAATTTGCAGGTAAAAAATGGGCCTCAACAAAAGAAATACGAATTGAAGAAGTAGTTTTATTTTTTCCTCCAAAATTTGATGAGGTATGCTAATATTATTTTATTATTTCCACTATTATTTTATAATTTTCCTTAGGAGGCCGATTTTAGACCTCAAAATTTCTTTGATGATAATACATCATTCATCAAATGCATAAATGTATCTAGTGCATTGCATAAACCAAACAACATCACTAACTATTCATATGGACCTTGCCTAGTTTTGAAGGTGGTCTTCTAGGTGTTTTCCCCCTTCACTCACACCTGGTGGTATCCCGATTTGAGTTCCAACTTGGTGAATTACTTGACATGTTGCAACTGGTCCAGTATATCATCAATCCTAGGCAAAGGGTACCGATTCTTGAGTCCGATTGTTTTCAATGCTCACAGTAGTCGATGCATATCATCCCATCCTTCTTGGGTGCTATGATGATAGGTGACCCACAAGATGGGGTGCTTAGTCAGATCACGCCCTGCTTCAACAACTGTTGCATATGCTTCTTCACTTCATCTACTTCTATGATAGATTATCTATATAGTTTGATGTTCAACAATGGAGAATCCGACAATAGTTGTATATTGTGCTCCACCTCCCTCTTAAGAGGTATCCCTTAGGATTTTGGAATACTTCTCTTATGTTGCAAAAGGATCTCCATTTTTTTTTTTCTCTTTGGTACATCCCTTCAGATATGCGTTCACTTTTACCGATTCACCTTCTTTCCGGTTTTGTCTTAAGAAAAGCAATACAAACTTCCTACTTGAACTGATCAACTTTTTCTCTTTTTAATCTATAATGATAGATGTTGTATTTTTCTCTTTTTAATATATGCTACAAGGATGAGAGAAATAAGCCAAAGGTATCCTTATCGAGATATTTTGTTCTTCATGATTTACTTGTGTTCATTTTCCCATAGGTCTATCACACAATCCTGGATCAATGCACACATGCCAATGACATAACTGAGTAGATGACTTGAAATCACAATTACTAGGTTTATTTACATGTTCTAGGACACTCAATACAAGGGTAAGAAGTTTTATTTTAATGCAAATTGTCTTTTTTTGTAGTTACATATTATGAAGGAAAAGATTGGACCATATCCAAAAAGGTCTGATGAATCTGACTATGCCTTCTATAATTTCTAGCTATGGAATGAGTTGGTGGTTTAACCATTCTTGAACTTGGAAATATGTACTTCTTCCCCTCTGTTTCTTTTTATATATTCCTAATTTGTGACTACATCCATTTCGTAGTCAATTTCATGCTTATATATAACTTGAATGGCCGCGCCTAATGATTAAAACCTTACTTGGATTCACCTCTCACAAGTTGTTAATATCAAATAGTTAACTTCCTCTACATACCTAGTGTGAAGAATGTAATGCTTGGTCTTTGTGTATCTTCAACACAAAAACCTAATCTCTAACTATAAGGCTCACAACATATCATTTACCCAAATATCTAGATACAAATCCACCCCCATAACATCTTACCTGCATATGGAAATATATTGTTTTAAAGGTTGAAACTAGTGTAGATAACAATGATCTAAAGTTTTGTCAAGAATATGAAATGCAACCCCTTTACAACCCTATATAAATTTACTTAAGATTTTACTTTCAGGCATGCTGAAGTGCCCAACCATTATGCAAATTAATCCAAGGTTGTTGCTATAGGTTTGTTGATTTACTCATTCATGGGCATGGTTTACCTCCCTTAGTTATAATCATGATCCATAGCAGTTATCATTATCCCATTATTTCTCATATTTACCATCACATTTGAAGACATACACGATAGGGACAATTTCCTTTACACTTGACACAAGCTCAGTAAATGGATCAATTTCTAGGTATAGAGTGTTTTTGCTAAGTTTTATTTTGGAAGGTTATTATATTAGTTGGGATGATCAATAACAAATATTCTAACTGAGCAATGTATTATGATCTAGCAAAGTCAAATCAAGCATCTTTCCTAAGTGGATGGTAAGTTGGTCTTTCTTTCCACTTATCTATTTTTATAAGACTATATACAAGTTAGGAATTCTTATTTGGTTTATAATTTTATCTTTGTGAGATATGTATTTAGTATGTAAAATGTTAAATTAGAACTATTATGTCTTATGTATCTTGTATTTTTTGGGTGCCAAGTGACTTATTATTAATAAAAAATGGGTATTTATATGTTGTTAGGTGTGTATTACTCAAGTTAGGATATCTATCAAAAGTGATTTTGGGTGGTCAGGAACTATCATGAGGTCAACAAAGACTTTTCCTATTATCTGCATAAATCTATGGTCCAAATGATCAATCACATTGCATTCAATAGTGAGAAGAGAAATATCTTTCATTTCAACATTGGTTAGTGAGAATTCCCAAGGTTTTTTTTTTTTAAATTCCTCTCTTCCATCGCAAATCTGACTTCCATTCAAATAGCTTCGACGAGGTTTCTATAATTCCGACGAAAATTATCGTCGAAGTTTGTCTTCTGGATGTGGTTAAATTTGTCGGATATTCAACGACTTCTTGGTCGGTAATCTGACCCTAGCGTAAGTAAATTTTGTCGGATATTCGACACGACCTTGGTCGGTTAATCGACTAAGCATGTGTCACAAATCTGACATTCACTCAACTAGCTCCGACGAGGTTGCTTTACCTCCGATGACAATTGTCATTAGATTTTGTCTTCTGGCTGTGCTTAAATATGTCGGATATTCGACGAATTCTTAGTTGGTTATCCGACCTTGTTGTAAGTAAATGTTGTCGGATATTCGACTAAGAAGGTGTCGAATATTCGATGTATAGCTTAAAATAAATGAGTAGGTTATTCGACACTTTGTTGTCAGTGATTCGACGAGCCGTTATTGCGGTCGAATATTCGTTGAAGTTTTACCAATGTTTAAAAAATGAATACTTAGTCAGATTGTTGAATGAGTTTTGTCGAAAAGTAGACATATATGCCGTCGGATTTTGGGTTCAAATTTACCCGTGAAATAGGAGTTTCTTCTTATCACAAAGCCAAAGGTCTGTTTATTTACAATTGTTTTCAAGTCCATCATGAGATTTCCACCATCCATCAACCCTTTATCAATGTTATAGTTCAATTTAAGCATGTGATGAGGATTGATTTGAGGTATATATATGAAGCCACTTCCTCCAATATGCTTTTGTCATACATGAAATTAGCATAAGTAATATGTTTGGATTTGATTATCATAACCTTTTTTTGTTAATTTTAACGATCATACTTGTTCAATAGAAAATAATCTTGAGAATTTTTAGTTGCTTTTCAAGGTCATAGAGACTTCTTTCCATAAGAACAATATCATCAGTGTATAGAAGAAGGATGAAATCTACACCATCTAGATTCATGCCAACACATCCCGCTTCTTCCAAACAACCCTCCAACTTGTCAATGTATATACCAAAAAGTGTAGGGGGTAGGAGACAACCTTGATTGACTCCTTTATTACCATAATTTAATTTCTTTTGACCAGACCTTCGAGTTTTTAAACTTGACAATAACATTCTCCTACAACCTTATTGCAACAACTATATACTCAAAAGGAAATTTTAGCTCTTTTAATATATTTTGAAGGTTAGCCATTGGGTTGTAGACCAATTAGAGATAGGTTGCACCGTTAAGGAACTCCTTTTGATGTCGTGGGTTCAAACCTCGAATATCCCATGTACCCATGTAGGGGCATTGTGGGTGCACCCGAGGGTATAGTGGTAGCAGAAAAGAATTGACCCCATGTCACGTGAGTATGAGCACCACCCAAGTCGTCGATTCCTCTAGACACACAAAAAATACATATTTCGAAGGTGAGTTCTAGGAACTGTGTTAAATGATTTTCTAAAGTCAACAAAGTAACATAAAATATTGATTTTATTATCGAGACACTCATTAGCAATGGTCTTGAGTATAACAAGGTGGTACATAGTTGAATGATTGATCCTAAATCCTACCTGTCCTTTTAAAGTTCTTTTTCCATGTCTTTCTAGTCATATGATGATCTTATAAGTTCCAAAATAATTCCATATAACTTGGCTAAAAGAGATCTAATCATAATGGTCCTATAAGAGGGATTGTTTCTATCTCTACTTTCAAAAATATGAACAATGAGGATTTGTGTCCAGGGTTTAGAAAAACCTAGGTACTTGATTTCTAAATTGAAGAGTTTGTGGATGTAAAGGATGATGACGGGCCTACCAATTTTTAAGATTTATGCTTGGTATTATTCAATGGCGGATTTTCCTTTTGTGAGCTTCTTAACCCCCAAAACTATTTCTTCTAAAGAAAAAACTTCTTGAGTAGAAAGCGATTGAATGTTATCCACGACATCAAGGAATTCATAAATACTTTTAAGATATGAATTCTAGTCCCTCAAGCCTGAATCATATTGTTTTATTTATTTTTATGATTTAGAATTTACCTTCATAGTTTCTTAGGATCTATCTTAGAGAGATGCAAAAGTTTTTCTTTTGTTATATCCATATAAAACATTTGTATCCTTTTAATTAGGGATTTGTACCTATATATCTTGTTGGATTTTAATGACTCTTTAGAAGAATTCACAATGGATTTTATAGCATCCTTGCACTCTTTATCATACAAAGGGTTGTTCTTTCTATTTTCACTTTTACACATTATTTTTTATATAGAACATGTTAATGGAAGTAGATAGGGTTGTGGTAAAATTATGATACATGTATTCAATATTGTCCTTATTTAATTATATCTTTAATTTATTATTTAAATCCCCTAAAAAAATATCAATTTCATTTTTATCAAAGATTAGGTGATTTTGGTTATTAGAAATATCTATTATGGGGCTTATGTGCCATCCAAAGTTTATATTTAGGGATAAATTTCTATGGTTAGAGTCTGGCTCATGGTCATTTAAGATGCCAAAATTAACAATTTGGTTGTATACGAGGATATCAAATATCAGATAATCTATGAAACTAACTAAGCCCATGAATACAAGCCATCTAGGTGTATTTTCAAATTTCAACCAAGTATTTAGAGTTTCTTTTGTATTTGCTACCTAAAACAAGGCTTTGATTTATCCAATATAGAATATTAGGGTTGGAATCATTACTTAATATAATATCTTGATTAATTGTTGTTCTAGCATTAAATTCTCGTAGCAAGAGGACATTGCCTTCATTTATTAGATTGTAAATATCACATTCTAAATAAACATAGGACAATTTTTGAAGGGTGCTCCAACCCTTCCTTCATTATAGAGTTAAAGTAGAATGCCGGGAACACACAACTCCCTATTGTAATGTTCTCATGGGGAAATGAAGTAGATATACGTAGGAAAACACATATTTAATGATGGTGTCAAAGTATCGATCTATACTTTGGAAAAAAATGGTCGTCTATACCAAAATGATGTATCCACCAAATATGCATATCCTATGAAAGTATTGGCCGATCCTTCATTTTTAATTTAGTATATGATTTTCTTAACCATACTTATAGTGTACACATCAAACCATCCTCCTTCATTATTATATTCTCTAGTAAACAAGACATGTCTTCAAATGGGTCCTCCTAACCATCCTTTATCATAGAGTTAGCAGAGATGAGATAGACATCACTTCCTTGTCATAGTGTCCTCACAGGGAACACCAATGGATATTTATTTGACAACACATATTTAATGATGGTGATAAAGTATAATTTTATACTTTGGAAACTTTTGTCGTCTCTACTAAAATGATGGATCCAACAAATAGGTAGATCTAGTGAAAGGATCACCTGATCCTTCCTTTTTTGTTTTAGTATATGGTCTCACCAACCATATATATAGTGCACACACTAAAGCATCCTCCTATAATATTATATTCTTCCATAACATGATATGTTTTGTAAGTTTCCATTGATCATTTCATAGAGTTAACATATAAGAGTTAGACAACACCTCACTTTCATAGTTATCTCATAGGGAAAGGAAAATATATGTATTCTTAAGAACATGTTTAATCATGGTGTAAATGTCTTGCTCTTTACTATGGAAACTTTGGCTAGATATACTATAATAATGGATCCACTGAAGAGGTGGATCCTGTGAAAGGATCGGTTGATGGTTCCTTTATCATTAAGTTTCAAACATAATTATATTGTGCACATCAAAAAATCCTCTTCCAATATTGTATTACCCCCAAAACACAATTATTATTGGATAGTTTTCTCAATCCTTCCTTCATTAGAGAGTTAACATAGAAGAAACAAACAACACCTCCCTATCATAGTGTTCTCATTGGGAAATGAAACAAAGTGTTTTTGGACCACACATTTGCCATGGTAGTGTGTATCTCTCATTCTATATCTCTGAAATTTGGACATCTTTTCTAAATTATGGATCCCAAAAAGAGGTGGGTCCAATGGAAGGATCAATCGATATTTCATTTTTCATTAAATACATGGTATCCCCATCCATACTTTGCAAAATTTGTTCAGATATACTAAAATAATGGATATACAAAAGAGATCAATTTCGTGAGAGGATCGACTGATCTTTCTTTTTTCATTCATTGTATAGTCTCCCAAACCATACTTATACTACACACACTAAACCATCCTCCTCCAATCTTGTATTATCCTAGAAACATGATATGTTTTCAAAGGTTTCTCTGATCCTTCCATCATCATAGAGTTAACTTAGAATGGTGAGACAACACCTCCCTATTGCAGTATTCTCATATGGAAAGGAAATGAAGATGCGTAGAAAAACACATCATTTATGATGGTGTCAAAGTCTCTATTTATACTTTGAAACACTAGATGCCTCAACCAAAAATATGTATCCAATGATTAGGTATATATGGTGAAAGGATTGGTTGATCCTTCCTTTTTCAATAAGTGTATGGTCTCTCAAGCCACATTGTTAGTGTACACTTATTGTGGTCTCTCAAGTTGATACTCCTCCATTATTTTATTCTCTCATAAACATGATATATTTTTGAAGTCTTCTCCATTTGTTTCTTCATCATATAGTTAACATGTAATATTTATACAACACCTCCCCATCATATAGTTATCCTACGGATATGAAACAAATATTGGTTGGACACCAAATCTTTATTGATGGTTTTAAATTTTCATTCTATACATTGGTAACTTTTGTCGTATCTATGAAAATGATGAATACAACTAAGAGGTGGATCCTATGAAACAATTAGTTGATCCTTCCCTTTTTTTTCAAGTATACTGTATCCCCAAAAATATAAAGTAGATGTCATTTTATTCTTTTCTCATTCAATATATGGAATTTTAGGTTTTTTCCTATCCTTCAAGGTATCGTTCTAAACATTTCAAAACCTAAGGTCTCTTCTCAATTAATGAATTGTATTTCCTTCTAAATACTTCCTCACTGATGGTATTATTGTTTGAAGGTATCAAATGGAAGGATCAACCAATCCTCTTCCGAATAATCAAACATTTTTCAACGGTTAATCTATTGAAATATTGTTGTCTTTATTGGTTTAAAATAATTTTTATTTTATGTTATTTTTGTATTTACTGATAATGTTAAGATACTATTGTTCTAATGCATATAAAAATGTTAAGATTTATCTTTTGGTCAGTTCAAGCAAATCTCATTTCTACATGTGACAACGAAACACAGCATTGGATAATTTCAACAAGAATGGTATTTTGAGTTAGTTGAGCCAATTATTTTCCATAAAAATGTATATATATATATATATATATATATATATAGTGGAGGAATAAAAAGGATCTTATGTTGCATAGTCACAACTACAAATGTGCTCAATCATGACATAATGAATGTCCAAATGGAGGTAATTGAGAAAAACACATGTTTTCTAATTCAAACTAATCTTCTAGTTTCTAATTATCGTCCAAATACTATGAAAAGAAATACAATGGATGAAAACATATCATGTGCAAGTCAGGGGTGGGTTTTACCATTATACAATCGATCAGATCTGTCAGGGACAAGCAAGACAACTGATTTGAAAAAAAAAAAAAAATTTATTTATTTTTTATCTATTTTAAGAAAAAAAATTGTGTAAAAAAAATCCATGTATTTCATGAATATGATGAAAAATATCACAAATATTCATCATATGGACTTCTTTCCATAAGAACAATATCATCGGTGTATAGAAGAAGGATGAAATCTACGCCATCTAGATTCATGCCAACACATCCCGCTTCTTCCAAACAACCCTCCAACTTGTCAATGTATATACCAAAAAGTGTAGGGGGTAGGAGACAACCTTGATTGACTCCTTTATTACCATAATTTAATTTCTTTTGACCAGAACTTCGAGTTTTTAAACTTGACAATAACATTCTCCTACCTTATTTCAACAACTATATACTCAAAAGGAAATTTTAGCTCTTTTAATATATTTTGAAGGTTAGCCATTGGGTTGTAGACCAATTGGCGATAGGTTGCACCGTTAAGGAACTCCTTTTGATGTCGTGGGTTCAAACCTAGAATATCCCATGTACCCATGTAGGGGCATTGTGGGTGCACCCGAGGGTATAGTGGTAGCAGACAAGAATTGACCCCATGTCACGTGACTATGAGCACCACCCAAGTTGTCGATTCCTCTAGACACACAAAAAATATATATTTCGAAGGTGAGTTCTAGGAACTGTGTTAAATGATTTTCTAAAGTCAACAAAGTAACATAAAATATTGATTTTATTATCGAGACACTCATTAGCAATGGTCCTGAGTATAACAAGGTGGTACATAGTTGAATGATTGCTCCTAAATCCTACTTGTCCTTTTAAAGTTCTTTTTCCATGTCTTTCTAGTCATATGATGATCTTATAAGTTCCAAAATAATTCCATATAAATTGGCTAAAAGAGATCTAATCATAATGGTCCTATAAGAGGGATTGTTTCTATCTCTACTTTCAAAAATATGAACAATGAGGATTTGTGTCCAGGGTTTAGAAAAACCTAGGTACTTGATTTCTAAATTGAAGAGTTTGTGGATGTAAAGGATGATGATGGGCCTACCAATTTTTAAGATTTATGCTTGGTATTATTCAATGGCGGACTTTGCTTTTGTGAGCTTCTTAACCCCCGAAACTATGTCTTCTAAAGAAAAAACTTCTTGAGTAGAAAGCGATTGAATGTTATCCACGACATCAAGGAATTCATAAATACTTGTAAGATATGAATTATAGTCCCTCAAGGGAATCATATTGTTTTATTTATTTTTATGATTTAGAATTTACCTTCATAGTTTCTTAGGATCTACCCTAGAGAGATGCAAAAGTTTTGCTTTTGTTCTATCCATATAAAACATTTGTATCCTTTTAAGTAGGGATTTGTACCTATATATCTTGTTGGATTTTAATGACTCTTTAGAAGAATTCACAATGGATTCTATAGCATCCTTGCACTCTTTGTCATACAAAGGGTTGTTCTTTCTATTTTCATTTTTACACATTATTTTTTATATAGAACATGTTAATGGAAGGAGATAGGGTTGTGGTAAAATTATGATACATGTCTTCAATATTGTCCTTATTTAATTATATATTAATTTATTATTTAAATCCCCCAAAAAATATCAATTTCATTTTTATCAAAGATTAGGTGATTTTGGTTATTAGAAATATCTATTATGGGGCTTATGTGCCATCCAAAGTTTATATTTAGGGATAAATTTCTATGGTTAGAGTCTGGCTCATGGTCATTTAAGATGCCAAAATTAACAATTTGGTTGTGTACGAGGATATCAAATGTGAGATAATCTATGAAACTACTACTAAGCCCATGAATACAAGCCATCTAGGTGTATTTTCAAATTTCAACCAAGTATTTAGAGTTTCTTTTGTATTTGATACCTAAAACAAGGCTTGGATTTATCCAATATAGAATATTAGGGTTGGAATCATTACTTAATATAAAAAATTGATTAATTGTTGTTCTAGCATTAAATTCTCATAGCAAGAGGATATTGCCTTCATTTATTAGATTGTAAATATCACATTCTAAACAAACATAGGACAATTTTTGAAGGGTGCTCCAACCCTTCCTTCATTATAGAGTTAAAGTAGAATGCTGGGAACACACAACTCCCTATTGTAATCTTCTCATGGGAAAATGAAGTAGATATACGTAGGCAAACACATATTTAATGATGGTGTCAAAGTATCGATCTATACTTTGGAAAAAATGGTCATCTTTACCAAATGATGTATCCAGCGAATATGCGTATCCTATGAAAGTATTGGCTGATCCTTCATTTTTCATTTAGTATATGATTTTCTTAACCATACTTATAGTTTACACATCAAACCATCCTCCTTCATTATTATATTCTCCAGTAAACAAGACATGTCTTCAAATGGGTCCTCCTAACCATCCTTTATCATAGAGTTAGCAGAGAGGAGATAGACAACACTTCCTTGTCATAGTGTCCTCATAGGGAACGACATTGGATATTTATTTGACAACACATATTTAATGATGGTGATAAAGTATCATTTTATACTTTGGAAACTTTTGTCGTCTCTACTAAAATGATGGATCCAACAGATAGGTAGATCTAGTGAAAGGATCACCCGATCCTTCCTTTTTTGTTTTAGTATATGGTCTCACCAACCATATATATAGTGCACACACTAAAGCATCCTCCTATAATATTATATTCTTCCATAACATGATATGTTTTGTAAGTTTCCATTGATAATTTCATAGAGTTAACATAGAAGAGTCAGACAACACCTCACTTTCATAGTTATCTCATAGGGAAAGGAAAATATATGTATTTTTAAGAACATGTTTAATCATGGTGTAAATGTCTTGTTCTTTACAATGGAAACTTTGGCTAGATATACTATAATAATGGATCCACTGAAGAGGTGGATCATGTGAAAGGATCGACTGATGGTTCCTTTATCATTAAGTTTCAAACATACTTATATTGTGCACATCAAAAAATCCTCTTCCAATATTGTATTACCCCCAAAACACAATTATTATTGGATAGTTTTCTCAATCCTTCCTTCATTAGAGAGTTAACATAGAAGAAACAAACAACACCTCCCTATCATAGTGTTCTCATTGGGAAATGAAACAAAGTGTTTTTGGACCACACATTTTTCATGGTAGTGTGTATCTCTCATTCTATATCTCTGAAAATTTGGACATCTTTTCTAAATTATGGATCACAAAAAGAGGTGGGTCCAGTGGAAGGATCAATCGATATTTCATTTTTCATTAAATACATGGTATCCCCATCCATACTTTGTAAAATTTGTTCAGATATACTAAAATAATGGATATACAAAAGAGATCGATTTCGTGAAAGGATTGACCGATCTTTCTTTTTTCATTCATTGTATAGTCTCCCAACCCATACTTATACTACACACTAAACCATCCTCTTCCAATCTTGTATTATCCTAGAAACATGATATGTTTTCAAAGGTTTCTCTGATCCTTCCATCATCATAGAGTTAACTTAGAATGGTGAGACAACACCTCCCTATTGCAGTATTCTCATTTGGAAAGGAAATGAAGATGCGTAGAAAAACACATCATTCATGATGGTGTCAAAGTCTCTATTTATACTTTGAAACACTAGATGTCTCAACCAAAAATATGTATCCAATGATTAGGTGTATCTGGTGAAAGGATTGGTTGATCCTTCCTTTTTCAATAAGTGTATGGTCTCTCAAGCCACATTGTTAGTGTACACTTATTGTGGTCTCTCAAGTTGATACTCCTCCATTATTTTATTCTCTCATAAACATGATATATTTTTGAAGTCTTCTCCATTTGTTTCTTCATCATATAGTTAACATGTAATATTTATACAACACCTCCCCATCATATAGTTATCCTACGGATATGAAACAAATATTGGTTGGACACCAAATCTTTATTGATGGTTTTAAATTTTCATTCTATACATTGGTAACTTTTGTCGTATCTATGAAAATGATGAATACAACTAAGAGGTGGATCCTATGAAACAATTAGTTGATCCTTCCCTTTTTTTCAAGTATACTGTATCCCCAAAAATATAAAGTAGATGTCATTTTATTCTTTTCTCATTCAATATATGGAATTTTAGGTTTTTTCCTATCCTTCAAGGTATCGTTCTAAACATTTCAAAACCTAAGGTCTCTTCTCAATTAATGAATTGTATTTCCTTCTAAATACTTCCTCACTGATGGTATTATTGTTTGAAGGTATCAAATGGAAGGATCAACCAATCCTCTTCCGAATAATCAAACATTTTTCAACGGTTAATCTATTGAAATATTGTTGTCTTTATTGGTTTAAAATAATTTTTATTTTATGTTATTTTTGTATTTACTGATAATGTTAAGATACTATTGTTCTAATGCATATAAAAATGTTAAGATTTATCTTTTGGTCAGTTCAAGCAAATCTCATTTCTACATGTGACAACGAAACACAGCATTGGATAATTTCAACAAGAATGGTATTTTGAGTTAGTTGAGCCAATTATTTTCCATAAAAATGTATATATATATATATATATATATATATATATATAGTGGAGGAATAAAAAGGATCTTATGTTGCATAGTCACAACTACAAATGTGCTCAATCATGACATAATGAATGTCCAAATGGAGGTAATTGAGAAAAACACATGTTTTCTAATTCAAACTAATCTTCTAGTTTCTAATTATCGTCCAAATACTATGAAAAGAAATACAATGGATGAAAACATATCATGTGCAAGTCAGGGGTGGGTTTTACCATTATACAATCGATCAAATCTGTCAGGGACAAGCAAGACAACTGATTTGAAAAAAAAAAAAAAAAATTATTTTATTTTATCTATTTTAAGAAAAAAAATTGTGTAAAAAAAATCCATGTATTTCATGAATATGATGAAAAATATCACAAATATTCATCATATGGACTTCTTTCCATAAGAACAATATCATCGGTGTATAGAAGAAGGATGAAATCTACGCCATCTAGATTCATGCCAACACATCCCGCTTCTTCCAAACAACCCTCCAACTTGTCAATGTATATACCAAAAAGTGTAGGGGGTAGGAGACAACCTTGATTGACTCCTTTATTACCATAATTTAATTTCTTTTGACCAGAACTTCGAGTTTTTATACTTGACAATAACATTCTCCTACCTTATTTCAACAACTATATACTCAAAAGGAAATTTTAGCTCTTTTAATATATTTTGAAGGTTAGCCATTGGGTTGTAGACCAATTGGCGATAGGTTGCACCGTTAAGGAACTCCTTTTGATGTCGTGGGTTCAAACCTAGAATATCCCATGTACCCATGTAGGGGCATTGTGGGTGCACCCGAGGGTATAGTGGTAGCAGACAAGAATTGACCCCATGTCACGTGACTATGAGCACCACCCAAGTTGTCGATTCCTCTAGACACACAAAAAATATATATTTCGAAGGTGAGTTCTAGGAACTGTGTTAAATGATTTTCTAAAGTCAACAAAGTAACATAAAATATTGATTTTATTATCGAGACACTCATTAGCAATGGTCCTGAGTATAACAAGGTGGTACATAGTTGAATGATTGCTCCTAAATCCTACTTGTCCTTTTAAAGTTCTTTTTCCATGTCTTTCTAGTCATATGATGATCTTATAAGTTCCAAAATAATTCCATATAAATTGGCTAAAAGAGATCTAATCATAATGGTCCTATAAGAGGGATTGTTTCTATCTCTACTTTCAAAAATATGAACAATGAGGATTTGTGTCCAGGGTTTAGAAAAACCTAGGTACTTGATTTCTAAATTGAAGAGTTTGTGGATGTAAAGGATGATGATGGGCCTACCAATTTATAAGATTTATGCTTGGTATTATTCAATGGCGGACTTTGCTTTTGTGAGCTTCTTAACCCCCGAAACTATGTCTTCTAAAGAAAAAACTTCTTGAGTAGAAAGCGATTGAATGTTATCCATGACATCAAGGAATTCATAAATACTTGTAAGATATGAATTATAGTCCCTCAAGGGAATCATATTGTTTTATTTATTTTTATGATTTAGAATTTACCTTCATAGTTTCTTAGGATCTACCCTAGAGAGATGCAAAAGTTTTGCTTTTGTTCTATCCATATAAAACATTTGTATCCTTTTAAGTAGGGATTTGTACCTATATATCTTGTTGGATTTTAATGACTCTTTAGAAGAATTCACAATGGATTCTATAGCATCCTTGCACTCTTTGTCATACAAAGGGTTGTTCTTTCTATTTTCATTTTTACACATTATTTTTTATATAGAACATGTTAATGGAAGGAGATAGGGTTGTGGTAAAATTATGATACATGTCTTCAATATTGTCCTTATTTAATTATATATTAATTTATTATTTAAATCCCCCAAAAAATATCAATTTCATTTTTATCAAAGATTAGGTGATTTTGGTTATTAGAAATATCTATTATGGGGCTTATGTGCCATCCAAAGTTTATATTTAGGGATAAATTTCTATGGTTAGAGTCTGGCTCATGGTCATTTAAGATGCCAAAATTAACAATTTGGTTGTGTACGAGGATATCAAATGTGAGATAATCTATGAAACTACTACTAAGCCCATGAATACAAGCCATCTAGGTGTATTTTCAAATTTCAACCAAGTATTTAGAGTTTCTTTTGTATTTGATACCTAAAACAAGGCTTGGATTTATCCAATATAGAATATTAGGGTTGGAATCATTACTTAATATAAAAAATTGATTAATTGTTGTTCTAGCATTAAATTCTCATAGCAAGAGGATATTGCCTTCATTTATTAGATTGTAAATATCACATTCTAAACAAACATAGGACAATTTTTGAAGGGTGCTCCAACCCTTCCTTCATTATAGAGTTAAAGTAGAATGCTGGGAACACACAACTCCCTATTGTAATCTTCTCATGGGAAAATGAAGTAGATATACGTAGGCAAACACATATTTAATGATGGTGTCAAAGTATCGATCTATACTTTGGAAAAAATGGTCATCTTTACCAAATGATGTATCCAGTGAATATGCGTATCCTATGAAAGTATTGGCTGATCCTTCATTTTTCATTTAGTATATGATTTTCTTAACCATACTTATAGTTTACACATCAAACCATCCTCCTTCATTATTATATTCTCCAGTAAACAAGACATGTCTTCAAATGGGTCCTCCTAACCATCCTTTATCATAGAGTTAGCAGAGAGGAGATAGACAACACTTCCTTGTCATAGTGTCCTCATAGGGAACGACATTGGATATTTATTTGACAACACATATTTAATGATGGTGATAAAGTATCATTTTATACTTTGGAAACTTTTGTCGTCTCTACTAAAATGATGGATCCAACAGATAGGTAGATCTAGTGAAAGGATCACCCGATCCTTCCTTTTTTGTTTTAGTATATGGTCTCACCAACCATATATATAGTGCACACACTAAAGCATCCTCCTATAATATTATATTCTTCCATAACATGATATGTTTTGTAAGTTTCCATTGATAATTTCATAGAGTTAACATAGAAGAGTCAGACAACACCTCACTTTCATAGTTATCTCATAGGGAAAGGAAAATATATGTATTTTTAAGAACATGTTTAATCATGGTGTAAATGTCTTGTTCTTTACAATGGAAACTTTGGCTAGATATACTATAATAATGGATCCACTGAAGAGGTGGATCCTGTGAAAGGATCGACTGATGGTTCCTTTATCATTAAGTTTCAAACATACTTATATTGTGCACATCAAAAAATCCTCTTCCAATATTGTATTACCCCCAAAACACAATTATTATTGGATAGTTTTCTCAATCCTTCCTTCATTAGAGAGTTAACATAGAAGAAACAAACAACACCTCCCTATCATAGTGTTCTCATTGGGAAATGAAACAAAGTGTTTTTGGACCACACATTTTTCATGGTAGTGTGTATCTCTCATTCTATATCTCTGAAAATTTGGACATCTTTTCTAAATTATGGATCACAAAAAGAGGTGGGTCCAGTGGAAGGATCAATCGATATTTCATTTTTCATTAAATACATGGTATCCCCATCCATACTTTGTAAAATTTGTTCAGATATACTAAAATAATGGATATACAAAAGAGATCGATTTCGTGAAAGGATTGACCGATCTTTCTTTTTTCATTCATTGTATAGTCTCCCAACCCATACTTATACTACACACTAAACCATCCTCTTCCAATCTTGTATTATCCTAGAAACATGATATGTTTTCAAAGGTTTCTCTGATCCTTCCATCATCATAGAGTTAACTTAGAATGGTGAGACAACACCTCCCTATTGCAGTATTCTCATTTGGAAAGGAAATGAAGATGCGTAGAAAAACACATCATTCATGATGGTGTCAAAGTCTCTATTTATACTTTGAAACACTAGATGTCTCAACCAAAAATATGTATCCAATGATTAGGTGTATCTGGTGAAAGGATTGGTTGATCCTTCCTTTTTCAATAAGTGTATGGTCTCTCAAGCCACATTGTTAGTGTACACTTATTGTGGTCTCTCAAGCTGATCGTCCTCCATTATTTTATTCTCCCATAAACACAATATATTTTTGAAGTCTTATCCATTTGTTTCTTCATCATATAGTTAACATGTAAGAGTTATACAACACCTCCCCATCATATAGTTATCCTACGGATATGAAACATATATTGGTTGGACACCAAATCTTTATTGATGGTTTTAAATTTTCATTCTATACATTGGTAACTTTTGTCGTATCTATGAAAATGATGAATCCAACTAAGAGGTGGCTCATGTGAAACAATCAGTCGATCCTTCCCTTTTTTTTTCAGTATATTGTATCCCCAAAAATATAAAGTAGATGTCATTTTATTCTTTTCTCATTCAATATATGGAATTTTAGGTTTTTTCCTATCCTTCAAAGTATCGTTCTAAACATTTCAAAACCTAAGGTCTCTTCTCAATTAATGAATTTATTTCCTTCTAAATACTTCCTCAGTGATGGTATTATTGTTTGAAGGTATCAAATGGAAGGATCAACCAATCCTTTTCCGAATAATGAAACATTTTTCAATGGTTAATCCACTGAAATATTGTTGTCTTTATTGGTTTAAAATATATATATATATATTTTTTATTTTTTATGTTATTTTTGTATTTATTGATAATGTTAAGATACTATTGTTCTAATGCATATAAAAATGTCAAGATTTGTATCTCTTGGTCAATTCAAGGAAATCTCATTTCTACATATAACAACGAAACACAACATTGGATAATTTCAACAAGAATGGTATTTTGAGTTAGTTGAGCCAATTATTTTCCATAAAAAAGTATATATATATATTTTTTCAGTGGAGGAATAAAAAGGATCTTATGTTCCATAGTCACAACTACAAATGTGCTCAATCATGACATAATGAATGTCCAAGTAGAGGTAATTGAGAAAAACACATGTTTTCTGATTCAAACTAATCTTCTAGTTTCTAATTATTGTCCAAATATTATGAAAATAAATACAGTGGATGAAAACATATCATGTGCAAGTCAGGGGTGGGTTTTACCATTATACAATCGATCAAATTGGTCAGGGACAAGCAACACAACTGATTTGAAAAAAGTTTTTTTTTATTATCTATTTTAAGAAAAAAAATTGTGTAAAAAAAATCCATGTATTTCATGAATATGATGAAAAAGCTCACAAATATTCATCATAAAATTATGTTAACATTTCTTAGAAGATCTTGTCTAGTTGATTTAGAGAAAAAAAATTATATATCAACCTTCAAAACATTGAAAGGAAGTCCTTCAAAGACCCTCATGCAGAAGGTTGTCAAATATTTGATAAATTTGAAGGGAGTCATAGGGAACATACTAAATATTTTCTTTTCGATGAGAAAATTTTCTATATAGATATCAGTAGATGTGAAATAGCGCCTCCACAATTGCAATACTAAAAACTAAGTGAATAATAAGTGGCTAATCTTTTTTTATCACTTGTCACAATGTTCACAACAACTCTCAGGGAGGTTATCTTATTATCGTATGACAGTGTGACAGGAATTCCTTGTTATGTTAATGATGAAGACGAAGTTTATATGAATAACTTGAAATTTTATATCCTAGATGGACAACATACAATAAAGGCACAAAATAAATACTTCAAACACCAAAATATCAATTAGTTAATTCCATGTTTCGTTTTTGTAAGGCTCATTTGCTGCATAAATATGTTCCATAGCACATAATTACAAAATTATGAAAGCATCAAAATATCGCTAACAAGGAATTTGTTGACACTCCATTCATTGATAAAGTAATGAAAGTAATGGAAAAATGAGTTCATAGTAACAGACCAACCCACCTTGGGAAGGGGCACACTGGATCATAAGATTGGTAGGTATAAATTAAATTTCTTTACGAGTATTTCTTAATATTTCTTAATTTGATTTGTAAATAGTTTTTTTCTTAATATTCTACTTTATTTGGTTTTAGAAATTTTTAAATGATGCATAGATATTTATTGTTTTGCAAGGAGAACCTTAAAGACAAAATGACTCTCGTATTGATATTAGATGATTTGTAGGACAAATGGTGGATTGCTTTAGAGCTTTATAAAAATGGTTCCTTGATATGTTCACCTAAGAGCATTTATGCAAGATGGTTTTGTATAGAATAAAACGACACAATATGGTTATAATTTTTTTACACCATTGCATGACCTAGATGAAGAAAAATTACGTATTGTAGAAGATAAAATGTTGGATGGATCTATTTGGATGTCTACGAAATTTGATCTTAATTCTCAAGATGAGAATTTGGTACAGTACTGTAAGTGGATGAAAGGTGAAAAAGCTTTGAGAAATATTAATTGTGAATATTTTAAAGTTATGGATAATGAGTATCTATACTTCTCATGATGTATCTGAGAGAAATATAGGCTAAGTGTACAAAATTAACCCAAATCATTTTGTGCAGCTGCACTCTATATTCTCGAAGAAGTCAACAAAATCTCCAAAAAAGAGAGGAAGATGAAGAAGAGCCTAAATTTCCTAATCATTCTACAAATATATTGGATCTTTATATTCGGGATAGAGATATTAGTGAGGCAGCAACTCTAACAAATATATGTCACAATTTTTTTGTTGATGTTGTTTTCCATTTTCTTTACATGGAACACTAATGGACATCAATTTGCTTCAACCTAAACTCTGTTGTGACCTTGTTGTTGTTGATACAAGTAAATTTCTTCACAAGTGGATGGAAAATGTTTTTCTTGAATTGTTGATTTATCTTGATTCAAATGTAGAAACAAGTACCATAATTTTTATAGTTGATGTCAAATTGTCATATATAATCGGTAAAGCATTCGCTCAATTCTCCGTCGAATAAGCATGTTAAAGAGTACCCATTCCTCGATGTTTATAGGAATTTTTCAAAAGGTTCTTTCATAGGGTTCTCTATTATACAATGATGTAGAATTAGGAACAAAGGAGACAATTTCTCCATTATGGACATGGATATGGATTGGAAGGATGATAATGAGCCTCTTCACAATATTCTACATTTGATGGACTTGAGATTGGATCCAAAAATACATGCTATTGCAAAATAACGGATTTCAGTGTTATGGGATCACAACGTTGATAGGTTTACTTCACCTAAAGGCATGATTCTTTCATTATATGCTAAATGTAGATTTGTTTGTTTAATGAACTGATCGGGAAATAGATTGATTGTTTCAATCATGGAGATAATGCAGCAGGAGATGTACATGAACTCATTTTATGGATTTATTTTTCAATAAAAAGTATTTTGTGTTGATTTAGAAAAAAAGGTTATCAAATAATTTGTTTTCTTATTGTTTTTTAATACTTAAATTGTTTTTAATACGTAGAAGACCCTGTAAATTTTAATGATATAAATACAATGGAAGAATCTTCTCTTAAGCATTATAATCATAGTCACGATGCTTATGGTGATGCAAAATCTTTCAAAATTACACATTCACAAGATCGAGATAAGGAAGGTGGCCAGAAAAAAAGAAGGTAACTTTATATGTTTTAATCATTTTACTTAAGATTTTACCGTAACTATATAGTTTTTACCTTGGCGTCTGATAGGAGATGTTTAATTTTATTGTTATTATTGTTTTGTATGGCATGGCGAGATAAGCGAGAAATGGAAATGATGAAATAGTCCAATTAGCCATGGAAGTTGGATCCAGTTTGGTTCATTGTGCATCCACCATTGGTAGCTCATTGATAGGGGAGAAAGCTAATGATTCTCTGTGTGAGCATTTAAAAATGTTAGAAATGTATTATGGAATATATGACACATGCTTTTATATTCTTTGTATGGACTTAAAAACTATTTAAAAACTATTATTTAATATATGGCACACTCTTTTCTGGTGCATATTCAGATAAGGATGTGGGAATATTGATATTAGAATTGGAGACATTTTTATTTACTCACAAAGTCTACACCAAGACAAAATAGGTGTATGAAAGTGTCGAAGAAGCCAATACTTTTAAATACAAAATAAAATATATCACTCATGGCCAAATGCATTAGATTTCTTGAAATTATGTATGAATATATTTCATATTGGAATCTGATCAACCAAAAGCGGAAGTGGTGGAATGAGTTTAATTCAAAAATGTATTGGAGTAAAGAAAAAGGATATTGGGAATGAATTTAAATTCGTTTGGTTTACAGTTGATAAATGTACTAAAAATAATGTACTAAAAATAATGAGGGTAAATTAACAAAAGAGGAAGTTGTGGAAAAGTTGATCAGATTTATGCACCTAATTAGACATAATGGCTCAAATGAAAAAAATACTGAAATGTTATGCAATCTAAATAAAAAATACAAAGCTGATATGGATCCCCTCGTCGACCTGGAAGTCGACGGGTTTTGAATTTCACAAGTCATCATCGACTTCAGATCACAGAAAAATATCATGACCAGATGAACGTGGGAAAGCATTGGTTGACCACGACTAGAAGAATCGGGAATATATCTCAAGTTAGCCGACCAAGCACTAATCGAACCCATTGGCGTATGGAGAAATGTCAAAACTTGAATCATGGGCATCATTACACATATCGATTTTGAAATCATTGACCCAAGGGAAGGGGCCAAATCTTTCCCAGCAGTAGTCGGACAACTTTGGGGGCACCAAATGAAAGCTTCTATTTCATTAGAGAAGGAACGAATCAAGTTGAAAGGAGATGGGAAAAAAGTAATCCTGCATATCAACCCATATGAAGGAAAACCCTAGGTCGAACTTGATGACCGTGACGACAACATCCATCGCTTGTGTCAAATTGTCCATAAAACTGAAGGGTCGAACCTAACAATCACAGAGAAATGCGATTGAAGAATCCCTTGTCTATTGGATATAATTCTGACTCAAAATTATATGATTGGAAAATTGAAAATTATGAAGCACAAGCTCAAGAATGTTGGTCTGTCAAAGTCATACCTTGAAAAACAATATGGCAATGTTTTATTGTATCCGTCGTTCCAAAAAAAAATTAAAAGAAAATTAGAGAATATCCTACGATGATCCCCACAAATAAGGAATCGAGGGCTATACCACCTCTGAGATATAAAGAGCAAGAATCCTTGACTGCTCACATTGACGAAGTTTCTAAAAATTTTAGTGACCAAGGTCGACTTCAGACTTTGGTTGAAACATTCACTGGTCAAGAAGCCAGATGGTGGGATACATATCAGTGTCGTTTACAAACATGGACAACTACTTCTACTAATTTCGTTGAACGCTTTGGAGGGAGAAAGCTTACAACAAAAATTATAATACCCAAATTTATGCAAGGCCAAGACCCAGCCCAACATATTAACTTATGTGAAAGTGAATGGAAACAAGCTGGATATCAGGATGAAAGATTATACCCTCATATTTTTCCAAATACTCTTGAAGATATACCCAACAAATGGTGTAAAATGGAAGAAGCCTGAGGAGATACTTTCAACTGGCCAGAACTTAAAGAAAATTTTATTAAATATTTTTCCTTCACACCAAAAGAAGAAAATGTACGAGAAGTAGTCAACCAAATAAAAAATTTCCTCCAGCCGACGGACGAGACTATTACATTTCCTACAACCGGATGACTTCAGCCGACCTATAACAATATTAGCACAAGAGAAATTCATCGAACAACATAGATTGATTTTGAAAATGATAAAACATCGGGGAAGAGTTTCTAATGGAAAAGCGGACATCCGCAAGTCTAAAATCCTGTAAAGACGTTAATGAACATCGGTACAATAGGGAAAGAAGAACCTGAACGACTTACTGCGAACAACTTTCCCTTTGCTTTTACAGAATTTAAAGAAAGAGAACATAAGATCAATGAGCAAAGATCACCATAATGGATGAACATAGAAATCAAGCTAAAATAAGTCGACATATCAGACGACGACCGACCAAAGTTGGAAAAAATAGGATATTATTGGTCTGATCGGCAAATAGTCGATATTACCAACTTAATAAAAGAATACCAAGATGTTTTCACATGATATTATAAAGAACTAAAAGGACTTGTCCAAGAAATGGGTGAAATGAAGATTGAAATAATTCCTGATGCCAAACTAGTCAAGAAACGACCCTATAAATTAGCTCGCAAATATAAGGGCATAGTCAAAAAGGAAATTGAGAACATGCTAACTGTAGGAATTGTTTACCCAGTTGATCAATATGAATGGGCTGGTCGCATGGTCGCTCATCTAAAGAAGCATGATCCTACCAAGCTTTGAATCTGTGTCAACTTCAAAGGATTAAACAAAGTCAAGTTAATAGATCCATTCCCCACACCATTTGTCAATGAAATCATTAATGAAGTTGCGAGACATGAATGTTATTGTTTCAGTGATGGATTTTCTGGCTATAATCAGGTACCTTTTGCAGAAGAAGACCAACATAAATGACATTTGTATGTGAATTTGGATCCTTTGCTTATAAATTCATGCCATTTGGACTTAAGAATGCACTAGTTGTATTTTCCAGGATAGTGGTAAAAGCATTTCAAGAATATATATAAAACCATGGCAGTCTATTTCGACGGTTGGACAATATATTCATTACTAAAAGGTCATATCCAGTATCTTCGATTGAAGCTAGAATGTTGGTGACGGATCAAACTATCCCTAAACATTAAAGATTTATCTTTGCTACTCCAATTGGAATTCTACTCGGACACATTGTTTGTAAGGAAGGGATTAAATTCGATTATGCCAAGATAAAAGTCATCCTTGATTTGAAACCTCCAGTGAATTCTAAACAAGTTCACATACTTCTTGGTCATACAGGGTACTACAATAAATTCATCAGGCACTATTCTAATATGACATATCCGCTGGAATATTTACTTAAAGAAAGTCAAGAATTTAGATGGTTAGAAGAATGTGCAAAGTCGTTCGACTGAATTAAAGAAAACTCGTCGAGGAACCAATCCTACGATTTCCAAACTGATCGATTCAATTCCATGTTCATATTGACACATCATGCATCGTGGTTGGTGCAATTCTGACTCAACTAGAAGAAGACGAGATGGACCACCCAAACGCATACACCAATTGAAAATTAAATAAGGTTGAAAGAAACTATTCTACAATAGAGAGAGAATCTCTAGGCATGGTGTTTTCACTTAAAAAAATATCGGCATTATCTTTTAGCAAATCCATTTAAATTGTATACATGCCATCAAGCTCTCAAGTATCTAGTTAACAAACCCCTGCACCATGGTCGACTATGTCGATCGTTACTTTTGTTTCAGGAGTTTGAATTTGAAATCATTGTCCGACCAAGGAAAATAAATGTTGGACCCGACCATATATCACGAATCGAAACAGGAGAAGATCCTGAAGGTATCGATGACGAATTACCAGGCGCCCATCTACTTCATGTTGAGGCCATCCCAATAGATTTGTAGGACATAACAAAATTCCTGGAACAAGGACAAGCACCTCTAGGAATGTTGAAAAATAAATGAAAGATACTTGCAATGAAAGTTGTACATTATACTCTCATAAATGGATTTCTAAATAAACTTGGAATCGACGATGTACTCAAATGATGCGCGCTAGAGCATGAGCACCAAGATATTATCAATGAAGCCCATAGTGGACCTGCTGGAGGACACTTTCATGCTGACACGACTGTGAGGAAAATTTTACAATATGGTATCTGGTGGCCCACAGTATACAAAGACTGCCATAATCAAGTAAATAAATGTGACAAATTCCAAAGACTATGACGACCATTACCAAAGAACGAAATGCCATTGATACCCATCAATCCTAGTCTAACATTCGAAATATGGGAAATCGACTTTATTGGACCATTTCTATTACTTGGACGACGATCTGGAGCTCGTTATATTATTACCAGAGTCGAATATGTTACAAAATGGGTGGAAGCTGAAGCTGTTGAAGCATGTTCCAGTGAAATAGTTTCAAAGTTCATATACGAGAACATCGTTACAAGATTTGGTTTCCACTTGACTCTTATCAGTGATAGAGGGACACATTTTCTCAATAAGACGGTATCGGTATTATTAAATGAATTCATGATCGACAATTGGAAGAGTAATCCGTACCATCTGCATTCCAACAGAGCAATCGAATCATTCACTAAAACATTAACTAAAGGCCTAACAAAGCTCTGTAATACTAAGAAAGACAATTGGAATGATATGATATCAGTTATCTTATGGGCATACAAAACAACATACACACTTTTGACTGGCCAGATGACATTCAAATTGGTCTATGGGAAAGAAGAAGCCACCCCATTACATTTCAAGTAGAAAGCACCACTCATTGCAGTTTTACTTCATTTGGATATCGCTAAAGCTAGAAGAACATCGTCGAATTTCCATTCAACATCAAGAGATTCAAAAACAACAGCAGAAGGCATGGCATGATCATAACATTCAAAACAAAAATATATCAGTCGGTGACCTAGCCCTACTATATGATAGTCGAATTAAAGGAAAACCGAAGAAACTGCATACAACATGGTTTGGTTCGTATGTTGTTGAAGAAATCAATCATAATGGCTCTGTCTGACTGAGAACACTACAGGGAAAATTCTTTTCCAAAGTCGTCAATGGTGCTAGATTGAAGTGATACAAATCTTAGGTCAGGTATGATGTCGACTAAAGGGTTGTATCATCATTCGGTCGACCGTTATGTCTTAGAAACTAAGTATTATACATGAAGCAGCAACAAAGATATTCAACACCGACCATCAAAAATACGTCGCCTCTTTCAGAACCACCATTGGATCGACTAATCGTAATAGATCCCACATAGACCGTCACCGGAAGCATGATTCAAATATTCTCTTCACACAAGTTACACAAGCTATTGGTCATTATTAGTGCCATCAGATTCATCGCCACTTAAGATATTATCATGTAAACTACCGGCATGTCGGCATCCAATTCACTTTTAAGGCATCAATTTGATCGATACACATACAATCCCTTTAGAAAATCTGTAGTCATTATATGTAAGATCTGTAGCCATCACCCCACCATACTTCGACATTTGTCATTTCTTCATCTGTCCCATCCTTTTCAAATCACCACTTTGTTAGCCATTAACAATCTATGCTATAAAAGGCTGATCATACCCCACTTAACTCACCGTGAAACCTTGGGACACCATGGCATTAGTCTTCATCACCCATGTTTCTTTCCCTTTGTTTTTCTATTAGAAATGCTTCAGTTATAAGGGTATTCCCCATCTTTTTTTGTGATATATGAGCATTTTGACGTTCCTCCTCTAGCAAATCTCGGCCTCCACCCCATCATATATGGGAATTTCAAGCGCTCTTGAAGTCCCAATACCAGGAGTTTTCTGTCTATTCCTTGCCACCAATCATGTTTCCATAGCTCCCCTCACCATAACCGACTGATTTTCCAGCTGGAGTGGACGTGGGAATATTAGTGATCCAAGTAATTGTTTGCTTGGATGATTTCTTCTCTAACACAACATGAGCCTACTTTGTTGATCTACCACATGATTGCAGAATTCGACTGATATTGTTCAGTAACAGTCTCAACACAACAATGTTGTTTAGGTCTGGATCATGATGTCAGCTTCTTCTATCTACATGGGCATGTTTCCAATCCTTGCTTTACGACCCAATTCCAGCCATGGTAGTAGTTCGCATCAGTTCAGAATCATCAAATGATTACACTTACTCATACAAGACAAGCAACACCGACTTTCATTTTTTTTTTGCCCTAGTTACTTTCTGATCTCTTCGGGACGAAGAATCACTTTGTTGGTGGGGGAGATGTTGGAGGAGCCTAGTCAACCAGTCGACTAGGTCCTCCGTCGACTATGTTCGGCCCGAATCCATCGGTCAGTCAATCGATAGACTGTTAACTGTAACTGAATAACTGTCTGTAATCTGTATATACTAAGGTTGTAGAGCCGACACCATAAGAGAGATCTATGCACTGATAGTGTACTCTGCTTTGGTTATATTAATATAAGGCTTGTTGTTGTTGTCCCATTTACTCTTATATGATTATGTGATGTATGTATGCATGTGACTCTTTCTCTATATTAGTATAGTGTGTTGCTGGTAACCGATGCACCCCCCTAGACTACGAAAATATTCCAAAGGTTATCTATGGGCATGGTATCAAATGATCGTATAAATTCCACAAAGAAACTTATAAGAAGATTGGATCATAGCCTTGAAATGTTGCTTAGCCTTTAGCTCTTTTTTTGTTACTTTCTATCTCTATGCTAATCTTCTTTTCTAGAATAATTCCATATAATTTGGCTAAAAGATGGCTAATCATAATGGTCCTATAATTAGCCATTTTTTTTTATCTCCTGTTTTAAAAATAGGCACAATGAGGATTTCTATCCAGGGTTTAGGGAAACCATTCTTGACTGCTAAATTGAAGAGCCTATAGTTGTGAGGAATACATATAGATCGACAAATTTGTAAGATTTATACTTGGTATCCTTCGATATCCTTAGATTTCTCATTTATGAGTCACTTAACCCCAAACTCTATATCTTCTAAAGAAAAAACATCTTACTTTGTAGAAAGGATTTGATCATTGTCCATAACATAACATGATTTGTAAAACATTCTAAAATAAGATCTACCTAAAAAAAATCTGCAAAAGATTATCTTACTCTATATATGTGTTAGATTTAAAAAATGAATGTTCCTTTAAAATTTTAAACCACATATATTTAAAAAATAAAAAATTAAACATTTATATAATATATTTATGAAATATTTGAGGGTTTTGTAGGAAAAACCTGCGGTTTTTTTGGTTTCCTGTCCTGGTGATGGAGCTGGAGGCTTTTGACAGGGCTGTCACTATCATCTGGGGGTTTGGTTTGTATGGGAGTGGTAGACAACTGGCGTATCTGTGGGAGGTGTCATCCTTTGGTACTTTGTATTGGACAGGTGGGCGTTTTCACCGGCTGGTCCGGTGGTCTAGCCTTGAACATGCTCGAAGGTGGGGTTTCGACACATTTTTCACATCCGCGGGAGGCTGTGATGGAGGTCGGCTCTGCGGGTCTTTCTCCTGCTGCTCGCCGGGATGGACGTAACCCTAATCTTTATGGTGCAAATGCAAAGGACAGGCGGAGGGGTAAGACTTTGAAAGCTCGTGAATGGGTGGAAAGGTTCGTCATCCCTGCAAATTCTAATCTGGATAGAGTCCAAATGCTGGCGGAGAGGGCATTAGTGGGACGCTTGGAATACGCGTATGGCTCGAAGGTGGAATTGGTGGAATGGGATAAGTGCAACTGGACTCCTATTTTGGGTGATACGCCGCGGATAAACTTGTTGGTAAACAAATGGATACTGTTTATTTTCCCTTCGACGGAGGCTCGGACGAGGATTCTTTATGGTACTTGGTGTTTCAAGGACGGCTCTTTGAACCGTAAACCCTGGCACATTGCGTTTGACCCTATCCGTGAGCGTCAGGGTTTACGCCACTTGTGGATGATTGTTCCAGGTCTTCCTATTGAGGTTTGGACGGAGGATACTGTTTCGGGGATTGCAAATTTGGTAGGGAAATGTATCAGGGTCGACAAGAATTCCATATTTGGCATTGACAGATGTTATGCTAAGGTTTTGGTGGAGATAGATTTGAGACTAGGGTTGCCGGATGCTGTTGAGATTGCCTGGGGCGATAGGTGTTGGAGGCAGGCTTTGGATTTCTATAGAATACCCTTCCGCTGCTATTTTTGTAGGGAGGTTGGACATGTTCAGGCAAAATGTCCCAATCGTTCGTCATGCAAATTGGAGTTTGCTCATCGGGATACTTTGGACTCCATGAAACACGCCTCGGTTGTCCAGCAGTTGCCTTCGCAGACGACCCCGGTCACTGGTAAGTTAAAACTTCCTCCAGAAGCTGCTTATTCTGATATATTGAAGGAGGACATTGATTTTCTTTCTGATAGAGAAGTAGATTTGGATAGGAGGATTTCTTTGGGGGTAGTTCAGATTGGACATGGTATGGCTTCTGTGAATGATTTGGGGGGGGATAAGTTAGGAACCTGTCCTGGTACTTCTATTGGGGTTGGGGTATGATCCCCTAGTCTTCGCACTACCTCATCCTCAGGACTACTTGTTAGTGGGGAATTGGGGTCTTCTGTCCTTCCTGTTGGTGAGACGAATGTCATGGGGACCGAGAAACCTGTTGATGTTGTTGTCTCAGACTGCTTATTGGAAAGGGATACCAGGGGGGTACATGATATGGTTCCGCTTGAGATTTTTTTGAAAAACCCTGTTGGGGATTCAGGGGTTTTGCCTATTCCTCAAAAATTCCAGAATGTAACTATCAGAAAGGGGAAGAAAAAGAAAAAAGAACCTGATCTTGGGTCTTCGCAGTTTGATAGTCATGGTGGTGTGGTGGAGAATATTTGTCTGGGTCTTAGACCACAGAATCCCAGTTTGGATCTTTCTTGATGTCTTTAGTCTCATTGAACATTCGTGGGTTGGGTGGGGTTTTGAGGGCTAGGGCCCTATCCAACTTATTTTCGGCTACTAGACCTGGTATTGTATTAATTCAGGAATCTATGTGTTCTGTCTCTGATGCTGTGTCAAAACTGGGAAGTATTATGCCTTTTTGGGAAATCTCGGCCGTGGATGCTGATGGCCTTTCTGGGGGATTGGTTGTTTCTTGGGATCCTCAGCTATACTCTTTTAAATCTTACAGGACAGATTGGGGGATTTTGTTGAAGGGGTTTTGTATTGGACTGAATCTACAGTTATCGGTTCTTAATTGTTATGCTCCCTACTCGAATAGACAGGTTTTCTGGGAATCTTTTATGGGGTCTGGTTTATTGGAGGATGAAGGGATTATTCTTGCTGGTGACTTAAATTTCACAAAATCTCCATCGGAGATTTGGGGGAAAAAATCCAAACCTGATTCGATGATGGATTTTTTTTGCAAGTTCATTATGGACTCTGATTTTATTGATGTTGAGCTTGTTAAATTATGTCCCACCTGGAGTAATGGCAGGGGAGGTGATGATGGCATTCACAAGCGCCTGGACCGTTATTTGGTTAAGGTTGCATTACTGGAAAAGCTACATTTCTATCGATCCTGGGTGCATGATCAGAAGGTTTCTGATCATTGGCCTATCTTTTTGCAGTTTGATAATTATGGGTTTAAGTCAAATGTTCCTTTTAAATTTAATCACTCCTGGCTGCTGGAGGAGGAATTTTGTAAACTGGTGATTGATTTTTGGTCTTCTGCTGAAATTGATGGGGACAATCCTTTAGATTTCTTTTGTAACAAGATGAGAAGTCTAAAGAAAGTTGTGTCAGGTTGGATAAAGCAGAGGAGGGTAGCGGATAAGAGAGAACTGGCCAGTCTTGAAGATGAGATCCAAAGGTTATTAAATTTGAATATTGAGGGGGAATTAAGTAATGAAGAATTTGTGAAGGTAAAATTTTTTGAGAAGAAGAGAGCCGATCTTTTACTTCAGGAAGAGAGGGAGTGGAGGTTAAAAAGTAGGGCTTTGTGGATAAAATAGGGTGATCAAAATACAAAATTTTTCCACTCCTTTGCATCTGCTCGTAGAATTCAGAATGCTATTTGGGAATTATCTGATGCGGATGGTAATGTTGTTTCTGGTGCCAAGGCATTAAATTGGAGGCTGTAAAACATTTTGGATCTATTTATAAAGAGGAGGGTAATTGTGATCTGATGGAACAGATAAAAATTGCTGAACTTTTCCCCAGGTTTTTCAATGATGAAGATGCAGCTGCTCTTGGAAGTGAGGTTACTCTTGAGGAAGTGGAGAAGACATTGAAACTATTTGCAGGTGAGAAAAGTCCTGGCCCTGATGGGTGGCCAGTGGAGATTTATTTACATTTCTTTGAATATATGGGTCCTGAGATTCTGCGTATGGTGGAATATACTAGATTGATGGGATTTACCTCTGGTGCATTGAATTCTTCCTTTGTTACGCTTATACCTAAAAAGGGCAAACCTGAAAATTTTGGCGATTTTAGGCCTATAGCACTATGCAATCTGGCATATAAGTTAGTCTCCAAAATTATTGCACAAAGAATAAAGTCTTCTCTTTCAGAACATATCACTGCAGAACAGTTTGGCTTCCTGCATAACAGGCAGATTCATGATTCCATTGGGGCATCCCAGGAACTTCTTCATTCTATCAAGAGCCGTAGACTCAGTGCGATATTGTTAAAATTGGACTTGGAGAAGGCATATGATCGGATAAATTGGACATTTCTAAGGCTTATTTTGATTCAGGTTGGGGTTCCTCCATTGGTCATAAACTGGATCATGTCATGTATCACTACAGCTAGCATTGCTATCTTGATTAATGGTTCTCCTTCAACTTTTTTCCAGTGCTCGAGGGGAGTGAGGCAGGGTTGTCCTTTATCCCCGTTGTTGTTCCTTCTAATTGTTGATGCCCTTAGCAGGATGATAAAGTTTGCAAAGCAGGAGGGGTTATTAAAGGGCATTGAGTTAGGGATTGATTGTATTATTTCTCATCTGATTTTTGTGGATGATATCCTTCTGGCTGGCAAGGCTACTGTTACGGAATGGAGGGTCCTTAAGAATATTTTGGATTGCTTCTGTCGGATCTCTGGGATGAAGATCAGTCTTACAAAATCTAGTTTTCATTTTCATAATGTGGATGATGGTGATAGAAGGGAAATTGCATCTGTTCTGTCATTTAGCTGGATACCATTAGAAGAAGGTCTTAAATATTTGGGTTTTTTCTTGAGACCAAATAACTATTTGATAAAGGACTGGTGGTGGCTTGTTAGGAAAATTGAGGCTCGAATTACTCACTGGTCTTACAGATGGCTCTCTGTGGGGGGTCGACTTACATTGATCAAGGCTGTACTGCAGGGGATACCTGTTTACTGGTTATCTCTTCTTGAGATTCTTGTATTCATTCTCAAGGTTATCAGAAAATTAATGTTCAATTTCCTGTGGTCCGGTGGTTCTGAACGGGCTTCATTGGTTATGACTGGCTGGGAATCGGTATCCAGGCCAGAACGGTTTGGTGGCTGGGGGATTAAGGATCTACAATCTTTCAGCATGGCTCTTAGGGCAAAAATTTTATGGAGATGTCTCTTTAATTATAATCCTTGGTCAAAAATATCCTTTGTTAAATATATTAATACAAATTTGGTTGACTGGATTCGTATGAAGATGCCTGCGAAAACAGGATGCTCTCCTTTATGGAGAGGTTTGCTCAAGGTTTCAGGCTGGATACTTGGGGATTTAAAGTGGCATGTTGGTAATGGCAGAAACATCAGAGTTGGAATTGATTACATTCTGGGCATTGATGATCCTGTGCGTCTTAATACCGAGATTCTGGGTTTTTTAAAGTCATATGGTTTAGTTTCATTAGATAGTATCAGGAAACATTATGGGCAGTCTTATTGGCTACAATCTTATGACTTAGGATTGGTTGGCGAGGATGCTTGCAATTGGGATTCCTTTGTCAGTTCACTTGGTGCTGCTGGTGTTATCTTATCTGAAAAAGATGATGTTTTGAAGTGGGATGGAAACAATAAAGGTGGGAAAGTCACAGCAAAGACAACATATGACAGGATTATGCAAGGAAAATATATCTTCCCTCAGCATTGGTGGTTTAAGAAGATCTGGAAATGGAATTTGGCTTTAAAACACAAGTGTTTTTTATGGCATGTACTTCAAGGTACTTTGAAGACTTGGGACAATTTGACTAAGAGGGGATGGTATGGTCCAAACTGGTGTGTCCTTTGTAAGGAAAAATCTGAGTCTATAGATCATTTATTTGTTAAATGTTCCTTTGGGGAAAAAGTTTGGGACTATGTTGGTTCAAAGTTGGCTATCTCAAGGACTTTAGCAGAAGTTGGGTTTTGTGAGGCATTACTGAGATGGTCTCGTTCCGATCCGGATTCTGTGCAGGTTCCTATATTCATATCTTGGGCACTTTGGTATTTCAGGAATATTGCAATTTTTCAAGAAAAACATCCTGATGCTGGGTCTTGTGGCATATTGGCTATGAATTTAATACAACAATATCCTGAAAAGATCTCAAAGGATGTGCAGAGGAGGGTAGGTCAGTTTTCCTTTGAAGTCAATCAGCCAACCCTTTTCTTTGATGGGGCTGCACAAAATGGAATTTGTGCTGCGGGAGGTTTAATTTATCTGAATGAGGTACATTATTACACTTTTCGCCTAAATTGTGGGATGGGAAACAATATGAAAGCGGAAATTCTTGCTTTGTGGTGTATTCTGAAGTGTGCAAATATTTTTGGGCTAGTCAACATCAAAGTATTTGGAGATTCGGGCGTTACTATTAAGTGGGCGGCAAAAGAATATGATCTAAATGTTATTTCTCTCTCACACTGGTGTGAGCGAACCAAGATGGAGATTGATAAGCAGGAACATATTTCCTTTGTTCATATTTATCGTGAACACAATGTTCGGGCTGATGAACTCTCAAAGAAAGCATTATTGGGCACAGAAGGATATCTGGTATGGGAGGAATGGATGGACTCCAGCATGCTGGAGAATGGAGATGTTTACTTTTTTTGAGTAGTTTTTTGGAAATATCTTTGAGTTAGAAAGTCTATTTAGTATGAACAGTATATTATTCTGATGTATGTAGCCTTGCATGGATATTTATATGTAGTTGATAGGCAGATGGGGAAAAACCATTTTTGTTGAACACACCTTTCGCATGAAAGGGAACCAAATATTGTACTATTTGATTTTCAGAATAGCAATAATACGTTTTTTTTTCGGTTGAAAAAATATTTATGAAATATTTACATCTTACATGAACAAACCACCATGCATACCATGAATAGATTATGTTTACCCATTACCCATTCTCTTTCACTCCAAATCCCAAACACCCATAAAATTGTCACAACTAATCACATTTCAATAAATAAATTTCAAAAAAAAGTTACGCTATCAAATATCAATAGATTTACTAAAGGGTACAATTACTTGATTATGAGTACAATTACTACAAGTGTACAATTACTTGATCACCATACGAGGGTATCTCATCTCCTATAAACATTAGTTATATCAATTGAAACAATCACAATGAAATAGTATTGAAATTACTTAATTAAATAAAAATCCTCTCTAGTATAAATTACTTATGCATATCTCTATATTTACTTATAAAATTACGTAATTGTTTTATAGTTCACAAATTTGATGATCACCTTACAAGTGTAAAATTACTTGATCACTATAGAAAGTATCTCATTGTTATAAACATTAGTTAGATCAATTGAAACCATCACAATGAAATAGTATTGAAATTACTTAATTAAATTAAAATTAAAATATACTTTAAATAAAAAGTATATTGTCGTGGTTTTATATATATTAGTTGTTAATATGAGTGTTATAGAGACATTTGAAGATGTTAAATCTATTCATGTACTAAAAAAATACAATTTAAATATTTCTAAATTTAAATTTAACCAAAAAAATTACCAGATTCTTATTAAAAAACCACTCAAACATACATAACCAACCGCTCAAACCTAGCCCTAAGTCTTGAGCGAGAGAGATGATAATTTTCTTAAATGAATTGATTTCGGATCATCAATACCTTGTTAATGCTGAGGAAAATAAAGACCTGCAGGGAGCCCGTTATTGGAAGCCCTTGTGGCAGAAACTTAATCTGCTCCGCCTCCATTGCCAATACCGCCCAGAAAATAGAGAGGTGTTTGATTCAATCAGAGGATATGATTACTTGTTCAAGGTAGTAGATGAGCGGTTTTGCCTTTTCATCAGTTGCTCCTTGTCTTCATGTCATGATTCCAAGGAAGGTTTCAAAGAAGTGGGCAAGATCGTCGATGTCATCGGTTTCAGGGATCGCAATTTGCCTCCAGACTTTTTGGAAGGGTTTGTTACCACGCTGCATTTGCTTGTAATGGAATGCGACCATCAGAAAATCCATACTATGGTTTTAAGAATTTATCGTCGGATTTTTTACGACTTGAACATTGAAACGCATCTTATATCTAGGGCTCAGAGTTTCTTCTTTTCTACAGTCTTCATTGCTCTCTATAAATTAGCGTTTACGAATTGGCAATCTTGAAAGCTGCCTGGCTCAAAAGCCAAAATACCTGCGTCAAATCAGCTTTTGATTACGTTGCCGTTGTAGCCGACTCAGTAAATCTTTGCATTTCTCGTATCCATTCCCTTCACGAAGCAACTATAGCTAAGCGAAGATTGAAGATGGATAAGAATGGCGATGACGAAGCAGCCAAGAATGGTGATGAAACGAAGAATGTTGAACTAATTAGTGTCTCTTGAAGGAGGGCTCTGGTTAATTAACTCCATAGTCACAGTCACGTCGTCTGATGAGCAACGAGAAAATCTGATGACTCTGCAACAGTTTGATATAGTAGGAGGAATCGTCCATATGGTGGAACTCGTCGGTGCCGGTCTGAAATGACTAGGATCGCCTCATTTGCAATTTGGTATAAATATTGTGGCGGCACTTCTTAAGGAAGAAGGTTTTGAAAGAACAAACGCTGTTGGTAGATTCTTTGGCGATTTTTTTGGAAACAAGATTTTGGTGAAGAAATATCAGAAGTTAACTCACACAAGTTGGCTCACAATAGTTGGCAGTGTTGGAAATACCAACGCCAACACCCCCATAAGCGAAACATAAGGAGGAAATAAAAGAAAACAAGGATGGGTTTCGGCAACTAGGCCTAATAAGGTACCTATGTGCAAACTATTCTCATAAACGGAGAAAAGGAGAAAATCTCATGGGAAAAACTCCTCCCCAAAAGAGAGAAAATCACACATGCCGAGAAAAGGCAATGGAGTTGAAATTGATGAAGATCCAAGTGTCAAGTTTCGAACTCCTAAATGTATAATCCAAACTGTTGATGCACACCACCCCAATGAAGCATTGGATACCACCCCCCAACAATGTTGAACTGAGTGGAAAAGATGGTGGTAGTGAATGTCACAACTGATGGCAGAAGGATGAAGGTGCTAGTTGAAACCAATGATAATGTCCAAGAAAAAACTCCATTGTGGCAAAAACAAAGCAGTACACGGAGACGAAAGCCTGATGAAACAAACTATCTGCATAAGTGGCCTGAAATCCACTACTCAAAAGTGCAGAACGAGAGGTACCATCAAAATATCCCATCATGGACAACAATCCTCATTATGGGTTCCGACAAACAAAGCCATTTTAGATACCCATTTACAAGTGATGAATCAATACAGTTCTTTGACAAATGTGGTGTGCAACCACTCTTTAGAAAGAGAGCAGATATCTCAGCGCAATGCTGCAAACAAATGAAACAAAATTATTGGAAAACTGGCGATTCTATTCAAAATTTTCAGAAAAGATGTGAAAGACAGAACCATGGACTAGTGTCAACTATTCATTGTGGTTGGATTGATGAATGGTCATGGAGTCATTTAAATGGATGTTTGAGGACTTCATATTGATGTGTGTCTTTGATTGTACAATGTTCCTCTTACCATGGTTCTGTCTTTCACATCTTTTCTGAAAATTTTGAAAAGTAGAATTGCCAGTCTTCCAAGAATTTTGTTTCCTTTGTTTGCGGCATTGCACTGAGATATCTGCTCTCTTTCTAAAGAGTGGTTGCACACCACATTTATCAATGAACTGTATTGATTCCTCACTTGTAAATGGGTATCTAAAATGGCTTTGTTTGTTTGAACCCATAATGAGGATTGTTGTCCATGATGGCATATTTTGATGGTACCTCTCGTTCTACACTTTTGAGTAGTGGATTTCGGGCCACTTGTGCAGATAGTTTGTTGGAGTGTCATTAGGCTTTCGTCTCCCTGTACTGCTTTGTTTCGCAGTGTCTTGAAGCTTGCCACAATGGAGTGTTTTGTTGGACATTATCACCGGTTTCAACTAGCACCTTCATCCTTTTGCCATCAGTTGTGACATTCACTACCATCTTTTCCACTTAGTTTGTTGAAATATTGTAACTTCAAAGAATATTATATTTGTACTTTATTATTCCGGAGATGTTTCATTCCTCCGTGGAGATCTTATTGTATATCTGGAGATGTTTATTCATCCGTCGGAATATGGTAACTTGGGTTATTAGACTTCCCTAGTGGGGGTCAACCCTATATGTGTTATGTGGGTCAAAGGGTTGTTAGACCACCCTAGAGGGGTTGTCCCATTCAGTTGTAGTGGGGTGTTTAACCCAGTGGTAAAGTTGGGGCCGGCTTAGTTAATATAAAGTACAAGTCGGAGATGTGTATAAATAGAGGAGGTGTGCTCCTCATTTGATACACTTCCCTCACTCAGAATGTAGCGCACTTGTGGAGGAGAAGTCTGCTATGGTGGAGGAGGAGATCATGTTTTTGGTTTGCATCTTTGTATATTGCTGATCATCTATATTGAGGAAGCTTTGCTGGGTTTTCTACCCCATAAGGGTTTCCCAGGATAAATCTGTGTCTCTTGTGTTTATGTTGTGCTTGTTGTTTCTTCAGTGATCCTGTATATGTTATTATTGTGAAATGGAATGTAATGCTGCTATTTTTTGTCTTAGCATATTAAATCTTAACATGGTATCAGAGCTAACCTGAAGGAAGGCAATGTATGGCACTTACGACACTTGCTTCACTTGCAACAATTCAGAAGTGTGAAAGTCAAAGATTGAATTTTTAGGGTTTCTCTAGCAAACCCTAATCAAGCTCCAGATCAAGTTTTAGGGGGAGTTGAGGCTAAGGCCTTACATAAGAAGACTACAAGAAGTCTCGACAGGTATGGCTTAAGGAGGTTCAGGTATGTCTTGAAATCTGATTCCTGATTAAGTTCATAATATGTTTGTCTTCATATTATTTATTAGTACAATCTTGATTAATGTTAGAATTGTCTTATCACCCTAGTAACAGTATGAATGCATGTGAATGATAGAAGACATTCATTGATTAGGGCTATATGATTGTACTAATGCATTGTGGTGTTGTATGAGGTTGATGTTGTCTGCTAACAAGATACAAGTATATCACGAAAGACAAATCAAGTTCCATGACTATGACAACATGAAAACAAAGACTCATCCATAATCTTTGTTCTACTTACGAGGTATGTATGACTTTGTCATATTATGCTTAATCTATGAGATATGCAGGTTCTAGCACAGGATCTCTAAATCATTGAAGAGAACAAAGAAGATATTGTTTAGGTATGTTAGATATAACTAAGCAGGTATACTAATCCAGGTATGTTTTCCTATGTCAAGTTAGAATCTTACCTTGTGTTAGGATCCCTTATATAAGTATACTTGGTATGATTGGTTATGCTTATTCATAAAGCTAGTAATCAAGGGTTTATGCATATTATGTCTCTTATCTTGATTGATGATTTAACTAACTAGAAGAGTCCTATGATCAAACAAGAATATGCATGAGTAAAAGAAGACTTTCCTGAAACCTTGAATACTAATGTTTATTATCTATGATCATGACTATACATATTCAAGATTATTTAGAATTATAAATTTTTTATATTATTGAGAATATACTAATGAATGTATGTTTGTGTATGAGATCATGAGGATGACACTAGTGCACACTTGAGCATGCACAGTGGTACAGAATGAATAGAAGTTCAAAAGACATATAGAAGATCAAGCGAGAGACAACCACACAAACATAAAAGATAAGTATTTGAGTTGTTACTTGAAATAGTAAATGATATTGCTTGTAATAGTTGTATACATATTTGTATTCCTAGAATATATCATGCTGAGTGTAAACATTCATATAGCATTGAATAGTATGCTACTAATATGCATATGATTGGTAAATTGGACAAACATTCCATTGTTGCTTGTCTATAATGAAACCTCTTTGCTGACATGCTGAGAGTTGTGCACACTCTCGATAGTATGTTCTGGTAGAGATGGAAGGCATCTAGATAGCCACTGTATGCATACAGGATATGGAAAAGTGTTGTGCCAAAGTATTGGTCAAGATAGTTGCATAACTATGTAAATGATATCTGTATGCGTAATAGGTTATCATATCAATATGATTTGATGATTATGAAGTATTACTAATCATGTACTTAATTTTGATTTGTAGGAAAGATCATGACGAATGATGAACACTGAACAAGCGATGGATGTTCAACAAAAGGATTTACAAATCAAACACACTATAGAAGGCTTGTGGCTAGAAGATTCTCTTAGAAAGAGGAAGAGAATCATGATGAGATGTTTGCTCCAAGTGGCTAGATAAGACCATTATCTTTATAATGTAATTGAATAAAGCTCTGTTCAGGTACCCAGGATCGATAGTGATCACCATGGGTGATGTGGATCTCAACCTTTGCTACAAGGTTGAATATGGTTGCTATACACAAATGACATGGATGCAAGAAGGAAATCACCACAAAGTTCGAATGATGTTGAGGCTCATATTAGTAGACCCATCTGACGAGAGATGGCATAGATAGATGGATGCAGAAATGAAAAATGAAAGATCTCAGATTGATGCATTACTTCCTAGGTCTAGAAGTATGGAAAGGCTCAGAAGGAATCTTTCTCAACCAGGGAAAGTATGCCGAGAAATATTAAAAGGACTTGATATGTTGGAATGGCCACTCTCATGGATTCCAACTTGAAGCTGTTAGTGAATGACTCATTAGAGTTAGTGTATATAACTCTGTATAGACAAATTATTGGGTCATTGATGTATCTAACAAATACTAGGTCAGATATATGCTTTGCTGTGAACACCTTGAGTCAGTATCTAGTGAAAACTAGATGTGTTCACCTGATAGTTGCAAAGCATGTGATGAGGTACCTAAAGGATACGATAGACTTTGATCTATGCTATCTTGGAGATCATGACTTCAGATGGCTACACAGATGTTGATTGGGAAGAAAGTGTATCAGACAGGAAGAACACATCGAGAGGATGTTATTGTCTGGGATCAGCCATGATCTCATGGTTTAGCTGGAAGCAGTCTAGTGTGGCTCTCAACACAAGCAGAATATATGGCTGGTTGCTCTACTAGTTGTGAAGCAGTATGGCTTCTGGATTGTTTGACTTAGAGATAGACCCAACTGTGATCCTATGTAACAAACATAGTTATATCAAGATGGCAGAGAATCCAGTGTTCCATGATATGGCGCAGAAAGGAACTATAAAGTTCGAATTTGTAACAAGTTACCGATGTACAAACCAAACCTCTACCTCAAGTAAAGTTTGAGTATTTTTTGAGACAAAGCTTGGTAGGACCATCCTCAAGAGGGGGAGTGATGTGGTCACTTATGATGAGATTGTCTGCACCAACAGTGAGGTTGATGATGTGGATACCTATATTGGTGATGCCGACAGAGAGTTTGGTGGATGGTCCTTAGATAGGGTCTAAGTTGACGAGGGGATTGCATCATCCTTGAACACATGTTCTAAATTGATCTGTAGACATATGTCTCTGAGAATGAATTCCTTAGTGGACAAGTGGGGATTGTATCGTCCCCAGACTTCGGTCCCTTGAATTGATCCGTAGACGTATGGTCTCCGAGAATGAAGTCCTTAGTGGAAAAGTGGGGATTGTATCATCCTCGGACTTCGGTCCCTTGAATTGATCCGTAGACGTATGGACTTCGAGAATGAAGTCCTTGATGGACATGTGGGGATTAATTCATCCTTGGACATAGTCCTAAATGTACGGGAAGAGGATTACATCATCCTTGGACATAGTCCTAAACATACAGGAAGAGGATTAAGTCATCCTTGGACATAGTCCTAAACGTACGGGAAGAGGATTAAGTCATTCTTGGACATAGTCCTAAACGTACGGGAAGAGGATTAAGTCATCCTTGGACATAGTCTTAAATGTACGGGGTGAGGATTAAGTCATCCTTGGACATAGTCCTAAATGAATGGTGTGGATTAAATCATCCTTGGCCATAGTCCTAAATGAATGGTGTGGATTAAACCATCCTTGGCCATAGTCCTAAATGAATGGTGTGGATTAAATCATCCTTGGACATAGTCCTAAATGAATGGTGTGGATTAATCATCCTTAGACCGTAAATCCCGTAATTCCGAAAGGAAGGATAGTCTTAAACATGATTGTGATAAGATTGATCTCGTAATTCCGGAAGGAAGGATCATGTGTATTGCAGAATATGCTACTATTGTGTATACTTGACTGATGAGGATACTTGTATTGATATTGATGATATGTATTGATGAGGATACTTGTATTGATATTGATGATATGTATACTTGTATTGATGAGGATACTTGTATTGATGATGTGTATACTTGTATTGGTGTGGATACTAATACTGATGATCTAGATGACGATGTTGTTGATCGTGATGATCTAGATGACGATGCTACTGATCGTGATGATCTAGATGACGATGTTGTTGATCGTGATGATCTAGATGATGATGCTACTGATCGTGATGGTCTAGATGACGATGCTGATGATCGTGTGATGACGATGATGATGATCATATGATGACGATGCTGATGATCGTGTGATGACGATGATGATGATCTAGATGACGATGCTGCTGATCGTGATGATCTAGATGACGATGCTGCTGATCGTGATGGTCTAGATGACAATGCTGATGATCGTGTGATGACGATGCTAATGATCGTATGATGACGATGTTGATGATCGTGTGATGACAATGCTGATGATTGTGTGATGACGATGATGATGATCGTGAGGATCTAGATGTTAATGTTGTTGTAGTTGTTCGAGTGTTGTAGAAGATAAAGACTCAGTACTTAACATGTTGATGTTCCAGTAACTGCTTGAGTTACTGATGATGTTGAGAAAGCTTCCAATGATTTATAGATGTATCATGTATGATGCCGATGACTCCTTGCTCGTGCAGATGTTGTTATAATATCCGTCTCGTTAAGGGGGAGTGTTGAAATATTGTAACTTCAAAGAATATTATATTTGTACTTTATTATTCCGTAGATGTTTCATTCCTCCGTGAAGATCTTATTGTATATCCGGAGATGTTTATTCATCCATCGGAATGTGGTAACTTGGGTTATTAGACTTCCCTAGAAGGGGTCGGCCCTATATATGTTATGTGGGTCAAAGGGTTGTTAGACCACCCTAGAGGGGTCGGCCTAGTCAGTTGTAGTGGGGTGTTTAACCCAGTGGTAAAGTTGGGGCCGACCTAGTTAATATAAAGTACAAGTCGGAGATGTGTATAAATAGAGGAGGTGTGCTCCTCATTTGATACACTTCCCTCACTCAGAATGTAGCGCACTTGTGGAGGAGAGGTCTGCTATGGTGGAGGAGGAGATCATGTCTTTGGTTTGCATCTTTGTATAAATCTGTGTCTCTTGTGTTTATGTTGTGCTTGTTGTTTCTTCAGTGATCATGTATATTGTATTATTGTGAAATGGAATGTAATGCTGCTATTTTTTGTCTTAGCATATTAAATCTTAACACAGTTCATCATTGTGGGGTGGTGGTATCCAATGCTTCCTTGGGGTGGTGTGCATCAACAGTTTGGATTATACATTTAGGAGTTCGAAACTTGACACTTGGATCTTCATCAGTTTCATCTCCATTGCCATTTTTCGGCATGTGTGATTTTCTCTCTTTTGGGGAGGAGTTTTTCCCATGAGGTTTTCTCCTTTTCTCCGTTTATGAGAGTTGTTTGTACATGGGTAACAAGAGAACAATCTAAGCTTCAGCAACTAGATGCACTCTCTAGCATTGATACCATGAAGAAATATCAAAATAACTTGATTAAATTATAAGGAATAAGAGATATTTATACATCTGAAATAGGCCCAGAGGTAGCTGTCACAACTGGGCAAATGAGAGTTCGTATGTGAGCTTAACTCACACAAGCTGGCTCACGATAGCTGGCAGTGTTGGAAATACCAATGCCAACATTTGGATGAGTATGATTCAAGTGTCAAGTTGTTGTTGCAAGAGATTATGCAGACTGTTCAATCCAATTCAAGTAACCCAAGTCGGTAGGATGTCAACTTCATGGAAACATAAACTTGACAAAACTATCAATTAATCATTAATCGTGCTAACAAAATATTAATATGGGAATGAGAATATTTTTATTAATTTATCATCTTCTTCTTGTTTTGGATAATTAGCCTGCTGAGTATTTTCAAATAACATTTAACTTAAATCGATATATTAAACCAAATATTTAATAAATAAATAAAATTACTATATTTTAAATATTAATCTAATAAGTTGTTCATGAGTAATAAGCACGGAGAGACCTTGAATCAGATATATTAAACCAAATATAAAATTATTATATTTTATTGCGTCGAAGAGGCCCATTCTACAACCCAGTAGGGGATGTGTAACTCCTTCTGTGGTCATCTTGCAACTGATGTGTAACTCCTTCCATGCTCATCTTGCACATCTTGCAACTGACATGTGTCCTTTTAAAACAAGTAAAATATTTGAAAAATAACATGTTAACTCAAATTAAAAAGCAACTTCAACATTTGCACCCTAAAATATAATTTGTACCTCTAGACATTTGATCCTTCTGGACTCTTGAGAAATCCCCTTTTAAAATGGATCTATGTTAGTATTAATCCAATTAGTTGTTCATAAATAATAAGCAATGAGAGATCCTAAGTGGCGAGAAGGAACGTTTCAAGCCAACCACATGGATTCATTTTCTCCAAAAGGATGATAGGGCACCCATCATTATCTCTATCATTGTATCATTCTCTCACAGAGGCCTTTTCTCCTAAAGATGAGCTTATTTGATTGGCTTGAAACATTGAGACATAAATCTGATGACGCAATTCTCCTTCTCTCCATTTAATCTAATAAATTAAATTTATATATAATTTATTTATTTATACATATACATTATATAAAATTTATTTAAAACTAAAATAAAATATATGTATTTTGTAAATAAGACAGCATGTATGATGATGACATTCGTTATCGTCTTTAGGTTATCAAAACATATAAAAAAAGTTAAATAACCATTTGGTTTTCTTAAAACTCTTTTATGTGTTTTAAATTTTTCAAGAAAAACATTCCTAGATTAGATCATTGGAATTGTGATGCTTTAAAATGTTAGGAATATTAAGGTCAATTAGGCTTTGTGCTGAGGGTTTAGGAAAACCCCACTTGACTATTGATTATTAAGAGACGTTGTTTGTTTTTTAAATTGTAATGGAAAATATTATGTACTTCCAATGTACCATCTTTTTGTGTTAAGTATTTTCCTAACTTAATTCCATATTAACACATCACCATCTTGAGAGATATCTCTAAATTAATAACGTTATGCTCTGTAACTCTTCCCTGCTAAATTTCTCCTACCTCAACCCTCAACCATTTCCATCCCAATCGTAAAGAAATAGAAATACTAAGCATTTTCCTCCGCCGACCGAATCGATCTTGCATCATTTTGCATGACTTCGGAGGGGGATTCTCCCCTTTCTCCCCCTGTAGAGGATCTGAATTTCCAATCCTTCTTGTCCTCCTTATCATCTATTCCTTGCATAAAGAAATCCCCATGCACGTTTTTTCCGAAAGGCTGAAGAAATTCTGAAGGAAGAAATGCCTCCAACTTTGTTTTGCAACATGACTTGTGCCCTAGTTGAGAGAGGCCTAATTGGTCAGTTTATTGGCATGTGGCCTTCCCCGACTTCAATGGAACAATGATTGGACAAAACTTGGAGGCCACTCATCAAGGGAAGTGTTGTTTTTTATGCTCGTGATAAAGGTTTTTTCATTCTTGAAGAAAAATATTTTTAATCTTTTGAAGTGGACTGTATTTTTTTGGACCCTGCATTTTGATCCAAATGATGATATACCCTCGGTTGTCCCAGTTTAGGTGAAAACCACCCTAACTTCCTCTTTCTTGTTGGTGAGATGATTGCTTAAGATCCATTAGGAACTCTCTCGAAAACTATATAGATCGATATGCTCCAAAGGGTAAACAGTTTGCTTGTGCAAGGATCTGCGTAGAAGTTGATCTAGAAAAAGGTCTACCAGCTGAGATCCTTTTAAATCATGGTCCGTGGTCTCATTGTCGGCAATTAGACTATGAGTGGCTCCCATTCAAGTATAAAAAATTTCATGAATATGGACATTTTGCAAGATATTCCAAGCAAGCAAATCTTGTTGAAACTCAAGAAAATATCCCTGGGGAGCAATGGAAAACCCAAAATAAGAACATGGATAAAAAATGAACTAACTCAGCACCCAAACTCTTGATGGCCTCTACAAGCCAAGGAAACCAAGGGGAAAACAAATACAATGTTGTAGCCTTGTTATAGGAAGAAATACTTTTGGAATATCTATAAGACCATCTTCCCACTATAGCTGACATGGATGAACCAAAAAAGTTACAAAAGATTTCTTCACAAATTTATATAATCAACTACAAGGAGGCTACGGTAGTCATAGATCCAATGCTTATTCAAATTTGGTAATTTCCCAAAGTTTATCTGGAAGAAGCTTAATATCCTCAAGCAAATCTAGTGTTAGGCACAATTAGAGCTTCGAGTTCCCCCGAGGTTCCTCCGTCTCACCTATCCATTTTTTATTAGAATGCTGGCATCTTCACTCACATCATGACCACTTAGAAAAAATGGAAAATAAAAGAATGAATATGTAGAGGGACAACATCTAAAACATTGAGGAATGTGCCTTGATAAGGAAAACCATGAGACTAAGACAACTCTAGATCCAAGGAAAGGTGTTCAATCTAGTTTGGACAAATATAGAGTAGGAGGAGGAACAATTACTTCAAAGCCATTAGAATAAGGAGGATTTAAGTCCCTCCCTAACAATGTTAAGTAATGGAGGTAATACCTTGGAATTGTAGAGGCTTAAGTAGTTCCAAAAAATTATTAGCTATGAAACATCTTTCCTATTCAGAAAAACCCTTTGTTCTTTGCATTGAAAATACGAAATTGGAGATGCAGGCTATGCTGGAATTAAGTAGAAAATTTTGGAAAAACAATCATTCCCTTCTTGTTATCTCTAAGGGAGCCTAAGGGGGTCTTTGCACAATATAGAATCCTAATAGATTAGATCTTCTGGTTAGTGAGGAGAACCAATACGTTATCCTCTCCTTTCTACAAAAATATAGCGGTCAATTGGTAACATTCATCAATTTATATTCCTGGGTGATTTATAGTGAAAAAATGGGGTTTTGGAACTCTCTTTCTCAATTAAAACTCAAACAATTCTCAAGTCGGTGCATTGTTGGAGGTGATTTCAACAAAACCCTTAATCCTTCATAAAAAAGAGGAGGCAACTTTGGTAGAGATCCATACAGAGAATGTTTGGTGGACCTCATTTCAATATGGGACCTTTCTGGAATTACCCCCACTAAGGGTAGATTCATCAAGGTGGAATTAAATATCCCCCTTGGTGTACCTTGGAACCGAGTCACATTTGGATCAGTTGTTTTTTGGCCACCTCTTGGCCTATAAAAGGAGGCCATTTACATGCATATTGTAGAGAGAAATAAGAGCAAAGTTATTATGTTGGATTTGTGTTAGAGATTCCTCATAGCTCACCTATTCCTAACTTTGTAAGCATTCCAAAGCTCCCTTGACACCTTCCTCCAAGGGGCAAGAGTTTCTCTCCATTGTTCTCTAACCCACTTAGCATATAGTTTGAACAAGAAGGACCTCCCTAAGGGAGATTGTTGGGATTCCATTGTTGGTTTCTCTATAATTTATATAAGTGTTATCCCTTAAACACTTAACCCTTGTAATTGCTAACCCTATAATGATTATAACCCCAAAACACTAACCCTTAACTTTTAACCCATATTACACATAATCTTAACTATTATAAACCCTGGAACCTATTACCATTAAAAATATACCTCCAACATCAATAACCCTTAATCCTTATAAGTACTATAATCACCTCTAACCATAAACCACCATTAGTACATGTAACCACCAATTTGTATAACCCTAGTTAATTTAACTTGGTTCCCTTATATAAGTATCTATCACTATAACTTTATATTTATCACATACCATATAACCATTTACCCATGTCAGAGAGTAGCTGGAAATCCATCCATGTGAGAATGAGTTGCATGTAGAGGAGGAGGACATGTGGTGCCTAATGAATAGATACCAATTGGATAGTTGCAAGTGTATAGATTGAAAAAAATGAAGCCTGCATGAAGGATGAAGACATTATTTTGGCGTCTTGATTGGAAAACTCATGGATGTAATGTGTTGAGGGTAGCTAGCATGGTTTCTTGCTAGTGGTTAGATCTAAACCCTCAGAGAACGATTTTTTTAAAGTTTATTTTTCGTGGACAGAAGAAGTAATGATAGATTGCATTAGCATGTGTTGACACACTTCTAGTTGAAGTTATGGGAATCACCCATGTAAATTGATCTAGTAGAATCCATAAGAGGACCAATGTTAAATTTGTCTAGATATTGTCATTGGAGAGAAATTCCCCACAGTAAAGTCCTCATGAGGATTGGATTGAAGAAATGAACGAATGCATTGTAGGGTCAAGGTAGCCAAGGGTTTATTTGCACGGTGATGTGATATGTTTTTTAAATGAACAACGAAAGATATATCATGCCAAGGACACAATTATGCTACTTGTGTTTCAACGGAGCCTTGGAGAGTTGAAACCTAAACTGTAAATTAATGTGTGATATGGGTAAAGCGAAGTAAATGCAGTCCATAGTGGTTACGGTTGTGGTTGAAAATTAGAACGCTACCAATGAAAGCAATACTACTAAACAAAAAAGGTTTCATGGATTAGCTAAAATGTGTGTGGATGAGCATGGAAAAGCGAGAGGATGTATCAATGGATGGTGATGGTGAAGTCAGCAATATGAGACAACATGAAAAAAAAAAATTATTATAATGGAGTTGAAAATTGTATTGCAAGTAAATGGCATATAGTTGTAACACCTGGTTAGGAATGCGTACCCTTATTAACTCACTAGTAATGTCATGTAAACCTAAGTGATAGGGGAAGGGTACCCCTGGTAACTCACTGATAAAGTCATGTAGACCTATGTGATAGGAAGGGCACCCTTGGTAACTCACTAGTAAAGTCATTTTGACCTTGGTGATAAGGGGGGAATGCAATATTCCTTGGTTAAAACTTTGAGGGGGGTTGGTGATTACTCAAAGTCAATTTTAAAGGGGGATCATTAGGTTGACCTTGATTTGGTGAATGAGTTATTGAGAAAATATTTGTTTAGGTCAAAAGCAAGTGGTTTTTGGGCCTATGGTATTTGGTATCCCATGGTATTAGCCCAAGTTATTGCATGTAATGAATCATGTAAAGGTATTGGTATACTCCATTGTAATGTGGCATGGAGGTGAGCGACTGAGCTCACTTGGACCAGTTGGCCGGTTTTGGCCAAGGATAATGAAGATCTTCATTTTTGTTGGTTTTTCCCCTCGTGGGGTTTTCCAAGGTAAATGATGGCGTGTTCAATGTTGTTATGTTGCTATGATTATTTTTTTCCATCTAATTATTATTGTATGCTCGTTTAAATTCCTAACATAGATCAACTTTGGGACTACATCCAAGGTCTTTCTATGGAATTCTTCAAACTGTGAAACCTGCATCTTCCACTTTCCTAACAAAAGGGAATCACTAGCAATGAATTCCTATGCTTGTTGACTATTCGATACACTAGGATTTTCATTATCTAAGGTCACCCACTCACAATGTGAAAAAGATGTTATTTGTTACATCATAAGTTAGGTCAAATAAGCAAGAAGGAAAAATTGACGCAAATTTTTTGTGTCTACAACAACTACCTTGTGGAGAGCATCTAGATGGTCATCAACAACTTGTATCCCTACATAGTTATGTTGTTGCTCCAAAGTATTTCTCATGATTTGGGCCTCAAAATTGATGATCTTGATGCATTCTTGTAACTCCTCAACAATATGGTGTCATCACTCCAATATCCATATCTAATCCTACATGGAAGAAAAGGTGACCTTGCTTTGTTCAATCACCATGTGAATCCTAGCCCAAGTCGCAGTGACTTCATCAACTAGAAGAGGTATTCAATTCATGAGTTCATGTTTCTACTGGGTTCCTTAATTTTAAGTGGCATCCAACTGAACCTGCAATTCATCAATCATGTCATGTAACTACCTCCATAATGAATAGAGGACATTCACACTAGATTCAAGGTTGACAATGGAGAATAACTCAGATAGTGAGAAATCCTATGTGCATATTTCAAGCCACATGAATACTAGCTTCTCCTATATTTCCTCAATGAATTTCTCTACTATTTATCGAGCTTGTCATTCCAAGTCCCTTTTATCCATGACTTTTATAATTTTCACTTTCAACTGCGAATAGGAAATCTAAACAACTTTACTATCATGCTTTATCCATATGAGTTGATGTTCCACTTCACTAGAATAGCACCTTCATCAAATGAACTAGATAAATTATGGACTAGGTTGTAAATCTTCCTGACCCATGTGAGAAGCAACGACTCTCTATTTTAGGGGTTTTCCTCTAGAAATAGATGTCCCGTATAGATCATTATATAGGTTTGTGCCTCTCCTTCTTCCTGAAAGCATTCCAACCGATGATGTCACGGGATTTGGGCCTATGTTTCAACAATTAGAAATGGTATAATGATCTAGATTGTATAGGGAATGAAATGAAACACACATGGAAGTGTAACAAAGAGCATAGTAATACAGTGAAAACCCAATTTCTATTAATGAGTCAAATAACAGAATATTGTAGAACATACACTGGCTAGAATGGTCGTAGCTTATCTCTAAAGGGAGAGAGATGGTGTCTATGCTCATTTGCACAAGATAATACAAGATTCTAAATAGATTCCCTTTTAACATAAATCAAGAACCCTAAAGGTCCAAAACCATAACCCTAGGAGGCAAAGTGCAAAAAAGTATTTTTTTCTAAAAATAACACCAAAAGTTATTTTCAGGCATAGATTTTACATCAATTTCCTAGAAGCGTAAATTTCACGTACAAGCTCTATTTGGTGTGTATAGTATCCCATTGGAAATATCTAACTAAGAATCACAATTGATTACCAACGTGTCATTACAAATATCAACACATTCCATGGAGTGTTTTGGGCCAAAAAACATTGTTTAGGCCCTCAAAAACAACCCTAGAAGTTTAGGGCACGAAAAATCCCAGAAAAAGCTAACAAAATTTCCCAGCTGGAGAACCATTTTTAGTTAGTGGAAGAGATGGGTGTCCATCAATATACACTTGTATCAGTCCTCCCCACTTAGAAATCAATGGTATCCATTGTGTTAAGTTACTGTAGGAGATGGGGAAACTTCTGTTGAATCTGAATCTGGGTTAGCAATTTGCCTTGGCGAAGAAGCTAGCATGCTTTAACTAATTGATAGAGTTGTATGGTTTATTGGTGGGTTCCCTTCATTTTTTTTCCATGATCTAATCCACTATAGCTTGATCAAGTTATTCAGTATTAAGTTATATAGGAACCAATTTCTCATCCATGTCTGAGGTGTCCAACTGAGGTGGGAAATATGGGAGAAGCAATTTCACATTAAATAATGGGTGTAAGATGAGAAATGAGAAATACTCAATTCGAAATAATTTTTACTCATTCCTTGGTGATGGTGTGAGTCCCATATCGGAGTAGTCAGAGCTTCCTATGGCGGCATGTGAGTTGTTATTTCTACAAATGCAACCATACCTTGTCTCTAACCTGAAACTTGTGGGGAACTCGATGTTGATCATGTCACCGATTGTACTTGGCATTGGATTTCTCTAAAATGTAATGGAATTGTTTGAAGATGTGTTGAATCCATTCAACAAATCTAGTTTCCCTGTCATCCTCAGTTTGAGCATGGGAATATTCCTCATGTGTGGATGAAAGAGGCAGAGCTACATAAATTGGGGGCAATGGTTGGAACCCAACGCATGCTTGAAAATGGATGTGACCAATAGAGCTATGAATAGTTATATTGTATCTATGTTGAACATAGGGAAGGATGTCATCCCACATGTAAGTATGTTTGGAATTATACATTCTCAGAATATGCACAATCATCATGTTGACCACTTTTGTTTTTTCATCCGTTTGGGGGTGAAAGGAAGTTGATTTGGTGAGCTTCGTGTCCGTTGGTAACCATAGGCTAGACCAAAATGTGATTAAGAACTTGATGTCCCAATCTAAAATGATACTCTATGGTATCCTAAATTGAACCCAAACACATTCGAATAATATCTTAGTAGTGGCCTCAGTTGTGATACTCTTCTTATAGGGTGTCAAAATGGCCATCTTACAAAAGCGATCAATGACCATGAATACACAGTCAGTACCATGATTGGTTGAAGGTAGTCCTTACATGTAATCCATGGAGATGGACTCCCTTGGCCGATAAGGAGTAGGCATAAGGGTTTACAACCCTTGCTTCTTAAGTGGGTTTAGCAATGGCACAAGTAGTGCATGATCTGACATATTCCTGGATCTTTGGCCAATAAAAATAATTCTACAATACTAATACCGTATTTTCCATTCCAAAGTGCCCCACCACCCGACTGTAATGAGCTTCCCAAATCATCTTTGCATGCTTGCTTGAAGGAACACAGAATTGGACTATATGGAATAATATTCCATCCTGGAGATGAAAGTATGCAACTGATATGCATGTTCCTAGTGCTTGATAGGTGGTAGCGAATTAAAGAATATTTTTATATAGTTGGGGCCACCCTAAGGTTTCATGGCCACATGATATGAGCATTGTTTTCAAGGATACATTTGGAGTTTGACTAAGGCATTCAACAACTCAATTTGTGATTCCCTTCTTATATTTAATATTCAGGTGGAATTGTTGTGAGTACGTGGACCACTTTTGATGGATTTATTTTATAAATTTTCTTTATGTTCGCATGAACTACAAGGGATTGTGATCAGTGTGGATGATTGTCTCTTTCATATAATGTAATGATTATGTTGGTGGTAAGCTTATACAATGGAATACATTTCCTTATCATAGGTGGGGTATTTGTAGACTACATCTGAGAGCATCTCATTATGGTATTCCACTGGATGGCCATGCTGAGTGAGGACTATGCCAAATGCATATTCCGAAGCATATGTGTCAATCTCAAAGGGTTTTGGTAGATCCGGTAAGGTGAGTACTGGTGTTGAGCATAGGCGGTGTTTTAGATCCTCAAATGTTTTATGTTGTGGATTAGCCCAAACAAACTTGGCTTTGGACCCACCCTTGTTAACTTGGCTAAGGGGCCAAGAGATATGAGAGAACCCCAATATGAACCAATGAGAGAAGTTGGAAAGTCCCAATAATCTACAGAGCTTGGTTAGAGTTGTTGGGGGCGGCTAGTCATGAATGAATTGGATCTTGTCTAGATCCATATGCACACCATTCTCATCCACGATGTATCCTAAATATTCGATTCTCTGCATGCCAAAAAATAATTTATCAATATTAGCATATAATTTATGTTGTTGCAAAGTGTTGAGGACTTGTTGAATGTGACGCAAATGCTCGACCCAATTCTTGATGAAGATGAGGATGTCGTCCAAATATACGACCACAAAATAATTGATGAAGGGATACACAATTTCATCCATCATTTGCAGGAAATTTGATAGAGAATTATTCAAGCCAAAATGAATTACCAACCACTAAAAAATACCTTCCCTGGACTTGAAGGAAGTATTCTAGACATAAGCTTTCTCAATTGGTACCTAGTGGTAGCCGAACTTCATATCAATGTTACTAAAATACTTGGCCCCCTTAAGCTGGGCAAGAAGATCATCAATCTGTGGAATTGGATATCGATTCCCGACTGTGATGTTTTTATAGCTCTATAATCAATACAGAGTCACCATGTACCATCTTTCTTTTGAACCAACACAATTGGGCTCTCGCAAGGTGAGGATCTCAGTCAAATGTGCCCTTTATGGATTAACTCATGAATATGGTGTTTTATTTCTTCATTTTCCAGTAGAGAGCACCTATATACTAGGCCATTATGTAGAGACACATTGGGTACCAAATCAATTGAATGCATGACCTGGCAATGTAGAGGTACCCCAGATGGTGAGGTGAAGAGATCTTTGTATTCTCCTACTAATTTTTCCACTTGCTTATGTTGTATGGAAAGATCTTGTGTAGAGGTCATGGATGTTGTTGTGATATTCCATTCACTTCCATAGTGAATCATGAAGAGGATGAATTTCCTAGTCTGGGAGATTACCTTCCTACATTGCTTGGATGATATCAAAGAGACTACAGTAGTTGAAATGACCTATGGTATCCTATAGAGTTGTTTTCCAAAAGAAACAATGACACTACGAGGTTGAGACTCATATACAACATGGTGTTTCCATGTATATGGCTATCCTAAAAGAACATCAAAAAATTCAAGAAGGTAAACATCACAAAGTACCTTGTATTTGAATGGCTTGATGTTGTATGGTATGAAGCATTGTTGATTGACGTAGATGTCATGACCATGGCTCAGGAAAATGATGTTGTATGGTTGGGGGTGTGGCATTCCAACAGCTTCAATCTCTTGATTACCTCGATTGAGATCATGTTATTTTATCTCTCACTGTCTATAATGAAATGTAGTGGGGTCCCCTTCACCCACATCTGCGAATGGAAGAGGTGCTCCCCATCTTCAAGATATTTTGGATCCTCTAACTAGATATTTGCAGTTACGATAGCAACATTGGGTTATTCATCAATAATCTAATTCCCCTTATCATGTTTAGAATCATATTATGAGTCAGGTTCCTACTATTTTTATTTAATCTCATCCAATAATGATTGTTTCAAGTGGAATTCCTCAATGTTATTCCAAGGGATTTTGTGGAACTCACACCACTTCCTAGTGTCCTTTTTTTACTTCTCATTTCCCTTATTTTCCTACATCTACTTGACCTTAAAATAAATGGATATTGAATTTCACTTGTACCTTGAATGGTGTCGCACCTATGAAATGGCTGATTATTGAAGGTACCTTTCCCATCTACGGTAGTCATCGAAGGATCTAGGTGAATTTAGCCATCATCTCATTCCTCTATCGCTTGACGGATTCCTCAAGCAACATTTTGATAGGATATCCTTCTCCTTCATCTAGATTGTCCCATGTTATGGGAGGTCGCTTGAGCTAGCGAGAGCAGTCGTCTTATAGTGAAACTAGCTCAAGACCCAACTCTCTATACTCTGACATCATCGACGACATGCACCAAGAAAAAATGAGCAGATTGTCTCATGTTATGGGAGTTCGCTTGAGCTAGCGAGAGCAGTCGTCTTCTAGTGAAACTAGCTCAAGACCCAACTCTTTATACTCTGACATCTTCAGAGACATGCACCAAGAAAAAAATGAGCATATTTCTATGATACCATTGATCTGGATTGTATAGGGAAAAAAATGAAACACGCATAGAAGTATAAAAGAGATTGCAATAATACAGTGAAAACCCATTTTCTATTAATGAATAAAATAGCAAAATATTGTAGAATATACATTGGCTAAAACGATGGTAGTTTATCTCTGAAGGGAGAGAGATGGTGACTACAATCATTCGCACAAGTTAATACAAGAGGCAAAAGACATGGCCTTTTAAAATAAATCAAGAAACCTAATGGTCCAAAATCCTAACCCTAGGAGGCAAAGAGCCAAAAAATATTTTTTTTCTAAAAACAATGCCAAAAGGTATTTTTAGGCGTAGCTTTTACATCAATTTCCTAGAAGCGTAACTTTCACATACGAGCTTCAATTGGTGCGTATAGTATCCAGTTGGAAATATTTGAATGAGAAGCACTATTTATGACTAGCATTTCATTGCAAATAAAAACACATGTCATGGAGGTTTCCTGGCCAAAAAACATGGTTTAGGCCCTCAAAATGGCCTCGGAAGTTTAGGACCCAAAAAATCCTAGAAATTCCTAAAAATATTGCCCAACTAGAGAACCATGTTGAGTCAGTGGAAGAGATGGGTGGCCACTAATATCTGCTTGGATCATATAATGCATGTATTCTCCTAGTAGATCCAAAACACCACACGTCAAATTTTAGGATCCTACAATAACTACTAGAATTTTATCATGGTTAAAAGGTTGTACAGATTCAGTGATGTGAGAGGGGGATTACTGGGTATAATTTTAGTGAATTTATCCCCTCCTACATCCTCCATATAAACCATAGGGAGGCCACCCACATCCCCTACATATTGACTTGAAATATGGTCTAATGTGGAGGCTCTCCACCACAGATACCTCTGGCCAACTCAGTCAACCCTTCTCTTCATGCTTCTAGTATACAAAAGTCTATCACTACCTACCTATTCTCCTACCTTAGGTTATGGGGTTGTCTCTTTAGGAACAAGGTCTTGTTGCATATAAATAGCAGGCACCCTCTTTGCGGCTTCATTCTGCACTGGAACCTACAAAACATCCTGCAGATACCCCAAATTTGTATCATTGGTAGTTATTACAAGGACATAACCACTGGCCTTATCAAAGTCCTGAAAAGACTTCATAGTCTTATCAACCGAACCCAAATCATGCTTAAGATAGAAGTCCTTAAAATCCAACAAAATGGGGTCTACAAAAACCTTTGATGGCACCAAATCATTGGAAAACGGTGTAGATTCTAACTCTATAACAATATTAGATGAAGTAAAACCAATGAAGGAAGCAACCATCTATGTTATGATTTGAACTAGAAGGTGATATAATGGCCACATGACTCGGGGATGATTCAAATTAGTGCCTTGGAATAATTGGGACACCAAACCAAGGTAATCTTCAAATTCCTTCCCTATGAGTTGTGTTGTGTAAATATTAGGTTGAGTAAGTAATGTGAGGAACTTTGGCACAAAGGAATGTTCCCCTCGTCCTGTCTAAACTAGACTTGGGTTCCTCCTGATCCTCATGTTTCTTCCAATTCCCTGAGAACTATTCCTTGTTGACTATTTGTTTGGTTTACAGAACCCTAAAAGTGTGCTCTGACAATATATACATGGTTCCTTTGTTGGTATTTGACTTCTTAAACCTATACTAGAGTGAAACCTCATAGTCAAATATCTATTTCATCAAATAGTAGGGAAACAATGTAGCTTTGAATAGCTCGAGGTAAAAGGCACAGGTTCATAGAAAGGTGTGGTCTCTAGACATGCCAAACCAAATATTTATGGGATGCACATCCAACAGAGTTTGGGGAATTTTTAGTATAGCGGTGGTGACCCAATAATTTGGTCATACCATTTCCCAAAAGCAAGGTTATTGAAGGCATTATTCAACATATTTCCATGACTCTTCTAGGTATTGAATTGTAGAGCCAACACTCTTTTACCTGATGTTGGGTGAAGCTCCCTTCCATTTAGTGGCTACCACTTCCACATATTAAATCCAATAAGAATATAAGCAAAATTGAAGTAAGAGGATGCATTCTGAGCATGTGCACATGCCTAGAGTAACTCATCCATGAGGAATTTGCATTAGTTCAACTTAATTCCCTAGGCACAATTTCATCATGAAGAGGGTATCCAACATGCAGACACCATTTGTATACTTTCCCATGAATCTACCGGTGATGATTTGGTGAGAGAAATTATTCTACAGGCTATTGATCAAGGAAATCATGGCATCTCAACCACCTCTACAAGTGTCATAATGGTTGTATAAACTTGTTTCATCCTTCTTTCGTCCATGTTTATTGGAACCTTGGAAATAATTAGATATGCCCTCACCCTCCATCAAAAGACTTATCAATAGATGGATTTCACTGGCATGAATTTGGTAGGCCCGATCCAACCACAAAGTTTCCCATGAACTCGTTTGATCATAAACTTAGTACACCTATCCAATTCACTAGTTGTACCAAATACTGGAAGGTCTATGTGAACTCCCATTTCCATCTTGCACAAATATTTAAATGATGGATTCCATATGGTGGTAACCTCTCTAAATTCTAGTGGAACGAGATCAATATATACCTCTAGCATCATGTCCATAAATAAGTCTCCATCTAGGAAGTCGTTATCTATGAGTTGGTCTACTCAAAATTTCCACGTAAATAACCCATAATATGCACTTGTGGATCATTGAACTTGGATGGCACAACTTTTTTAGACCTGGGAGAGGCTTTAGAGACTGAAGATTTACTATCGGAAGATTTAACCATGTTTACTAATGTTCTCTAATACATTATATAAATGTATAGTCTAGGTTGTGAATTGAAGGCTCAATTACACTCTTTGGAAAACTATGTATGCTCAAGAGTGACTAATAACTAAGACAAAAGAAAAAGTGAACATTTATCCATAATTAGGGACATTTAAAGAATATGCCATGTTAATTGAAGGAATTGACTACTACAACTACACTCTTTACAAAGCTCAATTACACTCTTTGGAAAACTATGTATGCTCAAGAGAGACTAATAACTAAGGAACAAGAAAAAAGTGAATGCTTAGCCATAATTAGGGACAATTAAAGAATATTTCCATGTTAAATGAAGGAATTGACTACTACAATTAATGGATCATGTGAAATATAGCACACTATCTCCATTTAATTCAAGATCCATTCTATAGTAAATTGAAAAATGATCGAATTTAGAGACAATTAATGAACACTTAAAGACTGACTAATCCCCTACTTGCATGGATTTGATCATGATCTGTGATATTTTCCTAGATACAACCCATTGAGGCATCAATTTAACAAACCAAATGAACACAATAACCTTCCCTGCTAAATTATCTAAGCACAAAACTAAATGTTGACTCATAAAAATTAGAATTCTTGAAGTAGACCCATCGCCTCCACCCCACCACCCCCCCCAATTCAAATGGGTTCACCTATTAAAAATAAAAAAATACACATCACATATAGAAATGGCATACATTGTTAACATTATAACTAAAACATATTGGACTAACTCAAGTGACTCTTGGCATAACAAAAATTAGATAAAACTTAACCCTATAAAACCAACCATATCTCGCTCCATGTAATAGGAGTTCCCAATTGGATAGTACACAAGGTTTCAGGTGAGTTCCATTCACCCATAATGGTTTAAGGACACCATCAAGTTGTGCTAGTTTAACAACACTTGAATCTCTTAGTTCTACAACTATAAAAGGGCCAAACCGATGTATCTATAGTTTGTTAGGATTTTTGAGTTGTTATATAAAAGAACAAGATCACCCTTGAGGCTAGGTTAGCCGAATTAGATGACTCTTTGGAGAAATTTCTTGTTAAGAATCATTTTATTGAACCTCCTATGACTAATTGTTCTCAAGATGTTGGTAATGACAATAGGGTTTCAAGTCATGAAATTCCTGTAGATATGGTTTCAAAACCAGATGGCCCATCTGATAAGGTTTCAATTCAGGATGTTTCTAGTGATTCAATTGCTATCCCTAAGGGTTTTGAACCCTAGATATTTGAATCTCATATCCACACAAACGATTCTCAGGATAAATCCACAGAGTGGAAAAAGGGAAAATAGGTAGAAGATAACTTATCTTTTTCTTCGAAATTTAGGATCAAGAAAATTAAAACTAAGTGTTATGGGGAGACAAGTGGATAGAAAACTCATCTTCCAACTTGTAGGATCACCGGGATAATGATGAATAATTTTCCTCCTGAAAGCAATCGCAATGTGAAAACAACATAACCACATATTATCAATATTGAAGACTTGGATAATGAACCCCTAAAGAGTTGGAAACAACAACCCCAAATGAATCAGGAACTGATTTAAGGGCCTTTTTCAGGATGTTTCTTCCAAGTTGACGAGTAATCAACACTGCCCGTCAACAAATTGTGCTAGAAGGAGGGCCTAGGTAAAAAATGTGAATGGATGGTAAACATAACTTCAATCCTTCAACTAGTCACTTTTCCTCACCTAACCTAGACATAATTTTTTAGACTGAAATTCCTCAAATTTTGTCTTAGCTTGCAGCTGCTACTCAGTTTGAAACTATTTCAACACCCTTTTTAAATATAGTTAGAGTTGTAGTTGAGCATGACAGCTCTCTCCAACACTACACACCTGAATAAGTTGATAGGGATATCGAAGATTCATGCCATATTTTGACTAGATCCTATTCCCAAATTACTGGTATTATACTGGTGGATCACAGTATACCTAGACGATCTTGCCCCCATAATCATTTAAAAACAATAGATCAATCTCTGGGAGATACTTCTGAACCTGTTATACGCACTACAAACTATCATTTAGATAACATCTTGTTGATGCTTGGAAAAATCCTCGCATTGACAGTAGGGATTCCCCCCAATGAACAATCCCAATTAGATTATTCACTATTTGGAATAGGGATCAATCCGTCTAATTAATGGTCCGGCTATCGTAGATGTTTTTTTTAACTAAACTTACCGGTTACGGCCCGGCCCACCATTTATATTTTATATGTAAGGATGCGTATGCAAGTACCCTAATATTAATAATGCATAACCTATAATTGATAGGTAGAAGCCTCACAAGTGATGCGCGGGTTATTACCTCTCATCTTATCACTTCTACCTTATCAATGAACTAACATTATCCTAATTTAACTAATCTATCCTTGCAAGGAGCGAGTTTTACAAAAGAAAAGTTGATATCTGGGATTGCTTGTACAAATTCAACAGGTAGCTATTGAGATAAATAACTTGCAATCACAACAGAAATTATACACAAAGATAGCTTTGATAAATACGAATTCCATTTATTACTCTTTACTACACAGACATTTGCATTTTGTAAACAAACCAGTAAAATCATTCATACCATTAGAATAATCCAACAAAGTAAGAAGGATCTCACAGCATAAAGATGAATGCAGGAAGAAATAATTATGAGCCTTGATTCATGACATTCCATGCAAACTCCATGTAAGCTTTTACCCAACAAAATAATTCCTTCTCATTAGCAGAAAATTAATTTTCATACAGAATGTTACTAGCTTCTATTACACCAGAAAAAGCCCCTTTCTCTTTTCCCTTCTCTACTATTTATCTTTACAAGAAAATTGTCTTTACATGACTAATCGTTTCACCTTCCCTTTAACTCTTGGGTTTATGAATTTTGTCCTTTTGTGTTTTCTCATCCAAAAATAGATAATAAAATATAAATTACATTATTTTGCTCGAGGATTTTCTAAACTTGAAATATAATTGTTCCAAAGATCAGTTTCATAAGATATTACATTAAATTGTTGGGGTTCCAAAAATTTCAAATCAACTTCATGAGTGAACAACTCTTTTCCTATGTTTATTAACGCATTAGCTGCTTCCTTGTGGATTTCTTCCAGAAAATGTGCATTCATAGTTGCTTTTCCTACATGTTGTTGACGATCTTCTACAGTAAACACGTCCAGTCCCTTGATGTATTCCAAATCTTCACTCAAGTTGTTTCTAAACTCTGCTAAACACTGATCTTTGGTTGGTAATTTGTATATATCTTTAGAAATTGGAATGTGGCAATTTTCATGCGCTTGGCATACATTTTGATAAATTCCTTCACATTTTGTAATGGTCCTCTGTGTTTCATTTTTTACCTTTCTGGAATCCTTTCGACAACTTTCCATAAGAGCTATATCCAATTTTAACTCGGCAGTTGTCTTCTTAGGCAAATGATCGGGAAACTCTTGATTTTTTCCTTTCCAACCAATCAACCTTTTCACCTTGTTAAATGTGTCTATCAAATTATGCTTTACAATAGTAGCGTCTGTAGAAATTGCTTTCATTCTATCTATCAATCCTCTTAATTTATAAACTTATTATGTCACTAACTCTTGTGAGTGACAAATCTGTTCTTGCACTTTACAAGCATGTTCGTAAAAAGGTGTCATGTCCTGTTTCTAATTCTAGGAAATTTTGATCTACTCTATCAAAGATTCCTTTTCACTCATCCATTCATTTACCTGATATTGTAGAGATCCCTTTTCAATCATTAGGGATTCCACCTGCTGATTTAATTGAGTTTCCTTTTCCTCTAACTCATTGATTCACAAATGGAAATCAACTCATTCTCCTTCCATAGTTACTAGTTTTACATTCAAAGAATCTCTTTAATCCTCAAGCGCTTAGTAATCCAATAGTAATTTTTCCTTTTCAGACTCTACAACATCCTGCTTTCTCTTCATTTCAATCCATTCGCTCCGATCTTGTACCAAATTATCTTTTAATTTCAGCATTTTTGTTTTACTTAGTTCTAAATCATTCATTAATTTGTCTACATTATCTGCATTGGCTTATGCAGCCACAATATTCACTGAAGCAGTAAATTTTGGGTCTTTGTTGGTGCCTTCTACTAAGGTATTCTCTTGTATGGTTACAATATCAGGCTGTGTACCCATCTTTAATATCTTTTATGTTCTTCTTAGAATAATCTTTATTTTGGGGTCGAAGACGATAATGTCTAGCTTCGCCACATAATGTTGTTTTGAGGGGGTGAATTGTGTGAGCCCAAGCTCAGCAAATGGGATATGACCCCCCGTAAGTGGTACCTCTAAATCAGCAGGTGGATCTATGTCCATATCCTGTAAATTCTGATTTTCTTCTTGAATTTAGTTGTCTTCCGCAACTTTCTTGATCCTTTCTTCTTCTCCTCTTTTTTTTCTTGCTCTGTCGCTTTCTCTGCTACCTCTTTTTCTTCTCTCTTTTGCTTTTCTTTCCCGGGATCTTTCTCTGCTTCCTTTTATTGATCTTATTTCCTCTAGGCCTCTTCCTCTCTTTGATTTCTCTCTTCCTCTTGTTTCCTCCTTGCCTCTTCAGCTACCAAAGCCTCTTCCCTTGCTTTCTACTGCTCTGCTTCTTTTGTCATTTCTTTCGTCTGACATGAACTCATTCCTTCTTTTCTTCCAAACCTTTTGTTCAAGTCATTCATGTTGTTTTCTCTTATATATACTTCCTCAACTTTCAGGAAGTGATCTGTATACTCAAAATTTATCTTTCACGAAGCGCAATGTTTAGCTGCCTTCTGCAACTTGTCATTCCTAATAAAAACATTTTCTCCGAAATGATATGCCTCTAGGTCTTTCACAAAAATCTCTGCTCCTCTTACCTTAGTAAACTTGTGTGCCCCAATAGTAAATGGAAGCAGAGGATAAGAAGCTTTCTTAAAAAATGGCTGACCCCGTTTATGAAGACTTTCCTTATAGCTTCTATGGGTACTATGTAATCTGTGACATATCTTGGCATTATAGAAGAAATTTTGGTGCCCCCATACATCTAAATGTAGGTGCCTTCTGGGGTGAATTATTAATATCCATATTCTCTAATCACTTCCAATGCATTTTCTTACAGGAAATTTGGTTCTTCATTAAAAATTAGCTTATACAAAGGAATTATGATCTCCTCACATAAGAGCTTGTAAAAGATTGCATACTTGTGATCCCACATAATCTGATAGGAAACATAGAGTGGAGTCTCATCCGGGACCCAATAACATCCCAATTTATGGAATGGGTTTCTTATCAAAATGCAATCAATTATATAGGATGACATAAAAATTAAGCTTTCTTCTGTGTCATGCCTCCTTGGGATGCGGATACTACAGCAACCATAATTTCCGAAAAAATATCATCCCAATTGAAAACAGTACCGTGAGAAGCAACATGGTACATGATTGGCACCCAACTGAGCTTATATACATTTGCATTTTCTCTCCCAAATATTATGCTCAGCATCATAGCTATAATTCTAAAAGGGGTCTTTAAATTCTGCGAATCATGCTCCCTACTAGGTCTTTGCCTTAGTTGTTTTCCTGGGATAAGCATTTTCTTGGCATACTCATAATAATCTATGTTAACACCTTTTACCCAATCATCTAGCATAATGATTTTTGGAGAAAGTAACTTGTAGGTTGTGCTTATGTGAGAGGGTTGAAATGAAGCGAACCCTTTCCCATTTTCTCCCACCACGATCCTAGATTTGACATCTATATGAGGTAATATCCATCCTATCACCTTCGAACAAGGGATAAATATGGGCAAGCCACAAGCTTATGAAGACTTGACTTATTTATGTTTTGATAAACCATCATTTATTCAATGGAATCATCGGGCACATTCTGGCCTCGGAAAAGGTGATATAATTCACCCCAATTGTACTCGGGGACTACTTCATTTATCGCTTTGGTGTCTTCAAATGAGGTCTCCATCACGCTTTCTGGTACAACCTCAATGTATGAGTCATATTCTGTAACTTTAGCTTTGCATTTAGAGGTCCTCCTGTACATTTCTGAATCGTGTGATTAAAACAATGTTAGTGTATAAATAGCATGTCAAATAGAACATTGTCATTATTTTTCATTAGTTCATCAATAGCAACCAAACGCAAGCATACTAGCAATGAGTGTATAACATTGTTCTAATAAAACCAAATCAAGTAACAAACTGTAAATTTAATAACTTATCAAAATGAATTTATTTGTAAGAAAACATATGAGCCAGGTTTACAATTCCTATTGAAATAATGACCATATTAAACTTGGGGTTCGAGCCAAGAAACACTTCTCTTGGTGATAGTTTCGGGCCAAGCACCAAAGTTAAATAATTTTCACTAGATGGACCCATAGATCTTAGGGATTCAATCCCCTTTTTGAGAATGTGTAACTGTAAAAAATGGATCAACCAGGGTTCAAAATAGAGAGTTTGTGTTCGACATCTCGTTGAGGAAGACTCCTCCGCTAGAGTTTACAGTGTATTTTCCCCAAAACAATATAGACTTAACCGAGTGTTTTTAGGGTTAAAACAAAATGTGAGCAAGATGAATAAAATCAATACCCTATGACTCAACACATGTTTGGAAGAGTCGAAACTGAATGTGTAAGAGCTGTGAGAACCAAATTTGTTGCTCAAACATGCGGTTCACAGGTTAAGAATAGTCCAAGGCTCAGAGGTGTTTCCAAAACCTACGCACATTTGAAAACGAGGCACCTAGGGTTCATATTGTGTGCAATAAGGCACTGATATGGGATTGAGTTCATGCCCTTCTCATAGTGACAAGTTCTAAGGCTTGAAAGCACAAAATAGGGTGCGAAGTAACGGTTTAACTCGTTTCTCTACCAAATTTTTTAAACACCATTCCCAAATAACCAAGTGTGACAAAATCATTGGATATAAAGAAACCTACCTGGATGTGTGATGGATGTGCTATTGAGTTAGCGGTCAAAATTCTGCAATTGGAAGACTCCAGGTGTCCTCGATCTTCTCCCGACAAGGAAACGCACGGACTGAACGGCGTTTGCAGATGTGTAAAATGTTAAACACATAAAAAACGTTTTCCCCTTTTAAACCAACGGGATAAGCCCAATATTAAATGTGCATTTACATCTTTGCCAACGAACTTCAAAAATTATTTAAAACAACCTATTTCGGTGCTCAAAAGGTTTTTCTCCAGTCAATTTCAGATCAAAACTCTTTGACTGTCAGACCAGTTTCAGAGCAAAACGAATTTTGGTGCTAGGCCATGTCGGGTCAAAATAGACTTTGGCACCATGCCTATTTCGGGTCAAAACACTTTTTAGCATCTGGCCCATTTCGGGTCAAAACTCTTTTTGTTGTCAGGTTATATCGGATTAAAACCCACTTTGGTGTTGGGCGAAACTGCTTCATATACGTCGGTTAGTTTCAAAGAAAAAGAAACTTTAGCACAGGCAATTTCGGAGCAAAAAAAAATTTAGCGTCGTGTGCATTTCAGTAGATCTGTTTTACGCCGGTCCAACTTCGGGTGTAGAAAGAATTTAACGCCGACTACCTTTTGGAGCAAACCTCCTAATTACGTATCGGCGGAGAATCACAAATTTGAGAGACCTATTTGACCAAATATCGACGCAAAATATAATTTTGCAATGACCGTTTCGACGAAAGTCCTGTTTTGTTCCGATTGTTTCGGCGCAAAAATAAAAATTTGTACTGATCACAGAAAAACTTGTTTTTCTTCCGACTGTTTCGGCGAAGAACCTCAATTTGTTCCAGCTGTTTTGGGGAAAAATAAAAAATTGTTTCGAAGCAAGAAAACATGAAAACTATTCTACGTTCAATATTTTTCTAAGAACGAAAAGTGTTTGAAATCAAAAGCAAGATAAAGACTAAGAATGCCTTCATAAAAAATAGGAGGGGCCCTATAATTTCATGCAAATTTTGGGGAGAAAAGTCCAGCTGCAACACATCCTCAGGTGGATAACTAATGCTAACGTTTCACGGCTATTACTTGCCTTTGATGGAATTGGTCATCGACCATCTCCTCCGGAATCACCACCTAATAGTCCCTGGTGTTCCTCTAATGAGGATTCATCTGAAGATAACAATTAAGAAAACCATTCATCTGAACCTATGCCCAAATAATCTCCTGAAAATAAAGACCCGTAGTCTGCTAAGATGGAACATTTACAATGAACAATTAGGGCACTTTCTAATGAAATCATTGGCCTTAAAAGAAATACAAGAGAAGGTTCCTCAAATAGAGGATATTATAGAACTCCATTCAAACCAGTTTCTCAACCTCCTATTAATAAACAATTTCTCCTTGCATACGGCTTAACTACCGATGAAATATGCAACGTTATTAAAGCTTTAGCTACGAGTCCAAAGTTCTTTCATGACTAGGAAATTGAAGAATTTGATGAAATTGTAAATAAACTGCCTCCTACCAATGGTCATTTTTTGGATAGCTCTCATAGGGATGTTGATGATACTAATAGATAAGTGCATGAGAATTAGCGCTCCTATAACACATGTAGTAAGGGTCCAATAGATTCTCAGGCTCCCTTGACCTCAAATCAGCCCAAAAATACTAATTTAACCTCTAAATCTCAGCCAGTTGTACATAGAACTACTCAAACACCAAATCTGGAATATGATTTTATAGAAGATTTAAAAATGCTAGAGGCTAACATTTTAGTGTTTGAATTGCTAAAAATTCTTCTGATTCTGAGGAACACTTTTCAAAATTCCCCTACTAACTCGACAAGCAAAGGTGGTAATTTTTCAAACAAAAATAATTTCGGTACCACTGCTCAAGTAACGTCAGTCCCAATGTTGATAGGACTTCTACAAATGTGGACAGCAATAAAAAAACAATATGATGATAAGTCTACTTTAATTGGTAAAAAATCAACTTCTACTACTCCCCCTTTTCTTCTCATGTTTGAAATATTTAACAGGAATGTTCATAATTGTATGGTAGACTCAGGATCATCATCTAATGTAATGCCTTATTCAATTTGCAAAAAGATTAATGATGAATTTAAACCTTATGAGACACAAATTATTCAGCTTGATCATTCTAATGTCAGATTTTTAGGAGAATTGAAAGGGGTATTAATTAGGTTTTCTTCCAACCCACAATTACATCATATTATTGATATAGTTGTTGCGGATATACCCTATGCTTATGGTTTGTTTTTGAGTCGAGATTGGCCCCATAATTTGAATGGTTATTTTTCAACATATTGTTCACATCTCTGGATTCCCGGAATGGTCAACCAAATAAGATTAATTTCAATAGGGAAAGATATATGAATCATATAGTTACTAAACTAGATGATCCTAACAAGCTGGTTATTTTTTCTGGTTCTATTTTGGGAAATTATGGCTTTGATTCATGTTTAGGATATTTTAGTGCTGAAAATTCATCATTTATATGTTCAGGACAACAATATGAAATTATTCACTGCACTCATTATGAGGTACCTCCTCTCCATGTAAATAGTATAAGTTTCAATATGGATAGTGAGTCTTGGTCTTTGTATTTTGACGAGTCAAAATCTAAAGAAGGAGATGGCGTTGGATGCTTACTTTTGGACCCTAAAGGTATTAAACTTTTCATAACATGTAGGTTAGAATTTCAATGTACTAACAATATCGCAAAATATAAATCCCTCATTGAAGGGATGAAAAAGGCTATAGACCTTAACATTAACGTATTGATAGACTATGGTGATTCGGAAATCATAGTAAGACAGGTATGCAACTCAATTCATTGAATTTATGGTCATCTTAAAGATTATCAAGATGAGGTATGGAGTCTAATTTCATCATTTGATGCTTTTAAGAATATTAACTCCATTCCTAGATCATAAAATCAGGAAGTTGATTTATTAGCTAATGTTGCATCCAAGTTAAATCCTGCTAAAGGTTTCTTTTCCAATTCATTTTCTATTGAGTTTATTTTTAGACCATTTATTCTTGACAACGTTACTAATTGGCAGGTTTTTTATGATGACCAATAGATAATCAAGTTTCTGACTATGGACGATACTTTCAAGGATGCAGCAATCAATGATATCACTCATGATTAAGATCTTCATAACTTTTCAGTAATACAGGAAAATCATTCAATCAAGGATTCCTTTAATCTATTAAATTCTATCCCTAAATTATTCATTAGATTGGAAATGTTTTATGACTTACAGGACAAGTCTAAAGGGGTGAAAAAATGTAAAACCAACATCTCTTGCATGCAATTTGAAATCATTAATTTAGGAACTACTAATAACCCTCAAAACATAAATTTAGGGACTGGTTGTTCACCAGAAGAAAGGTCGGCCTTTATTAAACTATTAAAGGAATACAAGGATGTATTCGCTTGGACATACGAAGATCTGAAAAATTTTGATCCCATGTTCATGCAGCACGTGATTCCAATGAAACCACAATCCAAGCCCTTCTAGCAGAAACTTAGGAAGATACACTCCAATCTTGAACCTGCAATAAAAACGGAACTTAATAAACTACTAGCAGCTAAAATAATTTTGCTTGTTAGTCACACACATTGGGTGGGTAATTTAGTTCTTGTTAGGAAAAAGAATGGGGACATTCGTCTTTGTGTCGATTTCCAAAACTTAAATAAGGCCTCGAAAAAGGATAATTATCATGTTCCACCAATGGAACAAATTTTACAACGTGTCTTTGGCTCTGAAATGTTATCCTTATCAAATTAATTTTCGGGCTATAATCAAGTCTTGGTCTCTCACTCCAACCAACTTAATACCACATTTAGAAATCCTTGGGGAACATATGCCTATAAAAAAATGATTTTTGTCTTGATCAACGTCGAGGCTACTTTTCAAAGGGAAATAGATGTTTATTTTCATGGTTTAATCAATCAATCTATTGTCGTGTATCTTGATGATGTGACTGTCTTCTCTAAGAGGAGATATAACCATCTTCCCCACCTTCGAAAAAAAATTGAACGTTGTAGTAAATTTGGCATTTCTCTAAATCCTAAGAAGATTGCCTTTGTTGTTATTGAGGGCAAGTTTCTCAGATTTATAGTATCCAAAGACAAGATGACAACAGATCCAAAATGGACACAAACCATTTCTAAAATCATATATCCCAATTCTAAAAATTCTTTGCAATATTTCCTCGGTAAGATTAATTTTGTAAGAAGGTTTGTTCCCATTTTTTCAGAATTTGTCAGACCTCTTCAGGATATGATTAAAAAGGATTTAAATTTTAAGTGGGGAGACAAAGAAAAGAAATCTTTTCTAAGAATCAAAGAATCCATTTCGGAATCCCCAACTCTTATGAGTCCTGACTTTTCCAGATACTTTATCCTATACACATTTTCTTATGACATCTCTTATGATGTTTTCCTTACATAGAAAAACCAATGAGAACAATGAAGTGCCCATTTACTTCATGAGCTCAGGTTTCAAAAGAAAAAAATTGATTTATCCTGAAGTAGATAAACAAGAATTTGTTGTTATTAAATCAATTAAACATTTTTTACCATATTTATTGAATTATAAAATGAAAGTCATTGTGCCATATTCTATAGTTAGGAATTTACTAGTTCAAAAAGAGCTTGGCGAGAAAATAGCTCACTAGATGACTGCTTTGCAATAATACGATCTTGAGATTAAGCCTTCAAAAAATGTTAAAGGTCAAGGTTTATGTAAATTAGTTGTTGAATTTGCACACACGCTTGTCATAGACTTTAGATTCAATGGAGAAGAAATTCTCTTGGAAAAGGAGATCTTTTATCTCCCTACTATTCAAAATTCTTGGTATAATGACATTATATCAAATAGGAATGCCCCCAAATATATTGAATCTAAGAAGAGAAGGGCTCTCATACTGAAATCAACCACTTATCATCTAATTAACAATATTTTATTTAGAAAAAAATTTGATGGAGTTTTCCTTCATTGTTTGGAGAAGGATGAGGTTGCTGAAGTTTTAATCCAACCACATTTTGGGCCCACTGGTGGTCATTTTAGTGGTGAAACCACCAGCCACAAAATCCTTACATTTGATATTATTGGCCCAATTTGTTCAGGGGTGTCTATTCTTATGCATGTAAATGTCAAGATTGTAAAAAATATTTAGGCAGAATTAAGAAGCTTGCATTTCTTCTACAAGTTGTCATTGTTGATATGCCATTTCAGCAATGGACTTTATATATTATTGGGACAATTAATCCTACCTCATATTTACAGCACAAGTACATCATTACAGGCATAGAATATTTTACTAGGTGGGTGGAGTTTTTTCCTCTTCATGTGGTTAATACCAACCAGGTAATCAATTTTCTTGAATCATTTATTATTAATAGGTTTGGTATGCCAGAATATTTAGTAGTTGACAACGGATCTTATTTTTCTTCAATAGATCTAACACAATTTGTGTTGGAAAAGGGTATTAAAGTTAAGTACTCAGTAAATTATTACCCTTAGGGTAATGGTATGGCTGATTCAACTAACAAAAATATCCTAAAGATTATGAAGAGAACTGTAGCTAGTCACCACAAGAACTGGCATAATGCTTTACATAATGCTATGTGGGTAGATAGGGTCACTCCTAAAACTACCATTGGAAATTCTCCATTTTTCCTAGTTTATGGAAGAGAAGTTATTCTTCACTGTAACATGTTTTTACCTTCACTTCAGTTATCTCAGGCTATCCAATAAATTGATTTCCCTTCAATGGAGCAAAAAATAAACACCCTTCTAAAGTTAGAAAAGGATAGGGAAAAGGACAAACAGAAACTATATAAACATCAACAACTCGTTAAATAGTGGTTTGTTGAGAGATCTTCCTCCAACAAGGATTTTCAAGTAGGTGATCTAATCTTGAAGTGGGACAAGGCTCATGAAGACAAAGGGGAACATACCAAGTTTTAGTGTTTATGGATGGGTCCTTTTATTGTTACACAAAAAATTGGCCCCATTACATTTTGCTTGCAAACTTTGGACGGGAAGTTTGAAGCCTTTCCAATTAATGGTCAAGTGTTGAAGAAATACTTTTACTGATCTCTATGAAGAGGTTGGTACTGTACATAGAGTTCTATTTATTTTCTTTCATGCATTTTGATTGAATTTCAGGGTTTTTAAAGTTAGTTTTCCATCTTTCAAAACTTCAATTTTGTAAATAAATAAATTCCCGATTTTGTTTCATGTTTTGTTTTATTTTTCTCAAGTAAAATGACCCCAGATTTATTACACATAGTCATTGATCACAACTACAATTTATAGAAATTTTTATTTAAATATGATATCGGTATCTTTCTGTGAATCCTTGAAGTAATGTGTTATTTTTCAAGGGCTTATTTCATTTTTTATATATAGTTATTGTTTGAATTTGATTGGTTTGACAATCATCCATCTACCATCTTATTTATACAAGGGGGTTTGGGTTATTTTGATGACAACTTGATGCATTTGGTGACTTTCTTGTACATGTCATCAACTTAAAACATTTGTTACTCAAATTTTTTTAATATGTTTACATGATTCATGATTCATGATTACATGTCTAGTTGTGGAGGAACTCTTGTGTTCAACAAGTTTATCTTTTTATCACTGATGCAATCTCATTATAGGATTCCTACAGTTTCGTTTTTCTACGCTCCATCCATTTTACCTTAATGAATTATTCCTAAATGGATGATGGAAGGAAGACTTGTAGGTCTGATTTTTTAATGAGTAATTTTCTTAGCAAATTTAAGACACTCTCTTACTACCCCACTTCTCTCGTACCTCAATTGTACAAAACATATACATATATGCAATTATCTTATTCAAAATATTAAAGGTGCAGTTAAGAAAAATAATTTGCAAGTATTAGTAAATATAGTAACAAAAGTAAACATATCGGGTCTATGGACACTCATTGGAAGTGGAGCCATGCTTGCTGACATGCCTGCTTAATTACCCTTAACTTTACACAAGTATCGCATATGTGCATATATTAAAGGGTAGTTCAATGAAATTTGACAATATTAACTAATGTGGGAGATATAAGTAAACTTGTTGGGGCTATGGACGCTCGTTGGAAGCTGGTCAATGCTTATATGGTACAAGGCATCTTCGTCGGGGCTATGGATGCTCATGGGTAGTGAAGCAATGTCGGGTCAAGGAGATGTAAGAAATACATAGAGGCGCTTATATTCTCATATGATGGAATTTGGATATTTGTCACGCATTGTGTTATTTGTTTGTGGTTATAATTTTAAAAGTAATTAATCTCATAATTTGGTTGGAAGAAGTTAACTATCAATTTCCTAGTGAAGTGTTTGATGAGAGATCTATTTGAATTTTTGGACATGTGGTTGTACATATAGCCTAGATATACATTCTATGATTATGAAACTTATTTGATTTTTATCTCTAATTACTTTTTGTAAGTTGTCTTAACAGAGATGATTGTTTCACCCAGTGTGTCACCATTTTTTGGCCTCCCAACAAGTCCCTTTCATTTCATGAAGGCCCCCCTCATGAAATTTCGACAATGGTAGAAATTTGCTTCTAATTTTCATTTTGAGTTGATTCTCTTTACTATACTTGTTGCTATTTTGTAGTATAACTCAGATTAATAATGCTTCAAAAAGATTGTATCCTTGTATCAAAATAAACTATGATCTTGTCAAAATATTTTTAGTCCTATACTTGAATCTTTTGGTTATCTACAAATTTTGATATGGTTGCTTAGATTTAATCATTTTTTGATCATTTTGCTTCAATCCATTATCAATTTTATTGACTTATGATTGTTTGATTATCAGGTTTTCTTTGTCATATTTGATCAATGAACAAACTATTTACTAAAAATAATTTGACCGATTGATCATTATTTTCGACAGTGATTTTCAGCAGCTACCAAATTTAATTATTTTGTAAATTTTGTTAATTCACTCATTGTATTATATGATTGGCGATGTTGAACGCTTATTAAATCTCATGCTAACGTCATGAAATTAATATTTTATATTTTTAATAATTCATATTTCCAAGTCATCTATGAGTTATTCGGTAGCTCCTGAAATAGTCACTTTTGTTATAAGCAGTCAAATATTGTTATATGTTTTCCATTTCACAAATTAATGCAATTCATTTTATTTCATAAGTAAATTGAAAGGTATAATTTTTTCTTTGGATCTTTACATTGCTAAGTTTGGAAGATAAAGATGCATCTTCCATTTAATTTTATATGGTCTTGTGGAGGGTTAATATATCATCACAACTCTATTTCACTTAAAACGTTCATTTATGCTATATTTACCTTTCGATACTATATTTACAATTATTACATTTTATCATGTTGAATTGCCACCCAAAATTATAATGGTTAACATTTGTCAATTGAACTATCTCTTATGATGACTCTTGTTTTGGTCGATCATTCATTTAAATGGTTCTGGAAATAAATTTGACCTTATTTTTACCAGACTATACTCTATAATCATTTCTTCTGGGAATTATGTACTCTAAGAGGTTCGAAGTGATGGGCTTTCATAGCCTTCCAAGGATTTTTGAGATCTGGCATTAGATACCGAAATTTTGGTTGTGGAGCTAGATCTTCCAGTCTCATAGATGATATTGTCTCAGCTGTGTACCCCAGCTTTATATGATATGAAAAAGGACTGTACACGTTCCCCAACCTTGGGGTTTGGGGCAGTGCCCTGAAAAAGGGGGTTCAGGGTCGAAGCCCCCGAGAAAAAAAAAATTGGGATGTTTGTTGGCCAACAGTTTTGCAGACCCATGGTTTTGGGTATCCCGTGGTATTTTCCCATTGTATTTCCCCTTTAAAAGAAAGACGTTGTAATACGTCTAGGGGAAGATGTATTAGGTATTATGCATTGTAAAGATCTTTGAGATCGTGTAGAGAGACTGTGAGACAGTGAAGAGGAAGTGCAACGGATGTGCTACAGGTTGTATCCCTTCATTTGTTGGATGGTATAATAATAAGGAATGGAAATTTCAGTGTGGACGTAGCCCATCTTGGGTGAACCATGATATATTGGTGTCTCTCTTGTAATGTGTCTGTGTGATTATATTTGCATTTCTGTTTATTGTTATTGCTCTGCGATCCTGTTTTTCTAACACGAAATCATTGGCTTTTTCATTTCATATCTTTGCTCTATTACATCTAAATCGTATCATAGTTTGTCATGTATATTTCAAACCCTCACTCTCAGCGATGGTCCCTGTAGTGAGGTTTGAATCTGTTGGCATTGAATTCCTTGAATTTGATGAAAGGTGTATGCAGATGTATCAAAGGATTGGGTGGATTCCTTTTCTTAGGAAGTTCTAGGGTTTTAATATCCATGTCACTAAGGAATTTTTCTTATCGTTTGACGGTTTGAGGGCTCGGGTCGGTGATGTTGAATTTATCTTGTCTGAATACTTTATATCAAAGGCCACAGATATTCCACAGCCTGGTGAGAAGTGGTTCAAATGCTCTAGATTTCAAAATGAAGTGTGGAGGTGTTTTCTCAAGATCCCAGACTAGGAGGTTAATATCATGAAGGGGGCTCCTATCAATCTTTTTAAGAATTAATGGTGCTCCTCTATGTACATTAATCAACATTACATCACATGCGAGGGTAGGTATTCCTTTTCCTACTTATATCATGCCAGGTTCTTGATTATGTTCATAGGTTATACCATAATTATGCCCTTTTACTTGCTCGGTAGCTTAAATAAAATGTCAAATTGTGTTTAAAGAGGAAAGAAAAACATTGAAAGGAGCTTATTTCACTACGGCTTGTTCAAAATCCTCATGGAGGATAGGTTAGATAAATTAGATGAATCTTGGGAGAAATTTCTTATTAGGAATCATTTTATTGACCTCCTATGACTAATTTTCTCAGGTTGTTGGTAATGGAAATAGGGTTTCAGGTCATGAAATTCTTGTAGATATGGTTTCAAAACTAGATGGCCCATTTTATCAGGTTTCAATTCAAGATGTTTCCAATGATTCAATTGCTATCGCTATTGGTTCTAAACCCGATATAGATTAATCACTTATCCACACAAACAATTCTCAAGATAAATTCGTAGAGAGGCAAAAGGGAAAAAAGGTAGAGGATAAATTAGATTTTTCTTTGAAATTTAGGATCAAGAGAATTAAAACTGAGTGTTATGGGGAGACAAGTGGACAAAAAACTCATCTTCCAACTCGTAGAATCACCAAGAGCATGGTGAATTATTTTCCTCATGAAATATCAATGTGAAAACAACAAAACCACATATTATCAATCTCCTGGAGACTCGGATAATGAACCCCTAAACAATCATGAAAACGCGGAAGCTAGTGAACCAATGGGGTCATATTTTGCTTATGATTTGACTTCGTCCACAAGGAAAAGGTATGCGGGTTTTGATTATGGAAAATAACAAGCAAAAGAAGAGGCTAGTTAAGCAACCAGCAAATATTATAATTATACTCATCCTAAAATCCCTATAGTCCCTTTAGAAGAGAAGCAAGATGAAAGAATCAACTAGCTAGAAAATGGGGTAAAGGAGCTTGAACTGGTCAATCATTATGTGAAATCAGAGAATGAAAATATCAAGACCAATTCTGCAAATATTTTGAAGAAAAAAGATGAATACAAGGCATAGAGAAACCTCATGATACACAAAGGAAGGGAATGGTTCTCTCAAAACAGGGGAAATAAGGCCAAGTTCAAGAAACTCATAATTAATTCGGTCGAAGCCCAGAAGAAAAACTCTTGTACAAGTGTACATTGTTGCGACACCAAGAATGTAGACTTGTTTGTTATCAATTTTGCAAATTTTGGATTTTTTAATAAGGTTGGTGAAACTTTCTCTATGTTAATTTAAATTTGTTATTATCATTTTCTCTATACCTTTCAATCAGTCATTAAATCGGGAGTTGAGTATTCAATGCAAAATTCAGGTGATTGTTATTTATATCGATGTCCTTGTATTTTAATTTGATCATATTCGATTTAGAGCACCTTTAGAATCAAATATTCTGAAGCCACTTTGTTACATTCTTGTCTTTTGATTTTTGCAGCTATTATATGTAATTTTGTAGCTACAAAAATTAAACCATTTCTGACTGATCATTATTTGCTATGGCGGGTGTATTGCTTGTGGAATGGCCACATACGTTGAGCTATTAGAGACGGAATCATTACAAATGTCAGCATATGTTTTCAATGGGAAATTGATTTTTGTGCCACGGGAGATAGCCAATGTTCTTTTAGCAAATATTTTGATAGTTGTCAGTCTCTTCAAAAGCTTGTTTATCGTTGTGGCTTAATCAGGATAAGTGAACGAGGATATCGCCTCTATTTTGAGTATTCGGTTCATGAGTCTCCTAGATGATAATGACAAGTGTAACTGTCATTATCATGGGTTTAATTAAGTTTGTTAGCGAGTCCATCTTTAGACTTTGAGTTGGCTATTCAGTCCTAGAGATGTGGAAGTTGGTTAAAATATTTTTTGTAAAAATTTAGACCTATTTGAAACTTGAAACTATGGAGGATGGTTGGTGGATAGCACTAAATAGAACGGAAGGAAGTTGTAGATAGTTGATGTTATTTTCAAACGTTGTTGAACTTGTTTCAAAGACCTTTGGATCTGTCAGACAGTTATTTACACTGTACAATCTGAAATCTAATGTTCAGTTTAATATACATAATCTTCTTTTGGTTTGTTTTATGCTGATTAATAATGTTGTCATGATATTTTCTAGTTCTGATAATTTATATGTTTTAATCCATTGATTTCCAGTTAAGCAAATTCATTTGAATAGTTATATTTTTATATAATGATAATTATTTTGGTTATTATTTTATGAATATAGCAAGCTTTATAATGTGTTTAATTTTACAATTAGACCTTTGTCTTTGAATCTAATCAAAACATGTTCATTTATAAATTCAAATTATTTTAGATGTTAAATACAGTTTGCTCTCAATTAAGATAGAATCTAGCTTAAATAGTGTAGATTAGATGAGTAGTTATTTCATGTAGCTACTAAAATTATTTCTTTGGCTACTGAAATAATTTTAGATTAGTTTAAATTATGTAATTAGTTTAACTTGCATTTTAATTAGGAATAGTTACTTGCATTCAGTTCTTAGGAAGAAATCAAAACAGTAAGTCTCTCTTACTACAGAGAGCAATTTTTCTAGAGGTAGTGGGGCCAACATTCTCTTCAAAAACAGCTACCCCAAACGAATCAAGAACTGTTTTAAGGGAATTTTTCAGGTTGTTTCTTCCAAGTTGATGAGTAGTCAACACTGCCCATCAACACAAACTTAGACACTATCTATTCAACCTAGGAATCCCCTTTGTAGGTCATCTTGGGTTCCTCCTTTATCCCAATATATTTACATAATTGTAGAGGTTGTGTATACAGAGAATTGAGACCTTCTTTCTTACTCACTTTTATAATTCTAGATCCTTTTGCTTCCTTGAATGGTAAATGTCAAAGTTTCTCCAAGTTGTATGTACCTTCCTCGTCTTGTTATGTTTTTCCACAATATAAAGGAGACTCCAACCTATGAAAAGGTTTTTGAAAGTTGAGTAATTCCTTTTGATATGAATAGATAGGAGTATTACCCATATTTCACAACCTATCAGTGAACAAAACATCCTTGATCAATTTCAAAGTGGCTACAACTTTATAAAATTTCCCCACAAAAGAAAAATCTTCACAAAACTATGTTCGCAGATCATCCCATCTTTTGTTCTATATTTTGGTTTCTTCATATAGATACCAATATTTTGGAATAGGAGTTAGACCATGAATGAACTTATGAACCCATAGGTTAGGTTTTAGTCCCACCCTTTCCCATTGTTGGGTGCAATGTTCTATGTACACAAAGGGATCTATTTCTCCATTATAGATATCTAAAGCAATACATTTCTGAGACTTTCTTTTAGATACATTCACACCATTAAACTTAGGCAAGGGAAAACATCTGTTGAATATGGTTGTATAAGATAAACTCCATTTTAGGAGGTTAGCATTGTGACTAACCCACCATCTCATTAGAGTACCTAATTAGAGTCCTCCCTCTCGAACTCCAATCACAACAGCAGATTCTAGGCTTTTGTTCTTCGGCCATAAAAGTGCTTTGTTATCCATGAAGATAACTCATAAGCCTTTGTCTTCAAGAACCGAAACTGAGAGGAGGTTCTTCTTCAAGCCTGTAACATATAGAATGTCCTCCACATGTAGAATATCATCGGTGCTCAGCTAGAATGAGGTGGATCCAACTCCTTAGATCGAATAAGTTGAGTTGTCCCCCAAATATACCATGCATGTGAATTCCTTCTCCTTTAGATCAGTGATGGCACTCTTGTAAGAAGGGAGTATTATATTTTCTCATCCGTTTCGAGAGTATTTTTAATGATGGATCCCGAAAGGGATGAGAAAAGATAATACTCCCTTCTTATCTCCTTTTCTTTGGATGCATTCTTTTGAGTGGTTTCATATTCTATGGCGGTATAAGCATTAAACTTTCCTTTTTGCTTTGCTCTGCAATCTCTTAAGAAATGGCCTTTCTTGTTGCAATTGAAGCATCTAGATTTTGACTTGTCAAAGCCTTTATTGAACTCCTCCTTCTTTGGATGAGAGAACTTCTTTTGGAAGAAGGGTTTATTTCATTTCTTCATTCTTGCCATGAGGGCAAGATTTTCTTCTTTGATGCACACTAAATTGCTCTAGATTCGCCCCTCCTCTTGGACGCATTCATGCCACAAAATTTTGAAGTTAGTTTGTAACTCTCAGCCATTTACCGCAGCCAAGAATGTCTCCCATGAGGATGGGAGACCATGAATGGTGGTTTGGAGAAGATCATATTCATCCACCACTACTCCAATTCTAGCAAGCTGGTCCCTTACCTGAGAGATCGTGGAGAAGGAGGAGGCCACTGTCTCATCCGTCTCCATATTTAAGTTTCGAAGCTTATTCTTCAATGCCCTCTTTTGACTCAGGACCTTCTTCTCATATAGATTAGTCAATGTATCGTAACATTCTTTTGTGGTCTTCGGCGGTGTGATCACAGGCATCAAGTTATCTTTTACCGAAATCATACATGATATGTTTGGCCTTAGCTTGATTCTTCTTGAATTTGATGTGCCCTGCTTTATATGTAGGCTCCTCCACAACAGTGAATACATATCCATCTAAGTCATGTTCCTCTATGATGTTGAGAATCCTAGCCTTCCAAGTGTTGAAGTTTGAGGTGCTCTCAAGACGACCTTCTAGTCGTACAGAGACCGATGCCATAGTCTTCAAATCTTGTGCTCAACTTCTCAAGATCAACATAGTCTCTAGCTGCCATACAAAACTGAGCTCCTTCATGCCCTGAGCTCTGAAACCATGTTGAAATTTGGTTGAGCTTTGATATTTAATTCGTTTAGATGCAGAGACTCAAAGCAATGAGACAATTCAATCCATGAAATTCATACAACCATAACACAAGATATACCTTGGGGAAAATCCTCAAAATTATGAGAACAAAAACCCTAGCAATTCTTCTCAGTATAATATAATGGGTAGCAGAGAATGCTTTCTTTTACAACATAGTAGATTGCTTTCGGAAGATAAGAGATCACCAAACACTCTTGATGAATATACGGAAGCAATAGAGAATATAGATCAATTGCATGTGTTCCCAACACAACAATAACAAGCACGAACAATACCTTGCACAAAGAGAAGCTCACTGCCTTCAATGAAGAAGAGAATTCGCTTCACACTGGATTCATCAATCCCGTATAACATATTTATACATTCTTCTCTTCTATTTTTCTCTTCTAACTTTAGAATGAACTCGCCCTCAAAATGGATGTAGTAATCTTGCATGTAGATGTGCGCCCCACTTCTCATGCAATGCTTTATCTCACTGAGCTGTCACTTAGGATGAACTCGCCTCTTAACTGAAAGCTTTCCTACTTAGTTAGGTGGCTAACTTAAGTCTCGTCACTTAGTTAACTAGATATTCTTTGTTGTCACTTATTTAACTCTCTTTAACTGATTCTCCTTGATTTACTGAAGTGTCGTCTTTTAGTTTAACTAAAGTGAAAACACTTTAGTTAAATAGTCCTTCTTATTTAACGCTTAGTTAACTGAAATTATGTTGATTGATTTACTTGAAGTGACCACTGTGAGTTCTTTAGTTAACTGAGGCATATATTTAACTAATGCTTTAACTGAAGCATTGATACTTAACTGAAGCTTTAACAATTCGAGTTCTCTTTAATTAGCTAAAGTGTTTACATGGGAAATTTCGAATTCTCTTGATCTCTATGCTTTATCTTTTATTTATTTATCTTTTACTGCATGGTCAATATGTGCTAAATTTAATTATCCATCACATTACATTATCTTAAGAAGAATTATCGGATGTTGTGATCATATTATATTATCTCGAACCAAATGATCATATGCTAAAGTAATTCACTTTAGAGGTGATCAATCTCTAAAGGAGACTTAATAGCAACTGGTGATCATGGTTAATAATAAATCACACAAAATTAAATTCTTTTAATAGGTAAAGCATGACCTTTATACAAAAGGTCCACCTCTATACGGGAGGTTCATCTCATGGATACCTTTATATGGAAGGATCACATGATAATCATGACTTGACACACAAGTCCGGAGTCTTGTCCAACAAGACTTTACAACAGCATTACTTTGATCAAGTACCTATATACGGGAGGAATAACCTTTACACGGAAATCAATCAAAGTGCTCACCTCTATACAAGAGGATCAATATTGGTTTGGAGAATATCTCCCGATGTTGTATATTTAACAATCCCTCTCAGTGAGGGAGGCATTCTCTGCCATACCAAGCTTGTCTCGAAAGTACCTGAACTTTGTCATGGATAGAGGATTTGTTAACACATTTGAAATCTACTCATCAGTAGTAATGTATTGAAGTTTCAATGTACCTTTCTGTACCATGTCTCGGATGAAGTGATACTTCATTTCAATGTGCTTTTACTTGTCATGAAACACTGGGTTTTCAGAAAGCTTGATGCAACTCTGATTGTCACACATAATAACTGTATGCTCAATCTTTTCACTGAACAACCCTGCAAGTATCTTTCTAAGCCACAATTTTTCTTGGCAGGAAACACTAGCAGTTATGTATTCTGCTATGGTAGTGCTCTGGGCTCCGGAGACCAGCTTCCTACTAGACCAAGATATCATAGTTGATCCTAGGCTATAACAGTAGCCGGATGTACTCTTATGGTCCACAATGCTTCCTCTCCAATCCGAGTATGTATAACCAAGTAACATGACTCCTCCACTAGAGGCATATCTGAGTCCATATGAAATTGTACCTCAAAGGTACCTAAACACATGCTTAGAAGTTATCCAGTGTCTGTGTCTCGGATCAAACATAAATTGACTCAGAATGCTCAGTACATAACATATATCAGGCCTCGAATGTATCAAGTACATTAGCGAGCCTATAAGCTGTCTATACAAAGTGGGATCTACTCGATTTGATCCAGATCCGGACTCATGAAGTTTCCTCAAATTGGAAACCATCGGTGTAGTCATATATTTGCAATCTATCATGCCAAACCTACCCAATATATCCACGGTGTACTTCGCTTGAGATAGAAAAAATTAATCTTTTCTTTTCCAGATCTCAAGGCCAAGAAAGTAGTGCATTAGACCTAAGTCTTTTATCTCGAACTCTGAGGTGAGCTCCCTCTTGCACCAAGCAATCAAATGTTCCTCTCTAGTGAGAAACAACTCATCAACATATAGAATTCCACGATGTTTTTTCCTGGTCATATGAGGAGATTCCAAGCATCGACCCATCTATCGTTGAACACTTCATTACGGCATATCCTAATGTGAAACCAATTCGGCAAAAGCTTCGCCTAGTTAACCCTAGGAAAGTCGCGGCCATCAAGGATGAGGTTGAAACGCTCCTCAAGGCTAACTTCATTTATCCTATCAACGTGACGGAATGGGTGTCTAACCCAGTCCCGGTTGATAAAAAGCAAGGTATTATCCGCGTGTGCACATATTTTAGGGACCTTAATAAAGCCTGTCCAAAAGACAACTATCCCACACCATTTAATGATCAAATTATAGATGCGTGTGCAGGCCATGAAATGTTTTCTTTCATGGATGGTTTTTCAGGATATAACCAAATTCAAATCAAACCTAAAGACCAACATAACACGGCTTTCATTTGTCCCTAGGGTACCTTTTCCTATAGGAAAATACCGTTCGGATTGAAGAATGTTGGGGATACTTTCCAGCAAGCTATGAACTTTGCTTTCCATGACATCAAACACGTGGTTGAACCATACTTGGGTGATCTACCTGCAGGATCTCGAAAGAGAAGAGATCATCATGATCATTTACGACTCATGTTTGAGCGATGCAGATACTACAAGATTCGGTTAAACCCTAACAAATGTGTATTTTGCGTCGAGTCTGGACGACTACTTGGTTTCATCGTGTCTAGCCGAGGGATTATGGTCGATCCTCTGAAAGTTGAGTCCATTGTAAAATTGCCTCCTCCTTGCACTATTTGACAACTTCAAAGTTTACAAGGCATGTCTAATTTTCTTAGACCCTTTATTATTAACTATGCTAAGATCACTAGAGGTTTCATTTGGTTGCTTAAATAGGATACCCATTTTTTTCTAGGATGAAGCTACACAAAACTCATTTGATGCTTTGAAAAAGGCACTCTTGTCACCCCCCTTGTTGAGCCCACCAGATTATACTCAAGATTTTCTTTTATATTTGGCCGCATCTGTGTAACATCCCGAAAAAATTCACAAAAATTTAAAATTTTCAATGTAGCATTAAATGTTGTACTTGCTATGCGGAAATAAAATGAGTGTTGATCTTTTTAACTAATAACTATTAATTGTAATGACACTTCATACTTTTTGAAAACATAATATGTCAATAGTTTTGCTTATGCTAAACTTTGAATCTATATGATGTATTTAAGTTCGCTTGCGATACAGTTTTCTTGATATGTACTGACAGTTTGCTTTTGGATGATGATGAAGGGGTCCTACGGGGTACCCTGAGGTTTACTTATCTATGTTAGCTAAAGCATTTGAACCTTTCTTTTCGCAGATCTACAGGTAAGAGTGACACAACAGTCCAAGTACTACAAGTATTTTTAAGAAGATTTAATTATGCTTTCAGTTAGCCGTCAATGCTTTGTGATAACTCTAAGTACTCCATGTTGAGAGCTATTAGTGGTATGAATCACCGTCTTATTTTTGTAAGTGTTAGTTAAGCCAATTTTTAAAAGTCGCAGCTATCATTAGCTAAGCTAGGCTCTTAGTGAATCGTCAAAAGGAAGAGATATATGTTGAGAGTTCTCAATTACAACCTAGAAATAAGATGCCTAAAAGCTTAACATGATACTAACATATTTTCCCTATGTGTATTGAATTGTATTATCATGTGTGTTATAATGTGAAAGTTCCAACTTTATATGCTATTCCATACTACGATTACATGACCCATATAGGTATTAATAATGTGGATTGACTAGAGTTTATAATTGTAAACTATAGAACTTGGACATTCCTTATTTAATATTTATATGATGGATTATAATAATGTAGCATTGTTTTGTTAAAAAGTGACAGTCATGAATATGATGTTACAAGTGTACAATTATGAAATTCCAAACTTTATGCAATGCACCAATAAATCCTATAGTATGAGATCTACATACAACATATAAAATATGGAATTATGTGAAGCTATGCAATTCATATATTAACCTTTTTAACCTAAGTTTCGATGCTTTGTGGGTGCATTACAAAAGGTGGCAACTATAGACTTTTGATATTATATGCAGTGATACGTTGTAACTAAAACCTTTGTATTAGAATTCGATGAGGACAAGGTATTAAATGCATAGTGGTTTAAACGCTTGTAGGTCAATCGTGTCCAGTCTGAGCATTAAACACTCCCAGCTACTTCCTTGGTGGAATGTCTTGATGGCTGCTAATGTGGTGTAAATTACAAGGAGACCTTGTGTGAAAACAATTATCAAAGTCGAGTTGTGCAAGGTTTAACCTGGAGGTTTTTTTGAGCTGGACTCTACGATGGAAATGGTCATTAATGAAGTTTTAAATGTAGTTTGTGCTCCGTAAAATTTTGTGCCTCGATGGCAAGATCTCTCCCGTTGATCCTGAATTGCCTTGGGTTTGGGACTCAAACCCTAGTCTCCCACTATGTCTGCGTCGGGTTGTTCTGTTGGCATTCATTTTGATTTAGCGGTGGTTTGGAGGAGAGGCCGACCGGTATGCAGAAATGTAGGGTTTGTTTGTATTTTTTATGAGGACTTCTTCCTCAGATTCTATGTCGAGTGACTGTAACTTGATTCTTCCAGGGCCAAACCTTTTAAGAGTATTGGCTCGCTGTAAAATGGAATAGCTCCAGGGTTTGAGATAATTTTAAGAGCCGAGCTCTAAAGTGAAAGTTTACTGCAATGTTTATGGTGTTTCAATGGCGCAGGAAAATACCATTTTGGTTACAGTGAGGTTCAATTTCGATCCTTGTTCCCTTTAAGGTAATGTCTCAGTTTTCCTCTTTGTAAATGTTAGTTTTCTTGCATCTACGTTCCAATAATGTAATGCATATTTTAACCACCATTTGTGTTGTTGGCAGGTACCTCCTCTCGTCTGCGGATAGTTTTGATTGAAGCTTAAGAGGAAAAGGCAGCTCTACCATTTGATAAGCCTCGGTGGTTTTCCCCCCCTGTAGGTACTCCTAACACTATTGGCCGATGTTTTGATGTTAGGAGAGAACTGGGGTAGAAGATTTTTGGTTGTCGTTTCTGTTATTTTGTGAGCCAAAAGGTATATGTGCAAAGGATGGGATCCTCGTCCTATTTTGATATTCTGCCTTGCAACGTTTCACTATAGCAATTGTTGAAATGTATTTTGTTTAAGGGATAAAACCCTCGGTCTTTTAATGGAACTGCAAGTGTTAAACACTTAATATTTTTAAGTGTGTTGTGTCTGCATTTATCTAAATAAATTTTTGTTTAAGAAGATACTATGTTTTGATGTTGGCCGAGAACCATGGACTAACTGTCTTGTAATGATAAAACTCTGTGTTTAGATAACGTTTAAACAACTGTCTCTTGAATAGATTAAGAAGTTTAAAAAGAATGTTGAAACTCAGTATCGTATCAAACCATAACCTAATTTATTACTATGGATAATAATAGTATCCTTGTCTGAGTTTGACTTGTACTGGTAGATAATTATCGTAACTGTAATAGTTTGAACTTAAGTAATGTGTTTGGTTTGGAACCCTGTTGTAACGAGTTGATATTTAAGACTTAAGGGTTTGGTCGTAAGTTCGCTATTTGGTACCCTTAGGGTTTTGATTCGAAACCTGTAGGTGTAAGGAAATTTTGTTGTGGTTGAAATCAGTCTTGTAATTTCTTTTTCAGATCGTTGATTGTTTTCTACATAAGATAAAATAAGTAGCTAAGGTTCTGGGTTTAGTCAGAATGGAACACTCGTCTATATCATAGTTGTTGTTTGCATAATGAGCTATAATCACCATGATAGGTTAAATAATAAAAGTTTGACTTATAAAGTAAGTTTATTTCAATGATTTCTTGCAAGGGTTTAATTATTAGTAACGGTTTCGATACCAGAAAGAAATAATAAGAAATCCTTGAAGTCTTATTAAAGGATTCAAATGGTAGGTAAAAACATTCTGATGCTAAATATAAATCTTATTGCAGAGATTTGGAAAAACATGGAAATGTTAAATTCTATTTTAATCTATTGTTGCAAAAAAAAATAGAATACTAAAGTATCGAAAAAATATAGATATTCTATGTTTGTTTTATAGCTATTTTAAAAGACTAAGTACAGTCTTGAATATTAAAAGTAAGGAAAGAAAAAGGGAAAATGTTAAGAGACTATGATATTTATATTTAATGTAAGCAACCAGCTAACTTGTAAATAGACCTAGATTATGCAGAGACTGTAACTATTTGTTTTCTAACAATCATTTTGTTATGAAGATGTTCTCATGTCTGTATAATATACATGTCATTATATTTTTCTATGACGGAGGAAATAAGAAAATCATTTAAATTCTAGACATAACAGAATAAGAAATTTTAAGGAAAACATAACGAAGTTTAGTCTATCCTTTCAATGAATATCATTCATCTATATTAATTCTTCCTTCCTTGTACTAGAGTACGGTACAGACAACAGTACGTGGAAAAATACAAGGAAGTAATTTATTCAATCATTTCATCTATTTTAATCATCATTCTACAAATTCATAACTAGATCAGAATTCAAACAATTACTTAGAAACATAAATGACAAGTAGAACCTATAACTGTAGATAGGGTGGACAAACACCCAAGGAGGCCTGTTCCTCCCAACCTTCTCCAGAAGAAGCAGCCAAACTACTTGCCTCCTTTGGACCCCCGAGCTTGTTCACTGAACCACTAGGTAGAAGACTTTGTGTAGAAGCAAGGCACTCAATTTGTATAACCAGCAATCAGTAGAGACTTGCCAAAAACCTCAATCTCTACACTCAAGAGTAAAACTTTGCACTCAGCAGTAAACAAGGCAGACTTGCACCATGATCAAAAACTAGTTTTTCCCCTTATCGAATCTCTTGGGTGCATACAGTAGAACCCCAAGGTAAATTTTCTCGTCAGTAAAAGTGACGAACCTCAGTCCAAAATTCGATGGCTCTTAAAAAGATTGCCTAGGTCTTTAGTGGTCAGTTTTCAATAAATGAGCCTCAAGCTCCAATCCCATCTTTCAGGGCACTATGACCACAATTCAAGGGAGTTGTCCCATACCAACAGCTAGTTACTTTCTTCATGATGCTACCACTTGTCCATTGCCTTCTACCCCAGATTCCATTCCACCTAGTGGGTCAGTAAACGCTCTTTCAACAGCTCTCCTTGGGTGAGTGTCTCCTATTTTATTTATTTAAATAATAATATTGTGCAATTACAGTCATCCTTGGACACTTGTCCAAATATAAAACTTTACAATAAGAGTTAAGATAATGTTTCCAACATAAAATGTTTTTAAGCAAAAGGGGTATGTTACAATCTGTTTCCACTATTGGCATAGTCTTGGTTCAAGAAGATGACAAAATCCAACAGCATGTCATTTTTTACCTTTCTCGCGCACTTGTAACTCTTGAACTTAAGTACTCTCATGTTGAGAAATTGGCATTAGTTGCTGTGTATGTTGTTCAAAGGTTGCGTCACTATATTTTATTGTGAACTACCACAGTAATAGCAGAGGTCAATCCTTTCCAATATGTATTAACCGGACGCATAATTGGCGGTAAATTTAACAAATGGATTGTCATCTTGCAAGAATTTGATCTTACCTTTCAATCTGCTAAGTCAAAAACTTATTTGGTGTTCGCGGAACTTATATCTAAGTTTCCTTGTGATGTAACGCATAATGAAGAAGATTCGTCATTCCTTGATGAACATATCTTCCTCATTGCAACCTCTGATCCGTAGTATGGATACATTTTAATATATCTCCGGACTTTGAAGTGTCCACCAACTTTATCTAAGAAAGAACGACGAAAGCTTAGGCATCATGCCAAGAACTACCTCATTATTTCTAATACGCTATATAGACGGGGGGTAGATTTGATATTACGTCGATGTTTGACCCTAGATGAAGTCGAGTCAGTATTCAATGATGCTCACAATTGAGACTCTGGGGGTCATCTTTCGGGATTGGAAACAGCCCAGAAAATACTGCGTGCTGGGTATTTTTGGCCCACAATCTTTAAATATTGTGTGGAAGCCATGAAACACTATTGTCCGTGTCAGTTTTTCACAAATAAAATACGAGCACATCTGGCTCCTCTTCACCCCGATATCACAGTCGGTCCCTTATGGGGGATTGATTACATGACTTGTAACCGAGTTTCTGCTGGAGGACATCAGTATATCATCATTGCCGTCAACTACTTCACAAATTGGGCCGAGGCAATGCCTCACTGTGAAAGTAGATGGAGAAACCGCAGCATATTTCGTATTTAATCAAATTATTTCCAGGTTTGGTATTCCTAGAGAGATAGTCATTGATCATGGTAGACATTTCCAGAACTACATGATGTCTGATTTGACCACTATGCTGGGTTTTCGACAAGAACACTCATCTCCGTTTTATACGCAAGCGAATGGTCAGGTTGAAGCGGTCAACAAAACTTTGAAAACTATTCTTCAACGTACCATTAATTCCAGTAAGTCAAATTGGCACATCATGTTGTATCCGACTCTTTGGACATATAGTTCTAATATCAAGACTGCTACTGGTTTTTCACCATTTCAACTCGTTCACGGTTTGGAAGCAGTCACACTGATTGAATGTGAGAATCCATCATTGAAGTTGGCTATCCAACTGTTACCCGAAACTTTTGCTTTGGAAGAACGTTTGCTTCATTTAGAACATTTAGATGAACGGCACCACGGTGCGCTCACTGCGAATGAAGCTCACAAGAACTGACTCAAACATCAATATGACAAGTCTGTAAAACCTAGGGTTTTCTCTGAAGGATACCTTGTTTTGGTTTACGATCAGGACAAGGATCCCTTGGGGGAAGGGAAGTTCAAATCTATGTGGCTCGGACCCTATATCGTTTCTAAGGTTTTGAAGAAAGATTCATATGAGTTGATGGATTATGATGGTTTTAAGTTGCCCGAGCCTAGAAATGGGCTCTACTTGAAAAATTATTACGGCTAAGCATATATGCTTTTTCTTGTACTATAGTTGTACATTTTTGTAGAGTTAGTTTCTTTTAGACCTTTCTTATGTGTCTTTTGGATTGTGTTTTCAAATGACAACTTAGTGTTTTCTAGGATTCATTGATGGCACCAGTCGTCATACTCGTAACTTGGCTTCAGCTGCTTGGGTACTCTATTCACCCACAAGCCAACTTGTTTCCTCGAGAGGTGCTTGTTTAAGCCCTACGACGAACAATATTATTGAATACAGTGCGGTTATTGAACTACTTCGAGATTCTATTCATCATGGAATTTCATGTTTGGAGGTAAGACTTGATTTGTAGTTAGTCGTATTTCAGTTGACGGGTGAGTATCAGGTTAGGGATCCTTCTTTGCTACGTCATTTTTTGCAAGTTAGATTACTTGAGAGACATTTTGATTACATTTCATATCAACATATTTCAAGAAATCACAATACATTAGCTTATGCATACACAAATTATATACTTGATTGGAATTTGTATCATGCACAATAAAATACACCATTAACACACATAAAGAAAAACATGTATATAAACTGGTATTGTATATATATATCAGGTTCAAAAAATATATGATTTTGAGTCAATATCTATCAATATATCACAATATACAAAAAGGGCATAACAGCCTCAAAAATAGATGTCACTCTCTCTATGGAGAGGCAGGAGCCTTAACCTACTCTGCTACGTCCTCCCTATAGCAGATCACTAGCCTAGCTAATTTTCTAAGTAGTCGGATCCATGCAGGGGGCACACCTACCACATGTTCTTGCATCTCTATAGGCATCTGCTCAATCCTGTATGTAGGAATATCATTTGTCAATTGACCCATTTTTCCCTCAATTCTCCTCAGCATGGCATCAGCACCACCTGGCTCGGTTGGTCATACATATATTCTGGGATTCCCAGCAAGTCGCGATGGCCCCACATCTGCATCAATTGTACATTGTTAGTACTCACACTCATCATAAAAATCATATATATACAAAATTTAAAAAAAACAAATAACTTTTAAAACACAATTTTGGTACCTATGTCTCCCCAAGCTGCCCCTGGAGGTAACATGAGCTCGGGATCTCCCTGAAAATCCATTTCGACATAAGGGAACTGCTCGAAATCTAGCACTTGGCGGCTCCACCACCTAATATAGTCCTCGTCAAAGTATGATGCACGAGTCTCATCACCTCCTTGACGAAGGAAGATGTCACCCCATTGAGTCATTAGTGGCTCACGGGGGTTTAACGTTGGTAGAGCCATACCTGGACTAAGGGAAGGGACTCTCGAAGAAGAAGAAGGTACATAGTATGTTGTCATATCTGAATTTCTTCTTCTTTACTATTTTACATTCTGTCAATTGGTGCTTCATGTTCACCAATAGACCAGAGCACCAATCAGATATGACATTGCGCAGACATTCCACACTTATCTGCATGTAGCTTCGGGATTCCAAATTGCGCTGCACTTCCACCGATCCTGTTTATAGTGCTCAAGATCACTTTCAGTGGAAAGGTTTCTATTTGGCCAATAGGTACTTGAATGCCACTCTTTTCAATTCTGGCTACGCAGTAAGTATTTATGTAATCATGTATTGATAAGGCTCCAACCCCTCTGAATGTCCCTTTGAGATTAACAATCTCACCTCGGCGGGATAACCCAGTTATGAAATATATATCGTCAACGGTGATATCTAGCATCTCCCCTTGCGGATTAAACATACCATGATTGGCATCCCAGTATTGCATGAAAAATTGGAGGAGGTGGGATTGCGCTCGCATGTTTGAGGTACGAAAAAACTTGAGAAGTCCACAGCTCCTTAAATCATTTAAAGTAAGTGGATCCCCCAAAGATATTATATCCATAGATTCATGTTCTCTTCCCCTCCAAGTCAACACCATCATGCATTAGTTTTTGAAGATTTTATTTTTAAACTGTGCCACTCGCGGTTTTCTCTCTTACACAGAGGCGGGTACCCGGGAGTTGCTTTTAAGACAACTCGCGCCTTTTTCACGTACCCACGACTTTCAAACATCCAGACCCGCAGGTACACAGACCTAAAACTTTAAACTTTCCTAAAAACTTCAAAACACCACTAAAAAACTTAAATAATGGACCAAAATTGCAAAGCATGGAGAGATGAGTTACCTGCAAGTGACGGATTTTGATTTCACCTCCTAGATCGATCGCAATCAATGCTTGAAGTAATAGGTATTTTCTCCTTTTCTCCAATGGTAAAATGGTAATTGTGGGTTGTATTTTCAATTTGTCACTATTTATTCAAATCTTTTTGAATTTTTACCCATTCTCTATAGTTTTAAATTCTTTTTTGTCAGTTTTATTAATCTTAATGACCTTTTTAAGTTGTTTTGACTAGGTAAGACTACAAGGAGGACTTTTCTCACTACTACGTTCATAATGGTTTTTTATACAAGGTTTGAATTCTTGTTCCATGTCGGTTAGATCCAGTTAGATCAATACATTGAATCTATATCTCCGTGCCATTACGCCATCGTAATCTTGGACACCACTGATTATACAAAGAAAATGAATGAGCATCTGGCACGTGGAAGCTACAGTGGCTTGAAAAAAGACCCGAGCAAGAAAATTTATAAAATAGTAACGAATACCATAAAAAACTCTAACCTGGATGAGAACTAGAAGACCAAACTTTGCCCTAAAGAAGGAGTAATTCCGCGCATATATGGACTTCCCAAGGTTCACAAAGCAGGAGTCCCCCTTTGTCCAATCGTCAACACAATCGGCTCTCCCACATACAAATTAGCTAAATACCTTGCTAACTTGCTCAAACCTTTGGTTGGAAAAACAGACTCCTTCGTAAAGGACTCCACCAGCTGGATAAATGAAATTAGCACCGAGAAACTTGAAGATAATGACATCCTTGCCAGCTTTGATGTAGTCTCTCTCTACACTAAAATACCAATTAATGATGCCATTGAAACCATAAGGGGGCTCACCAATGATGATACCGCGGAACTAGTTGAAGTCTGTCTACGATCAACCTTTTTCACATTCCAGAATATGTTCTTTGAAAAAGTAGAAGGTGTTGCAATGGGTTCACCCCTCTCCCCTATAGTAGTTAATTTATACATGGAGATCTTTGAGAGAAAGGCTATAGAATCGTTCCCCCTGGAACCTAAACATTGGAAACGCTACGTAGATGACACAGATTTTGTATGGCCCCATGGGAGGGATAACTTAGACAAGTTCCTCCAGCACCTCAACTCACAGAACAATAGCATAAAATTTACCATGGAAACTGAAGAAAACAAAAGTCTTCATTTTCTGGATGTACTTATTACAAGAAAAGAGGATGGATCCATATCACATGAGGTATATAGAAAAAAGACCCATACATAGAGATAGATCCATGCTAACTCACACCACTATCCCCCTCAGAAAATCGGTGTCATCAACACATTGGTCACCAGAGCCCTTAGAATTTCCGATAAGGAGCACATTAACCAAGAATTAGAACACTTAGAAACAGTCTTCAGTGGTAATGGATATGATACCAATCAGTTCAAGAATGTTGTAGAGGCAGCTAAGAAACCTCGTAAAGATAAGAAGAAGATCAACGATAAAGACAAAAAACACAATAGGATCTTCCTCCCTTACATTAAAGGAACCACTGATAAATTAGCAAATGTACTCAAAAAGCACGATTTCAGAGTATTCTTCACCCCTCCCAACACAATAAGAAGCCTAGTAGACTCCTTGAAAGACCCTATAGCTCCTATGTTATGCAAGAGCGTTTACTCCACTCCATGTTCATGTAGTATGTCTTACATAGGGGAAACTGGTAGGTCTATAGAAACAAGACTAAAAGAACATAGCGCTGACCTTAGGTATGATAGGCATAAGAAATCATCCCTAGCAGAACATTCTCACCTAACCCAACATCAAATTTGTTTGGAAAAGGCTTCTGTCCTACCAAAAGTAGACAACCTCACAAAACAAAAGATTAGAGAGAAAATTGAAATTGAGATGTGTGAAAATTGCCTCAATAAGAATGATGGAGCCAAATTGAGCGCTACATGGAAACCCCTTATACAATCGCTAAAAAACAAGCATAAGTAATCTTTAAGACTTAGGACGCTATAGGTAATCTTAATAATCCCAACATTCATCCCACGCATTACTAATTCTAAAAAAAATTATGAAAACATTACTAAACTAATGTAACCATTAAATTAATTTAAATTGAAAATTATAATTTATTCTAAAAATTTAATTAAGTTAATATAAAATTATTACAATACCAAAACAAATCTAAATTAAAACTTTGATCAAGTAAAATAAAATCTCAAACTGGAATAAAATAAAATTCAAATAAATTATAATATGATTTCTAATTAATATTGTAATCACTTTAATATAAGCTTGATGAAACACTAATTAAATAGTTAATGAGATAGTATAGTAACTAATTAACATAAACATGGTTAAAACACTATATTATTAAAAAAAATTCACTAAAATATATTAATATTTAATTTACTAACATAATCTAAACTAATAACAAACTATTCTACTTATACACTCAACCCTAGAATATAACTAAGGGTTTAGCAATTAAAATAACAATTAGGTCCTCACTTTAGGTAAAAATCTTAGCAATAAATTTTTAAAAAATTAAATAAAACTAATTAACAACTTTAGTAATAAAATTAAAAATTTCTAAAATTAAACCAATTAAAATAAATTAATTCACTATTGAATTACACATTAAATTCAGTGGAAGTCCCCACTAAATTAAAACCAAATTAAATCTAGATTTTAAGTGGTAACTTACTATAATAAAAATAATGATAATAATCTCAAAATTATAACATTAGGAAGTATGAAAGAACAAATAAGTATTCTTAGCATTAACCTAAACCTAAAACCTAGGCTGGCCCCTCTAAACTACTTCCATCCACCACATCACCTCTACATATAAATCATTGGGCAATCAAAACTCTTTTTTCCCAGACTTCACTGTCTCTTGATGATGATCCCATAGTAGGGATCAAAACGTCGAGATTCTATCTTTGATAAACGCAGGTCCTCCCTTCTCTAAATTACATCCCTGCGTATGGCACTCTATAAACAAATTCTTCAAGTGTTTGACTTCAAAACCTCTTATTCACACTTGCAAGTATGTACTAGGTACCTTGGACCCCATTTTCATTATTGGTGGGTGTCCTCGTGTTTGCTAACGGTTCTCATCATTGATCGGTAATCAAACGAAATCCTCCATGTTCGACTTCAACTCATTTATTTACATGGCTTAGGGTTTTTACTATCGATGGTTTGTTTGAATACCTTGGGGTTTATGTTACAATTTATTCATTATTACCCAAGCTGCGCAAGACCGAGCCCTACTTATTGGATCAACATGAGACATAGATCCAATTTGTTGTTATGGCTATGATCTCCTTTTTGACATGCATCCACACTTGTATTTCAGTTTCCATTCCATATACATCATTTCAGTTATGTATTGGAGATCATGTTCTAACTTTCTGAACATTTCCTGATATCAAGATTGTAATTGCTCACTGACCTTGTTTCTATTGGAGGTACTTTTTGCAACCTTGTTCTTGTGATTCGTATACTCCTCCACTTCCTGGTTTGTAATGTATTTTGGCCATCATCTTTCCCTTCGACCTCATACATTAGGGGGCATTTGTTATCATCCAAAATGGAACTTATTCATCTGTGACTACATTGCTTTGTCAGTCACACAAAAGGACCTTATGGATGGAAGAGCCTTTATGATCATAGATGCTTTGACCCACACTTTGCAAAATTCTCCTTCAAATAAATATTTTTGGTGACATACTTTGAGATATAACTGTGGCTCTCATATCAGCAAACTCACGGGTTAATTGTGACAGTCTATACTGACAACCCATGGGTAACACCCTAAAAGTTGCACCCGCATGTTGTTGGACACTATACTTGCGACTCACTCACTAGTTATCAAGAGACACACTCGCGGGTATATCTAAATCATGAGAAAAAATATTTAAAAGATGATTAGAGATTAGTTATGGTAGTTATCTAACTGCCACAACCTCCCTAACCAATTTCCTTTTGAGTCTATCTTCTCAGCCTTTCTATATATACAAGGAGAGGGACTTGAGAAAGGGGAGAACCAATTTTGATAAAGAAATGTTGGAGAAAATTCTATTGAGGAAGAGGAGCATGAACCCAAGGTCAGGTTTCAACGGTGCCAGTTGCAGAATAGGTTTAGTTGATTTCCTTTAATGCTAATTATACAGAAAATTTCCTTCCCATAAATATTTGTCCATTGTATGAATTTATTTCTTTGAATCTTTCATATTTCTTAATATATGAGTTTATTATTAACCATTCATTTCTATTTGGTCAAAATCTTTGAGAAGGGTATATGTTTTATTGCAGGTAATCTATCTGGAGCAGTGGAGCAGGAGACTAAAGTTTGAAAGCTTGGATCGAATGTCAGTTATTCAGGTATTCATTTTAACTTTATATCTTAGTTCTTTTCCATTGAAAAAGTATTGCATGTTGCACCTATTTGCTATCATATTTATGTAACTCAATTACATGTACGTTGATGATCTCTTCAATTCCCTATCATGGGTATTTTTACCGCACAACAAAAACATTTGGAAGATCCAGAAAAAAAAAAAAGATACCAATATTGCACATAGAGTTGTTCAAATAGCAATTATTTCAGCTAGGACTAGACAAAAACGTTTGACAACACAGCTGTCAAAAACAATAGGAACATCAAGAAAAACATTGTACAAACATAACAAATTGCAATTGAAAATAAATGAAAATGATGAGCTTGTTTGTTGGGCAATTATCTATAGACAACCTTACAAAGATAAAATGGGGGGAGGTGTTAGAGCTATTGTACATGATTATTGGTTGACACATTCTTGAGTTTCACCAAATGCAAGGGATGTGATACGATGAAGAGTACCATGAAATGAATACGAAACCCATTTAAAACATATATTGGAAATGACACAAGTACAATTGTTCAATAAATTCAAAGAGGATCATCGTGGAATAAATATTTCGATCAATACATTTGTACAACAGAAACCATAATATGTTAGACCTATCACTATTCGTGACACATGTTGTTGTAGTTATCATGTAGAATTTGAATTATATTATGACACATTTATTGAATTAGGTAAAACATTTTGGCCAAATTCACCTTCTCCTTCCACAATCTATGCTTTCATATCTAAAATTCTATGTGAGAGAGAAGACAATGAATTATTTTACCAAAAGAAATGTGTCAACGGAAAAAATGTGATCATTGTGGAAATATAGCTTTACCCCACTACAAATATTGTATTTACAATGATCAATCGCTTTCAAATGTAACTATTGACTAGAAGAGATATGAATATATCAATTATGCTACAAGTTCTACTGATGTTGTTTCCAAAAGAATTGATTTGCGAGGAGATAAAATATGTGTGACAGATTTTTTGAAGAAATTTGAAAAAGAAATTTGTAAATACACCAAACATTCACATAGAGCACAATTGCAAGACCTACAATTCAAACAGTCTCATGAATTGTTTCCACCAGGAACAATTTTATTTGTAGTTAATTTTGCAGAAAACAATACATTTGCTGCACAAAAGGAGATACAAAGTGAATACGATCTTTCCGATCAAATTTATATATTTTTCCATGTTCTATATATACATGCTCAACACGATACTGATGGCATTTAAATCACAAGTGACAGTCGACATGTGATCAAAGAATATCATGTTTATATCAATGATGACCATACACATGATACACTTTTTGTACAACATTGTATTTAAAATGTTTTCTAAGAATAACTGAAAAAATGTGAAGTTGAATTCAATGAACATTAGATATGGTCAAATGGATATGCAGGACAATTTGAATCTTCACGATCATTCTTTTGGTTATGTCGACTTCATGGAGCATCGTACATTAGACGTTGTTGGAATTTATTTGAGGTTGGCCATGGAAAAGGAGAACACGATGGTGCAGGAGCATGTGTAAAATGAGCACTTTGAAGATGGAAAATGAACCATTTTTCCAATCGATTTCACTTAGTTACTCGGGTTTTCCAATGATTTCATTCAAATCTAAGCCATGAGTATAATCAACAATCAAAATATGTGCACAGGTATGTACACATATTTTATTTTTAAAATTTCTATTAATTTTAAATTCAAAAAATATTATTTGTAAGTCTTAAATATATCTTTGAAACATATACACTAACATTAAAAACTTTCATTCATGAATTGTTACAGCGTAGGTTTTTTTGGATTATTGAAATCCAAGATATAGATAGAGATTTGCACTCTATTAAAACATGGGACTAGAGATTTGCAGTCTATTAAAACAAAAACCTTCCAAAATGTGTTTTCATATGATACTAGAAATCAATCATGCTTTTGTCCTATTTGCATTGAAAACACCGAAACTACAGAAGTTTGTGAAAACATAATGCACAACTATGTTAAACCTTAGAAACAAACAGAAATTAATACAAAAGGGAAAATGCCACTCGCAATCTTGGAGGATTTAGAATCAAAGGAGTTGGCAGGTTTAATTATTAAAGGTGGACCCACATTATTTTGTACAACGGAATTATTTTAGATCAGATTTTCGGCCGAGATATATTTTCGGCTAAAATATTGACAGACGTTATTATTGACAACAATTTTAACAAAAAAAGTGTTTCGCCCGAAATAAGTTTCGGCTTAAAACCTATTAACATCTGAAAACTAACAGGTTTTTATGTTTCTCCAATTTCATAATGTAAAAGCGATGTTCAATACTGCAAAGGGACTTTCAGAATTGATACCATTGTTTTTGTCATTGAATCTACTTTTTGTAGGTATGTCATTGAATCTACTTTTTGTAGGTACCAATTTTGTTGTATTTGGTTGAGATATGATAATTCTAAAAAATTTTGAACATGTGTCTATTTTGGTTTCATTGCTTATGAAATGAAAAATCAATAACTCCATAAACACACAATGAAAAAATTCAAAAAATTATGGGACTCGTCGTTGGAGCATCTACTTCAAAACGGTACTCTTAGATCGTTCAGTTTTAGTGGAAATTGAGAGAAATGTCGATTCTCCCTAAACATGTTTATATTCCACAAGTTTTCCACATTAATCCAATTCAAAAAATTCAAATAATTAGTATATTCACCCATTGGATATAAAATTATAGTTGTGCATTAATACACTCTGTCTAGACTGTCGTAGCATATTTTGTTTTTAATAAACAAAAGTTTAAACATGAGTTCATGTAGTTCTCCCAACATGATTGTTTATTAGTCCTTTCATTTTTATAAGAACATACTGTCAAACATCAAACATATGCTAAATTGACATATCAAATCTCAATACAAAAATTGTGAAAATAATGAATAGAAAGATAACATAATTCTTCAAAATTTTGGTTTTTACTTTAAAGTGAAATTCTAAACACAAACATAACTTTTGTTCACCCGAAGTTGAAAAACATGAGAAAACCAAATTTATTTTCTCATAACACCCCCCCAAAATAGACACCCACATTCATGATTTTACCCAACAGTATCAAGTGATGGCGATAGAATTTATGATCTTGTCAAAGAAGGTAATATAATAAACAAAAAAATTCAAACCTTGCTCATTTTTTAGAATATATGGAGAGTAAATTTTTTGATAATGCATTTAAAAATGACATTGACTGCGGGAGATGTTTTCATTGTGATTGCACCCATGGACAACAAAGAAAAACTAAAATATCATTTAATGTTATGCAATAAAATGAAGACGGAGTTATTAGAGAACCACAACGACAATGGATTTATATACGAGAGAGGATCCATTATATTAAAAGGTTATTTTCTCCAATAAACCCATGAAAGTAAAAATTATATTCACTTTCAAGACTATGAACCCAATGTCATATTTACAGCACGAAAACATTCAAGAGATGTTTAAAATGATGGAATGTGTTTCCAAATTGATATTACTATTGTGTATTGGAATTCAAAGCTTGGAAGAACTTATCATTGATTTTAAATGTGTTGATAAGGGTCGTGATGCCTTTTCCACTATATAGCTATATTTTTTAGTCATTTGCATGAATTCATTTTCAATTATATTTAGACAATTATAATTGGTGGAATTCATATAATTTTGTAAAATCAATAAAATGATAAGGCTAAATATTTAAAAACTATTATTGTTATTGTATTTCATTTGTAAATGTTGGACAAGGCATGTATGTTCCTTTCGTGATGACCAATAACTTCAATCCCACATTCAACGGAATAATGGAATTAAAATATTTGTATTTCCAAATGATTACATGTTTTATCAAATATTGACATGAAGTAACTTGAATTCGATCGCTTTGGTGCTCGACGAAGGTTGCTATTATAGATTCTTGTTGTGTTATGGATCCAACATATACTATTCTTGTTGTTATTTGGTACTCTAGAAGGTTGTTGGAATGGTATCATTTTGTTGAGACATTACACTCAAAACCTTGTATTTATTTCTACTTTCTCTTGTTTTAGTGTTTCGGCTAGTTGGAGTATTGAATGATTACTTTGATCTATGCTTGTAATTTATCCTCAGCTTCTTATTTGTAACTTGGGGTTTATGTACGAATAATTTAGTGAAGTATTTCCATAATATTATCTTAGTTGGCTCAACCAATTTATGCTCTTCTTGCTGATTAGGATGGATTAGTTGGATATGAGGTAGCTTTTAGTTTCAGCTATAGATTATTCTCAGTGGGTTGTTAGTGATTCTGAGATTATGTATCTTTAGAATAAAATAAATTCCATGTTATTGATCATACCAATTTTGGTTTGATTTGTATCTTTAGTTTCTAATTTAATTTGTTTAGAGAATTTTTCATTTGCATGCTGGTTCAGTTGCATTTTGTTCCTTGCATTAGAAAGCCCGTAATTGTGGACCAAGTTGCAACCAATAAACCCCAAAAATCAGTAATGGTTGTTAGGCCATAATTTGGATGGATTTTCCTACACCAAATGTGAGAGAGTCTAATTGGGCATCTCTTTCAGGGATAACCTCTAATATTGATGTTGGGCATCTTTCCTCGTCAACCCATAGTCATATGCAAAACAAATGCAAAAAGGTACTAAGCTAATTATATACACTCATTAATGTGTCCCTTCTAAAAATAAAAATTCAATAAATAGAATCTATTGAGACCAAAGGGAAGTGGAAAAAATGACAAGGATGGTTGTAATAATAAAGGAATAAAAAACATCAATGTAGTATGTACAAATTGTAAGCAGTTAACAAAACAAACTATTGTAAATCGACAAACTAATGGGAAGCCCTTGGGCAATGGCCAAAAAACGATGAGTGAGAAACATGAATGGAGCAAACTCAAAAACATGGTGGGAATAATGGGGTTCCTGAGCCTACATAAATGTCATATCATGGGTGTCAAAATGGAAAAAAGAGGTGCTAACTAGGGCAGATTATGGTGGGTAGGCACTGCTTAACAAGTTATGGCGATGAAATAAATGTGGGTGACAAAACCACAACTTGATAGGATCATGCCTAATGTGTAATTCCGACACAATATTAGGTTAAAGATGCAATGTGTGAGCCAACAACCTATCACTATATGCCAGTGGAATCAACATTACCTTAGTGAAACCTGAAAAACAATGCAAAGAAACTTTTCCTTACAAATAGAAACATGATCAACACTCTTAGTAGAAAAAATAGTGACATTTAATTACATTAAAATTGAAATCTAGACGAGAAATAAGATTTGGTAATGATTTTTTTTCCTAAAAAGGTCACAAAAAGGCATCAAAATGGTGAAAAAAGGTGTCAAAATGGGTTAAAATATGGAATTCTAATTCATTTTTACTATTTCACCATAGTAACTCAAAGACCTTGTGTAAATATTTTTTCCCCCAAAACTTGAAGCTCAAATTACAAGAGATTCAACCGTCAATTTTGATTTTCTACAAGACTAGGTAGGTTTCCTTTCCCTCCTCGGCATTTCTATTATTCATTCTTGTAATTTTCTTGAATTTTGATGGGTGCCAAACCCATTTTGTCCCATGAACTTGAAACTACATTTTTGGCACCCAGAAACCATAAGAAAAAATCCCTAATCATGGTTGTTGTGTATAATAACTATAGTTGGACACAACTATTAAAAGGAACAGTAGGAAAAAAATTTAAAATATGTGAAACCTGACCCATCATTTGTTATCATTTTTGTAGGGACTTTTACAATGATAGAGTGTAAGGAAAGAGAACATGAATACACTTATGTAGTAGCACTCATTCATAAGCTAACGTTATATGCCTTGCAATATTGTGACCTTTTGAAATTCTTTCAAAGTGACAAACTACATAGATAGAGAGCATTGTTGCAAATCTCATAGAATACTAGAATCCTAAGAAATGGTACTTTCAAAATGGACATGAAATACTACACGTAAATGTCAATGAAATCTACTTCCTGGTAGGAATATCCTAGAAAGGAGCAACAGTAATGTTGAAGAGAGGAGGCAAAGGTGGAGTTTCTTTGATGATTAGTAGAGAGCATTGTTGCAAATCTCATAGAATACTAGAATCCTAAGAAATGGTACTTTCAAAATGAACATGAAATACTACACGTAAATGTCAATGAAATCTACTTCCTGGTAGGAATATCCTAGAAAGGAACAACAATAATGTTGAAGAGAGGAGGCAAAGGTGGAGGTTCTTTGATGATTAGTATATACAGCCAACTTAGTACACGGAATATTAGAAACCAATTTCCCATTAAAAGGATTCAGGATCTTACACTGAATAACCTCATATTTACCATCACTAGAGTATCAAGATTTAATGCGGAGCATTTGGCTTCTCAATTGTAGATGAATTATACCTTGGATTTCTTACAACCGACGGTGTTCAACTAGTGTTCAGTCATCATGGTCAACATGGGATATAATTGACCCTATGCAAGATTGGGAAGCAAAACAATTTGGGTATGCTACCATACTTTGTGATTTTTTTATATTGGAGGGGGTGCCAACCATGCACCCTAGAGTCTCTACTTCATTGCTTGGGCCAAGAGAGCCCAAGATGCACTGGTGGAGTGATATGATGGCTCGCCTAGGAGGCATGTTATTGATGAGTACACTTGGTTTATACTTTTTCAATTAGTGGGGAGAGAATAATATTGTGATCAAAGACTTTCCCTATGTTGGTATTGACTTTTAGAAGGAACTTGATTTGGATTTATCCCTTTCTGCTCAATGGGGCCCTATTGGTAAGAAGCACAACTTCACAATTATTTTTAAGTTTTATTTATTTTCAAATATTATCTAATTTTTTTGTGGGGGCATTATCTTTTTGGGGGGAGAGGGTTTAGCTGAAAATGTAAAAACTGAAGAAATGTTTGTTTTCTATATGCAACATTACTATGATTCTGGAAATGAGCTCGGTGATTGGTGACGATTTCATGAGGACTCAAAATAGAGTAATGATATGAATGAATAAAAAAAGAGCCATTGTATTATTGTCATTAATTGAAGTCGGCATATATTCATCTCACTTCATGAAGTAGTCAACACCCATGATAATGTAATGGTGACCATTTATTGAGGCTAGCTTGCATGTCATAAAATCAAACCCCCATTCTATAGTAAATATAGGGTGGAGTGGAATAGGACAAGCATGCATTTTCTTTGTAAATATTTGACAAGGATGACACTTCTTAACACTTGGATACAATATTTGAAGTTCGAAGGCCAAAAGTATCTTGTGCATAAAATTTCCTAGGTTGTTGTCATCCCATAAAGATAATTTCCACATGCTCCCACATGAAAATAACACTTTTCCAACTTCCTCGTGAACTAAGTCTCGATGAAAAATCAAGTATACCTAGTAGTAATATAAAGTGTCATGGATAACAAGATAATTTTGGCTTGGTGGAAAATAGTTCGACTCTCATCATGAGATAAGTGAGAAGGACATGGTTGAGTTTGAAGATATGCCAAGACATATCCATACTAGGGATTCAAAGAGGTAATGAAGAACAAAATTTGGTTATGATAAACTACAACACAATTCAATCAAGAAACGAATATCACAATGAGTAGCCACTATGAAAAACTACATTCTCAAAAATTCCATCTGCCAAGGACTCATTAACCATGATGTCCTCATTATATTAGGGTAGCTCAGATATAACTCAACTAAAGCTAAGAATTTATTAGATTTAAAGTAGTGAACTCTAAGTCAATGTCTTGAAATATGATTATCCACTTCATATATTTGACCCCAATTATGCATCGGGTTAGGATATCTTGCATTAGCTTCAAGTTTTCCAAAACAGTTGTTTGTTGAAGAAGTATGTAATGTCTAAATATTTGGAAAGCATGCACTAATTCCAATGTTAATTTCTCGACATGAGAATAACTCAAAGGACTCAACAAAGGGGTAGACACAAGATATGTCTTTAATGCATCGAAAAGACCATTGGGATTAATCATCCCACATAAATGAGACACTCTTTTTAAATATATGCATAAAACCTTTTGCAATCTTGGAATAATTTGAATTAAACCTTTGCAAGAATTTTCTTACAAAATTTGAAGATGACAAATGTTATGTGGGGAAGGTAACTAAACTATCACCTCCACCTTAAAGCGATCATCCATGACCCCATACTTAGACACAATGAAACCAAGTAATATCCAATATACTACACATAATATGCATTTTTGAGGATTTAATCAAATGTTATAATGTCTACATCATCCAAAATTTATATGAAGGTGAGTTAGATGGTAAACTCATTGTTTGGAGTGAGAAACTAAGTCATCTAGGTAAGCATCAACAATATTATTAATACTATGGAAAGCATAAGTCATGGCCCGTTGAAAAGTGGCTCCAGGATTTTTGAGACCAAACAACATCTTGCGATAAGAAAATGTGCCCCAATGGTAGATGAAGGTTTTCTGATGTTGGTCTTCATATCAAATTTGTACCTGATTATAGTCAAGAAAACCATCCATAAAAAATAATATATCAGTCTTCCTACATTCATCAATGATCTTATCAAAGAATGGGTTAGGATAATTGTCCTTCAACCAAGATATGTTTAAGTCCTTAAAATTAGTACATACCCAAATGTTACCCTATTTTTTGTGAACAGGAATTGGGTTGGAAACCAATTCAATCAAGGGGACAAGGTAAATGAATTCATCTTAGAGTAATTTATCCACCTGTACCTTGATAGAGGTTGTTTTCTTTGGGTTCACTGAACTTATATTTTTCCAATTTGGTTTGTCATTATTGTAAGTTTAGATTTCATGCTTGACTATCATAGGATCAATACCAAGAATTTCTTCATACAACCAAGCGAAAATTTCCAAAAAATATTTGAAAAGAGTAGTATAGTCTTCATTTTCTTGAGAATAGTATGCTCCAATAATTATGATTTTTATGATGCCAAGTTTGATAGAGATATTAATGGGTAAAGTTTCAAAATTTTGGCTAGGTTACCCTCTATGATCACATCCTATCTAAGAATAGACCCTGGTACCAATAAATATATCCAGGACAAACAAGGTTGTTAATCCAAACTTCCATGTTCTCTAGTTAAGGAAGAAAATACAATCGATGATGCATCTCATCCCAAGGTAGTTTAGAACTAGTCAATGCTTCTAAGATAGATTCTTTTGAAGGAAAAACCATGTCTAAGGACTCATCACAGTTGGGTGGGTTGAGGGCCCAAATATGTGAAGTAAATTGACATAATCCTCGTTAGGATGAATATTTTGATCAGCATATGTAGATGCCATACAAATTGATTGATAAGCAACTTCAACCATAGACAAAGGCATGCTCAACCCAATAGAACCAATCTCTAATGGATTTGGTACCACCACTAGATATTTTCAATAGAAAGGTATCAAAGTGGATTAAATACATAATATTAGAATCCTGAACCAAAGGCACCTTTCAAGAAAGATCCATGGTTGCAACAACGAAAAATGATTTGGTAAATATAGGAGAAAATTCTAAGTAACATATTGGTGGAAGTAGGGTAAATGTGCCAATAAGAGATTAACCTTTAAACATTCCCACGCCAATACTATAAAACATAGACTTGGACTCGCTAATAAAAGAAAATTTGGATTATGAGTTGGCTCTTAAGTTAATAGTATAGTAATCTGATTGTTCTTGGTGACCACCTTCACTTGGTGAGAAAAATGAATCACTAGAAACAATGAAGATGAAACTGTGGTCATCACATACATCCAACTTCATCCCAAAATCATATTGTAATTGAGTAGAGCATCTACTACTTCTACGTCTATCAATATTGTTTTCCCCGCAATTCAATGGGGAAGGTAGAGATGGTTCCATGAGGTTTGAAAGAATGAACATCGAAATCTTTAAAAATTGTGGCCAATGAAGCAATCTCAATAGATCCTAAAAATATCCAACTCAACTACATGACACAAGTGGAGGCTCCTTCATCAACAATGCATTGAAGATACTTGGAACCAAAACACAATGAGGTGAAATATTATAGGATTATCTTGGTCAATGTCGAACATTAATAAATGAGAGTTTGAGATGTCAATCCCACCAATAGAGTTCAACAATGTTTATCACTACAATGGGAATCTTTGAAGAACTTCCAAGGTAGACATAGCACAAGATACCTAAGCAATTATTCAATATTTTAGTTTTGAGCTACTTGAGCATTGGGTTATTGTGTCAACTTACGTTGGGAACCTTTAGGAAGATGAGGCATTGTTTGATTTTATGGAATCCCTATGTGTGGAGGGGAACTAAGCTATGGCAATGGAGGAACATTTTCATAGGACCAGTCGTAGGGTTGTCATAATTATGAGTGTGGGTATAAATATTGATCTCTTGTTCACACATGAATATGTTAACAATCAATGTGTTTCTCTCTTGCAAGTGGTTTCCCTAATTACCTCCTTGTGAGGGGTTTCCCCTATTACCCCCTTATGGGGTGTAGCACTGATTTCCCTCTTGCATAGATATAGGGTTAGTAGCAAGTGTTTTTTATATTGGGGAGGAAAAGGATTGGTGAGGACTATGGGTGACTGTGGAGCTCCCCATTGGTATAAATATCAATGAATTTCATCTATTTTATGACATTGATGAGTGAGATGGTCATCACTTCAAATTTTGCATGGAAATTTGATCTTCTTCTCCTTATCACCCCCACCTATAATATTAGAACTTGGGGTTTCCACTTGTCCATCATTAGAATTAATCTTATTATTATTATTTTTCTTTCCTCTCGGTTTTTTATTTTACTTATGATCTGTATATTGGACAGAATGGATGATCCACTCAGTAGTTGGCATTATTGTTAGATGCTAACATCAGTTACGACAAGTTATCGAATTCGACACAACTTCGACAAGTTTCAAACTCGACACGACTTCGACAACATCAGCAAATTTGACCAGTTCGGAAACCTCAACAGTTTCGCAATGTCGACATGTAGCATCGACTTGCAGCTTGCGACTGTCGCATGACGACAGATTGTCTCTTTGTCTTCTAGTCGACTGTAACGGTTGAACTTCTGAAACCGTTCTAACTTCTCTTGTAACTGAATGTAACGGGCAGGCACCCAAGTGTCTCGGTACTCTATATAAGCATGTATAATATTGTAATATACAAGTCGTGATCTTACATCCAGTAATATAGAAATCAGTTCGCATTCTTGCATATTGTCTGTGTGTATTTTATTTATCTGCGTGGTGTATTCCTGCTTTTTCTTATTCCATTTCTTATGCTTCTGCCATAGCAGAACCGACTCATTCAGTCGAGCTGTTGTCCCCCTCGTGCACCTGGGCGCGGCCGGGACCATTGGTATCAGAGCAGTCAATTTTGTTCGTGATTAAGTTTTGCGTAGACACTTTCAGCGAAGTTACCTGACTTATGTCGGTTCAAACATGCTCGCAATATTAGCAGGCCAAGCATACACTACCTCCAAATATGGTAGAAGAAATAGATGATAGACATGCAGTCGACGAGACAGCAAAAATTATTGAGCAAGCGTTGGCTCGACAATGGACTGAAATGTTCTCCCAGTTCAATGAAATTCTCACGCAATTTGCTTCAACATCCGGAGGATTTTCGACAAGAACTAAATCTGACAAAATCAGCCCCTTCAAAGTGCAAATGAATTTGTACATACTGAATCTAGAAGGAAAGATTGACGCGAAATCCATCAACAATTGGGTACAACAATTGGAATCCTATTACTCTGTGAATCAACTCTCGGAAACCGACAAGATCACCATTGCATCCTTAAAGATGTCAACATTTGTGCACTGTTGGTGGGAGAAGCTCTCGACAAAGATGGAGAAAAGTGGAGACCCCATCGTTACATGGGATAAATTTGTCGAATACGTCCAAAACGAATTTTACCCGCCCAAATACCTTGAATAGCAGTATAATAAGTGGCAACAGCTAAGGCAATGGAAATACCAATCAGTACAGAGTTACACCGACGAGTTCTATCGACTCATGGCTAGACTTTGTGTCTAAGAAGAAGAGAATTTGCTTGTTCTGAAGTACATCAGCGGATTGTCCCAGTATATTCAACAGGAGATGGAATTTCAAACTGTCAATACGCTCGCGGATGCATTCCACTATGCCAACAAACTTGAAACCAAGCAGAAAGGAAAAGAGGCTTCGCGACAAAGCCGACTCCTTTTCATACAGAGCCAGTCCTTTTTCATACTGGATGTAGGCCCACCACCTGCAGGTCTTCATCATCACTGGCCATACTGTGGAGTCCTCGGGACTTATTACGTGCGTCACAATGCCTCGAAAGAGTATCCTAGGACCATTTATGTGTCGAAGCACGACTGGAAAGATCTCCCAGGTCCACTTACATGTGACTATCACAAAACCTTAAAAGAGTGTCTTGAATAGCAAGAACTCTAAAGAGCATCCGAGGCCTTTTACGTGACTAGCACAACCTATCCGGATCTCCAGGACGTATTACATGTGACCTCCACCACAATGCCTCGAAAGAGCATCCCAGGACTTATTACGGGCACACAGCCCAACCTATCGGATCTCCCAAGTCTACTTACATGTGGTCATGGCAATGCCTCAAAAGAGAATCTTAGGACTTATTACGGGCACACATCCAAACCTATCGGATCTCCCAGCTCTACTTATATGTCGTAGGACAATGCCTCGAAAGAGCATCCCAGGACTTATTACGGGCACACAGCCCAACCTATCGGATCTCCTAGGTCTACTTATATGTCCTCCCAGAGCAATGCCTCGAAAGAGAATCCCAGGACTTATTATGGGCACATAGCCCAACCTATTAGATCTCCCACGTCTACTTAAATGCTCATCTGCACAACCTGTCCACGGCCATAGAGTATCAACTTGATACTCTCCATACATCGTCATGATGTACATGATCATCCTGATCATCATCATAGCATCGTCCTGATGCATATCATCCAGAGTATCATCCTGATCACCATCACTGCATCGTCTCGATGCATGTCATCTAGAGCATCGTTTTGATACTCATCACATATGATCATCATGATCATACAATGCATCCACCTGATGCATACACAGTATCTACCTGATACATATCATCATACATAATCTACTTGATCATAAAATGTATCCACCTGATACATATCATCATACATGATCTACCTGATCATACAATGTATCCACCTGATACATATACAAATACATGATCCACTTGATCATAACACGCATACAACATGATGCATATACATATACATGATCCAACTAATCATAACAAGCATCCAACATGATGCATATACAGAGTAGTAACTGGAGCATCATCCTGATGCTCATCATCCAATGCTTACATCCACAGCCATGGAAAGGATCCCCCTCTCACCATGATTGGAATGGCTTCAGCAAATGTGTCCATCACTTCTTCCTCGAAGTGTCATCAATCTGAAGAACACCAAGCCTCTCTCTGAAGTACTCAAACTTCACTCTGGCTAGTGGTCTCGTCAACACATCTGCAACCTGCTAATCTGTCACAACATACAAGAGCTTCACTGCCCCTCTTTGCACCATGTCCTTGATATAGTGATATTTGATCTCAATGTGCTTCGACCTATCGTGGAACATCGGGTTCTCAGACAACTCCACACAACTTTGGTTGTCACAAAAGATACCAGTAGCATCCAACGGGAGATCAAATAACTCAGATAGCAGCTTCCTCAGCCATACTGCCTCACAACTAGACGAACAAGCTGCAACATACTCTGCTTCGGCTGTACTCAGAGCTACGCAGGATTGCTTCCTGCTAAACCAAGAGATCACACCTAATCCCATACTGAAGCAACACCTAGATGTGTTATTCCTATCTGCAGCATTGTCTGTCCAATTTGAATCAACATAACCCTACAGGTTAAACTTTTGATTCGCATCATACTTGAGCCCATAATCAATCGTACCCTTCAGGTACCTCAGAATATGATTTACAGCAACCAGGTGAACACCTCTGGGATCCGTCAGGAACTGGCTCAATGCGTTCACCACAAAGCAAATATCTGGTCTCGTATTCGTCAGGTACATCAAGGACCCAATCATCTGACGATATATAGTAACATCAACCAGATCAAATGAAGTATCACACAGAAGCTTCATGTTCAATGTCATAGGTGTGGCCATGGCCTTGTAGTCCATCATCCCAAACCTCTTCAGGATCTCTACTGCATACTTCCCTTATCCAAGGAAGATTCCATCTGCACTCTGCCACACCTCCATCCCTAAAAAATAGTGCATCATCCCCAAGTCCTTCATCTCGAACTCGGCAGCAAGCTTCCTCTTGGTATCAGCAATCAATCTATCATCACCTGTAACAAATAGGTCATCCACATACAGAAGTAGTATCACAAGATTTCCTTCCTCAACCTTGTAGTAAAGGTTGGAATCTGCTTTACTCTTGGTAAAGCCCAAACTAGATAGAAAGTTGTCTATCCTACCATACCAAGTCCTCGGAGCTTGCTTCAAGCCATACAAGGCTTTCTTCAACTTGCACACATATGACACTCTGTCATGTGTCACAAAACCAAGTGGCTACACCACATACACTTCCTCCTCGACTACACATTTCAAGAAAGTTGTCTTGGCATCCATCTGGTGTATCTTCCATTTCATCACTACAGCCAGAGCAAGTACTGATCTAATGGAAGTGTATCTGGCTACAGAAGCAAAAGTCTCTTCATAGTCTATCCACTCTTTCTGAGAGAAGCCACGAGCTACAATCCTTGCTTTGTATTTGTCTATGCTACCATCTGCAACATGCTTGATCTTATAGATCCACTTGGAAGTAACAACAAACTTCCCTTCAAGTCTTGGGACTGCATCCCAAACATCACTCTTCATGATCGACTGGAATTCCTCGATCATGGCATTCTTCCCGAATCCTGGGAACTTCAATATCTTCAATAGATAACTTTGTTGCTGAACAAATGTTGTAGTCCTTCTTTTGTAGGTGATGGTATATGATCTTTCCTACAAAACAAGTTAAATTGCATGATTAGAAACATCTCATAGTTTTCAGAACAAATTCTTACACATAAATAAATATGTCATTCAGTCATGCAATTATCTTAGCCAATGCTTCAATACAACATTTATCCATATCCCGTAACTTTCTAGATGCCTTCCAATCTCTACCAGAACATTGTTAAGAGTGTGCACAACTCCCAACATGTCAGCAAAGAGGTTTCATTCTAGATAAGTAGCAATGGAATGTTGTACAGTGCCATAGGCCACTTACCCATCACATGCATATTAGTAGTATATTGTTCATTAATGCAATTATTCTAATATGCATAATACACACCCTAAGTCTAGGAACATAAGTATATACATCATTGAATAATATTATTTAAATAAACAAATATGCAAGAAATGACAATTCAAATACTTATCTTTGTTTAGTATGTAAGGTGAACTCCCTCTCAATATTTGTTTCCTTGCATGAACTACTAGAGTGTGCTCCCTCTTGATCTTTGCTTCTTGGATTACCTATCTTTGAACTTATATCCATCCTTGATCACTTATGCATACTTACTAGTATCATCATTGTGTTATCCTCAAGGTCTCATACGTACATTCATTAGTATAATCTCAATACTATCAAAACACAATAATCTTAAACATGTATAGTCATGATCATTTCAAACACAGATAATAAACATTAGTATTCAAGGTTACACGGAATACTTATTTTACTCATGCATATTTTTATTTGACCAAAAAACTTTTCTGGTTAGTCATATCATCAATCAAGGTAAGAGACATAATATGCATAAACCCTTGATTACTTACATTTCTAACTTCATGAATAATCATTATCAACCATACAACAGTATAAGATCCTAACACAAGGTAGGATTCTAACTCGATGTAGGAAAAACATACCTGGTTATCATATTTGCTAGTTATGTCTAGCAATGTCTTATTGTTCTCTTCAATGACTTGTGCTAGTAACCTGCATATCTCATAGGTTAATCATTATAGAACTAAGTTATACATACCTCGTGAGTAGATCTTCTATGTGATCCATGACAAAGGATGAATCTTTGTCTTCATGTCAACATGGTCATATGTTCTTGAACTAGAACATGATTTGTCTTTCTTGATGTACCTTTTATGTTAGCAAACAACATCAACCTCATACAACACCACAATGCATTAGTACAATCATAAGTGTCAAAACCCTAATCAATGAATATCTGCATTTATAATTTTATTAAGGTGATACGACAAGTCTAAAGTTAATCAAGATTGTACTAACCTTAATGAAGACAAACATACCATAAACTTAATCATGAACAGATCTCGAAACATACCTGGATAAGTCATACCTGTCGAGATTGCTTGTAATCTTCTTATGCAAGGCCATAGCCTCATCTCTCTCTGAAACAGGAACTTCTTCACTTATGCAGGTGACCAATCCATTCTCTTCTAGGATTGACCCAATCCACTTGAATTACAGAAACTGGATCTGGAGCTGGATTAGGGTTTGTCAGAGAAACCCTAAAAATTCAAACTTTAAATTTCATAATTCTGAAAGGATAGAAAGATGTGCCTTCCTGAGATAGTCAACCCGGTATACTCAGAATTTGAAAACTGCAAAGTTTCACCCCTCAAAATTGCCTTTTACATTTCCGGATTCACTAGGAAGGACCTTGAATTAGGGTTTGATTTTCCCGAAGCTTCACCCAACGAAATAGTTTGATCCAAAGCCCTAAACTTCGATTTTTCCAAGGATCTTCTAGCTATGGTCACAGATTTCAAAAATTCTCATTCTCGCAAAAGCCCTAATTTTCCACTTTCCTGATGAAAGTCCCGAACTAGGGTTTGATCAACCCCGACCTTCTGCCCAACCAAAAAATTTGATCTTGGTCTCTAAATTTCGATTTTGACGAGGCATTCAGCCGTGGTCTCCGATACAAAAATTCCAACATTCTCCGAAACCCTAAATTCCCGGAGCCATGAATGAAGGTGCTCAAAATCAATTTTGTTTTAACATAAATATGCACCTGATTGTTTCTGGTGTAACTCCGAAATTTCAGATCTACAGGGTCTGAAAATTCTTCCTGTGGTATCCTGACCTGTTATCTTTCCAACCCCACAGGTCTGACCTCAATTGGACTCTCTGAGAGAGAGAGAGAGAGTTATGCCAAGTGTCGCAACGTGACCTGTTTATGGGATAAAACAGGAGAGCGAACTTGTACGGCGTGCCACGTGTCACTGGTTCAGTTTTGGCCTCTGAAAAACTTACCTGAGAAAGTAAAGTTTGTTCCCTACCTGTCACTTTTTACGAAATTTCATTTGGAGCTTCCTAGCCCAAGTTATAACCTTTTTTGCCTAGGTCACCTATTTATGACTCAGATCTGGAAGAGGCAGAAACCCTATATTGTACAGATCATAAATCACAAAGTACAACGAATTAGAGGTTGTCCCTTGGACACAGGGTACATGGGAATCTTATCTTTGACCTGTAAGATTTTCAGATCCTGAAACCTCGCCGAAATGTATTTATAGCGAAAGTTCTACGATGACTGGTTTTTGCTATATCATGCCCTAGCTTCGCAAATGCAACAAGTGTCATAAATGCCATACCATGCCTTCTTTCAGGCTAGCTCTGATACCATGTTAGTTTTTCAGAAATTTCAATCTGATTTAGGATCTTAACTGAGAGAATAACATGTACAGCATATCTACAGCATATCAATCATGGACACAATAATGCAAGCACACGAGAGACACAGAGTTTCACCGGGGAAAACCAAGAAGGTGAAAAACCCGCAACTTCCTCAGAGATAGATAGAGCAATGATACAACCCAAGTACAAGAGATATACTCCTAGCAGCAACTTCTCCTCCTCCACTAGTGCACCACTCTCCAATGAGTGTGTGAGAGAGAAATAGAATGATCAAATAGAGTGCCTCTCGCACTCTATTTATACTTAACTTAACTTGCCTAATAACCTTTACTAGGTCGGCCTCAACTTAACCACATAACACGATGCTGACAGGGCCGACCCCCACTAGGGTGGTCTAATAACCCTTTTACCCACATGACTTATACAGGGCCGACCCCATCAAAGTGGTCTACTAACCCATCAAGTATAAGTTACGACACTTACAATATAAATGACGACACTTTCGTATAGAGGAATAATAACATCTCTATAGAAATACAAACACTTCCGTATAGAGGAATAATAACATCTCTATATGAATACAATATACATTTATGAAATACATTCCGAAGTTACAAATACATCAACATAGGTGACACCCCAAAAAAAAAATGTAAATGACAAGTTGTGTCTTAAACCAAGAGCTATGATATCATGTTGGAGAAAACCAAAAAATTATAAAAAGTTGAAATCAACGAGTTAAGAAAAGAGGTGATGTCTAAAGGCATCATTTCAACACCTGAGCACAATAGACAATACATTGAAATGCATTTGTCACGCATCATATTCATTCACATGCAATTCCATCCGTAGGATCATTCTTTTATAGCTCCAAGATGTAACCAACTCTCTTGAGCAGACAAATATGTTCACATACTTGGATCATAACACATAACAACCCTCCATGAAATATGTCATTTTCGTGCCACAATCAACAGTTCTATTTTAATTGTGTGACCAGTGGATTGAGTGATCGGCTCCTCTATTGATCGATTGGTCCAACTAATCGAATACCTAGTTGACCTTCAATCGACCAACTAGTCAACCACTCAATAGACTATTGACTATCAATTACTTATCTCCAAAAGAACCAGAAATGTGATGAACAAGTAAAGCCTGTTGTTCCAACATATTGATGATCACACCTTGCATTTGTATGGAACTATTGATTCAAGTTATATCAACTATTGGTTTTTGGGTTCTACATTACATTTTTTATACTTTGGTTCTTTGGAAAGTATCGTGGAGATGCATTACTAATCACCATTTTCCTTTACTAGATTGCAGCACCTCCAATTTTATCTTGTCTCCGTCCTCTTGCAATCCAACATCATGTCTTCAAAGTTCATACAATTAAGCCTATGGGTTTCACAGAGGAATGGAAAGCTTATGTTGTAGCAACAATTATTCCAGTCAAAAGATAAATTTTCAAGCAATGGGTTACTTGTATTATGTATTGGTCTCCCACATTATGTTAGAAAACAAACCTCGTTTTCTAAACATTGTAAGTGTGTTTGGTCCAGTACACCTGCTAATCAAGTATGTTATCTTGCATATAGCCCAAGGTATTCGTGGTTGTCATAATTTTCATTGGGCCAAATGATATAAAGCTAAATGGTGTTGTGTTATTTCTATATTTGCTTATGAATCAAGAGTATTACATGTTCAGTCTATGATGATGGTTTTCTTTTCCAATTCTAATGCTTAATGTCAGATTCCACATATATAATGAATGTATGTTAATATAGCATTATCTATGGGGTTGTAAAAGTAATGTTGTATCTCCCTATATCTTTAAGCTCTTGGATGCACTTCAAGTGAGACTGTCTTCCCTTTGGAAAGATTGAAAATTAGAGAGCTTCTAGACTATAACAAAGCCTTTGTTGGTATTTCAAAAGAACCTTGATCTCCATTAAACACTAGCAAATCTCCTAGAAGCACTGATAAACATTTGTTCACCATCTTGGAACCAAGTGACAAAGGTATTTCAATAACTTTGAGTAGCTTGGTCTTGACCTATTGAAGCCCCAAGGGTCCAAGGAGAAAGAGACAAGTGGGTAGCACCAACGACATAGATAAAAGATTCTATAATATTAAGAGCGTATTTGGGGTACACAATGGTATGCTTAATCATGAACTCGTTTTAGTAGATCTCAATAAAGAATGGTTTGACTACATTGGCTTTTGCATTATGGTAGAGGGGACTCTAGAAAGTCAAAGGAAAGGGAAGAGGGTTCAACTTGGCCAAGATTGGGAACAAAATTGGATAGGGCCTTAATCATGTGGGACCTTTGTTAGGGGATACCCAAAGGATGACAATGAAGAAGATTTGAATGACAATGAAGAAGATTGGGATGCATGAAGCGAGGCTTTGGACAAGGGAGGGAGAGGGTGATGAGGAGTTTTGATTCTAAATAGTTGTTGGAGGGAAGATTATTGGGGGATAGTAGGTTTTTGATTGGTTATGAGAGATGACCCCTATATGATGGGAAGGAAGAGGGGAGATTATTGGGGGATAGTAGGTTCTTGATTGGTTATGAAAGATGACCCCTATATGATGGGAAGGAAGGGTACCTTCAATCTTAACAAAGCTAAGGGGTGGATTTGGCATGGTTAAGAGAGAGACCTACCCAATGAAATAGAAGGATGAAATCAAGGTTAATAAGGTCAACCAAAGAATATGAGATATGATGTGACCTTATGGGGTGAGAGACAATCCAAACTACAATACATTAAGGGGTAGGTCTAGGTTTACCTAGAGCCTTTTAGATCATAATGAATCTCTTTACAACCTTAGGGGGGTGGCTAGAGGAGAGATCTATGGGAGCCTTTCATTGTTTCTTAAAGGGAGGAGGCTTGTTGGAGGAATCAGAGACAAGGTAGGAGTAAAGGAGGGTCATGGTTTAGCAAGGGGTAGAGTTTTCTTCTAAGATGGTAGTTTTTTTGGTTTAGGATGTTAGTTAGTTCAAAGTTTTTTAGTTAGTTCAACAATATTTGGTATTGTGTGCATATCTCTTGTGGTATTTGCACCACATATCAACAGTTGAGATGGAGGTTTCCAAATGCTCCTCTACTTTAGTATAGAGGATAGTTTGTCTTAGTTTTTGGTAGGGGTGCCTCTAGCACCCTATTGCTTGTTGCATTTTGGTTGGAGGCTTGGGATTTAGGTCATTTCGATTTGCTTTCTCTTATAGTGAATTTGATGTAGGTATTCTCGACATGGAGGAAGAGGTCAATGCCATAATCTATTTATTCAAAGCCCTTCAAGAAAAGCTTTTGGTATGATTTCTCAATTTAGGGCTTGTGTGAAAATATCATTTGAGTGTCTTTAGGGATGACCAGTGTGTATTTATGTAAATCCTTTCAACATTCATGCATGAATGTTGAACAAAATTCCTTGTCTTCTTGCTTGAGGCTCTTAAGGGTGAATATAGAGTCAAATGTATTAAGCATGTCAAAGTGATGTATCAATTGATTTGGTAATAAGTGATGATCATAGAGGGAACCTCAAGGGAGATAAACTAATGGAGGGTGTCGCCTATTAGGGAGCAAAAATATAAAATAAATACTAAGATTTTATGTCCCATGAACTATGAGCAAGCCATAGGGAAGGCCTCAAAATGGCCCTCAAGATCTTCTCCCACAATACCCTCAAACTTGAGAAGTTTTAGTAAATTTGGGGGTGTTGTGAAATCTAAGTCGTGATGGTTTATTAAAAAATTGATCAAGAGACATAGTTGGTGATGGCGTTTAAAAATTTGATCAAAAGAAGGCATAGTTGTACACCAAAATCTACTCCCACGATATATGAATCATGACTATTGTATGCTTCAGATGTAGGTCTGTTATTATTAGCAATGGGTGCCCCACTGCAACTCCCATGGTAGAGTAAAGGATATCCTACGATGAAAATATGAAGGCTATTATTAACACTCAATGCTTCGGATGCAATTATGCTACTAGCAATAGGTGGCCAACTGCCACTCCCACACTTACTTTTGTAAAGGATCCTAATATGAAAGAGTGAAGGCTATATATGCAAATTCTTTCAACAAACCTCTTTGTCTTCTTGCTTGAGGTTGGTAAGGGTGAATAGAGTCGAATGTATTAAGCATGTCAAAGTGATTATCAATTGATTTGGTAATAGGTAGGGAAGCATGTCAAAGTGATGTATCAAGTGATTTGGTAATAGGTAGGAAACACGAGAATAAAATAAAAACTTAGGTTTTATTTGCCATGAACTCTAAGCAAGCCATGGTAAAGGGCTCAAAATGGCCCAAAAATATCTTCTCCCACAATACCCTTGAACTTGGGAAGTTTTAGTAAATTTGGGGGTGTTGTGTTTGTGTAATCTAAGTCGTGATAGTTTATTAAATATTTGATCAAAAGAAGGCATAGTTGGTGATGGCGTTTAAAGATTTTATCAAAAGAAGGCATAGTTGTACACCTCAATCTACTCCCACATACACGATATATGAATCATGACATGACTAGTGTATGCTTCGATTGGAGGTCTGTCATTATTAGCAATGGGTGCCCCGCTGCCACTCCCATGGTTGAGTAATGCATATCCTAAGATGAAAAAGTGAAGGCTATTGTTAACACTCGATGCTTCGAATGGGGTTTTGATATTTATTAGCCTGCCATTCCCGTACTTGATTTTCTAATGGGATTTTGCTATTATTAGGCTGCCACTCCCGCACTTGGTTTTGTAAAGGATCAAAAGATGAAAAAGTGACGGCCATTGTTAACACTCATGCTTTGGGTTCCCACTGTAAAAAGTAACCATCGAGGGATGCAATATTAGTGGTCATAAATAGTTGTCCAAATGGTTAAGAGAAACAAGTTTGACGAGGTGTTATGGTTGGAAATAATACATGTCTAAAAGTCTGGGAGGTAGCTGCAAGGTTTGAGGGAAGTTTGGATATTTTGAGAGGAAGGTCCTTAAAAGAAGAGTGAGGACTCTATACTTGGTTAGACAAGATGAAATATACTTCTATTTTTCCAGGGGTAAACAAGAGGAAATATAATTCAATTTTTCCAGGGGTAAACAAGAGGAAACTGTACTACTTTTTTTTGAAGGGGATAAGGAACACACCTTGGAAAAGGGGATACAAGGCCATGAATATATCCTTCAGAGGAATGCAATAGGACCCTCCTTAAGAGGAATGCAATAGGACCCCAAGAGAAGTATACTTCCTCTCGAACTTTGCACACATGACACAGAGGGAAGCGGACAGAGTAAAGGAGACAGATTAGGTTGATGGCGTCGAGTTTGGGAAGTCACCGGAATCCAGGGAGGAGAGATTGGCAGAAAATGTTGTTCGTGTAAAATGAATTTGTAGAAGCATTATACTACTCCATCTTAAATCTTTTAAATTATATATGTTGGTAATCCTAATTTGAAATAAAAACTTTATGAAATGAAAGACAGCTAATCCCTTCTCCCAAAGTCTTTGAAATCGTTTTCAGAATGAGACTAATTTTCAGGACTCCTTATTTAATCAAGAAATAGATCTTATTTACTTACTCTTCTAACAGAAAGATATAATATTAAATGTAACACAAATTTACTAAGAAAACACAAGAGATTCAACCACGAGAGATCAAATTTATTAGGTCATCAACACAAGAGATTCAACTACGAGAAATCAAATTTATTAGGTCATCAGCACAAGAGATTCAACCACGAGTGATCAAATTTATTAGGTCATCAGCAGGTGATTTCCGTGTCCAAATCTAATAAAACTACTAATTAAAAGGAGGATTCCAAACCCAAACGACGACGAAAATCACAAATATAAACAAAAAGGCATATATCATTGATTCCAAAACAAACAGAGAAAAGACAGAAACTACTGCAGATTATTTTATTTCAAAAAAGATGAAATATCGACATAACGTTATTTATCAAAATTTTACCACCCAGATATTACGGATAGCTCATTTTGTCAAAATCAAATACTCAGACAACAACCTAAACATACTGGGTTGCCTTCTGCTTTCTTCCATTGCCACACCAAGGATCCTAAAGATTAACTCATCCCCTACAGCGGTACTACATATATAGGCTAAAGGCACACAAAGCAACCATCAAATACTCCAACATAGAAGAATCTCTATTTGCGTGAAGCAACTAAAGCCATGTGTGAGATCAAGTCCACCACTCGGTTGCTGCAAAAACCAAGTTAAGCTTGTCAGTCCACACATCATAAACGAAACATATCTAACATGGAAAACGCATCTGCTAACACATTACCCAGCTACACCCAACATGTCTTTCCTAATAACTTTAAGAGAATTATCGGTAAGAGATTGCTAATACAAGCTTTACAACATGTTCGTTCATTGTACGAAAAAACCTAACTATGCTCTTTTTCCCAATTCCATGACAAGTATAAAACATCAAGATTGAAAGCCCACTATCAAGATTGAAGGCACAATGATCCCTTTTACATGGCAACAAAGTTTGATTAGAATGTTTATATTTCTATCCACATACCTGTATCCCCACTCGTTGTCATACCAAGAGACAAGTTTCACAAATCCAGAATTCAAGGCTATACCAGCCTTGGCATCAAAGATACTCGACCTGAAACGGAGAACTTGAAAATTCAGTTGTTTACCTTAAACACACAAACAAAATTCCAACAAGCTATTTCATGCTCCTACCTTGCATCACCAACGAAATCATTCGAGACGACATCATCTTCAGTGTATCCAAGAATGCCTTTTAGTGACCCTTCAGATGCAGCCCTGAACATGTATACAACACATCGTAATTAACGCTTCAAGATGACACTAATAGCAATCAGAGAAGAAACTGTTCTTGAACGATATAATATTATATTATGGCAAGGTAAAAAGAAAATACTTTATTGCTGCTTTCACTTCATCGTAAGATGCTGGTTTCGTAAGGCGACATGTGAGATCCACAACTGAAACGTTAGGTGTTGGGACACGGAAAGCCATGCCAGTTAGCTTTCCATTTAACTCTGGAAGGACCTTTCCAACAGCCTGTAAAATATCATTTCCAAAAGTCAGTCCAGATGTCCATTAATATCCACTATTATTCAACGTAAGCCCTACAAGCAAATCTCACTTAGTTCTATTGATATGGAAGCTATAAAAACTAAATAGGCTAAATAGAACCCAAATCTCACTTAGTTCTACTGATATGGAAGCTATAAAACTAAATAGACTAAATAGAACCCTTCCACAGTGAGGAGATACAAATGTATGTTGAATTAATATTGCATACAATATTACAATCTATATTGCAACAAGATTTGGGGATGGTTACCATGAGGTTTAGCTCAATTGGTTTGTGTGGGGTTTAGTCTCCATCAGGTTATGGGTAGGGTTCAAACATGATGAGAAGGGATTGAGGGTGGGTCTACCCCAAGAGGTGTCCAGACTCGATCAAGCCTGGTTGTGGACAAATTATTCTTCCATCCAACACTGGGGCTGACCCCGGCCTAGGCACACCAAATTGAAATAAAAATAAAAAGAGATTTGAAGATAGTTGGAAGGCACACCAAACTGGGGATGGCAAACAACTTTTTTCTATAAATAAAAAAACACAACATAAACCATGATACAACTCAATAAAAGTAAGCAATTATTAAATAATATGTACAAAACACTTTGTTTGCATACCCCGAAAAAGAGTAGATGCAGGGTACAAAAACATACTTCACGGTATTATAACCCAATAAGTTGTATAATTAGGCCTTCTCTCCCTGCGGCCAGACCCCAAGATCTTGGAGACAGGACACGTCTTATAGGGGAAGGGACAGGTTCCCATGAAACAATGGAAACAACATATCCAAACAGTGGCAGGGGGCAGGTTCCAATGAAACAATGAAAACAACATATCCAAACAGTGGCATAAATATAAATTGGAGCCATGTGCATAGCATCAGTACCCAATGAATCGCCACTGATATACAGAGCAATCTTATCATGTTCATATCTACATATTGCAATGTCCATGAAACACATAATGAATATCGCAATCACTATGCGTACAGGCTCTCAATATTCAATCAGATATGCACACCTTTGCAGCACCAGTTGAGCTCGGAATGATATTTTGTCCAGCACCACGACCTCCACGCCAGTCCTTCATAGATGGACCATCTACGGTCTTCTGTGTAGCTATTTATAGATATTCCAGTTACTTGTCAGATATATACATCGACAAAAAAAATCACAACTACAAGGACTGAAGCCACATCTTCCAGGAAGAACGCGGCCGCACAGGCACATCAGATTGTAATATATGAAAATCATTACAGCTTCACTGTAACTTCCAAATTCATGACTTCAACAAAGACGACAATGCCCACCTGTGGTTGCATGAACAGTTGTCATCAGACCCTCAGCAATACCAAATTCTTCATTCACCACCTGTAGCCAGCCCGTGAGCAATAATTTCAGTTTATACACTGAACGATAACTCTCAGCCTTCAGGACTCTAAGAATTGATTTTGACAAAAAGTTAAGACGCAAAGAAAACGTTTACGAGAAAAATAAATACTCCAAAGAAGAATGTTCTGCATAAAAGCAATAAATATCTTTCATTGTGATTTAAGAATAGTAACATACCTTTGCGAGGGGAGCAAGACAATTAGTAGTGCAGCTTGCATTTGAAACAATATTCATTTCAGTCTTATATGATCCTTCATTTACTCCAACCACAAACATAGGTGCATCGGCTGATGGAGCAGAAATTACGACCTTCTTAGCTCCTCCCTGCCACCAAAAATCATCAAAAACTGTAAAAATGCACATGAACAATCTGCAGTACACTTATTACTAATTGATAGAAAAAAAAATACAAATGCAAACAGAAACTGAAAAAAAAAATATCACAAAAATATACCTTAAGGTGTGCAGCTGCTTTGTCAGTTGTTGTGAAAACTCCAGATGATTCTACAACATACTCAGCTCCATAGTTACCCCAAGGAATCTCGGCAGGATCCCTGTAGCAGCGGTTTCCACCACATCATAACATCATTCTTCTCCACATCATAATTATTAATGTTTGTTTACACAATGCTTACTGTTCCAGGGCATACCTTTTAGAATTGACTATAATTCTCTGACCATCAATTTCGAGTGTCGTATCATCAACAATCTTCAAGCTCCCTTTGTATACCCCATGAGTTGAATCATACTTAAACATGTAAGACTGCCAGCCATAACCCCAAAATTGAAGTCAATAAATAGTCAAATTTCATTAGATAGCACAGTGCACCAATAATGCCTTCAAAATACTTCAAAATGGTAAAATGCAAAAGAACAAATTCCCTCTCGATAAAACTTCAAATATACACTGAAATTGACCTAAGGCACTTGCTTGGAGACTCAATTTGGTTATACATGTAGAAATCAACCTAACGCACTTGCTTGAAGTAACAATTGGCTAGAGTTAAGCACACCTTTCAAATCCCGTAAAATAAAGTCACTTGGATAAATATTGTCATGTGTTCAATTCAAAAGAAACAACCATTTTCCAAATTAACTAAAACATAACAATAAACAAATTCAACTCTGGATAAAGACAGTGCCCTTGAAGTACAAACAGTACATGAATCCAATTGACACAAAATTGAAACATCTTCAAGCACAGACATTACCACTCAGCTCAAAATAAAATAACAATGAGATACCCATCACCCTAATACTGTCGGAGGTTGACCATAAATGCAAGTATCATATTGAAGTATTTCCATACCATGTATTTGGCATCGATGAAAGGGTCATTGATGGCAACTACTTCAATGTCGTCCCTACTCATTGCAACACGCAAAACCAACCTCCCAATACGACCAAATCCTGTACATAGAGAACTTTGATTTACTTAGTTGATAGTATCGTAACTATTCTCAATCGTATCTTAACTATTCTCAGTATCTATACATATCTGATATCACAAGCTGGGTAGAGTCTTCAGATATAGGGAACAATAAGTAAAGATAATTACCATTTATACCGATCTTGGTCTTCTCCTTTCCCGAGGATCCTGGATAGAAAATTAATGATTCAAATTATTTTTAGTGAATGCTTGATCCAAATGCCAGAGATTGCCTACGACAATATTTCTGTCAATTTGATTATTTTTGCTGCTGTTCTAGTTTCAAAGAAAGACAACCTTGACAATGGGCCAGCATTGCTAATACTTACTTTTAACTGCAGGAGGAGCCTCTGTTGCAGTAGCTCTAATTGGTTGCAAAGTCCTAGCACTCTGACTTCTGTTAAGAGAAAAAGAAAACACATTATTTACCTGTAAAGCGTTATTAGAATATTGCTCTCTTGAGCGTGATGATGCAAGACTTGACGTTAGAACAAATTTAACAATGTAAACCTATCAATGTATCCTCAAATCCATTGCAAAATTCAGCACAGCCCTCAGGGTTCCAGAATATCAATGACATAATTCCACCTTGAAGGTAAAGATACGAAAAGGCAATCTTTACCAATACAGAAAACACATAATGTTTGGTAAATCTTCACTATTTCATGATATTGGGGATCAAAAATAACTCTATTCAACTTGGGTCCACAGAGGCTACTTTAAACTTTATAATTAACACAGACTGGCAACTCGGCCAACAATCAACCTCCCCAAACGGACTCAACAAATCAGATCACAGGGCAAATATATGAGGGTGTCGTTTACACGGCCCATATGATTACATCTCTAAAAGGAAGAAACCGAGAGTTTTACCAGTCATATACGCTAAAGTACAGAGAAGCCAACAACACCGACTATCTAATAAAGTCACTACCCTCGGAAGTTCAGTTTACAAGTTTGGATACTCCAAATACGAAGTTTCTCAAGAATATACTCGATTATACTCATTTAAGAGTTCAACATGTCACTTTATCGTAATTGAACTTGGATGCAGAGAATAAACACTCCTCTCAAAGTCAGAGCTAGACAATAATAAAAAGCCGTAGAAAATAAACAAGAAAAACCATCGCTCTAGGATTCGATATGGGGATTTTATTGGGCTCGCTTCAGGCATGCTAAGATTAAGATGTGAGATCCGTGGCAGTTAAACATGAGAAAACAATTACTATACACAACACATAATATCTATCAACTAGATCAACCCCTTTTTGTACAGTACATTTGAACAGATCTACCAACTATGATCAACCCTGTTTTGTGCATGACATCTATAGAACGCCTGATAATTAAGTTACCCCGTACCATTTTATTTCTGGTTTTAAATCATCTTTCCCATGTTCTAACAATTGGAAAACTATAGTATTCAAACTCAGATCTAAAGTTAAAAGAGCTGTAAAACCCCTAGATAACTTATATCGTTTTAAATGTCTTAAAACAGTTGACTACATCAAGCCCAAGTAGTAATGATGCCAACTTAATGCAACCAAAGTTGATATCTACCACCATAAGCAAGAAAAACAACTGTGACAACAAGGCTGGCAAAAGTCAAAGTGTTACAGAGGGGAGAGTTCATTCCAAACGGGGTAAACAGTCATGTCGCTCAAAAAATGCTCTAAGATCTTAAGGAATAAGAACCGAAAAGCTTTCACTTAACTGTACGGCCAAACCCTGGCCAAACTGCGCAGTGGACCCGAAAAATTTGCTTCCAAAGCTTCCGAAAGCCATTCTGACTGTGCCATCTGTGCTTGTTATCTGCATAGGTTTGACGCATAAAAATCATCCTCAAACCCTAAACCCAGCAAAACGAAATAAATAATTCCCGATCCGGCAAAGAGATAAAAAAAAAAAGCCTCACCTTCGATCGGATTTTTGCATCAGCCGCCAAAGAAGGACGGTGATTTTCTGCAAACGATCCCGCACTGAGGGACGATCTCATCATGGTGGAAGCCGCCATTGCCAGTGCGATCAGAAAACCAAACAAACAAAATCTAAGATAACAGAAGAGAAAATTTCTACAACACCCTGCTGCCTCTGCTGCCTATAAACGGGTGATGAAGTCGCTCTAAAACCCTCTCGACTCCCACCTTCCCTTCCAAACCCTCTCACAACAGCCGTCGATTCAACGCTAGCCGACGGCTCAGAGATCCGCTGGCCCGTTTTCTGAGGCCACGTGGCAAACCTAAGAGTCGTCTCTTCATCGAACGGCGAGATGCCAACCGACGACTAGCGATAAAGATCCGGACCGTCGATCATTCTCCGAGATGCGCCTTGTTTAATGAAGAGTTTGGTCGCGCATCACACATGTGCTTCCCGTAGACGGTTCTAGACGTCTTCGTTCCCACGTGGCCAGTTTGGACAACAAGTCATTGGCCACGTAGATTTAGGAATATTGCCACCTGCGCAATTTTCTCATGACAATTTGACCTACCTGATGTTTCACTTCTCCACGGCAAGTAAATCCAACTGCTAAGAGCAACTCCTGCCACGTGTTAAAGTTAATTAAGACTCTTAAATTTTCAACTGCTGATAGGGACTCTTGCCAAGTTGCCAGCAGGAATTGTGACCCTATAGTTTTTTTAAGAAAAAGATGATTCTTTATTTATATTTTGACCGTGGTGGTAGAGCATCTCTAGCAATAGTAAGTGGAACACCCATGCAACATGCAAGTGAACAAAATATCATTATAGAAAACAAAATCCATGTAACATGCAAGTGGACAAAATATGAGTATGGACAACAAAAAACAATATAGTATAACGTTAAAGAAGATCAAGGCATGTCCAATGTATGCATTGGACTGAGGTACGATCACTGCCTCTACACGTTGGGGAATAAATCAACCCACAAATCATGTGGTGAAGAGAAATGTTAGCAAACTTGGAAAGCGTTATTACTTGCTTTATACTCTTTGGAAAATATCACATAGAATGGACATTTTGTTGTGACAAATCAATTCTATCTTTTTTTTTCACAGAAAAATATAACTTACTATTAATATACGAAATAGTAAGTAACACCAGCTGTCAGAATCATACATGTCTGCACACAAATCAATTCTATCTTACGGAAGCACAAACATAAAAACAAAATAAATATATTCACACGGAAAACAATTGGAAGAACCAAAGTTAAATCAAACTTCTCAATTCTATCTTATGGAAGCACAAACATAAAAACAAAATAAATATATTCACATGAAAAGCAATTGGAAGAACCAAAGTTAAATCAAACTTCTCTAAGGTAATCTCATCATACTTTGTACCAGAATATCCAATAGCATATTAAACCTGTCATTATTTTAATGATCGACAAATATAATCGAGTGAGATGTTAATTTATTAAATCTAATTTAGCATATTTTTAAGGTAGAAGAAAGTGTTCGGAACACATATGGTGTAACGGTTTAGGCGAGCAAGCACCTTGATCACACTCCATCCATGGCAAGCTTCGATAGACGAGGCACAAGAGTTGGCTTGGCAAGGATGCGTGGCAAGCTCACTTAACCAAGAAACCAACTTGGGAGCTCCACGAGATGTTGACAGCTTTCGGGAAAAGGCGCGAGCTGGGCACCCACACTAAGTGGCACCATGCCTCAACGCTTGGGTAGGTAGGCATACCGACAAGAAGTGGAAGGATTCGCAAGAGAGCACGCCAAGCAGTACGATTTGGGTGCACCAATGGGAAAGACGGTTTGGAAGTTTGGCACAAGGCATAACAGCATGCGGTAGCACCACGACTTGAGAGCCCGACGCAACACGACTTGGAAGCTCAGTGGACGAGGTTTGCCAAGTGGGTGTCAACCAACACATGGTGTGGGTGCGGAGCGTGCTACGGTAGTGGCATGGAGGGCAAGTGCCCTGGCTTCAAGGAACGTTGGACAAGAAGTAAGTGTGGACAACAAGCAAGGAAAGGGGTGTGGAGCGCATTGAGTCGATGGACGATGGGCCTGTGCCACGACTTGCGGACATCCAATGGAAACCGCGCGTGGATGGATACTTAGTGTGTGAGTGGGGGGTATCCGGGTGGAGCCCTTGGGCGCCCACGAACCAACACACACGTATAAGTATGACACGGATGGATGCAAGAGGCATTCATCCTAGGAGAGAGATCCAAGCTAAGGTAAGCAAGGTGCTTGGCAGGGGGCAGTATGAATTCGAGTAGAAGGGCACACACCTCAGGCAAGCTAAGTCTTGGGCATGCTGCCATACGAAAATAATCTGTAGTAGCTTGGGAGCGGGTGTGACAGGAGCAGCAGGAGGCGGCCTTGAGGTTGCTTCAGGAGTAAACTACGACAGGAAGAAATTTTGTGCAGAAGAGGGATAATTCTTGGGGTTTCCGGAGGCCCTTGTTGGGCGTTCTCTCAGTGGTTGTTTGTGGACATACCGATCTATTGTAATTGTAGTTTGTATCCTTATATATAAAGAACGAGGTGTTAAGCACACCCATCTCTGGGGTGCCACCTCCACATATATGCTTGTATCTCTTTGCAATATTGGTTGTGTTGGAACTATTATATGTGTTAACTATGGGATGTTCACATAAGTAAAATTGGCTAAGTAAAGATAACATGCACAATTCATAAATGTGTTAAGTAAAGGGTTTCTACAGGTTAGGTGTAGTATGTCGGACACCTACCGAGTTGGTCTCACCCTTGGCAAGGATCTAGGCAATATCGCACGGGCTACAAGAAGAAAAAACACAAGTTTTGAGTTGGGCCAATGTAGCCCCGTGACAGATGGCATCATAGAAGGTTACTAGGAAAGCTCTTCACCAAGACACAAGGAAGTTATCGAAATTTCCCACATGTGAGAAGTAGTGCATGGAAGAGCTTCGGTGGGGTGTCAGGAGGCTGCACTAAGCATAATTGCATGTGACACACCTTCGGGTGACCACTATGCAGACAAACTGGCAGTAAAGAGTTGATAGCAGATGTGCAAGGGTGAAGGAGCACCCAGGTTGGTGTCGGGTTGCTTCGAAGTGCCCAACAATGGTAAATGGGAGTAGAAGTTCACCCATGCATATAGTAGCACTTGGTAGAGGTGTGCCAAGCTTATGGCAGAGAGTGTTGGCATGGTGTGGGAGACTCACTTGGACTAACGAAGCTTGTAGGAAGAAGGGTGAAGTGCCAAGAAGTGTGACAAGGACGCTTTATTGGGAAGTGCATCTTTAGAGGGCATGCCCAGCACATGGAATGACTCAGGCAAGAGGTGCACCCGAAATTCAACAGACTTTGACAAACATCCAAGGGATATCATGACAACATACTTGGTAAGTATTGTTGTGGTTTTGGTTGACATGACGCTTCATTTATGCACGATCGCACTCGACAGGAGTTGTGACAAGATGTGCACGACAAGGAAGAGTCATGGCAAGCCTTGGTAGAAGCCACAAAAAATACTTTGGAATAGTATAGCTGCGAGATGAGGAAGAAGTTTCGATATCGTGAAGCGAAGGTTGACGAGTTGTGTATGCAAGGCAGAGAAGAGATGTAATGGTTGCAAGCGTTAACCGACCAAGTAGAGCCTTGGAATGATCATAGGCTGGGGTCACTCCATGTAGCGGATGATGCCCATGAAAAGATGCAAGGGCAGTAGAAATCATCCGCAAGGCCAAGCAAGAAGGCAGGTTGTTACCTTTGTGATGGAGACCACTTCCTGAAGACTTGTCCAGTGAAGTTTGAGTTGAGTGTGCGGTTGGGAGCAGTCCAAGGGCACCCAATTGAGGAGTCACTGGCAGCTACCGAAGCTCATCACCCTTCTGGATAGGTTTTGGAAGTGGTTAATGTTGATGTTTCTCCAGGTGCAACATCAGGCAAACATTAACTCACGGATAGCCATGCAAATTTGGCTAGTGAGGCCATGCAGATTTGGCTAGTAATGAATGATACATTCACATTCTAGAGGTGAAGGGCCCGGGCAAGGGTAGTGACTCTCCTAGTCATATGGTGTGGAGAATGGACCTCGGGATTCTTTCACATTTCCTGCTCACGTAACGGAGTGATCTATTCTATATTAGAGTGTTCAACTTGTTTATTGTATTAGGGGCTTTCATCCCCTTATGAAATCTACAAGTATAGCCTAAAGTTGAATTTGACATGAGCACTAAGAAGTGTCTCGGACTTCTCAGTGTGGGTCAAGTCAACATTGGGGATTTATGCGGTGAATAGATGAGCATGTGATGAAGAAGTATAACATCATCATAGTGGACAACCTTTCCTATGGAGATGGAAAATCCAATAATAAAGTTGTCAACTAATGAATAGCAATTGAAGTGGTCAAACTAGTAAGTTGTCCCTAACAAGAAAGTCAAGTCGGCCCCTAAATGAAATTAGGGTGATCTAATGTGTATAAATAAAGTACTCCGGTAGTTCATTTCATCCATCAAGTTTTCTCTCTCTCCAAAAGTGCACATCATTAGCTGGATCTAGTGAAGGTTGAAGTGAAGATTCATAAGGCTATCATTGAAGACTCTTTTCTCTCTTTCTTGGGTTTGCTATACCCTCTCTCTCTCCAACAGTCATTCTCTCTCCAGTAGTGCGCACCTTCTATGTGATTGGGTGACAAGTGATGATTTTCAAACCCTTGTGAACTAGGGTTCTTCTATTGTCGTTGTTGTACTCTTATTATTGGAAATATTATTCTTAAGAAAGGTTGTTGGGTTTTCTCCCGAGTTTGGGTTTCCCAGGGTTAAAATTTATGCCTATTGTGCATGGTTCTCTTTCAATGATCCTTTTGTTTTCTCCACTGCAAATTTGAAATGATTATGCAATAATATTTGTGGGATGAAATACGAATTGAAAATAATACTGCTAAGCTAAAAAATTCAACAATTAAGGCATTGAAAGCATGCCTAGCCAACTTGACATCAAGTTAAGGAGGAAGTTCGCAATATGGAGACTAGCAGGGTCTTAGCTTTATGGATGCAATAGTAAGTGGGTTGAAGGTTGTTGTGGTGGTGGACACCAACACCACCCACAGTTGTTTTAGTAGCAAAACCATGACATCACTTCATAGTAAGTCTGAGTTCAACAAATTCACGTTTAAGGTGGTGAAATCAGTAGTGAGATAGGTGGTTGGTGTGGTTTGTGCATTGTCAATAAGAGTTGGAGACTGGTATAGTAAGATGGACTTGGAGGTCGCTCCATTGGATGACCATTCGGTGGTATTGGGGCAAGACTTCCTAAGGTTTGCCAAGGCATTATTGGTTCCATTTATGAGTTGTTTGGTGTTCTTGGGTGAGACTGAGACTCAGAGTGTGTCGATGGCGCCAAGAAGTAAGTTGGGGCGTATGCCGAGGATGTCCTTCGTGTGGTTGGTTGAGACAGATGGAACACTTGTGGCATCGCACAACAACATGAAGTATTGGTGGGCATCAAGAACAGAGGTGCGACAAAGATAGTGGATCGCTTGGCACAAAGGTTAGCAAAGTTGGAGGTTGAGGCAAACTTGGTTGCAAAGAAAATTTGTTGTGTGTTCCTGTATACCATCCGTAACACATTTGAAGCATGGTGAAGCTTGCACCAACTATGGCAACAAAGGTCATGGAGGAAATCACGTCCAACGAGTTAGTGTGCAGAACAAGTGACAACAGTTTAGACGAAGCAGCCCGTGAGGTGGGTTCGCTTGGGCAAGGAAAGCAAGGCCTTGACCATGGCCAATATGAGGAGGCATTTAACCAACACTGGATAAGAGACTCGGTAGTGAATGCGAAGGATGCTGAGGTGACATAGGTTCCTCAAGCTGGTGTGATGGCATATCAGTGTGATGGTGAAGGTGAGGATTTCTCGGCACGTGATGTGATAGACATCGTGGCCTTTTGCATACATGTTATTGGAGTCCTAGTTGACGCCTGAAAAGTTGACAAAAATGGGTTGTTGACTTTGTGAGATGAAAGCAGTCCTTACATCCTTAGGAAAGAAGCGTCACTTGCACGGAGAGTCAAAAGAAGGGAAGACCAAGGATGTCAAAACTACTTTCAGCACCCTTCAACAGCATGACAACCAGCAAAGTGACAGACTCGTCTCATATAACTTGCAACACCACGAGGATGTGGGAAAGACTCGGTCACCTTTGAAAGGGACACGCAAAGGAGCAAAGCGACGAGCCAAGAGGAGACAATGGTGTGCCAAGATGGATGAGGTGTCGTTGGAGGTAGCAGACCATGTGGTAGACTAGTGTGAGTAATTAGTTTTCAGACTGCATGAGTCTGAGCTAACAATAGCCCGATTAGAGGAGTTAGGTTGTAGCTCTGCAAGAGTTGAGGTTTCATTGAAGTACTTGTGTAGCAGGCATGAGGAAGATGGGTGGATGAATGATGGTTGTGAGAGATTTGGAGGTGGTGACCTTGGGCACCACTTTCCATTTTTCCCAGGATGAAAAGTGAGCAAGTCGGCGCATTGCCTTTGTCACATACAGTGAGGTCGTTGGCACCTTGTGGAGGTTTCCTTAGACAAGATTCAACCAAGTTTCTGTAGAAGCATGTGGACGGACCATGAAGTGGTGTTGTGCTTAAGTGTTGAGTTGTGGAAGGCAGTTCAACAATAATAGGAAAAGGTGAGGACTTTTCCTGGTTTCGACAAACTTGCACAAGGCAAACCGAAGTGCAAACAGGAAAATGCAAATTTTCCTTGGGGAAGTTCATTCTCATGGGTTGAGCACGGCGGTTGGAATAGGTACCCAACCAACTCAGCACATGGGATTCGGCAACGAATGGAAACTTGACAAAGTTGGCTGAGTACCGCGACAATAGTAGGTTGGGTAGGTGCATTTGTCGGAAGAGCTTCTTAGGAAAGCTCAATTGTGGCAACGTTGCTATAGAAGATCAACCAAGACGTAGAGAGACTTAGGTGAGTGGCAAAGACGAATTGTTTTCGATGAGCAAAGATGCGATGCGATGGTAATTATGGCAGTGACAATTGTAGTTGATGGTTCTAGATGTGGAAGTCATCATGGAGACATTATCGAGGATGACAACAAGTTGGGTGGGGGAGGATTGTTGTAGAAAAAATTGCACAAGTGCACTCTTCCACTTGGTAAGGGGCTAAGCCTTGTAGGTTGCAGCAAGGTCTCAGTCCTTGGAGCCCATTTTTGGTTTGGTTTGTATTCCTCCAAGTGATCCTGCAAGAGATTGTTAGTGTAGTTCACATTTAAACATAGAAATATTGATAAAGACAAAATGAAAGAGATGGGGGGATAATGCAAACTCCAACAACAACCAAAGATATGCTAAGCCACTCTTGTATTTCCCAATGCAATAGCTGTACAACACCTAGGAGGTGTGGGATTCAAGGGAAGCCAACAATCTCGCTTAGCAAGGCCTTTCCTGTCCAAACTAAATGCCAAGGAGATGGTAGAACAATGGAGAGAAAATTTTTCCTCTAGATGGAAGGTGGCAAGGGAGCTTGGGAATGCTTACAATGGTAGGAAAATGGTGGGCTATGAGGAAGCTCCAACTCAAATCCAACAATATAACCTTACTATGATTTCTCCCCACAAAATGCATGCCAATGGCTTCCTTTTATATGCCAAGAGGTGGCCAACAAACAACTAGATCCAAATGTGAACTCTCCTCCTTCATGAACTAGCTCCAAGGTACATAAGGAGGGCTGATTAATGCCACCAAGTGTGTGAGGATCCGAATTCGGATCTTTGGGGAGGACTGAGTCTTTAATGCGCTGCTAGGAGTGAGTGGTCCCTCTATTTTGACAGTAGCACAGCTATCGAAGGGAAATCCGCACCGGTGTAGCGTGAGCGTTGTTGAAATAACCTGCACTATAACGCAAGTCAACTATGTATTACCCGCGCTGCCCTTTATTTTGACTGTTCCTTGACACTCATGGACTCATGTTGTGTTTTGGATCTATTGAGGATTCCTGTGGTGACATGCATTCTTTATGTTGATGTCGCCTTACTGGATGAATCGCCGAAATGTCGCATGTGTGCGACTTTTACGCGTTAACAGATGCCCCTTGATGTATGAGGTTCGGAGGGTACTGTAGAGCCGATAATGCATCATGTTTTCTGTTGTTTCTCTCATGTTCTGTAGGGGACAACGCATATGTGGACAAATAGGATTCTCCCATGGGGGAAGATTGTTGGTGATGACCGTTGGAGTTGTAATAAAGAATAGTTTTTATACAAATGAGGCGGGTATACCCATGCTTGTGAAATGCTGTCAAAGTGATCACAATGGGAGAGGACCAAGGTGTCAACTCTACTATACTGTTGGGACATGGATGAAGGTGGATTCAATCCATATGTGAGTAAATAAACCAAGAAATGTTGCGGAGTTTTGAAGAATTGGAACTATTGGTGACCATGACAATCCCAATAGGGTGGGGCACCAAACTGGTATGTAAATCTGCCTGAGAGCTTCACTTATACCAAATAGACTGCTACCATGATTTCCAGTGAACATTGCTACCTTCAAAAGTATGTTTCCCCCTAATGCAATGATGTGTTGACGTCAAGCATAGGGGAAACCACTTAGTTAGGTAGCACTAATGAATCTCCCTACTAAGTTCGAGGTGATCCCTTATAGTGATTGAAAGGGATCCCAAGGTACAATTGCAACTACTGCAACTCTTGGAATGTAGTGGTTTGACGTTGACGAGAGCTGAAGCACATGATAAAATGAGAGTCTTATCCTGAGAACTAAGATCATATTGTAACTGACTAGTGGACGAACAGACCTAACACAAGACTGGTTAATAAGAGTGGGGCTCATAACTTCCTTTGATCGATGTAAACGTGGGGAGTAGGGATGACAACTTTTCTTTCAGAATGGCACATATTGAAATGGACGGAGGCAAACTACAAATGAAAGGGCTTTGATGGAGACGCAAAACGATGAGTGATGGTAAACGATAAAACAAATATTGTTGAACATATGGAGACTCAAATACATCGACCAAAGGCGATCATGGTTTGCTGCCAAAATAATATGGTGTTCCTACGATGTGAGGTGACGGGGGAAAATGTTTGTTCATAAAGAATAATGGTGGGGTCCCCACAATTTTGGGTGTATTGGGGGACCAATTTGATGATGGGCGGAGTCCCCATGGTTTTGAGTGGGTCGGGGGTTGCTTTCCAAGATGTAGTGGGGGTTAACTTGCAGACGCAAAGATGGGTGCCCCATGAATCAATGCCATGCACTGTATACCTGTGGGATAACAATATAGAACTAGTTACTTCTGAGGGTGGGGGCCCCATAGGTGTCTTTGCGGGGGTGATGATACGAGGGAGATTGCGGAGGGAAAAGTGTTGGTGGAGGTATGAGGGGGATTTGTGAATCGTTCTCGTAACATGTGCCGAAGAATCTGATGAGTGTCTACTTGGTGGAGTAAATGCCTAATTGCAAAATGATACTCTAAGGGAGGGTATTTTCACGCAAGGTCAAATTCCTCGAACTTGTGGGGGGTCAACATCATGGGTGTCAAATATTTATGATGGGGATGGTAATGGTGCACACACCCATGGGTGAATATGCTATTCACTAACATGATGTTGATGGCACATCAAATCCATGAACAGGGGGGCCCTATGGTTAACAATGGGAATACTAGGAAATGCATTATAAACAGAGGGTAAATAGTGTCTGTATGCCAGTTGCGGAATGGTACCTGTGGTAGGGTGTGTGACCCCTGTTGTTGTAGGGTGGAGTCTTGTTCTTATAGTGGAAAAGTAATAGTCTTCGATATTGTCTTGGTCGGGATCCTGCAAACATGGCACACATACCCAAGTGTAGTAATGAACATGACCAAGGTATTGGCAATGCAGAAATCATATAACCAAAACATCCGTACCTGTGGGGTACTAGAGAATTAAGGATAAAACCTTTTAAGGTACAACCCATTGACCGGGTTTTTGAGGGTAATAACTTCATGGTCGGTTATGATATAAGGTCCTTTTGGGGGACAATGCTTAACGACATAAGGGCCTGTCCACTTAGATACAAATTTCTCGTGCCTTGGTTTACCATCTTTCTTGGCACTAAACAAAAGAACAAAGTCACCTTCGTTGAAGGTGCATGGTTGCACTTGTCAATTGTAGTGATCCTTGGAACGAACTTTCATGGATTTGTTCTATCGAAGAGAATCATGCCATTCTTCATCAATTTGTTCCAAGGTGAATAGGTGTTGTTCCAATGTAGGGGTATCTGGTAGCAACTCGATGACAGATTGGAGGGTAGGGATTTTTCATTCTAATGGGAGGACGGATTCTACTCCATGGACAAGATGAAATGGGATAAACCCTGTGGCAGTCTTGACTGAAGTGCGGTAATCCCAAAGGGTGGGAAAGAGCATGTGGTGCCAGTGGGTTTTGTTTTTTTCCACTGTGCATTGGAGCATAGTTTTGAGGATTTTGTTAACAACTTCAACCTAGCCATTTTCCTGAGGGTAGTAAGTGGTTGAAAATTCATGTTTGAAGCCTAATAACCATGACAATTCTTCGAACATCTCGTCAAGGAAGTGTGTTCCGTTGTCAGAGACAAGTTGCTTAGGAACGTTGAAGCGAGAGATGATGTGGTTGAAGAAGCACCGTGTAGCGGTCACTGCTTTACAATCAAATGTGGGCATCGCTTCGGCCCATTTGGTGAAATAATCGATGGTGATGATTATATGGTCCTTGGGCTGAAGCCGGATGACATTTGTTGGGGCCAAGGTCGCAGCTATAGTAAAAGCTACGAATTTTGGGAAAAAGCACGAGTATGGAAGGAAAGTGCTAATTTTGGGACAAGCACTAAGTTTTGGGTAAGAAGGAGACGGTGCGCAGTACGGTGCCAGATGGATGATCTCAGCGCAGATCACGGACCGGAAATTGCGGAGCTCGCGCGCACGTCATCGAAGAATGAAGGTGGCTCAGCTACCATAATAAATAAGGCGATGGAGTAGAGGGCTCAGCTACCCTCATTTAAAGGCTCAGTACAGAAGTTATGGTTGCTCGGATCAAGGAGGAGCAACGGACCAGAGCATTGAAGGCGAAGGACGATCGCCCATACCCACAATCTGCGCTGGAATTCATGGAGCCTGCAGGAAGCGGCGACGTGACTGCAAGCGGCGCCTACAGTACACCTAGCCATGTGCGTGGTTAGGGTTTTTGGGAATCACTGTTGGGAAAGGCCCACAGTTTTGTAAAGGTGTGACCGTCATGGCCACCTATATATATGAATAATTGTAATGGGTAGACGGTTGGAGAATTAGAGAGAGTTAGATAGACTGTTAGATAGCCAGTCTAAAGGATAGATCATGTGTTGATTATCCTTCACTGTATTTCCTACCCAGTGTGTAGAACTAGAGAGGAAATCGGATAGCCGAGGAGCTAATCCCTGAGTTGCCAGACAGTCTGAGTCGACGTCTGTGCCTTTGTAATCTCCATAGAGAGGAGACTAGATTGAGAGAAGGGCTCCCAGCTGTGTGCGTGGAGTTTCCTGGAAAGATCTAAGGCTGCAGCTGTGTGCGCAGCATATTGTATAACTCTATCATTTTCTGGTTAATATATCACTCCCGTGGACGTGGTTTTCCTCGAGGAGATGAGCTTCACATATATCTTCTTGTTATAATGTTTGCGTGAATAATAACTGTTTAAGATCATTACCTGTGTGTACATCTTTTGCATCATCTTTGCGACTGTTTAAGTGAGTGTAGGAAGGTCCTTTATTGTTATAATCGCCAAGTATAGAAGGAGTGGTGGAACGCTGTCGCTGCAGCGATCGAGCTTCGCGTGACTGCGATGAGTGCGCAGGGTGAGAAGGTATTTTAGCGCATCGACGCAAGGGATAGGCGCCTTCCGCGCCCGGAGGACGAGACTGCGCAGTGAGTCTGCAGGAAGGAAGGCATCCCCGCAGTGGTGTCGCGAGGCCTGCGGGAAAGTCCGACCGCCGATATAAGGGGAAGAAGGAGATATATAGAACAATCTCAGCGTCACCACGGTTAAGGAAAGCTGATTCCTTAACCCCCCATAGCCACTTCGGGTGAGACCTCGAGCTGCCGCGCAGCTCGTTGCCGAGAGGGCCAGTGCGCCAAGGGGTTTTGTTGCTGCGCTTCATTAAAACCCGGGTCTGCCCAGTAAAGCAGCCAACAAATGGTTCCGTTGCCTTATGACTTTTTGATCACATTACTTCCATGGCTTTGAACCCTGTTGATTGAGCCAACAAATGGTTCCGTTGCCTTATGACTTTTTGATCACATTACTTCCATGGCTTTGAACCCTGTTGATTGAGCCAACAAATGGTTCCGTTGCCTTGCGACTTGTTGCTGTAAGACTTACTAGTTACGCGACATCTGAGATTGTTGCTGAAGACAACATAAGGTTCTGTTACACTGAGACTTGCTCAGTTAACAAATGTGTTACTGGAATCCTACAGCTAAAGAAATTGGAGATTGGTTTGATTTAAAGGCTAAAGAGTTCGCTGAACAAGAAAATAGAAGCCTTACGTTTCAAACAGAAGACTGGTTACAGAAGTATATTTATGCTGACCTTTACGAAATTTTCTTTGTTACGTTTGCATTGGAGTTACACGCTTGGATAGCCAAGTTAGCAGATTCTACACCTACGCTGCATGTTGATCGACCCGTCACGTGGACGCCTGAGCTAGTCAGTATTGTGAAGCGGATCGACAATTCTGTTTCCCGCGCAGTAGACTTTTGGTTGAATAGTCTACTGGAAGGTTTCATTACCGAAATTGCAGTCGATACAAGAAAGAGTTTCAGTGAAGCTGAGAGGAGTTTCTTCCAAGTACACAGAGGTAAGTTCTTAAATTCTCTGAACTTATGGATTAAAATGCTTCTGTATGAAAAAGGAAAGCTATGTATTGCTTCTGATGAATAGCATAGACAAGTAATGTCCGTAGATTCTGATAGTGATCCTGAAGTTATTGGTTGCACTCGTAGTGGAAAACGATATAAAGTAGGCCTTGACCAATATTCTTTTGAGTCTAGCCCAGACGATAGCCAAGTCCCTAGAGCAAGCCATATAGAACGACAAGGGAGTGCTCATATCCCTTATTACCCCTTTACACCGCAAAAACCAGACGGAGCTCAGTATAATCCTACAGTAACACCTTCTAGTAGCCCAAACGGTACTTCTAGTACCTCTGTACCACCTTTGTTTAACCATCCCGGACGCACTGCTACAGTACCTCCACCTCAAACCCGCGCAAGAAGGATGGGTGATGACATGAAGCTACCAACTTTTAGAGGAACAGGGATAGAAGACCCTGAGCAGCACTGGTTCTTATGTGAAGCCATTTGGACAATTAAGCAAATTAATGACGATGCTGTTAAACTGGTTCAGTTAGCAACCACACTAAGAGAAAGAGCCTTGACTTGGTTCATGAAATACTCAGTAGCACAGAATAGGACACTTTCTGAGGTAAGAAATGCTATGATTCGGGAATTTAAGAAACCTAAATCAGAATCACAGTGTATAACAGAGCTCAAAGACATCAAACAGTTACCTACAGAATCAGTATGGGACTTTGACCAGAAGTTCAAAGCCTTGATAGATCAAGTAAGCTTCGAGTTTGCACCACAGCAACATAAAGAATGGTTCATTGCTGCGCTGCTCCCACACATTAGACTTCCTCCTATGCAACAGAATCTCAATACTCAGGAACAAGCTCTAGAGATGGCTATGAAACTAGAAGCTTCGCCAATTGCAGGAACAAGCAATGATGTTGCGCATTTACAGAACCAATTAGCAAACTTAACCTTGCAAGTGCATGATATTAAGAAAGGCAAAGAGATTAAGGAAGAAATTTGGTGTACAAAATGTAAAGCCCAAGGTCATTCAAAGGACCATTGTCCCGTTTTCATAGACTATATTGCAACTGGAGCACCTAATCCTTTACCACAGGCACAAGGGCCTTGGTGTGAAATCTGTAGAACTAGAGGTCATAAACCTCAAGAATGTCACTTACTCCAGAAATATGTGCAAACCCCAAAGTATCTATATTGTAATTTCTGTAAATCAGTAGGTCATGATGAGAACAATTGTAGAGCATATGATCTTATGATAGAAAGAAAGCATGATGTTTATAGGGTACAAGCAGAGACACAAGGACCCACAGCAGGTCCACCTTATGACCAAACTCGGGACGCCCGAGCAGCAAATTACAGAGGACGCGGACGCACAACAAATTTTGGTCGCGGAAGAGGACAGATCACTTGTTATAATTGCGGAACACAAGGTCATTTTGCTAGGGATTGCCAAAATCCTACAACCCTCTGCAGGTATTGTAAATCTTCTGACCATATCATTGAAGAATGCCCTCAGTTACAGGCTAAGATGCAAGCAAAGACACCACAGGTCAATCAGAATATCCAGTTGATTGGAGCAGAAAAAAGAGAACCAGACCCTACAGTTAATATAGTGACACGCAGTGGAGCAACCACTGGTGCGCAAGAGATGGGAACGGGAAAGCAAGCGACGCAATGGGTGCGCCGCGCTAACATTAAACCAGCCCCACTTAACCTACAGAAGCAAAAAGAAGCATTTAAGCAAGCTCAAGAGTATTTCTCAGATCCGAGAGCTTCAAGTTCTGCCGCAATTCCGCAGAACATTAGTAGATCGCAAGTGCTAAGACAAGACAACCTGGTACAAGAACAGGCCACTACAGCTGGAAGGCCTGATGATGATGATGATGATGATGAGGAGCATGCACTAGGCAGTGTTCAAGCATTCCTGCGACAATGTTTAGAACTGTTGCGCAATGAAAAAGCAACTCTAGAACTCCAACACCTGTTGGATCAGTGCCAACACTCTGCTTCGACGAACACACCGCAGTGTGCTGTTCATCAGATCAGGAGTCACATTAGAACTGGAAAAGAGATGAGGCTCACAGCGCAGATTGGAGCATTTGAAATGGATGAAGTCATGTTAGATTTGGGCTCCGAAGCCAATGTTCTCACTATGCAGACATGGGAACAGATGGGAAGCCCTCAGCTTACAAGATCCCCTATCCAGCTAAGACTCGCAAATCAGCAACGAGTCTCTCCATTGGGCAGATTACCCAATGTACCTATTGATATTGAAGGAGTAAGAAGCTCTGCAGATTTTGAAGTAATCAAAATTATGGATGATAGTAGACCATACCCAGCGCTGTTAGGAATAGACTGGGCATTTGATAATTTGGCTGTCATTAACCTGAAGAAAAGACAGATGACCTTTGAGGATGACCAGATCAGGGTCATCGCACCTCTTGATCCTATTCAAGGACCAAGATATATAGAACCCATTCGCGCAGAAGAGGAAGCGCGCCACATGGAAAGTTTGTACCAGATGACCACTAACCACAGTGACTATGTCAACCCCACAGCAGACGGCCATATCAGCTGGCGATGTGATAGCTCGTGCACATCAGATTCAGATGCAGGATTGGAAAACTGGCAGAATCGTCTACATGAGGTTTCTGCAAGACGTTGCGCCATGATAACTAAATCCATTCGATGGATTGGCACAGAATTAACTGCCACTCCAACTTTTGATGGTCTAACCGAAGTAACTAAATTCATACAGGAATATGAACAAAAGCTTCCAGAACCGCAGCGCATACAGGCACTGGATGTAGCATTGCGCGCTACACCCGCAAGATGGTGGATTGCGCACAAGGAGAATATTCATACATGGAAAGACTGTCGCAGATTGATACTGCGCAGATTTCAGGACACCACAGCCGAAGCGCTACGCAAATATGAAGGACAGAGTGACCCCAGGTCACACATTGAAGCATGTATTCAGCAATGGTCAGATATTCTGGAAGATGAATGGCTTCACCAATTCATCCACACATTGGATACAATTCCAAGGAATTGGTATACTGAAACAGAATTGCGCAGAGGCACTCTTACTTGGGCTCTTATGATAGAAAGCTTTCAACTTACCTTCAGCTTTGAGTCAGAACATCCAAGCATTGATCAGGCTTTGAAGTGTATTAGAAAGAAGGTATTTGAACACTATCCAGTAACAGAGTATTCCCAACCAGATTGGGCTGTCCAGATAGAACATGCCCTGGAATGTTATAACTTCACCGCTGAAGATGAGGAGGACGATCCTCGCAACATCAATATCCCAGAATCAGAAGGGACGCGCAATATTGAAGGTCCTGAGCTTGATATTCCTGCCATCACAGAACACGTCAAGCTCAAGAAAGTTAACATTGGCACAGAAGCTGACCCAAAGTTTGCTTCTATAGGAGATTATTGGGATGATGAAACTGTTGCGCATGTTTCAGATTTATTACGTGACTACCAGGATATCTTTCCTACCAAGTTCACAGAAATGAAAGGCATCCTAGGAGACTTAGGAGTGATGCGCATACCTCTGAAACCAGATGCCAAGCCAGTAAAGCAGCGCCCATACAGGTTGAACCCGCGCTACAAAGAAAAAGTCAAAGAAGAAATTGATAAGATGCTTGCAGCATGTATTATTGAGCCAGTAGAGGAAAGCGATTGGATTAGTCCTATGGTGGTCCAAGAAAAGAAAACGAAAGGTGAAATAAGAATTTGTGTCGACTTGCGCAAACTCAATGATGCATCAGCGCACGATCCATTTCCCACTCCTTTCACAGATGAAGTACTTGATAATGTTGGAGGACAAGAGGCTTACTCCTTCACTGATGGTTTCTCGGGATATCATCAGATCAGAATCCATCCGGACGACCGCCACAAGACTACTTTTGCAACTGAATGGGGCTCATTCCAGTATACGGTAATGCCCTTTGGTCTTAAAAACGCACCTGCTATCTTCTCTAGAGTTGTTGTTGCTGTTTTTAAAGAATTTATCCACAAGTTTTTAGAAGTCTATTTTGATGACTGGACTGTATTTGGTTTACTAAAGAACCATATTGCGAATCTGCGCATGATGCTAGAAAAATGTAGACAGCATCAGATTTCCCTTAACTTGAAAAAATGTATATTTTGTGCGCCCTTTGGTATTTTGTTGGGACATATTGTATGCAGACAAGGACTTCTGATGGATCCTGCGAAGGTTGCCATCATTGCTAATTTACCGGCGCCCAACTCAGTTAAGCAATTGCGCACTACATTGGGACATACAGGATACTACAGAAAATTCATCAAAGGATATGCAAGGATCACAACACCTATGGAAAGATTGCTGAAGAAGGATTCGAAGTTCCACTGGACAGAAGAATGCCAACAGAGCTTGGACACACTTAAAGAAAAGATGATCACAGCGCCTATTCTAGTTTTCCCGGACTGGAGAAAACCTTTCCATGTTCATGTTGATGCTTCTTCCATAGCATTAGGAATCGTGCTTACACAGTCTGGAGAAGGAAGTATTGACCACCCAATTGCTTACTCCAGCAGAAAGCTATCTACAGCTGAGAAGAATTACACCACTACAGAAAGGGAAGGATTAGCTATGGTGTATGCCCTACAGAAATTCAGACACTACCTGTTAGGAGCTCACTTTAAAATGTATACTGACCATTCTGCTCTGAAATATTTGGTCAATAAACCAGTTTTAGGAGGAAGAATTTGCAGATGGCTACTGCTCTTTCAAGAGTATGATTTTGAGGTTATTGTAAAGCCAGGCAGATTGAATGCAGGGCCTGACCATCTATCCAGAATAGAGTCAGGAGAGGAACCTACCAGTCTGGAGGACAATCTGCCTGACGCACAGTTGTTTTCTATCCAAGCAGCAGACGAATATTATTCTGATATTCTTGAGTTTCTCACTACCGGACAAGCGCCGGCTGAGCTTACAATCCAGCAGAAAAAGCAACTTGTTGTTAGAGCCGCAGACTTCACTTTGATAGCAGGCCAGCTTTATAAGTTGGGCCCTGACGAAATTTTGCGCAGATGTATCTTACCACATGAAAAGAGCTCTATCATCGCAGAAGCGCATTCAGGTACCGCAGGAGGCCATTTCGCAGGAAAGCCGACTGCGCAAAAGATATTATCCGCAGGTCTTTGGTGGCCGACATTGCACAAGGACACTAAGGAATTCTGTAAATGTTGCGATGTGTGCCAGCGCACAGGAAAACCCTCAAGGAGAGATGAAATGCCGCTAAGACCCCAGATCACACTGCGTGCTTTTGATAAATGGGCCATTGACTTTGTAGGACCTATTAACCCACCAGGAAAAAGAACTGGCGCAAGATATATCATTACAGCTACTGAATACCTCACCAGATGGGCTGAGGCGAAGCCAGTTAAGAACTGCGACGCTGCTACTGCCACGCAGTTCATTTTCGAGAACATTATCACTAGGTTTGGATGCCCAGTGATCCTCATGAGTGATCAAGGTACACATTTCCTCAATGAGACTATAGAGGCCCTTACTGAAGAATTTCAAATTAATCACCATAAGAGTACACCCTACCATCCTCAAGCTAATGGTACGGTGGAAGCATTCAATAAGATCCTTGAGAATGCCCTGACGAAAATCTGTAATCAACAAAGAGATGATTGGGACCTTAGAGTCACAGCTGTATTATGGGCTTACAGAACCACTTGCAAGAAACTAACAGGTCACACACCTTTCAGCTTGGTGTATGGACAAGAAGCAGTTATGCCCATGGAATACATTGTTCCCAGTCTCCGAATTGCGCAAATTACAGAAATGGCAGATCCTGATACTATGAATGAAAGACTTTTGCAACTGCTTTCCTTAGAAGAAGACAGACTTTTGGCCGGATTTCATCAACAGGTACAGAAGGCAAGACAGAAAGCTTGGCACGACAGGCACATTAAGCATAAGCACTTTGAAGAAGGAGACTTGGTACTCCTTTATGATAGTAAATTCATCAAATTTCCAGGCAAGTTTCGCGTGCATTGGTTAGGCCCTTTTCAGGTAATAAAAATAACAGACGGAGGCGCAGTTCAGCTTGCGAAGCTGGATGGAGAATTCCTACCTACAATGATAAACGGGAGTCGGCTTAAGCTTTATTGCGACGGCCACTCCGCCCTGTCGACATAATATATTGCTCAAGAGTGCAGATGTCCGGTGTAGTTGAAAGAGACATCGCATTCAGTCTACACGGAAGCTGTGACACACCCTCAGTTTCCAGCTTCCTGTGCAGTTCCTTGAAATATCTGCGCATCCTGAATAAAAATTGCTTGAAGAGAGCTTATCGGTGCGCTCTGGCGAAGTTTTGTTTTTAGACCGTTGAACTATCGCTCTTGCGGAGTTCCCTTTGATAAATTACCGCTTGAAAAAGTTTTGTTGTGGACCCATAGAGGCACAGTTTCCTAAGTTGAAATGACCCGCCGGAAATTTTGAATTACAGCAGTTATGTAGCCGCGTTTGAATAAATGAAGGATAAGGCCGCTATTTAAGTCTGGCCGTTCTGACGGATTCGGCTTAATCTCCGAAAGATTTGCATTTAACTCAGGCGCCGAAAGCATTAGCTTCTCCCGGAAGGCTGTCAGAACCCGTCAATCACACTAAATGCACCGCTACGGCAAGGAGGATAGCGTGTTGTCAACTCATCTGTAGCCGCCTATAGCTACGTCACCCCACTTGGTCGCATTTACTATCCCCGCTGGCTATAAATACCTCACACTTGTATCATTTTCGGGTTACTGTCTCGAGTTGCATAGTTGTGTTTGAAGATCTAAATTATTGTTTTCAGAGCCGAGTGTGCAGAGTATTTTCCCTTGTTTTCAACATCCATACCCTACGCAGGTCCGCCAATTTCTATCCAGAGTTTTGTTATTTACATTGGTTCACGACGGAGAATTTATCGATTGAAGAAGTTGTTCGTCAATTTCTACGCCGAGGCTTAGATTTCGGCATGGCCACTCCGGTGACGCCTTCGACCTACGTACACCCTGGTGCTACTGATCCCAGAACATCTCCAGGCACAAGAGCATCTCAGCAGCAGCCGGAGGAACCTGTTCCAGAGCCGCTCGCGTCTATGGTGAACTATATTCCGCCGCGTCCAGATGATGCGCCGGATGTACAGATTCCGAAGAATGCAAAGTATCCAATTCCGCTACCCGCCACTACCGGCTAGTGTGCGGGTAGAAGGCCAACTATTGGGAAACATTCCATTGGTTAAATTCTCTGATTTTAACCTTGGAGACTATAAGACATATCCTCAGTTCCAGTTGGACCGATATCTGGATATAGTGCATAATCCCACCAGAAAAGTTGACGAGTTTATCCCGAAGGGATTTGCAGCAAATCTTGAGCGCCCTGGACTCTTGAATTTGTTGAAGCTACCGCACTTTGGGCGTAGCAATGAAGTGAACGCAGTCGTTAAAACACTGCTATCCTGCGTTCATGGAGGTTACCTTTGGCTCGGGAGGCCAATTGATCTAAATGTTGATTTGATACACTGTATCACCGGTCTATCTAAGGTTGGTAAGGATCCCAATATCCATTTTGTGGGAAAGGAAAAGGACCGAAAATTGGCTGCAAAGCTGGTCCAGAAATATAACTTGACAAGAGGAGGTCGGGCTTATGACCTCACGACAGTAGAAGATGAGGCACTTCGCTTCACAGGAAGTCTGCTTGCAGGCAGACTTCTCACAAAGTGCCGACCAAAAGAAGTTACTGGAGCTGTCGTGGAGCTCGCTATCGCAGCTGCGGAGGGAGAACAGTACAACTGGTCTCTCTTCCTGCTGAATTCTTTTTTGGCTGATTGCCTGAATGTGCAGGACAATCCAGCCCAATCATTCCATTTTTCGTGGCTTCTAATTTTATGCGCTCTCGTCGGGTGGAAGGATCCCCCGAATACTCAGTTCCTTCCGCGCCGCGTAGGAGAGGTTGCCGGCATGCGCTACATCAACCTCTGGGATTCCCCTAATCCCACGAAGCGCAAGATGAATCGCGCTGTCTTTTGTGAGTACTACTATCTCCTCCGAGATACCATACAAGATATGCCAAGGCTGAGCGAGGAGACAGCCACATTGTATCAAGGGAAGTTGGCTTTTACTGCCGACATCCATCAACTTTACCTTCGGCCTTGCGACATTCCAGGTGACTGGGCGCTAGGTCTTTACAGGATGACCACAGAAGATGTCGAAGAAACCATTAAGTCGTGGTCGGACGAATGGAGAGCAGCAGCCGACATCGCATCTGCGATGCCACCCGCCGCTGCGAAAGAGAAGGATAAGGGCAAGGAAGCCCCTGAGCAAAGAAGCGATGAAGGCTCAACAGAACCAGCCACCAAGAAGCAGAAAGTGTCGCATCCCACTGAGGCCATTCCCTCGGAGATCGACAAATACTTGAAAGAGCAATTTCGTGAGATGAGGAACACGCATGCTCACATCCGAAGTGCTCTAGACTTACAGTTTGTAGAATTGAAAGGTCTCGCAGGAAGGATTGCACAGACCCATGCGCCAGCATCTACTTCGCAGGCGCCACAAGAAATTCCAAGTGATGAGCGAGTTGAAGAACTCACAGAAAGGCACACTGTCGTGCATATTCCGCCTACCAGCATGACACTTCCAGATCCTCTAGCTGAACTACAGGTAAGCACAGTTGGACCTGTAGAAATTAATTTGTCTATAATTCCTATAGAGACTCTACAGCTTGTACAGGAGAAAGTTTCTCTTGAGTTGAGAGCTAGAGAGCTCTCTACTTTCCAGGCAAACCAACGACTGCAATCGCAGGAGATAGAGCTGAAAGAAAGTCATAAGAATATCTCTGCGAAGCTTGCACTCTACGAGGCGCAAGACACCGGCATCAGAAACGCAATAGAAGAGATTGCCCAGGAACTGCCGGCTTGCGAGATTCAACCAGACCTCCCTCTGGTTGCAAAAGTTCAAATTATTGGTGAAAGGGCGAAAACCCTGGAGCAAGAAATAGTTGCTATGGCAGAAGGCCATAGAACCCAGATTGCTGAGCTAGAAGCTCGCGTTGCTGCGCATCTTACGGATGATGCGCAGGTACAATTTGAAGCACTGAGCAGAGCTTCCACACGGATGAAAGATCGAGTACAGGAAGCCAAGAACCTGATGAACCAGGCTATGGAAGCTTGGACAGAGCTTGTGAACCTCCCTTTTAAAGTGGGACTGTCAGAACAGGTGCAAGCTGCAGAACAGTCTCTCACTGTTCTCAATGAAGAAGCTAAGGCCCTAACAGGCCTACCAAAAATGAAGAAAATGGGCGAAGTGCGCAAAATGCAGCAGCAACTGCACAAGCTCAGAACTGAAGATGAGAAGCTCACCAACAGCATTCAGCCATTCATGGATGAGTATGCTGAAATCGTTGGCCAGGTTGAGACAAAAATCAAAGAGATTGCCGAGTCTCAGGAGATCATTGATACACTCACTAAAGACGAAGCGACCGCAGAAACAGTGCAAACAGCTGATGAGTGTATTGAGGAATTGGACTCCGCTATTGCGAAGTGGCAGAAAACATTCGCGGAGATTCAAGCAAAAGCAGATGCGCAAATCAAACGACCACGCGCTAGTGCGAGTGGCTCGAGGGCGAGCCACAAGTGAGTGTTGGGGGCCTGTTGGGGCCAAGGTCGCAGCTATAGTAAAAGCTGCGAATTTTGGGAAAAAGCACGAGTATGGAAGGAAAGTGCTAATTTTGGGACAAGCACTAAGTTTTGGGTAAGAAGGAGATGGTGCGCAGTACGGTGCCAGATGGATGATCTCAGCGCAGATCACGGACCGGAAATTGCGGAGCTCGCGCGCACGTCATCGAAGAATGAAGGTGGCTCAGCTACCATAATAAATAAGGCGATGGAGTAGAGGGCTCAGCTACCCTCATTTAAAGGCTCAGTACAGAAGTTATGGTTGCTCGGATCAAGGAGGAGCAACGGACCAGAGCATTGAAGGCGAAGGACGATCGCCCATACCCACAATCTGCGTCGGAATTCATGGAGCCTGCAGGAAGCGGCGACGTGACTGCAAGCGGCGCCTACAGTACACCTAGCCATGTGCGTGGTTAGGGTTTTTGGGAATCACTGTTGGGAAAGGCCCACAGTTTTGTAAAGGTGTGACCGTCATGGCCACCTATATATATGAATAATTGTAATGGGTAGACGGTTGGAGAATTAGAGAGAGTTAGATAGACTGTTAGATAGCCAGTCTAAAGGATAGATCATGTGTTGATTATCCTTCACTGTATTTCCTACCCAATGTGTAGAACTAGAGAGGAAATCGGATAGCCGAGGAGCTAATCCCTGAGTTGCCAGACAGTCTGAGTCGACGTCTGTGCCTTTGTAATCTCCATAGAGAGGAGACTAGATTGAGAGAAGGGCTCCCAGCTGTGTGCGTGGAGTTTCCTGGAAAGATCTAAGGCTGCAGCTGTGTGCGCAGCATATTGTATAACTCTATCATTTTCTGGTTAATATATCACTCCCGTGGACGTGGTTTTCCTCGAGGAGATGAGCTTCACATATATCTTCTTGTTATAATGTTTGCGTGAATAATAACTGTTTAAGATCATTACCTGTGTGTACATCTTTTGCATCATCTTTGCGACTGTTTAAGTGAGTGTAGGAAGGTCCTTTATTGTTATAATCGCCAAGTATAGAAGGAGTGGTGGAACGCTGTCGCTGCAGCGACCGAGCTTCGCGTGACTGCGATGAGTGCGCAGGGTGAGAAGGTATTTTAGCGCATCGACGCAAGGGATAGGCTCCTTCCGCGCCCGGAGGACGAGACTGCGCAGTGAGTCTGCAAGAAGGAAGGCATCCGCGCAGTGGTGTCGCGAGGCCTGCGGGAAAGTCCGACCGCCGATATAAGGGGAAGAAGGAGATATATAGAACAATCTCAGCGTCACCACGGTTAAGGAAAGCTGATTCCTTAACCCCCCATAGCCACTTCGGGTGAGACCTCGAGCTGCCGCGCAGCTCGTTGCCGAGAGGGCCAGTGCGCCAAGGGGTTTTGTTGCTGCGCTTCATTAAAACCCGGGTCTGCCCAGTAAAGCAGCCAACAACATTCTAGAAAGTCAATTGCCCATTTGCAAAATGGGCCAGCAATGATGACTGGATGGAGTGGTGCGGGGGGAGACTGTGTTTTGCAAGAAAAGACCTGACAATTGGCACATCGTTTGACGACATAGACACAATATTTGAATAGGAGGGCCAAAAATATTATGCTCGCAGTATTTTTGGGCGGTGGCTAATCCAAAGAGGTGTCTGCCACACGCATCAATATGGCAATAATTGAGAACTTGTTTGGATTCTTCGTGCGTTATACATCGTCGAAGAATAGTGTCGATATTGCGACGATATAGGACGTCTTCGATGAGGAGGTATCGCGGTGCCCAATGGTGGATTTTGCGACAATCATCACGAGATAAGTAGGGAGCGAACTTCTGGGTGCTGAGATAAAGAAGGATATCATTGTACCAAGGATCTTCGACCGTAATGAGAAATAGTTGCTCATCGGGTAACTGGTCCTGAACAGGATCACTTGTGGTGGTAGAGGGGAGGTCTATAATGAGTTAAGCTAAAGCCACAACTTTCTTGCTTTTGGAAATAACAAATTTGAGGTCAAATTCTTGTAAGATAACGATCCACCGTGCAAATTTACTATTGATAAGCCTACGGCTATGTATGTATTGCATAGGGTTGGAATCAACGACGATGGTTTTTTTTCGAAGCAAAATGTAGTGGCGGAGTTTCTGTACAGAAAGGATGAATGCATATCCAAGCTTCTCATCATGGGTGTAGTTGACTGCAGGTCCAACGAGGTTTTTGATGATGTAATATATGACATCTTCCTGGTGGTCCACGACAACTTGGACTAGTATGCTGGCTACCACAGAAGCTGACTCAGATATATACAAGATGAAATCTTTGTCAAAGTCCGACAAAGAGATGAGGGGAGTTGATGACAATGCTTGTTTAAGGGCATCGAAAGCGGTTTGGGCATATTCATCCCACTTAAAAGACAAATATTTTCAGAGAAGCCATAAAAATCCATGGGCTTGAGTGGCATAGTCAGGAACAAAACGACGAAGGAAGATGGCCTTACCTTGGACACTCTATAATTGGCGTCGGGTTTTTGGTGCTGGTAATTCCAAGATGGCTTACACCTTGGAAGGGTCGTTGGAGATGTTGTATTTGGAAACAATGAATCCTAAGAGGTGATCGGCGGTGACGCAAAATACACACTTGAGTGGGTTTAAGCGTATATTATACTTGCGACATCTTGTGAAGATGGTACGAAGGTCTTGGAGGTGATCACATCGCTTTTGGGACTTGGTGGTAAGGTCGTCTAAAAAGGCAAGGATGATGTGAGCAAAGTCGGTAAAGACCTATGCCATTACTCACTGGAAATTGGCTTCGATGTTCTTCAGACCAAAGGGCATGACTTTGTAAGCAAAGGTGCCCCATGGTGTGGAAAATGCAATTTTATGCTAATCTTGGGGACGAATGCATATTTGGTTGTATCCGGAGAACCCATCCATAAAGGACAACATTTCGCTACCGGCACATAAGTCAACGATTTGGTCGATGAATGGTGGGAAAGTTGTCCTTAGGACAGGCTAAATTGAGATCTCGAAAATCGGTACAAACATGAATAGTTCCCTAATTTTTGTTAACCAGGACGGGGTTATACACTTGTGATGTGTAAGCGATGGGAAAAATAAATCTGACTTGCAAGAGTTGTTTGATCTCAGCTTTGATTGCGAGGGCCTTATAAGGGTGGACCTGGCATTCTTTTTGTCGGACGGGGATGGCATCAGGCCAAGTGTCAATGTGATGTTCGACAATTGTTGGGTCAAGACCTGGAATTTCCTCGTAGGACCATGCAAAGACGTCACGAAACTCTTTAAATAGAGCGGTAAATTCAGTGATTTCCTGCGGTGAGCAAGAAGCCCCGATAGAGATGTTTTCAAGGACTCCTGGTGTGACAGAAATATCAACCTGTATGGTAGGGGAGATATTGGCAAGATTATCATCTTCGAACGCATCTAGGGCAGGGATAGGATTTTTGAACCAATCGATGTGACTATGGGCTAAAAAGTCTTTTGACTCGATGGTATATTGTTGCTCAGTGGGTAGTATGCGTGGTTCCTTCCTACGCGTTGCCGAGGATCTATGATGGAAGGTGTCCCATGGAGGTTTAGTAGCATTCATGGCCTCAATTATTTCTTCCTCGGTGGTGAAGATGTATTCTTCTAACATATCCTCATTAGAAGAACCCGAGTCTTCATTCTGGGGTGGAAGAGGAATTGAATCGAGATGCAGGATGTCAAGGTACTCGGAGACAGTTGGGGTGGGTGCTAGAATCTCACTCAAGGGAAGATTAAGGGATCTAGTGCTTCATGGGAAATCGGTGATGGGAATCAATAACTCTCAAGGTATCTAACAAATGTGACATGTTGTTGTCGACTTTGGAATGAATTGGTTCAACATCCTCCTCAATTACTGTAGGAAGTGTGGTCCCACAAGTGGTGAGGTCATCAACCAATCAACTTTGGTTTGCACGTAGAGTGTGAAATGTGGTGACGAGGGGAAATTAGAATGAATAGTGAGATATTAAGTTGCATGAGCGACACAGTCTCGTGGCATTAGTATGATTTAGGACAATGGTCGGGCTTTGTGGACGCCGCGACAACTGTTGATCGGGTATGGAGTCAGCCCTCCATGGGGAGGGACTAGTCGGCGTCACTTTGGTAATCATGGGGATAGGGGTCGCCTTTGGTGATAATGGAGGTGAGGTATCTTCCAAGGGTGCGATGAGGCAAATGGTTGTCAGAGCCTCTCGATAGTGACGGAGGTCAACGCAGTGATGTGTATAGTGCCCATACTGAGAACATATGGACCATGCGTGGTTTGTGCGCAGTGTTCTGGACTTAGATGTGGACGAGGCTGATGTGACCCCTTTTACTTTCGGTTGAGTGTGGGTGATGCTAACGGGATTGTTGATAAAATTCCTTAGCTTCAGTAGAGTAGGACATAAGTTGGTTGCGTGGCCTTGCATCCCACAAAGATAACACGATGGTGTGACCCTTTGGTTGGGAGTATTGATCATAACTGGGGCTTGTAACTCCTGTTGGTTGATGCCCTTTGCTTTAGGCTTAACAATTTCCGTTGGGTTGGGTAATAGTGGACCTTTCAATTTCGGTTGTTTGGTGCCCCCATTGGCAGTCTTGGCGACGATTGATTGTGGTGTAGTTATGGATGTCATAGGTTAGGTTGTTGTAACTGAACGTGTTACGGGCCTTGGAGCTGTACTAGCCGAAATAGGGACAAACTCATAATGGGTGACGGTTTAGAAGCCATCTCTGGGAAGGCTGGTGTAAGGTACCAAATTAGGATTCCCAAAGTTAGCCTAGGTAGAGTTAACTGATCCATAACCGGCGTCCCTTGTACACCCGTGGGAGGATACAAGAATGGGATTTGAAAAATTGGTGGTACCGATGAACTCAACGTTCGTTCAATGCCATGACTCTGCGATGGTGTTGATGACGATGTTGAGGTGGAGTCGACTCCATTTTCAGCGGTGAAAATTGTGCACATTAGGCCATCAGTCAATGTAGGGATATTTGGTGGTGGTCCCGAATATACTCTTAACAAATTGGATTCCTTGTACATACCAGGGGAAATGTCAACATACGGTTGATCATCGCCCAATACAGTTGGTAGGACATTGTCGAGGTTTCTTGTAGTATTAGGGTCATAGTATTTAAGTTGGTCGAGTACCTTCCCGTTTAAGGGAAACATCATGATATGGAAGACCAAGGAGGCTACCGCCTTCATGGAGTACATGTAACTATGCCCCAAGAGGATGTTGTAGTCGAGTTCAGCATTGACTACTTTGATATCGATCATAACCATCTTGCCTCCCAGCTCTATGGGCACATTTTGGTACAATCCTCTTGGTTGGGATGGGCTCCCATCATATGCGCGAAGAGAAATAGACGAGGGGACCAACTCAAGAGACCCTAATCGTTGGTCCCGATAGAGATGTCTTCGAGGACTCTTGGTGTGACAGAAATATAAACCTGTATGGTAGGGGAGATATTGGCAAGATTACCGTCTTCAAACGCATATGGGGCAGGGATAGGATTTTTGAACCAATTGATGTGACTATGGGATAAAAAGTATTTTGAATCGATGGTATATTGTTGTTCAGTGGGTAGTATGCGTGGTTCCTTCCTACGTGTTGCCAAGGATCTATGATGGAAGGTGTCCCATGGAGGTTCAGTAGCATTCATGGCCTTGATTATTTCTTCCTCGGTGGTGGAGATGTATTCTTCTAACATATCCTCATTAGAAGAACCCAAGTCTTCATTCTGGGGTGGAAGAGGAATTGAATCGAGATGCAGGATGTCAAGGTACTCGAAGACAGTTGGGGTGGGTGCTAGAATCTCATCTCGAGGGAAGATTAAGGGATCTAGTGCTTCATGGGAAATCGGTGATGGGGAATCAATAACTCTCAAGGTATCTAACAGATGTGACGTGTTGTTGTCAACTTTGGAATGAATTGGTTCAACATCCTCCTCAATTACTGTAGGAAGTGTGGTCCCACAAATGGTGAGGTCATCAACCAATCAAATTTGGTTTGCACGTAGAGTGTGAAATGCGGTGACGAGGGGAAATTAGAATGAATGGTGAGATATTAAGTTGCATGAGCGACACAGTCTCGTGGTGTTAGTATGATTTAGGACAATGGTCGGGCTTTGTGGACGCCGCGACAACTGTTGATCGGGTATGGAGTCAGCCCTCCGCGGGGAGGGACTGGTCGGGGTCACTTTGGTAATCATGGGGATAGGGGTCTCCTTTGGTGATAATGGAGGTGAGGTATCTTCCAAGGGTGCGATGAGGAAAATGGTTGTCAGAGCCTCTCGATAGTGAAGGAGGTCAACGTAGTGATGTGTATAGTGCCCATACTGAGAACATATGGACCATGCGTGGTTTGTGCGCAATGTTCTGGACTTAGATGTGGACGAGGGTGATGTGACCCCTTTTACTTTCGGTTGAGTGTGGGTGATGCTAACGAGATTGTTGAGAAAATTCCTTAGCTTCGGTAGAGTAGGACATAAGTTGGTTGCGTGGCCTTGCATCCCACAAAGATAACACGATGGTGTGACCCTTTGGTTGGGAGTATTGATCATAACTGGGGCTTGTAACTCTTGTTGGTTGATGCCCTTTGCTTTAGGCTTAACAATTTCCGTTGGGTTAGGTAATAGTGGACCTTTCAACTTCGGTTGTTTGGTTCCCCCATTGGCGGTCTTGGCAACGACTGATTGTGATGTAGTTATGGATGTCATAGTTTGGGTTGTTGTAACTGAACGTGTTAAGGGCCTTGGAGCCGTACTAGCCGAAATAGGGACAAACTCATAATGGGTGACTGGTTTAGAATACATCTCTGGGAAGGGTGGTGTAAGGTACCAAATCGGGATTCCCAAAGTTAGCCCAGGTAGAGTTAACTGAGCCATAACCGGCGTCCCTTGTACACCTGTGGGAGGATACAAGAATGGGATTTGAAAAATTGGTGGTACCGATGAACTCAACATTTGTTCAATGCCATGACTCTGCTATGGTGTTGATGACGATGTTGAGGTGGATTCGACTCCATTTTCAGCAGTGAAAATTGTGCACATTAGGCCATCAGTCGATGTAGGGATATTTGGTGGTAGTCCCGAATATACTCTTAACAAATTGGATTCCTTGTACATACCAGGGGCAATGTCAACATACGGTTGATCATTGCCCAGTACAGTCGGTAGGACATTGTCGAGGTTTCTTGTAGTATTAGGGTCATAGTATTTAAGTTGGTCGAGTATCTTCCCGTTTAAGGGAAACATCATGATATGGAAGACCAAGGAGGCTACCGCCTTCATGGAGTACATGTAACTATGCCCCAAGAGGATGTTGTAGTCGAGTTCAGCATTGACTACTTTGATATCGATCATAACCATCTTGCCTCCCAGCTCTATGGGCACATTTTGGTACAATCCTCTTGGTTGGGATGGCCTCCCATCATATGCACGAAGAGAAATAGATGAGGGGACCAACTCAAGAGACCCTAATAGTTTCCATAATTTGGTAGACATATTGCAAGTGGATGCACCTTCATCAATAATACATCAATGAATCATGACGTTCTTTACCGTAACTAGAACTTGAGCTGTGACTGATGACGGTAGTCACAGATCGCCTTTGTCTAGATAAAAGGTCATGAGGTGCGAGTTGGAAGGGTCGATGGCACTAAGTGCATTGAGTAATGCCTTTTTCTATGTTGGGAAGACTGTTATACCTCTAATGTGGACATAGCAGTAGGGGATTGAGCCAAGTCATCCAAAATACTGTAATTGTGGGCAACTTTCATGTGAGGGTTATTAGGGGTACGCTGAAGTGGAACTTTCAGAATTCATGGGATTTGTTGGGTATTCGGGCATGGTATCTATAGAGGGCCCCTCAATGGGATAGGGACGTCTTCCAATTGGGGGGTGGCAGGCCCGTCATAACCTCTAGCTTGCGTCTGAAGGTTTACGTCCAATGTATAAATATTTTGAAAAGAGCCATCGTCGGGTGGGAGAGGGTCTTGTTGTTGTGTGACTACCCCTTGATTCTTAAAGGGTTGTTGTAACACAACGATTTGTGCTTGGGGAGGATTCACTACCTGAGGAGGGTTTGTCACTGTCTTCTTTTTAGCCTCGACTAATTGTTGGCAGTTGGGGATAAGAGGACAATGGTGTGTGTAATGGCAGTCGGGGATAAGAATGTTGGATTAGATTGACCCCCATGTGGGGGGCAGGTTGCTGACCAGTTGGGCATGGGAAAGGATAATAAGGGTTATACCTCGGGGGTGGGATAAATGTGATTCTGTGTTCCATAAGAGGTGGACGTAGGAACGGCTTGTGCCATTGGCGATGTAGGAACCGTCGTCTCTTGGCTAACGTTCAGGTACGTAGGACTATACGGTCCATACTGGAATTGACCAACTAGTGAGGTTGGTACCAATGTATGGGGTACTGATGTAGGTGGCATGGGTGGGTAGTACAGAACCATGTTAAATGGATCCGACATGGTAGGAGGAACCTTTCCTAGATGGGAAACAGACCCAATAAGCCCATCCATTGAATGTGACGAGCCCGAAGGTGTAGGATCCAACGAGCGATGCCGAAGGGCATCAAGGAGGATTATGTAAAGGTAGCTAGATTGTGCGTATATAAGATCGAAATGTTATGCTTTCATAATGGCCTCTTACTCGCTTTGTGGCATGGAGGTGGAAACATCTTTAGCTATGGTGGGTTAGAGACATTTGATAAACCAACCCAACAAAAAGGGAGGTTTTATTTCGATCTTGCATAGTGTGAGGCGTCTACGCCATTCATGGATGTGGTCCGCGATGTTGGTGGAAGTATTTTTCCGAAACTCGGTGAGAATTTCGAGGCCTAGATCATGACGAATTGGCAGTTGGAAATATGTAAGAAATGCGGTGGCCAATGTCGCAAATGTGGAATGGGTTCCATTTGTAAGGTTTACGTACCATTTTGATGTCGTTTCGGTGAGGGTATGCTGGAAGAGGCAAAGCCTCACGGGGTCATCCACTATGTTGTTAGATGAACACCATAAGTGGAAACATCTTTAGCTATGGTGGGTTGGAGAGATTTGATAAACCAATCCAACAAAAAGGGAGGTTTTATTTCGATCTTGCATAGTGTGCGGCGTCTACGCCATTCATGGATGTGGTCCGCGATGTGGGTGCAATTATTTTTCCGAAACTCAGTGAGAATTTTGAGGCCTAGATCATGACGAATTGGCAGTTGGAAATATGTAAGAAATGCGGTGGCCAATGTTGCAAATGTGGAATGGTTTACACTTGTAAGGTTTAAGTACCATTTTGATGTCGTTCCGGTGAGGGTATGTTGGAAGACGCGAAGCTTCACGGGGTCATCCACTAGGTTGTTAGATGAACACCATAAGTGGAAATACATAACGTGGTTGGCGGGATTGTACCCCTACTTTCCTTCGATTTCAGGATATCAGAGGGAAGTTTATCTGGCATAGCTAAACACGTGGGTTCATGAGCTATGGGATCATTGATCAGTTTGGCCAAATCAGGTAGATTTAAACTAGCCATGAATGGTAAGGTAGGGAATACCGGTCTTGCCATTCTGTGTGGGATGTGATTTCCATAATGGAGAGACCCAGGTAGTTTTGTAAACAGTGGTTGACCTACTATGAGAGAGGATGGGTCAAAGGGAACCGAGGGATCTCCGAGGGGAGAAGCCAATGGGGTACTGCTTCCGATGGGGGAAGAAGTGGTGTAATTAATAGTTTCTCCGAGAGGAGAAAATGCACCTAGAAAGGCTTGGCCTTGACCAGATGATCCTATCAATGTAGCTTGGGATCAGCCCCGTCTAGGGTACCTTCCTTGTGAACCACGGGAAGAAGGTGAAAAAACACTCCTCGAGAGGGGGGATAGGCCTTGCAGTCTACGAGACTGTCTCAGGATGTTATTTTGTTCCTCAATGGTGAAGGATTTGTGTCAAATGAGAATGATAGTGGAATTTAAACACAATTGAACAAATGTAAAAATATGTCAACCACAACAGATGCAAAATGGTGCGATAAGTGGGTTATATGTGCAATGTTGGTTTTAGTGCATGAGTTCCCGTGGGTTCTTTTTATTACGAGTTAGTGAACTTGTAGTTAAAAAATAAAATAAATGTAAATTCCCTAGAATACCTAACATCCTTGCTCTCAAATGTAATTGGGCCTTCCAAAAGCACAATTGATGGTGATAATGGTATCCACTCACCAATCGACTAGTGGGGGTAACAAAGAGCTAGTTCTATCGGCAATGGGCCCAATGATCCAATCAAGAAGACTTGGAAACACCTCCCAAAGGCAATAGCTAACTTCAGGAGTCAATTGCACTCACAATTGCTCCTTGGTGATATCCTAAGTTGGGCCACTAAGATACCTTGCGTCAAGTGTGGATCAATGGTTCTACCTATACGGTATAGTGTCGTCTCCCTACAACAAGCTAAGTGGCTTGTAGGGGAGAGAAGGGAAATTATACATCAGATTTCACCTCCTTGGTCATGACGCACTTTTGATCCAGGTTTTCTTTTAACACTTGCTTATAGCAGGATTTTGTAAGTACCCTATGAGACAACAATGTTATTTTTTAAAATATTGCTAATGAAACTAGATTGGTTGGCATTAATGGATGCCTAGCCCAATCAATCGTACCTAACTAAAATATTGTTTTGTGACCTCCTGCGGAGGATTTTAGTTGGTTAAGACAATTACAATGTTGATTTTAAGGGGTTTTGAGTTTTCACCTATGGAGTGTAAGAGAGGTATTTCACAATCCCTACCTTTTTTATTCACCAAGCTCACATCAAGTGCAAGGTGAAGAGCATACTTGGATCGAAAGAGTCTTTAGGTCTCTTAGTGCGTGCTAGTGGTGCAAACAGATGTGATGAAAGCAAAGTGATATCAACAAATTAACTAGAAGATCATATCAAGTAATACGTACTTTTAACTCTAAAAGAAGCTAATGATGCTTTGCAAACCAAAGATGCTAACTAAGTGTGCAATGGAGGTATTTCACACTTCTCACCCTTTTCTGATTCAACAAGCTCACATGAAGTGCAAGGTGAAGAGCATACTTCGGGAGACAAGGGTCTTTAGGTCCTTGCTTGTGTGCAAAAAGTGTATTCTACACTAGCAATACTACTAAAAACATGTTGATCGGTGCATAAACAAGAGATGGTCTTGAATACTAGTGACAACAATGGGGTCTGTTGAAAGTCTCAAAGTTGTTTACCTAGGTAAGTTTAAAGAGAGATTAACTATTTACTTCGTAATCTTTGTTTAGGTGATCTAAGTACTAAAAAATTAAGTAATTATGTGCATTAGCCTTAATTTAATTTCACTAATAAGCAGTATTTGGAATTCCAAACTAAGCTATGCAGATAAAAAAAAAAAACAACAGTAGCGCAGCTAAACCACACTCTACCGCGCTGAGAGTGCGGGTTAATACAAAACTGATGTGCAGACAGCGCGACTGTTACACTAAGAGGCCGTGCAGATCAACCTTGCGGGGTAGTGTGGGTCTTGAACTAATTACCTGCAAGGTTTGTGCGACTATCACAGTCGTTTCCGCGCTGGTAGCGCAGCTGAGAAGCCAGGATCCGTGCTACTGTGTGAAAATGAATTGGGGCCTACTTGGGGCCAAACTTTGGAAGTAAGAGGTGGAATACTTGATCTCCTGCAAGTGAAAAATACCCATAATTAATTACTTAGCATAAAACAACCCAGTTTAAATAGAAATGAACAAAAATAAGTATGGTCGCTATTAGAACTGTTGTGGAAAAAATTGCACAAGTGCACTCTTCCACTTGGTAAGGGGCTAAGCCTTGTAGGTTGCAGCAAGGCCTTAGTCCTTGGAGCCCATTTTTGGTTTTGTTGGTATTCCTCCAAGTGATCCTGCAAGAGATTGTTAGTGTAGTTCACATTCAAACATAGAAACATTGGTAAAAACAAAATGAAAGAGATGGGGGGAGAATGCAAACTCCAACAACAACCAAAGATATGCTAAAACGCTCTTGTACAACACCTAGGAGGTGTGGACTTCAAGGGAATCCAACAATCTCCCTTAGGGAGACCTTTCTTGTCCAAACTAAATGCTAAGTAGATGGTAGAACAATGGAGAGAAACACTTGCCCCTAGATGGAAGGTGGCAAGGGAGCTTGGTAATGCTTACAATGGTAGGAAATGGTGGGCTATGAGGAAGCTCCAACTCAAATCCAACAGCATAAACTTACTCTGATTTCTCCCTACAAAATGCATGCCAATGGCTTATTTTATAAGCCAACAGGTGTCCAACAAACAACTAAATCCAAATGTGAACTCTCATCCTTCTTGAACTAGCTCCAAGGTACATAAGGTGGGTTGATTAATGCCACCAAGTGTGTGAGTAGCCGAATTCGGATCTTTGGGGAGGACTGAGTCTTCAATGCGCCACTGGGAGTGAGTGGTCCCACCATTTTGACAGTAGCATGGCTATCAAAGGAAAATCCGTGCGGGTGTAGCGCGAGCGTTGTTCAGATAACATGCGCTATAGCGCGGGCCAACTATGTATTACCCGCTCTACCCTTTGTTTTGACTATTCCTTGGCACTTATGGACTCATGTTGTGTTTTGGATCTATTGAGGATTCCTATGGTGATGTGCATTCTTTATGTTGATGACGCCTTATTGGATGAATAGCCGAAATGTTGCATATGTGCGAATTTTAGGCATTAGTAAGGATGTAACGGTTTAGGAAAGCAGGCACCCCAACCACACTCCACCAGTGGCAAGCTTCGATGGACAAGGCATAAGAGTTGTCTTGGAAAGGATGTGTGCCAAGCTCACTTGGCCAAGAAACCAACTTGGGAACTGCACAAGATGTTGGCATCTTGCGGGAGCAAGACGTGGGCTGGGGACCCACACCAGGTGGAACCATACCCCGACGCTTGGGTATGATGGCAGATCCACAAGAGGTGGAAGGATTCACAAGAGAGAACGCCAAGCAGCACAACTTGGGTGCACCAATGGGAAAGATGGTTTGGAATCCCAACACAAGGCACAACAACATGCGACAACACCACAACTTGAGAGTTCGATGCAACACAACTTGGAAGCTCAATATATGAGGCTTTCCAAGTGGGTTTCAACCAAAACATGGTGTGGGTGTGGAGCGTGCTAGGATAGTGGAATGGAGGGAAAGTGCCTTGGATTCAAGGAACATTGGAGAAGAAGCAAATGTGGATGACATCCAAGGAAAGGGGTGTGGAGCGCGTCGAGCCGACGAATGGTGGGTGCATGCCATGACTTGCGGACAAGACACACGTGTATGGATACTTAGCATGTGAGTGGGGGAAACCACAAGGGCAGAGCCCTTGGTAGCCTATGGACCGACACACACGTATACGTATGCCACATGTGGAGGCAAGAAGCATTCTTCCAAGAAAGGAGATCCAAGCTAAGGCAAGGAAGGTGCTTGGCAGGGGCAGTTTGAATTCGGGTAGAAGGGAACATGCCTCAGGCAGGCTAAGTCCCGGGTGTGCTTCCAAACAAAGAAAGTCTTTGGTAATTTACGCGCAGCTATGACAGGAGCCGCAGGAGGTGGCCTTGTGATTGCTTTCAGAGGGAAATTGCGGTAAGAAGAAACTATGTGCGGAAGAGGGATAATTCTTGGGGTTTCTAAAGGTGCTTGTTGGGAATTCTCTTTATAACTGTCTGTGGATGCACCAAGATGTTGTAACTATAATCTATTTCCTTATATATAAATAACTAGGTTTTAGGCACACCCATCTCTGGGGTGTCTCCTCCACATATATGCTTGTGTATCTTTGCATAATGGGCTAAGTGTTGGAACTGTTATATGTGTTAACTGTGCGATGTTTACTTAAGTAAAATTGGTTAAGTAAAGATAACATGCACAAGTCATAAATGTGTTAAGTAAAGAGTTTCCACATGTTAGTTTTAGTTTATCATACACCTATTGAGTTGGCCTCACCCTTGGCAAGGATCCAGGCAATGTCGCACGGGCTACGGGAAGACAAAATAGAAGTTTTGAGTTGGGTCAGTGTAGCTCTGTGACATAAGGGAATTGTGGATGATAGGAGGGATATTTTTTATTGTACATAAATAGTAAATGGATTCCATCCATTGAATGGGATCCACATGTTAATATTAGATGTTTCAAGTACAATAAACATCAAACATCGTATATACATTTTTTGAGTTTATCATATTATTGGATTATGTGTAAGGATAGTGAAAGAGTTGCAAGTGGCTTCCATGTTCTGTGCAAGTTAACTTCCATCAACCTACCTTATGCAAGAAGCATGTCTAAAAGGAGGTGGACTGAGTGGATTCATTCTTAGAAGCATGGTCCTACCATCTTCTTCTAGCGCAAACTACATTGTCATATTGCCAACATATGACAAAATAAATTCATTGTTTTTGTTGCAAATTTCTAAGCACAATATGGCTCTCATTTCCAAGGTAAAACTATTACCATTGCCAACATTAGATCTTGAATTTTGAGTTGGGAAATATGTTCCAAATTTGAAATATGAGTTCTATGGAGGGTTGAGTTGGAAATTCCCCTTGTTTTTCACTATGCTCTATAAAGTTGCACATTAGCCTCATTTGCAATATGTTTCAATGAATATTGGATGTGTATTACACTATTATGTGATGGGGATCACCTCCATCCTGACATTGTTTTTCATGGATACGTAGAGGAGGAAGACATTGTAGGCATCCTCTCAGGCCTACAAGATGGCCAATTGTGGGAATCTTTTGTAGTTGGTTAACGAGCCTATTGAATATATTTTCCACCTTGCTACCAAAAACAAACCTCTCATCTCTCTCTCTCTCTTCAAATGAAAATCATAATGGTCATCTCCTCTACCACCAGGAAAAGGAAATTTTCAAGACCCATGACCATCTCCTTACAAAGCTGATTGTAATAAAAGCAGCCAAGTGTCTTTACCACAACAAATCCTCATTAATTTGGCGTCAATATGAATCTCAAAAACATATGCTCAAATGTATTGTTATGCAACCAAGTCACATAAAGAGCGTGAAAAGAGCATAAATACACTAGAAAGAGTAATCCATGCCTTAATAATGAAGACAAGAGATGAATAGCAAGCCTTTTCGAGGGGGCAACCTCCTTACACAATGTACTGAGTACACAAGACAAGATGAGATGAGATGATTCAAATGAAAAGGCCTCATTCCTATATATAGGAGACAAAGAGGTACAATTACAACTAATGGACCCAAGTCGGCATAACTAATATAATAATACTAATGACAATTACCACTAATAGACCCAAGCCGACATAAATAATATGTAATGAGCCACCATATAGTAGGTAATGTGCCAACATTTAGGGCTTAATGTTGGGCGCAGCCCAAGTGGAAGAAGTTTTGATGGCAAAGGTACAAGTTAGGCAAGGCCTAAAATCAACCAGTTTTTGTAGAAACAACTCTGCAATTACCAGGAGCAGGCTATGGAGCGAAGCGAAGTGGCAGAAAAGGATCTGTCCCCTTAGTAAATGTGAAGTACTAAGGACCATCGAAGTAGTTGGAGTAGTTAGGAATGAAGCGGCATACTGTTAGCTACAGAAGCAAAGAGTAAAGAAGCGGAATGGTGCAAAGGATGCGCCACTGTAGCATCAAAGCCGTCCGGTCAGAACTACGACTGTCAGAGAAGCGTCAGAGCCAGAGGAAGCGGCGCAAAAGGACAACAGAGCTCCAACGAAGTAAAGATAAAACATGGTCAGCAGGAGAACCATGCCATTTTGGGTTTAAGGTTACTATGAGGGTTGGCCCATAGTTATTGTAAATATGTGACCTTCAGGCATAATCTATAAAAATGGCAATTTTGTATAAAAAAAGGTTAGATTTTGGTTAGATTATGTAAGAGTTTGTTAGACTTATGTTATATTTCTGAGAGATTTAAGAGAGGAAAAAGACTCTACAACTGTGTGCGCAGAGATCTATTGTAGAGAAGAGTCTGCAACTGAGTGCACATACTGAAACTGTTAACCCCTTCCAAGAAATATAAGAATAGTTCCCATGGACGTAGCTCCCATCTGGGGGGTGAACCACATAAATACTTGTGTTATGTGCTTGAATCTCTGTTATTTTGAATGTTCATGAATGTTTATGTTTATATATGTGTTTTCATATGAATACGAATGAGAATCATATGTTAGGTAGTGGAATATGCATGTATGGACATTGCGAAGTTGTGTTAAGTATGTTAAATGCGTAGTCATAGAAGCAAAGTAACATCGATTCGGTGAAGTCTGTAAGCTGTTGAGATGTGTGGAATGCGCAGATACATGTTGGTAATGGTCTGCGAAGTAGATGTTGAGTAAGCTACATATATCAATTCGCATAACATAACTGCGCGTCACCAGGTTACAGAAACCTGATTCTGTAACCACCCATGTTCACTTCGGGTGAGACTTTAGCCTGCTCGCAGGTTGATTCCGAAAGGGCCAATGAAGGGGATTTTGTTGGACCAAAGACTAGAAAGAACCTCACAGAACCCGGTTCAACCCCAAGGAAGGGAGAAAAGGAAGGATAACCGACAAATGGTTCCATTGCCGCGCTAAAGAACTGGCGATATGCGATTTTGTTATGTTATGAGAATGTGAAGAAGGAAGCGCAATAAACAAGTTCCATTGCCGTGCTAAGAACTGGCAATGTGTTATGTGGTATCTGGAAAAAACAGGAATAGAAAAATGGGTAAGTCAGACAAAACTTGAGTTTGCGAAGAAATTGAACAAACATCCGCGTCCACAGATAAATGGTTGCAAAGGTATATATTCACTAACCTGCATCAAATTTTCTTCGCATATTTTGCTACTGAGTTGCATGAGTGGATATCGAGGACAACAGAATGCAAAAATTCTTTCCAGGGTGGAGAACCTACAGTTTGGAATCCAGAGTTAATTCAGAGGCTTAAAGGCATTGCCAACCAAATTTCAAGAGCAGTAGACTTTTGGTTGGATAGCTTACTGGAAGGGTATGTTACAAAATTTGCCGTGGACATGTTGAAGTCCTACAACGTAGCAGAAGGAGATTTCTTTCAAGGATTTAGAGGTAAGTACCTGAAAAACCTCAGTTTATACATTAAAATGTTACTAGCTGAAAAAGGAGTCTTAAAAATGCAATCAAATTCCTAGGGTTTAAGTTTGTAATGTTTAGTAACACAGATAGTGACACAAACGAAGATATTGGTATTTTAAGAAGTGGAAAGAGATATAAAATTAGCACTAGAAAGAGATCTCATGAAGCCGAACCTAACACATTCCTAGAAACTGAGTTAGGAAGTGATAGAAACTCATATCAGGTTGAGTCTGATACCGAAACAGAACCTAGACGCACTGGTTATCAGCCTGTTACTCCGCAGAAACTCATAGTTGAGGACATAAATCTTACTAGTTCGCAGAGCATTGGTAGTAGTAATACTACAAGAGCACATACTCAGAATCAGTCAAGTAGTGGTATACCTTCATCATCTCAGAACACTACACCTCCTAGAAGAAGAATGGCAGATGACATTAAACTACCTATTTTTAAAGGAACTGGCCTAGAAGACCCAGAGCAACATTGGTTTCTTTGTGAAGTCTTATGGAACATTAAGCAAGTACATGATGATGTTATAAAACAAGCTTAGTTAGTTACCACATTTAAAGACAGAGCTCTAACATGGTTCATGAAGTATTCTTTTGGATAGAACAAATCACTAGTTGATATCAAAACTACGCTTATTAGATAATTCAAGAAACCTTAGTCAAAATCTTAGTGCATCACATACTTAAAAGAAATCAAACATAAACCTAATGAGACTGTATGAGAGTTTGATCAAAATTTCAAAGCATTATTAGATCAAGTTAGCTTTGAAATAGCACCGCAACAGTATCAAGATTGGTTCATAGCTGCGTTGTTGCCCCATATTAGATTACCGTTGATGAAACATAGGCTAACCTCGCAAACAAAAGCATTAGAGATTGCGATGAAACTAGAAGCCTTGCCTATAGGAGAAACTAGTGCAGGTATGGTACAAATACAAACACAGTTAGCCAATTTGACATTAAAGCTACAAGAGATGAAGAAAGGAAAAGAAACAAGAGAATAAGTTTGGTGTACAAAATGTAAAGGAGAGGGACATTCCAAGGAACATTGTCCTGTATTTAGAGACTACATCACTAATGGAGCACCGAACCCATTGAATCAACATCAAGGACCATGGTGTGACATTTTTCAATGTAGAGTACATCGCCCAGAAGAATGTTACCTGCTTCAGAAATATGTACAGACACTAAAGAATCCGTACTGCACATTCTCTAAATCAGTTGGACATGATGATACCAACTACAGAGCTTATGATCTCATGATATAAATAAAGTATGATGTCTACAGAGTCCAAGGAGAAACACCACATAATAATGAAAATGCGCAATATGATCAAGGCGCATATAGAGGACGCGGTGGATACATTGGAAGAGGACGCAACACTGGCCAAGGACGAGGAAGAGGTCAGATTGTATGTTATAACTGTGCTCAACTAGGACATTTAGCAAGAGAATGTCAGAACCCATGCACTACTTGTAAGTACTATAATTCATTTTACCATGTCATTGAAGCATGTCCCATTTTGCAAGGAAAAATGCAAAAGAAAAGACCAGAAGGATAGAACCACAACAAACATATGATCGTAGTTGAGAAAAGAAATGAAGATCGCAACATTCATGCTATGACGTGAAGTGGAACCGTGACAGGGGATGACATGACAAACAAAGCTTCAACTTCCGAAGATCACTTAAACACACCAAAGCCTACTGATGGGCCTTGGGTAAGAAAATAAACAGGAAAAATGCCCACATTTAACCCTGACCAAGAGAAAAAGGAATTCATGGAAGCAAGAAAAAGCTTTCAAACGTGGAACCTTCGACCACAAGGACCCAATTGCGAAGTGATCAGACACCGACATTAGATATGATGATCTCGTATGATGGATCGCGAACTTCACCAGAGCAACTAAGTCCTATAACGTAGTTCTTACAGAGCTGCATAAAGTTGCTAAGGCATGGAAACACCTTAGGGGAATTACAGAACCTATTAGGAAATTACGGACAGCGTAACACAGTGAATGATACACACAGAGCAGTTCATCATATCAAGAACCATAGAAGGACGGGAAGAGAAATGAGGCTAAATGCGCAGATTGGAGATTATGAAACGAACCAGGTCATTCTCAACCTAGGCTTAGAGGTCAATGTCCTGACAAAGAAAACGTGGGAACATATGGGAAAGCCAAAGTTATCTTGGTCACCTATACAATTAAGGTTAGCTAATCAACAAAAGGTTATATCCTTCGGGAGATTATCAAGTGTTCTTGTAGACATTGATGGAGTACGAAGTAAAGCAGACTTCGAGGTTATCGAGATCATAAATGAGATCAATTTGTATCTTGCATTGTTGGGGATTGACTGGGAAATTGACAACCTTGCAATCATCAATCTCAAGAAAAAACAAATGATATTTGAAGGACCGGACATCAGAGTCATTGCACCCTTGGATCCGTCACAAGGACCTATATATATCGAACCGGTCCGAGAAGAATTTAGAGCTCAAGAACTTGATGACATCTACAAGATGACAGTGAATCAGGATTATTACACTAACCCTACGGATGATGGAACATTGAGCTGGAGATGCAACAGTTCATGCGTATCATAATCAGACGGAGGAATGGAGAACTAGCAGATTCGAATGCATGAAATATTAGCAAGACGATGTGCGAAGATCACAAATTCACTACGTTGGATTGTAACAGAGGTAAGTCCAATTCCTACTTATGATGGTTTAGGAAATATCCACGCATTTCTTCATGAATATCTAGTATCAGTTCTAGGAGAACATAAGTTAGCCGCTCTAGATATAGCATTGCGAGCTACACTTGCTAGATGGTGGGCTGCACATAAAGGGAACCTGAACACATGGGAAGAATGTCGGCACATGATGGAAATTAGATTTGTAGAGCATGATGAGATAGTACAAGCAAAATACAATGGACAGACTGATCCTAGAGATCATATAGAACTTTGATTGAAAGCTTGGATACATACACCCAAGAAAGAATGGGTTCACATGTTTATACACACATTGGATCAAATACCAAAGAATTGGTATATAGAAGTAGAACTTCGCAGAGGCACAATATATTGGCACATACTGATAACTGACTTTCAATCCACTTTCAGTTTTGAAGATGATTGTCCGAGTATCAGTGAGGCTCTGCAGGTCATTAAAAAGAAAATATTCAACGCTACCCCGTTACCAATAGATAAACAACCAGAGTGGGCAATACAGTTCGAGCATGCCCTTGAATGTTATAACTTCGCATTAGATGAAGATGAAGATCCTCATGATGTGCATATACCTGAATCAGAAGGACAACACGATGTTGAAGGGCTTGATTTAGAAATTATAGACTTGAGTAGTCCTGTGAAGACCAGAAAGATCAACATTGGTACTGAGAATGAACCAAAGTTTGCTTCTATTGGGGATTACTGGGATGAAGAAACAATAGGACAGATTGCAGACCTACTGCGCGAATATCAAGATTTATTTCCTACCAAGTTTTCTGAAATGGAAGGCATTTTAGATGACTTGGGAGTTATGAAAATACCTCTCAAGCCTGATGCGAAGCCTATTAAGCAAAGATCTTACAGATTGAATCCAAGATATAAAGAAAGGGTTAAGGTAGAAATTGATAAGATGCATGACACAGGAATTATTGAACTAGTAGAAGAATCAAAATGGATAAGTCCTATGGTAATTCAGCATAAGAAAGCTAAAGGTGAAATCATAATCTGTGTGGACCTCAGAAAATTGAATGATGCATCCTTGCATGACCCATTTCCTACTCCATTCACAAACGAAGTGCTAGATAACGTAGGTGGACAGGAGGCATACTCTTTCACTGATGGATTTTCTGGATATCATCAGATCAAAATTGCTATAGAAGACATATATAAGACCACATTTGCTACTGAATGGTTATGCCGTTTGGATTAAAGAATGCACCTGCTATCTTTTCAAGAGTTGTTGTAACTGCATTTAAGGATTATATTCATAAGTTCTTACAAGTCTATTTTGATGACTGGACAATATTCGGCCTTTTGAAGAATCATTATGCGAACTTAAGAATGATGTTAGCAAAGTGTAGACAATACCATATTTCCTTGAATATGAAGAAGAGCGTTTTCTGTGTTCCCTATGGTATTCTATTGGGACACATAGTATGTAAGCAGGGATTGATGGTCGACCCAAAAAAGATCGCAATTATTGTAAATCTTCCAGCACCTAACTCCGTGAAGCAATTACGCACTGCATTGGGGAATAGAGGATACTATAGGAAATTCATCAAAGGATATGCGCAGATCACAGCGCCTATGGAGAAATTATTAAAGAAAGAAGCGAAGTACAATTGGACTGAAGATTTCCAAAAAGGATTGGACACACTGAAAGAAAAAATGATCACAACACCTATTCTAGTATTTTCGGACTGGAATAAACCATTTCATGTTCACGTAGAAGCTTCATCTATAGCACTTGGCATTGTACTAGCTCAACCAAGTGAGGGAGGCATCGATCATCCCATTACATTTTCAAGTAGAAATCTATCTTCAACAGAGAAAAATTATACCATGACAGAAAGGGAAGGCTTAGCCATGGTATATGCATTGCAAAAGTTTAGACACTATCTGCTAGGTTCATATTTCTGTATGTTTACTGACCATTCAACTTTGAATTACTTGGTCAACAAACCAGCGTTAGGGGAAGAATATGCAGATGGTTGTTACTGTTTCAACAATATGATTTTGAAATCATTGTGAAACCAAGAAGATTGAATGCAGGACCTGACCATCTGTCACGCAGTGAGTCAGGCGAAGAACCAAGTAATCTGGAGGATAGTCTACCAGATGTGTAGTTGTTTGCTATCCATATAGCAGATGACTACTTCAGAGATATCATAGAATTTTTTACTACAGGATTAGCGCCTACAGAGTTTAATACACAGTAGAAGAAACAATTAGTGGTAAGAGCAACTGACTTTGCCATAATTGCTGGACAATTGTATAAATTAGGACCAGATGAAGTATTGTGAAGATGTGTACTAGAACACGAAAGACCTAGTATACTAGCCGAAGCACATTCAGGTGTATCTGGAGGACACTACGCAGGAAGAGCTACTGCGCAGAAAATTTTGAGATTAGGACTATGGTGTCCTACAATACACAAAGACTCAAAAGAACATTATCAGAAGTGCGATGTATGCCAAAGAACGGGAAATCCATCTCGTCGAGATGAGATGCCATTGATGCCACAACTAACACTTTAAGACTTCGATAAATGGGCTATTGACTTCGTGGGACCTATTAACCCACTAGGAAAGCAAACTGGCTCAAGGTTTATCGTCACAGCTATAGATTATTTGACGAGATGGGCAGAGGAAAAACCAGTGAAGGATTGTAGCACAGTTACCGCCGTGCAGTTCATTTTTGAGAATATTTTGACAAGGTTTGGATGTCCAAATATTTTAATGAGTGATTAGGGAACCCATTTCCTGAATAGAACTATTGCAGCCTTGACAGAAGAATTTCAAATATACCATCAAAAGAGCACACCATATCATCCACAAGCCAATGGCACTGTAGAAGCCTTTAACAAAATCTTGGAGAATGCATTGACCGAATTATGCAACACAAACAAGGATGATTGGGATCTCGGAATATTTACAGTATTATGGGCATATAGAACAACTTGTAAGAAGTTGACAGGTCATACACCTTTCAGATTAGCATATGGACAGGAAGCTATCATGCCCATGGAATACATAGTACCAAGTTTGAGAACTGCAGCATTTACAGATATGGTAGATGATCAGACAATGCAAAAAAGGCTACTACACTTAGTTGGACTGGAGGAAGATCGCTTCATTGCAGGTTTTCACCAACAAGTGAAGAAATACAGAGAAAAAGTATGGCATGATAGACACATCAAGAATAAATTTTCACAGGTAGGAGACCTTGTCCTCCTCTACGATAGCAAATTTATGAAATTTCCTAGAAAATTCAAAATGCAATTGTTAGGACCATACACTGTTAAGCATGTCACTAGTGGTGGTGCAGTTCAGTTAGCCACACTACTTGGAGAAAATTTGAAAGGACTTGTCAATGGGACTAAACTAAAGCCTTACAAAGATGGCCCTACTCTCCCAGCTATCGGTTAAGCAACACAAGAAAATTTCAAGTGTCAAGTGCAGTTGAAATTGGACACTAAAAATTAAAGAAGAAGAGTCTGCACACAGTTTTGGGTAAAATGCGAAGTTTTCACAAAAATGGAAGATGTGCTACGAAGCACACATAGAAAGTTGAGCTGCGAAGTAAGAGAGGAATCGTGTTGCGAAGTTAACATCAAGGAGAGGAAAATGTGCAGTGAACTTCACAGTTCACATATCCGCTAGCAAAGTAAAAGAGGGATCGCGCTGCGAAGTTACAAGTGAGCAAAGGAAAATGCGTAGTGAACCTCGCAGTTCGCATGACCGCTAGCGAAGTAAAGGAAAACTAGTTGTTACAGTCTTTGTTCGGAAAGTAGCCGTTATACAATATTTTTGGAAACTAGATGTTTCCACAATTAAGGCATATTCGTCCATTGAAGACACATTCAATGAAGGGAAAGGACCAAGATCTACGCAAGATTTGGCCAACAGACATAGCATTTAATGCTAAGTTAGTCATTTTTGGGAACACCTTAGTGCCGAGGTGCCTGTAAATAGTAAAGGCCATTTACTTACCGGTTTTACCGTAAATTTTCATTTTTATTGCCTATAATTTCCAAGTGTTTACCAGTTGAAAGCAATCGTTATCCGACAATATATGTCTGAGCAGTCGACCTTAGACAAAATTTTGAGTGACTTCCGGCATTCTAGTCTGGAAGGAGTCATGAAGATGCCCGTAAGGCAATCAGTCCCAGAATGCGGTGGTTCATCTAGAAACTCACCGAGGAATGTACCATAACAGATGCAGAAAGACAAGCAGAAGGCCACTGAACAGGAAAAGTCAAAGGCCGCGAGTGTTCCGAAGCCATTTCCACCAGCATCGACTCAAAAGAGACCCATCCTGCTTGTTCCAGAATACATCCCTCCAAGGAAATGAGATGTGCCAGAGGTGTTTCTCATGAAGAATCCTCTTTATGAGATTCCCATGCTGCCCATGTCAAGCCATGTGCGGATTAAGGAGAATTTGCTCGATAAAATTCCATAGTGCAAATTTGCGGACCATGACTTGCTCCAGGAAGCAAAATTTCCACAATTCCAAGCAGATCAATACATGTACAGAAGGTATGATGAAGTCACCAAGCAAGCAACAATTCACCCGCAAGACTGGATTGCGCCATTGCAGCCATTAGGATTGTTGAACCTGCTGTGCATTCCACATTTTGATAGGAGCTCAGAAATTACAGTGGTGGTGCACACACAAGGGATACTTGCGGTTAGACTGCAAGATAGACATTAACATCGATCTCATCTACTGGATCACGCACTTGTGCAAGAGGGGTGCTGATCCTGCAGTTGAGTTCGTCGGCAAGAACAAGGATAAATATTTGGCTGCAAGGATGAAGAGTGAATTCAAGATAACCAAAGGAAGCTGTGGTTATACATCCATCGGGGATCAATGATCAAGCCACATTGTTCACAATCCAGCTCCTTGTAGGACAGATCCTGAGGAAATGCAGACCGAACGATGTATCGACAGCTGCAATATCCTTAGCTGCGAAGACTAAGGATGGCCTTCAATTCAATTGGACGAGCTACCTGTTGAACGAATTCGTAGAAGACATCCGTGATCCACAATAAAATGGAAATCAGTTCCACTATAGTTGGTTGCTAGTACTGATCTCCTTTGTGGGATGGAAGGAGCCTCGCTATCAGCATAATGTCCCGGTATTCGTTGGAGACTTCCGAAGATCGAGGTTTGCAAACATGTGGGAAAAATCGAAGCCAGATCGACAAAGGCTAAACAACATACAGTTTCTTACTTACTATGAGCAGTTATGCGAAGTCATTTAGAGCACTCCGCGTATCACTAAGGAAGTGACAACTCGCTATATCCAGAAGATGACTTTCAAAGTTAGATTGCACTTTATTTACATTCAGTTGCGAGTATAGCTGACGCCTCCTTAATGGTTTGAAGCACTATATCAGCTAGAGGCGCAGAAAATCGATCAGATTATGGAATACTAGCCACTAGAATGGAAGGTTGATGCAGAAACCACATTGATCACCACCTCAGAAGAAAGCGAAGCCGGAGATCCGCAAGACCAAGGTGATGATACAACAAGCGCGCAGGACCCAAAACTAAGTCAAGGCACAGAACAATAACAAGTTGTTGGCTTGACAACAGGAGAGAAAAGAAAGCAAACCGATACAGTCATTCCAGAAGCAATGCACAGGAAGAAACAAAAAGCTACTAAGCTTCCACTCGATGCACAGTTGCATGACGATGACTATGATTGCATCGGAGTTAGAGTGTCAGAGCATATTGAAGAAACACTTGTATTGAAGGAAAGAAATCAAGAAGTAGTGCAAGCAGGCATGATGGAGAGCCTCACAAAATTAAAGAGTCTGGTTGCAAGGGTTGAACAAGTATAGTGAGACTTGGTGAGAGAACCAGATTCTGGTGATCGGGCAGGAGATTCAAGCAAAAGGAAGAGAAATGCGCCTCTTCCTTAACAATGAGACCTCGGTTAGTTAGAATTGAGCCGATGAATGTCATATTTCCAACTGACGAGCTCACTGAAGTTGTGAAGCAACTCGCACACCTCGATATTAATGTTGGGATGTTTCCCATCGAGGGATTACATAATCTGCATCTACAGGTTGTGGAAGAAATCCGAGATAGAGACATAGTCTCTTATAACCAACATCTGGAGGAGAGATATAAGGACCTAAAGGATGAATGTGCACTAAAAACCATGGAGCTCGCATATGCACAGGAGAAGCAGAAGAAATTGAAGAAAGTTGCTGCCGAAGTCTATGCAAAGATCCTAGAATGCCCAGAAGAGCCTGAGGTAGAAGCCACTATTTTGATGATTGGTGCCGCCGTAGATAACCTCAAAGCTAAAATGGAAAATATGGAGATTGGATACAAAGAGCAGATTGTTGATTTAGAATCCCGACAACAATCTGGCACCTCCTAGAAAGATAAAGAAGCAAGAGCTGAAGAATTGAAGGCTTCCACTGAAAACATATCCGCAGAAGTAGCAAGATGTCAAGACCTACTTGATGAAATTATCAAGGTATGGGATATGATAAAGGAAGAACCTGAGTTACAAAAAATTCAGGATGAGGTACGACAACGACAGAAAGATCTCGATTATGTGAACATGGCTATGAAGGATTTACCACCAAGGCAAAGGATCCAGAAGTTCGCAGAGAAGAAAGAACTCCAGAAAGAGCTAGAAGCATTAAGGGTGAAGGAAGCTGAAACTTCATCGAAGTTACAGCCAATGTAGGAAGAGGCGCTTGGAAATTGAGAAGAAGTTGCAAGAACTCGGGACAACAAAGAGCACTGTGAAGGAGCAACTTCTAGAATCCATCTCAGAGGAGATGCTCCAAACAATTAAGGAATGTGAGCAAGAAGCCAAGGACACTGTTGCGAAGTTGAATGCAAGTTATCAGGAGTTCACTGCGAAATTAAACATCCCAGGGGATGCACAGTTGGAACAACCCAGTCAAAGTAGCTCAAGGGCGAGCCACGAGTAAGTGTTAGGGGCCTGTTGGGAGCAACCCAAGTGGAAGAAGTTTTGATGGAAGAGGTACAAGTTAGGCGAGGCCTAACATCAAACAGGTTTGGGAGAAACAACTCCGCAAGTCCCGGGAGCAGAGTATGAAGCGAAGCGAAGTGGCAGAAAAGGATATGTCCCCTTAGTAAATGCGAAGTACTAAGGACCATCGAAGTAGTTGGAGCAGTTATGAATGAAGCGATGGACTGTTAGCTACAGAAGCAAAGAGTAAAGAAGTGGAATGGTGCAAAGGACGCGCCATTATAGCATCAGAGCCGCGTGGTCAGAACTGCGACTGTTAGAGAAGCATCAGAGCTAGAGGAAGTAGTACAAAAGGACAACAAAGCTCTAGTGAAGTAAAGATAAAGCATGGTCAATAGGAGAACCAAGCCATTTTGGGTTTAAGGGTACTATGGGGGTTGGCCCATAGTTATTGTAAAGATGTGACCTTCGGGCACAATCTATAAAAAGGGCAATTTTGTATAAGGAAGGGTTAGATTTTGGTTAGATTTCGTAAGAGCCTGTTAGACTTATGTTAGATTTCTGAGAGATCTAAGAGAGGAAAAAGACTCTGCAGCTGTGTCCGCAGAGATCTATTGTAGAGAAGAGTCTGCAGCTGAGTGGACAGACTAGAACTGTTAACCCCTTCCAAGAAATATAAGAACAGTTCCCGTGGACGTAGCTCCTATTTGGGGGGTGAACCACGTAAATACTTGTGCTATGTGCTTGAATATATGTTATTTTGAATGTTCATGAATGTTTATGCTTATATATGTGTTTTCATATGAATACGAATGAGAATCATATGTTAAGTAGTGGAATATGCATGTATGAACATTGCGAAGTTGTGTTAAGTATGGTAAAAGCGTAGCCATAGAAGCAAAGTAACAACGATTCGGTGAAGTCTGTAAGCTATTGAGATCTGCGGAATGCGCAGATACAGGTTGGCAATGATCTGCGAAGTAGATGTTGAGTAAGTTGTGCACATCAGTTCGCATAACATAATCGTGTGTCATCAAGTTACATAAACCTAATTCTGTAACCACCCATCTTCGCTTCGGGTGAGACTTCATCCTGCTCGCAGGTTGATGCCGAAAGGGCCAGTGAAGGGGATTTTGTTGGACCAAAGACTAGAAAGAACCTTGCGGAACCCGGGTCAACCCCAAGGAAGGGAGAAAAGGAAGGATAACCAACAATTAACATTCCCCTCCCCTTTAGACAAGTGTTGTCCTCAACGCTTGATTAGTAGTGGATCATTTTGTATAAAGGACTCATCTTCCCATGTCGAATCTTCAACTGGTAAGTTCTTTTGCTTGATGAGGTACTTTGTAATACCCTGATTACGTAGTTGTTTGGTCCTTGTTTCAGAGATTTGTTCAGGTTCCAATATGAACTTTCCTTCTCCATCAAGCTCTGATAAGATAGTTTGAATTGGGATATTGTCCCATATTACCTTCTTTAATCAATAAACATGGAAAATTGGGTGTACCCTTGAAGATGAAGGAAGCTCCAATTTGTAAGCCATACTACCAATATTCTGCAACACTTTATAAGGACCATAGTACTTGGGTGCTAATTTATTGTCTTTATTTAGTTGCTTGAGGGACATATGTTTGTAAGGTTGCAGCCTCATAAATACCCAATCCCCTTCTTCAAAACTCCTTTCACTGCGGTGTTGATCTACTTATTGTTTCATCCTGTTTTTTAACATAGCCAGGTTGTCCTTCAGTAACTAGAGAACTTCTTGCTGTTGCTCTAGGTGATCTTCCACATCTTGAACTTTAGATTTTCCTTTTAAGGGAGATGTGATATATAGAGGATGGTACCCATAAAGTGCCATAAATGGAGACATTTTTTATGACGTTGGAAGGAAGTATTGTACCACCATTATGCCAAAGATAACCATTTCACCCACTATGTTTGTTTATAAGATGTAAACCAACAAAGATATCCTTCCAAATTTTTTTTCACTATCTTAGTTTTCCCATTGGATTGAGGATGATAAGAATAATTGTGAGCCAACTGGGTACCCGAACAAGAAAATAATTCAATCCAATTTTTTCCAATGAAAACTGGATCTCTATCACTTATAATAATCTTCAAGTTTCCATGTAACTTATGAATTGTTCAAATGGAGGCTACAACAACTGTAATCGCATTTAAAGGGTGAGAGAGTGCACACAAGTGTGCATACATTGTGAGTTTATCAACAAACACCCTAATAACATCTTCCCTTCTGACTTGGGTAGACCTATGGTAAAATCCATTAAGACTTCCTCCCATCACCGACAAGGTATTTCTAATGGTTGTAAATACCTTGGGTCTTAACTGTTTCAACCTTATTTTGATTGCAAACCAAACATTCTAGCACGAACCTTTGAACATCATATTTAAGACCTTCCCAAAATAATTCCTTCTTGACCTTGTGGTACATTTCTAGGAATCCTGAGTGCCAACCTATAGGAGAGGTGTGTAATTCCAAAATGATATTTTGTTTGAGTTGGGAGTTCTTACATATATATAAGTGATCCTTATACCATAGTGATTCATTTTTCCACACAAAAGTATCTAATACACTAAGATCCTTTTGTATCTTTTGAATGAGTGTCCACACATACATGTCATTCTTCCATTCTTTCCTTGCTACTACTACCCAATCGGGTTGTATAATAGAAATCACCCAAATTAATTCCTCAACATCCTCATATTTTCTGGAGAGTGCATCTGCCACCACATTCTAGTTCCACTTTTTATAGATGATTTCAAAGTCATATCCCAACATCCTGGTTACCCATTTTTGTTGTTCTTCTGAAGATAGTCTATGTTCCAAGAAGTATCTAAGACTATCATGATCTATTTTGACCTTGAAGTGACTACCTATTAGGTAAGGATGCCATTGCTAAAGTGCATGTAGTGTTTCCATCATTTCCTTCTCATAAATGGGTTTTTGTAAGTTCTTTCTCTTGATTGGACGACTTTCAAAAGCAAGGATTCATCCTTCTTGCATTAGAACAACACCAATTCCATTTCCTAAGGCATCAAACTCCACAATGAAGGTTTTTTTGAAGTTTGATGTGGTAAAAAAAGGAGCTTTGCACATGGCCTATTTAAGTTGTTCAAATGCTTGAGTTGCCTTTGGAGTTCACGAAGATGCTTCCTTATTCAATAATGATGTTAGAGGTGTTGCTATTCTTCCATAGTTTCGAACAAACTTGCAATAGTACCCTATCAAACTAAGAATCCTCTAATATTCTTCAAGGTTTTGGGAATCGACCATTTCGTCATGGATTTAATTTTGTTAGGGTCTATCTTGACACCTTCATGAGATACAATATGATCCAAATACTCTACCTCATTTACCCAAAATAAACATTTGGAAGGTTTTGCATATAGTTGTTGCTCCTTTAGTGGTTGTAGCACCATGTCAACATGTTGAACATGTTCTTCCCAAGACTTGTTATAGATTAGTATATCATCAAAAAATAACAACACAAATTTTATGAGGAAGGGCTTGAAAATGGAATTCATCAAACCTTGAAATGTGGAAGGTGCATTCATAAGGCCAAAAGGCATGGCCAAAAATTCATAACGACCTTCATGAGTTCTGAATGTTGCTTTTGGGATGTCTACTTCCTTCATTATTCTAATTTGATGATACCCTGAACGAAGATCCAACTTTGTGAAGCAAACTGCTCCATGTAATTCATCTAACAATTCATCAATGACATGAATGGGAAACTTATCTTTAATGGTGATCTTGTTGAGCTCTCTATAATCTCGACACATACACCATGATCCCTCCTTTTGGTGTACCATTATCACTTATGCAGAGTAAGAACTTTGGATAGGCCTAATTATGCCAACTTCTAACATTTCTTCAGCCATATGCTCAATTTCACTCTTCTGGACATAGGGGTATCTATAAGGTCTGATGTTAGGAGAAACACTTCCTGGAATTAAGTGACTATCATGATCAAAATCTCATGTAGGTGGAATACCTTTTGGAATATCTTCAAATACCTTGGAGTGATTATCAATGATCCTTTGTAGATTCAGGGGAATAGGAGGTTTAAATGTTTGAACATCTAGTGAGCATAATGTGCAATTGCACCTTCATGTCCCTTTTTAAACAATTTTTTCATACCATTAGAGCTTATCACCTTGATTGGCTTCCCTGTGATATCCCTTAATTCAAATTATTTTCCTTTTCAAGAAATTTTTATGAAAAGTTCTTGAAAATTAAAAGCCACTATTCCCAATGATTGTAACCATTGGACACCTAACACAACATCAACACCAACCATTAGGATAGAAATCATAGGACTATTCAATACATATTCCCCCATAGTAAGATTGATATTATGGAATTTCCTTGAGCAATTGATAGTTCCTCCATTTCCAATCATTACTTGAAATTCTGGTGCTGGATATACAAAGCAATTGAGAACTTCAGATAATTTACAATGAATGAAATTATGAGTACTACCAGAATCAATCAACACTATTACATTTTTATTTTTGATATATCCTTCGATATTGAGAGTTTGAGGAGTGATAATTCCCGCCAATGCATGGCAAGATATGGTGGGAGCAATCTCTTTAGGAGTAATCTCTTATATTTCTTTAGTTGGAGATGGTTCCTGTTCTTTTGCTTTTTTCTCTTCACAGTCTATGTAGAATAATTTCTTCTCACCACACTTATGTCCCTTACTATACTTGATGCCACAATTAAAGCATAGACATTTTTCTCTTCTTTCGTCCAGTTTTTGAGGTATCAACCTTTGAGGTGGGTTAGAAGAAGGAACATTATTATCTCTATATGCGTTGGAGGTGGTTCTTCTAGTATGCATCGCCATATTTTTACATTCAACCTTTCTTGCCACCATGAAATCCTTCTCTAAAGATGTTGGTTCAAGGAGGCACACCTCATATTGGATGTTATCCTTCAAGGTTCCAATAAAGAGATCCAACAATTTATCATCTAGTATGCCCTCCACTATGAGACTACTCTTTTTAAATTGATGAATATTCTCAATTATTGGAACCTTTTGCCTTAGATTTATCAATTGGGTAAAGAAGGAATTGCACTTAACATCATCGTGATATGATATCATTTCTTCTGTGAAAATGGACCAAGAGATAATGGATTTCTTCTTGCGTTCACAAAGCCATTGGTACCACACAAACTGTTTAGGTTCTAAATATAAATCTGCAATAGTTACTTTTTGTAGATTTGGCACATGGTGTATATCAAAGAATTGCTCCATATGAAAGATCCATGTTATGGGGTCCTTGCCATCAAAATTCCTCATGTAAATATTGGGGATTTGGATACCCCTTGGGGACCATCCTTGGTTGCTTCCATTATTAGAATCAAATCCTCTTGTATTATGCTTATTAAGGGATGGTTTCGCAACATGGACACTAACTTTATCTTCCCTAAATTGGGCCCATTCCGCACCTTTAGGAAGCTTTTCCTCTAGATTATGTACCATATTAGCAATCCTTCCCATATTTTCCTCGGCTTTCTTCTCCATCTGTCCTATGATTTCATCCATCATATGTCCCATCTTATTCTCCATATTAACTAAATCAAACATTTTCACAAATCCTTTAATCAGATCTTCCAACTTGGATAGCCGAAAAGATAGGTCTTCACTTTCATTGTAGGTCAGGGATGAATCCTCAAATGGTTTGAGTGGAGTGTGATACTTTCCACTGCCTTTTTGTGGAATTTTGAACAGTTTAAATAGATATCACACTTTGGGTTCACCTCAAATAGACCCTTCTACTAAACGTTATTCACATTTAAAATGGCGTACCTTTTTCAAACCCTAATTTGAATATTGATTTGCTGTCAGACCTTCCAATTGAGGAAACCATGAAATTTGGGCCCTTCTGAGTCTAAAATCTCGGACTGTGGTAGCCTGATATGTCCTCTTTCCAATGCTGCAGGTTTCGTGGAATTTGGATTTGCCAAAAAAAGTTGTGACAACTTTCCCAACACTTGTTATTTTTGGCCTTTTTCAAAAGAGCGAGAGTGTACGGCCTGCCACATGCCCAATTTTTCGTATCTGATTTTGAAAGTCCTACCCAATTAGTGTATGTCTTCTTTCTGATGCAATAGGTCTCACTAAATTTGGATCTTGCATGCTCTAGATATAACCATTTTTCCCATGACATCTATTTTAGACTAGTTTTTGGACTAATGAAAAACCCTAACTTCCATTGAGTATAAATACAATTCAGGATCTGAAAATCAAACCCAAGATAGCTCAAAATGTCTTTTCCCCCCTTGCAAGTTTCACTATCTGAAACGTCTTAGAAAAAAAGTTGTAGTGAATATGTCACAATGACTTGTTTTGGAAGTGTTCAAGCTCTGATACCAAATGTTATGCAAGCAAGTCCCATAAAGAGCATGAAAAGAGCATAAATAGAATAGAAATAGTAATCCACGCCTTAATAATGAAGAAAAGAGATGAATAGCAAGCCTCTTCGAGGGGGAAACCTCCTTACACAATGTACTGAGTACACAAGACAAGAAAAGATGAGATGATTCAAATGAAAAGGTCTCCTTCCCATATATAGTAGACAAAGAGGTACAATTACAATTGATAGACCCAAGCCTACATAACTAATATAATAATACTAATGACAATTACCACTAATAGATTCAAGCCGACATCAATAATATGTAATGAGCCACCATATAGGGGGTAATGTGCCAACATTTAGAGCTTAACATGTATATCCAAAATAGAGCTCTTAAGTGCCAAGAAGCTCAACACCCCAAAACATTTGAGAAGAGATCAAGTGTTCCAAATGATTTAGAATATTCCATAATAAAGTATGATTGGGAAGAGTCATGGCACAAGATAACCATGTCTCAAGTTGTAGATTTACAACCTTTGAGTTACAACTATTTGGCACCTAGACATGATCAAGTCTAGATGCAAGTTTAAAAGTTGTTGCAACTAATGGTGTGTATGTTTGGTGGCGTATCCAAATCATGCATGGAAACACCCCTATTTGGATAACATAAGCTTCAACATACAAACCCGAGTTTACTTCCTTCGCCTAATGTGTAATGTCCCCATCTCTTAATCCGTCCAGTAGTGGGAACATTAATTAACTTAGGGCCTCTTGATTTCGCCCCATAACCATAATTATGAATTTATAATAGTTAAAATGCATGTGCAGATATGGAAATAAAAACACATAGTAGAAATATCACAATCCACACACACATCATGCAATTTACAGTCATAATTATGACATGAATAAAGATAAAAATCATTACACATCAGATACATAAGAATACTTATCTTTAAATAAAGAAGATCCAGGAAACTGGCAATGTAAGAGCGATTTTCCACCCAACCATAGGCACTCTTTCCAACATATACCCTTTGTACTAAGAGGACACCCCCAAGCTGGGCTATGAGGCCACCAGGGAAAAGGGAATACCTACAGGCTTCTCTCTCTCAACCCACAACCCATTATGCTCTCTATACTTAGCCAAAAGCTCCACTAGAGCTCTACAAGGGTCTCACTAAGCCATCACAACCATGTAACTCCTTCCAACTGCCCCACACAAAAAAAGGAAGGCATTCTCCTTCACTGATCCATAGTTCCCTCAGGAAATCCAACCCTTATAGTGCTTACCAATGTGTGTAGTAAGAGTCCAACCTAATGTATGCTATTGGAGAGTCTCCTGCAATATTAATCCATGGATTTTCAAGCATCTAGAAGTAGCATAACTCAATGGGTAAAGGTTCCTAGCTTTCCCAACCTCCATGCTCACCTACAACCATCTATTTTCCCTTCCAAAAATGCAGCTCTATCTCCAAATTCGAATTTCTGGGTTAAACACAGCCTGGTAATGGACACGAACAACAATAGGAAAACTCTACGTAGGAGGAAAAACTACATGAGAGAATGAACCAAAGAGTGTTGAATCCAAGGATATGAGGTAAGGGTGAAAAGACAACTGACATCGCTTGTGACCATAGAAGAAAAGTACTGATGATAGCTGACATAACTATCACAACCCCCATGCTTCAATAACTACATGAAGTGACTTTCCCCACCAACCTCACACATACATTCAATGATTGGGTTAATGGTCAAGAGAAGGTAATTGGCTCATTTAAGGCACATGGCAGATTTTGGATGAGTTCTAAGGTTGACACTTGGAAAGATAGGATTTAGTTTCCCCATAGACCCCCTTTCCTCTTCTCCTCTGGTGGAATCAATATAGCCCCTCTAGTGCTCTTTACACATCCATCTTGGACCATTTTATTAATTTCCAACATAATATTTACATACATTTCGAATTGGCATGATAAGCCAACTATATGGTCCAAATAAAATTATATACATCATACATGCCTAGCTATTCACTAGTCGGGCATTAGCCTTGAGCTTTGCACTAAGAATCCATACTAGCATATTTACATTATTTACACAATCTTTTATTAAATACATTCCAAGTCAAAATTGGGGGTATTGCATAATGTAGTTTTACAAATTGTATTACAATGACCTTAACATTATCACTGCTATAGATGTGTCGATCAAAATAGATATTTGGCATCTACTACAATTTCAAAGAATTCCACATGCTTCGTTAAGTTCATCAACACCCGCTTTGTTTAAAGACAATTATTTGTGGTTTGTTCTGTTATGTTCCAAGTAATAGTAAAATAGACACTATGTTACCATTACTTAGAACAATAAAATAGTGTATGTTTTATTGTTTATCTAGTCTACTACTTTTTTGCAATGGTCATTAATAATGGGTATTTGAAGTATGTATGGGGAAATTTCGATTTTTTGGGGGATAAATGTGAGTGTTATTCTAAGAACAACCATTGATTGAGCTTTGACATATGACTAAAATATGTGCCTTTAGTGCAATCATATTGGCATGTACAATGGCATTGGAGGAGGATCAACAAGTGGATGGGATAAGAGGATCAGGTTGAGGTGAAAAAAAACACAAAGGATAGGTGGACGAGGTTAAATGGTGCTCAACAATAGGTTGTAAACATGGGATATATAGTAGTTTGAAAAAGGCTAATGACAGACGAAAAAAGATTTCAAAAGTGTCATGCCCTTAAAAAACACCTTCAAAAAATAGAAAATAAAATCCCTATATGCGAGCTTGTAAATGAGTGTGCATGCGCATGTGAGTTGAGCTCATTAAGAGAAGCACTAGAGCAATCATGATGGGCATGGGGTTCTTGATGAATATTTTTATGGCGGCATGCTTATGAAGCTTGTTACCTTGCCAAGATTGTGTGGATTTATACCCTCTTCTCCAATTTTTCGAATTAAGGACACTCACAATACCTGTGGAAATATCAATTTGTAACCCCAAGGGTCCCAATGAGATTTGATCCCAAGACCTTTGTGAAATTTCACACAAAAGCATCTACCAATCGAACTAACACTTGGGGTTAAATTTGGGTGGTTACATTTCTTAAAGTCAGGAGAGGTGTGTGTGTGTGTTTTATTTATTTATTTATTTTATTTTTATTTTTATGGTATACGAGTACCTAATAGAGGATCCAATGAACAATGACATTATCACAAATAATTATTATTTTCCATGTGTATTTTGGCACTCTTGCCATGACAATCATTGGAACTAGTTGAAGAAAACAAGAAGCCATGGAGTAGAATGTAAAATGAGCCATTTTGAAAGAATTACAGTATAAATTCACCCACACAAGAGAAAATATTTGGCATTCACATTTGTTGCTTATGCCCTAACTCTTCTCGAAAAATCCCTAAAGCCATAAAATTCTTAGCTAGAAAATACTCTCGAACCACACAGTGCAATTTGTGGAATGCTCAATTGGAGTTCTTTCATCCTACGATCAATCTGATTCCAAAAGCACAATCTCAACAACTGGTAACTGCAATTTAGTGTTTGTAGGGTCTCTAAATCAACCCAAAACCTCGAAATTGTAATATGAGCAATAGATCCAATGATTTAAAACAATTGATCATTTGTCACAATCAAAAGGAGGCTGTCAAGAGCCTCAACAATTCCATGTTGAGTGTATCCACCTTTCTATTTGACTCCTATGCATATAACATGAATTGCACCATCTGTTTCTGAATAGCCTCTGCTTCTCGGATTGCATTGCTATGAAGCTCAACCAAATATACCTCAATGTCTTTCCTCGACTCTCATCAAACACCCATCATCTCTTCATTTTCAAATTACCAATACAATACATATTGCATTTTCATCATTATTTGAGTATGAATTTCCACCACGAAAAATCAAAGTTAATCTCAACCATTCATGTTGTAAACAATATTATTACTCTAACCATAAACGTTAACTCAACCATCATGTTGTCAAAAATATTATTGTCCTGACCCATGTTGGAAACAAATTATTCCAAGTTTTATTTATATAACATATTGAAGCTTCACAACAAGTTTAATTCTCAACTTAAGAATGGTTTGAATCGAAAATCCAAGTAGTGCACGTATTGGAAAGCAACTAAGTTAAACCAAATCATAACTTTTATATATTATCATGACAAATACTAACATATAAATGTTGGAGAGGTATTGGTACTGATAAAGATTATTATTATTTTTTATAAATTTTACAATATGGTGGTTTTTTTTTTTAAAGGTGGTTCACCATTTGTTAGAGGGCTAGTCCACCGAAGAAATGCCAACACCTACTATTCCAAGTAGAGAATCAAGGTATGACCAAAAATACAATCATTACAATAAGGGCTCAACAAGAACATCATGTCACTTACAAGAATTGAACCTAGATGGGGAGGGCAACAATCACCCCAACCACCTAAGCTACAACCAATGGTCATGGTGGATAGAAATCATGAGATTTGGTGGTAAAATAGAATGCATATATTGATTTATAGATAGATGGTCAAGAAGAAATAATTCCTTGAGCGATATACAAATAACCTAATGTTTGCATTTTTATAATACCATGCATTGAGTAAAGACCTGAAGCATAATTTTCTATACAAAATAACTTATAAAATCATTATATTGCAATTATCATCTTTGTTTGACAATACACAATGATTTCATTGGACCAAGGAGGAAGTGATAAAACCCAAGTGAGAAGCAACCTAAAGGCCAAAGAACTTGAGCTCACTATCTTGAAGGTTCGATGACTAGTGATTTGTAAAGATGTCACTCCTTTACACATGATGCTTTAAATATAATAAAACTCAAATGACATTAAAATAATTATAAGAAAAATTGAAATAATACACAAATTTTATAAATCTTAATTTAGTTAATTATGTTTTTTAATATTATAAGTTTAAAAAACACAACCCATATTATGAAAAGTAGGACCAATTCCGCCCTCTGAAGCCGATCCACACATGAGTCTGTAATGTGATGCCGCAAGCTTAATATAAAGATTGAAGTGCTGTGGAATTGCTACCAGATCCTGGAAGCGTATTGGTATCAGAGCCAGATTAGTCGACAAAAGTGTCTTTGGCTCTGATACCAGATTAGTCGACAAAAGTGTCTCTGGCTCTGAGTTGGTGTATGTGGTGATGAGCTTCACCCTCCGAAGTTTTCTGTTAGCTTAGACGACCCTCATATTTACAATCTGTTAAAGGCTTATATCCTGCCCAAAGGTTTCGACATGGAGACTGGCTCCAAAATTATTCAGCTCAAAGGTGGAGTCTGTGTTCGATTTGGAAACGATACCCTTCCTCAGTTGCGAACTCGTGTCCATCAGAGTTCTGCAGACACCAGCGTGGTGGAAATGGAGAAATCCCGATCCAAAAACGCCACACCCATTACCTTCAATTGGACTGGTATTAGCTATCCCCAATCTTGGGAAATGAAATATTCAGAGCTAAGGAACAAAGAAAGAGTTGCTGCTTCTTTCACCTCACAACCTCTTATTTTTTATGAAGCTTCAAGTTCCTTTCGTGTACCCACACATGAGTCTGTAATGTGATGCTGCAAGCTTAATATAAATATTGAAGTGCTGTGGAATTGCTACCAGATCCTGGAAGCGTATTGGTATCAGAGCCAGAGACACTTTTGTCGACTAATCTGGTATATCATTTTCTTAATTCTGATGTATGCTTTAACCTACTGTTAAATTTGCTGCAATATCGTTGTTCAGTTTTTTTATTTGAATATCAACATTCTACAATAGTATTCTGTAGGCGGTGGAAATGACAGTTGAGTGGATTGTTGGGTCATTGAGAGTGCAAGAGTTGTCCGAAGTCAGAGTAGCAGTAAGTCCCGTTGGGATAGGGGAGTAAGTCTACAGAGTTGCCGGAGACTAATTTAGAGTCTGCACTCACTCTCTTTTAGAAATGGACCCTTCAATGGATACTATTGAGCAGACAAATTTAGAATGTGATTCATATAATGATACTGAAGTAAGTCTTGCAGAACGCAGACAATCTTCGTTCAAACCATCTTCATCATAATCATCCTATATCTCTATCACAGATCATAACCCTTCTGAAAACTGGCAGTTACCACAAATACTTCCCAAAGAAGTATACAGACTTCCATGGTGGAATGTCACAGCCGCTACCCACATCAGAGTGTCAAGTATTGATGTTTCGTTTACCGATAAGCAAGAACCTGTACATATAAACTTGCTTGATAAATGTCAAATAGACTGGGCTAAAGCACAAAACTATAAGTATGCACACTTTGGTGCTATCAAACTTGGCCTTGGTCCTTTAGTTCGTCTGTGTCTTGCTGTTTCTTCTCTCTGTTGTATTGTAGATACTCGTCATCGTAAGTTTTCCGATGCTGTCATAGGTGGTTTCACAACACCGCTTCATGATGGTCCTGCTTTTGGTACAGACTACCCGAGGCTGGTTTTAGACAATACTCCCAAGATGGCTAGACCAAAAGAGAGTTCTTACCCTACAAATCCTCTGGTCATGATCAGACTGTTTCTGAAGAAATAAAGCTTGCAAATTGGGGTAATTTGCAACAAATCCACACTGCTAGAAATCTAGATGACATGGCTAATGATCTCCTGATCCTAAAAAAGCAGTGTGCAGATCAACAAGAGCATCTAAGTAAAATTGAAACAAAGCTAGAGATGCTAGATCATTTACTTCATGATTCTACAGAAATCCGTATGGCCATAGAACAAGCTTCTCAAAAGCTTGAAAGAAGATTAGCTGTCCTAGAAGATCTCTGTAGCAAAACAGAAAATCTTAAGAAAAAACAGTATGTGGTCCCTGACCATGTACTAAAAGCTGCAGCAAAAGGGCATGCTAAGAGTCACTCTTTAGGTCAGTTCAGTGTTCTGCCTGAAGATGAGAGGCCAAAATGGGATTTTGGTGAAAGTGATGAAGTGAGGGAGAATATTGAAGAATGGATTAAAGAGTTTAAAGGATTTAAACCTGCTTTAGATCCTAAATATTTGGTTAGTTTAAATGCATTGAATGATGAAGGATCTTCTAACCAAAGAAGACAGTTAGCTCCTCCCCGCTTTGATACACATATGCCAGATGCTACCTCAGCTTCAACCGCTCCTGCCAAAGTATTCCATTTTGGTATCAATACAATGAATGATATCATCTCCCAAATTCCTGAACAACCTGTATTGAATATACAATGTCAATCCAAATACTTGTTCAGTGGACCTTGTATAAGAAACAACAGGACCCAAATCTCACAAGGCAAATGCTAGGAACCCAACTCATAGCAAGTTTATCTGGTCTAGCATATGAATGGTGGCGATGGTTGCCACAGGAAACAAGAAATGAGATGCTTGTTGCTGATGATGCAGATGAGCAAATTCTGTCTGCCCTAGGTAGAGAATTTTACGGCCCTGAAGAGGGAGAAGATTATGATCACCTTGCTTCATTATTCAGGTCTGCTCATCTTTGTGATTTAAGCAAGAGTGAAGAGTATTTTTGTTATATGCAAAAGCTTCTAATTTCATCAGGGAAATCTGGTAACCCTGCATATCTAAAGCATTACCTTAGAAGCTATCCAGGACACGTGCCTGATGCTGTAGAACAGGCATTGAAAGATAAAAAAGTAGAATTGAGAAGCTTGTCGCTTGCTCAACTTCATGCTCACATTATGGAGACATGGCAAGAGCATTGCCTAGAAAAAAGAGTGAGCAAAGATTTTAAACACCATCAGAAGATGTATTATGCTTCCTTCTGCAAAGATGTTGCAGGAATGCCCGATTGGGGGTGTGGAGCACACAACCGAGGACATCTTGATCATTCTTCTTGCAGATGTGAGAAGAAAAAGAAGAAAAAGGGTTTCTACACTTCAGAACCAAGGTATCACCTTGATAAGCCCTATCACCACAAATCTAAGCACAAGTATAAGAAGCATAGATATGATAAACCCTATCATAAGTCCAAATATAAAGCCAAACGCTATGTGAAATGTCGGACTGAGAAAGGGAAGAAAAATGTCTGTTTTATTTGTGGGAAATCAGATCATTGGGCTGCAAAGTGCCCAGAAAGAAAGTCCAGACCTCGGCTTGCTGCTTTATGCAAAGGATTGGATCCCGCATGGTGGGATTTATTTGAAGTTACTGTAAATTCTCCCAAACCCTCTGGTGAAGTAGTCTATCTTCCTGATGATGATACTGATTCTTCTACTTCTTGTACAGATTCTGATTCTCCTCTTCCTAACTTAGCTAAATGTGATCCTCCTTCCTCCAGCTCATCCTCTGAGTCTGATTCCAGTTTGGGTGCACATTTAGGGGGGTGTAGTAGTTTACCTGATTTTGATTTCTCTTTGTACATGTTTTCTCGGTCGCCTTCTAGATCGTCTTCCCATCAGCTAGAAAAACAGATTGCTGACATTGATCTTCGATTGTCTATAATTCCAGTGTACAGACATCAAGAGAGAACAGAATTAAGAGAAGAAAAGACCAGATTGCAAAAACAGCTAGAGACAATGAAACCTGACAAAGGTAAAAATCCCATCTCCTCTTCCACTATGTCTGCCTATTATAACCCTGCCTAAATCTATCACGATTATCCAGGTAGCCATGAGGATAGGCAATCCCATAGAAGAGACAAAGAAAATCTTTTAAGGCTCCAGCTTAGAGAAAAGCAAGATAAGCTTAAAATGATGATCAAAGAAATAGATGATTTGAAAAATATGCTATCTGCTTTGGTCCTTGAGAAAGATCAGTCCTCAGATGAGGAATTATCCAAAAAAATTGAAAGAGCCTGTTTCAATCCTGAAAATAAGGAAGAGTCACCTTCTTCAACTCCTCCACAGTCTCCGCAGTCTCAGAGTACTAATCTGTTAGGTTCTCTATCTGGTCCCAAATTGTTTATTTCTTTACAGTTCTGTCCACCTGAGTTCAAAGCTTATTCTGTGCAATGTTTAATTGATTCTGGTTGTCAGTTTAACCTTGAAAAAGGAAATGCCATTCAACAATTTTATTGGGAAAAGAGTCGAGAGTTTGGCTCTGCCATTGAAGGTTCTCCTGTGTCTTTGTTTGATAAGGTTAAGCATTTTCCTATACAGCTTTCCAGTGTCAAGAGTGATTTATCTTTGTTTAGATTAGATGTCTTAAAGGAAGACTGTGTATTAGGTTCAGAGTTTCTGAAGAAAGTGAGTCCCTTTTCTGTTGATACAAATAAAATGGTTTTCTCTTGTATAGTCTTGGGAAAGTCTGTTCAGTTGCCTTTAAGTTTTAGTCTTATACATAAGTGTAAACCCATTCCAGTTGAGTCAGTCAGTTAATTTAAATAAAATGGATCGCTGCATAGCTTATGCAGAAGTTCATGGAGATAAAGCCTTGGCAACAATAAAAGAAAAAATTAAAAAAGATTGCTGTTCGGAGAGTCCCAATGCATTCTGGACTCGCGAGAAATATTTTGTTTCTCTGCCCTTCGACCCACTTCAAAAGATAAAGCCTATGAAAGCTTCAGCTCGGTTGATGAGTCCCTCAGAAAGGGAATTTTGTTCAAAGGAAATTCAGAAGCTCTTGCAAAAAGGCTTGATCGAGCCATCTAAGAGCCCGTGGGCATGCAGAGCGTTTGTTGTAAACAAACACTCAAAACAGAAGAGAGGAAAGCCTCGCCTGGTGGTCAACTTTAAACCTCTCAATGCTGTCTTACAAAAGGTTAGATACCCTCTGCTTGATAAATCTAGCTTGCTGCAAAAAATTGTAGGTTGCACTGTGTTCAGCAAGTTTGATCTTAAATCTGGGTTCTACCAAATCGGGATCGAAGCGAAGGATCGCTTCAAAACAGCCTTTGTTGTCCCTCACGGACAATATCAGTGGAAAGTTTTGCCTTTCAGAATTAATAATGCTCCATTTGAGTTTCAGAAAAGGATGGAAGACATCTTCAGAGATATCCCGTGGCTTGTTGTCTTTATTGATGATATTTTAATCTGCTCAAAGAGTCTTCAAGATCATCTTAAGCATCTTCAGTTTTTCTATGATCTTGTTTTTAAACATGGTTTGGTCCTGTCAGTATCAAAAATGGAAATAGGAAAGACAGAAATGGATTTCCTAGGTTTTCATATTAAAAAAGGACAAGTTGTTTTGCATCAACATGTGTTGCAATCCTTTGAGCACTTTCTAGATAAAATTTTGGATAAGACACAGCTTCAGAGATTTCTGGGAAGTCTGAATTACATAAGGCCCTTCTACAAAGAACAAACAACAGACATCCACTGTCTGCAACAACGTCTGAAAAAGAATCCTGTTGCTTGGTCGAATGAGATGACTTTGGCGGTCCAAACAATAAAGGCCAAAGTTAAAGAATTACCAGCCCTTCATCTGCCACAGGGTACTAGTCAATTAATAATTGAGACATATGCTTCAAACACTACCTGGGGTGGTGTTCTTTTGGAAAAGATTGATGGCAGAGAAAATATATGTGGCTACGGATCGGGTTCCTTCAAAGTTGCTGAGCTTAACTATCCGAGTAGTCATAAAGAGATTTTGGCTATGAAGAAAACGGTTAATCATTTCATTCTATTTTTAAAGCCTGTTAAGTTTATCATTAGAACTGATTTAAATATTATGCCAGGGATCTTTAAGAATGAAAACTTGATGGCTAAAAATAGTAGCCGAATTCTCAAATGGTTTATCTAGCTTTCAAATTTTGATTATGAAATTATTTATAAGCCAAGTTATCTTAATTGTCTTGTTGACATGCTTACTCGTGAGATTGTGCAGTCAGAAAAAGAAGCAGTCAGTTTGAAAATGTTTTCTGTTGGTCAGAGCTCTTCAGGTTCGAAAGAAGATAAGGGCAAAGGCCCAGCACCAGCAGAAGGTATGGAGCCTGACTATGTTAGGTTCGAGCCCCAGAATGCCTTGTTTATGAAGCCTTGGGATGACAGTTTGCCCCCTAGTGATAGAAGAGAACTGCTTGACTATGCAGACAGACATGCAACTGAGAAATATCTCAGTTTGAATTTGATAAAGCAGATCCAAATGAATCCCTGCAAGTTGCATATTTTAGAACGCTGGGAGCGTTCGGCTTTCTGAGGATTCTCCCAAGCTCAGGAGAAGCTCAGAAGATGCAGAGAGTTGTGGGTTGACTGCAACGATGAAAAAGACGGTTCGGTATGGTATGTAGACATTGGTGAGGGAAACCTAACCTGGACCAGTTACAACCCTATTCTGCAATTCTGCAGAGAGAAAGCCTCAATAGTCATTTGTGCTGACCCTGGTAATCTCAGAAATAAGAAGTGGTCTGGTTGGACCGAAATCCTTTTGGATAAATTCTGCCCCAGACTTGGTTGGACCGATCGCCGTGCAAATTTTATATTGCACATGGAAGCTGATATGCAGGTAGTAGATCAAAATAACCTTTGGTTTAAGTTTTTATTACGACATCATGGTGGCCGTTATACTCCGCTAGAACATACGGTTGACGTCACCCAAAAATACATCAAACGTGACAGTAAAGGGAACCGTTTTGATACAAAAATACACCGACGAACTCTGCCTTTGGACTTGCGGGTTGAGTCTATGTTTTCCAGTGAATTTATTGGCGAAAGGAATGAAGTCCTGCATGGATCAGATATTGAACAATGCTTCAGCACATGGTTATACCCTCCTCCTGAGTACAAAGAAGATGCCATTTTTCCCGATGATTCTCAAGATGTCGACTCTCTCCTTGAACAACGAGAGTTGGAAGAATACCTCTATTCAGAGGATTTTGATTGCGCTTGTGGCGGCCAGCCAGTAGGCCCTCCGGGTAATCCAGAACTGTTCTGCGTATGCAGATTGGGTGATGACTAAATGTAAATATTTATTTTTCTGCTTTCAATAATTGAAGCCGTGGTGGGCCGGTAACAGTAGCTCCACAGTTGTATTTGTCGGGATGTTGTTCCCCGAATCTTTTAATGCTTTATGGTAGGCCATGATGTTTTGTCAGATTCCTTTGTAGGCCATAGCTGTCGACCACTTGTCTTGTCTGTCGGTCCGAGTCCCCATATGGCGCTGCCTTTAAGGGACGAGATAATAATGGTGCGGTCCCACCATTACCCCGGATTCCCTCCTTTTGACTGCTTAGTGCCTGTTCTTGGTAACCGGATGACCTGCTAGAGTGCTATAAAAGAAAGGTCCCGGAGTTCATTTATGCATCGAATCCAGTGCATTGAGCTAGTTAAGAGCTCTGCAACTTAGGAGTCTAGAGCCGAGTTGCTCCAGTAGTTCGAAGCTCTGCGAGTCGAGTCTGTCCAGAGCCGAAGGTTGTATGCTCTGCTGATTGCCCTCGTGGTCTAATACATCATCAAAAGACCAAGGTTCGACTTCTGTAAAAATGTCGAGTCTGTAAGGTGTGCTAGTAGGCATATCACTGGATCCCCAGGAAGCCTCCAAGTAAGTTCATCGCTCTGCGAGGTTTTGAACGGTAAATGGGCCAGTGACATTGTGTCTAGGCACTCTGTCTGAGTTGGTGTATGTGGTGATGAGCTTCGCCCTCTGAAGCCGATCCACACATGAGTCTGTAATGTGATGCTGCAAGCTTAATATAAAGATTGAAGTGCTGTGGAATTGCTACCCGATCCTCGAAGTGTATTCGAGTCCAGTGCATTGAGCTAGTTAAGAGCTCTGCAACTTAAGAGTCTAGAGCCGAGCTGCTCCAGTAGTTGGAAGCTCTGCGAGTCATAGAGAGTCTGTCCAGAGCTGAAGGTTGTATGCTCTGCTGATTGCCCTCGTGGTATAATACAACATCAAAAGACCAAGGTTTGACTTTTGAACTTAACGAGTTTCATAGATTACATATTTTTTAAGACTTTGACAATACTTTGTTCTACCATCAAATATATACTAAAATATATGAAAATTAATATTGAGTTTCAACTTATTTATTTGTATATAAAAATTAATATTGAGTTTCAACTTCTTTATTTGTTGACTTTTTTTTTTTCCTCGGATGTATCCTCGGAAAAATTCGTAATTTTATTATCAGAAGATACAAAATTACATTATGCAGATATATGGAGAGTGTAAACTGCTCCATACATTGTCGCATATAAGTGGATACAGTAAATAGCTCGGGAACAAACCCTCATTGCCCAGAAAAAAAGAAAGATAGCAGAAGAAATCAGAAAAACTTCCATCAAGACGGCAAACCACAAGCTCCAGAGAATGGGAGCCCCACACATGTCAGCCTCCAAGATCCCTATGCAACAGGATCCTTAGCAAAGATAAACGTATGTCTCCATCGAAAAGATTGGATCCATCAATGCTGAACACTCATCAGGGGAAGCAGCAGCGCCAGCAAACCCCCGATGAAAACACAGCCAGACAAGATCCCAAAGAAAGCCAGGAGCAGACCGCTAAAGAATGCCGAGATTCCCAGGAACCAAAAAAAACTCAGACGCCTCCACCGAGAGCACCCACCAGTCTTCACGAACCTTGAGCACCAAGAACCCTTGACAACAGTAAAACCCAGCATGACGGCTTCAGCATCCGTCTAACCGAAACCCTCAGCAGAAGAAATAGTAGAACCAAGTCTGTGGATGAGCAGCAGACTCAATGGATCTCCCAAACCGGCGAAATCAGCCAGCAACCCCTGTTGAAGAAAACGGCCAGACAATCCAGAGCACCGCTGTAGCAAACCCTGTAACCAAGAGCCCCCGCCTCCTTCAACACCGACCACCAGGAACCCGGAGAAGGGTTTGCTGTCGGTCATAACCAACGAATGCCCGTCGAGGAGAGTCTGCAGTCTTGTGCCCGCCGGAAGCCGCATCAGATACGACAGCCTCCTATTGGGCACCACATGGTATTCTTGTCCACAAAGGAATCGTCGCTGACTGTAAAGATTGTGAAGCTTTGCAAGCACAGAAGCTCCGCGGACTTGATGCGCATGACCAACGCCAGGACGCTGTAACCGCGAGTTCTCAGACAGAGCTCTGCATATATGAGCACGGAGGGATACAATGGCCGACCCGGAACATCAGCACAGCTCCGCCTGTGATCTTTGCAAAGCCCGCGACCGCCATTAGCCAGCCGAGAGACCCTAAAGCCAGAATCCCTGCAAATTCTCCACCGATCGCCGTCCTTCAGGAATCCTGCAAGAAAACAGCAGCTATGTACATGGATAGAGGGGCGGCTGGGCCAAGCGCTGGCCGCCCAAACTACAACAATAAACGACTCTCAAAATGTTAGGGTATTCGCTCCAAGAACCGCGTCTCCTGAGATCCCGGTCCATTTTATTTGTTGACTTTATTAACGCAAGGAACAACAATCATCACCATAATCATAGCAATTCAATTTTGTTTTTTTATTATCAATATCGTCATGTTTTATATAGTTTTTTTATTATTAACATTATCATTGTTTGATATAATATTGAATTTATTATTAGTTTTTTTAACAGAGTGAGTAGCATTTGTATTGATATATAAAAAGTTATGGTTAAATCGTTTAACAATTTTTTTTTATAAATTACAGTATATGATCTAATATTTTCATCTATATCAAAAAAGAACCCAAAGAATGTTCATCATATATACTATATACGTGTATTCTATGATATTTGTAATTGTAAAGCCTTATAAACTGAGTGATTTTTTAAGAATAACTATTGATTAAGCTCAAAAATCTATTGAAAACCATGCCTTTGTTGTAATCGTATTAGCATGTATAATGGCATTGGAGGAGGATCAACAAGTGGATGGGATGAGAGGACCGGGGTTGAGGTAGACAACAACACAGAGGATGGGTGGACGAGGTTAGATGGTGCTCAACAATAAGTAGTAAATGAAGGATATATAGTGGTTTGGAAAAGGCTAATGACAGATGACAAAATATTCCAAAAGTGTTGTGCCCTTAAAATACACTTCCAAACATTAGAAATTCAAAACCCTTTATGCACACTTGTGAAGGAGTCCACTTGTGCATACGAGTTGAGCCCATTGATAGAAGCACAAGAGTAATCATGATTGGCATGGGGTTATAAACGAATATTTTTTGGCTGGCATGTCTATGAAGCTTATTACCTTGTTAATACCATGTGGATTTCTACCCTCTACTTCAGTTTTTCGAATTGAGGATACTAATAATGCCAATGAAAATATCAATTGCTAACCCAAGGGTCCCAATGAAGTTTGATCCCAAGACCTTTGTGAACTTCACACAAAAGCATCTACCAATTGATATAACACTTTGGGTCAAATCTGTGTGGTTACATTGCTTGAAGTCCAAAGGTGTTTTTTTGGATGGCTTATGAATACCTAATAGAGGATCAAGTAAACAATGACATTTTCACAAAGAATTATTATTTTCCATGCGTGCTTTGACACTTCTGTCATGACATCCATTGGAATTAGTTGAAGCAAACAAGAAGTCATGGAATAGAATGTAAAGTGATCCATTTAAAAAGAATTGCAGTGTAAATTTACCATCCCAAGTGAAAATCTTTGGCATTCACATTTATTGCTTATGCCCCAACTCTTCTCGAAAAGCCCTAAAATTCTTAGTTAGAAAATACTCCAAAACCTCCAATTCCAAATGGAACACTTTGTTGGAGTTCTTTCATACTACGATCAATTTGATTCCAAAACGACAATATTAACAACTAATAATTGCAATTTTTGTGGGGTCTCTAGATCAACCCAAAACCTCGATATTGTAATCTAAGAAACAAATATAGTGATTTCAGCAATTGATAATTTTGTCACAATCTAGGGGAGGTTGTTGGGAGCATCCCCTATTCTTTGTTGAGTGTATCCCCGTTCTTATTTGCCTCCTATATATAGGACATGAATTGCACCCTCTATTTATGAATACCCATTACTTCTTGGGCTGCATTGCTATGAAGCTCAACATATACCTCAATGTCTTTCCTCAACTCTCACAAAACATCCATAATCTCTTCATTTTCAAATTACCAACACAATACATATTACATTTTCATTATTATTTGAACATGAATTTCCACCATGAAAAAGCAAGGTTAATCTCAACCATCCATAAGCAAGGTTAATCTCAACCATCCATGTTGGAAACAATATTATCACTCTAATCATGAATGAAGGTTAACTCATCCATCCATGTTGTCAAAAATATTATTATTCTCAGCCATGTTGGAAAATTTTTATTCCAAGTTTTATTTATATAATACATTGGAACTTCACAGCATGTTTAATTCTCAACCCAATAATTGCTTGAATAGAAAATTCGAGTGGTGCACGTATAGGAAAGTAATTGAGTTAAATCAAATTCTAATTTTTATAGATTTTGGCGAAAGTACTAATGTATCAATGTTGGAGAGGAATTGGAACTAATATAGATTTAATTTTTTATTATAAAGTTTGCAATCTGGTGATAGAAATCATGAGATATGGCAGTCGATAGAATGCATACATTGGTTTCATGATGAAAAATAAAAAGACATAATTCTCAAAGATCTCAATATAACGAGTGGTTGTAGACATGGTTAGCTTGGAGAGTCTCTACCCAGAGTTGAACATAAGGACATCTACATGATGCCCCCGAGAGCATTAGACTTCTATGTATGAAAAAAAATAACGAGAAATATACAGATGAATCAATGTTTACATCTATTTCTATGGACAACAACTTATGAAATCATCTCATATTGCCATTGTCATCTTTGTTCGACAATACACAAAGATTTCATCATCCCAAGGAGGAAGTGATAAATCCCAAAGAGGAAGCCACCCAAGTGCGAAAGAACTCGAGCTCACTACCCTTGAGCTTCGATGACCAATGATTTCTAGAGATGTCGCTCCTTTATATAATGCTTTTGACATAATAAAATTTGGAATGGAATTAAAATCATTAATATGAGGAATTAAAATAATAGAAAGATTTTATAGATTTTACTTTAGTTAATTAAAATTATTTTTCCAATATTATGAATTTAAAAAATAAAATAAATATTACCAAAAGTGAGACCAATGCCTACAACTTTCATAATGAAAGGTGGTGTTGGGCTAATAACAAAACACCTTGTAATAAAAAGAAATCATAAAATATATAAAAAAAACACCTTGTAATAAAAATAAATCATAAAATATATATAAGAAAAACATATTGATGATGAACATTATTTCCTTTTAATATGCTCATCTTAAATAATATAGGTTATAACTTAACGAGTTTCATAACTTACATATTTTTAAAACTTTGACCATAATTTATTCTACTATTAAATATATACTCAAATATATGAAACGTAATAGTTAATTTGAACTCCTTTATTTGTTTGGGAGACTTTATTAATCTAAGGAACAACAAGCATATTCGTAATCACAATACTTCAATTTGTTTTTATTATTAACATCATCATTGTTTTATGTATTATTGAATTTATCTTTTTTCTCGTAAGAATGAGTAGCATTTGTAATGATATATTCGTAATCACAATACTTCAATTTTTATTATTATTATTAACATCATCATTGTTTTATATATTATTTATTCGTAATCACAATACTTCAATTTTATTATTATTATTAACATCATCATTGTTTTATATATTATTGAATTTATATTTTTTCTTATAAGAATGAGTAGCATTGGTAATGATATATAAAAAGCGATGGTCAAAATATTCAATAAAGAGTTACAGAAAGTCTTAAAGATTGTAGTGCAAGGTTAAAAAGAACTTAGAGAATGGCCATCATATCTATTTTTACTTGTATTTTATGATATTCGTACTTGTAAGGTCTTACAAATTGTCCATATAGAAAAGTGACTACAGAATACATCAAAACTGGAGTAAATTAGGCAAAATCATGCCCATTATGGGCTTATTCCATAGTTTCTTTTTCATTTAATCGGGACCCAAGTGCATGTTAAATATGCGCTTCTTCTACATGATCTCCTTGAGTCTATTGAATTGTAAGTTATTCCATGATTTCTTCTTTTATTGAGCAAAATGAGTTAGAGGGTTGACCTATAAGTGATTGGGACTTGCGAGCAAATCCAAGAATTATATTAGAATGCATGTCCATATATGTTTCTATTTTATCTATCCTCCAGTTCTAAGGTTCCAATTTCACATCCATCTTGCAATTTTTACCAATTATGCATTTAAATCAGAAATTACAATTTACAAAGCATCCATATTGATGGCAAGGGTCCTAAATACCTTACACAAGTCTAAGACATAACAACAAGCACACTTTCCAAGATGGATGTGTTCAATCATGCCCACATCCACATCAAGACTACACATGTTCATTTTGGGAATGGCAGGCCCTCCAAATGGCATGCCAAACCACTTGTCAATAATGTCAAGACTACTACAATTGATATTGTTAATGCTCAACCCTTCAATAGTTGAACCAAACCAATGAGATAGGTCCCCTATATTGCCTAAATCGCCACTTATAAATATGCCAAGGTCAAATCTTGGCAATGGTCCAACCCTACAGACATTAATACAAATTCCTACCATAACAAAGTTCAAAAACTGAAATATCCCATGTACACCATAACTCAACATCTTATCAACCTTAAGACTTCCACTACCACTGTGAAGAATGAAGTGTGAGAAATGTATGGGGAGGAGGGGTGGTTTAAAGGCTCGAACCTCCTTGATTCTTTGGAAAATGGAATTTGTCCATGCTATTACCTTGAACATTAATCCTCAAGTTGTTGGTCATAGGTTTAAACAAAAAACAAACTCACCCCCATTTTTTTGATAAAACTCCTTTATCCAATTTTTTTTGGAATATTCAACTATACTGAGAGGGCGGGGGGGGTTGAATCACTATAGGACAGTTTTTAACATTCAAATATTAACTTTTCAACAAATGTTAACCAATAGGGGAGAAAACCATGAAATATATTCTTTTAATAAATGATGATTACAATGATTCTCCAACACCAGATTCTTCAGCACCGAACAAAAGGATTCACCAACTCCCTAGATTCTCTAGCACCAACTGGAAGGAGGCACCAACCTCCTAGATTCTTTAGCACCATCTAAAAGGAAGCACCAACTCTATGCCTTACATCACCCGGCCTCCCTATGATATGTTTTTGTTCCGATGTCCATGTTCCAATGTCATTGTTCCGATATCAAATGTCCGTGGTTCGATGTCACTGTCCTCGATGGCTTTGTTCTGATCTGATGTCTCTATTCCAATGTCTTTGCTCAAATGTCCAACGTTTCTATTCAGAATTTTCTCAGGTTCAATACTTCAACAACATTTCAATAGAAATTTTGAAAACCGTCCCGACATTATTGTTTTGATGTCTGATGTTTCTATTTTGACTTTTCTCGGGTTTAGTACTTCGGCAACACTTTAACAAAACTTTTGAAAACCATCCCAAAGTTTATCTTCTGACATTACTATTCCAATGTTCGATGTTTATGTTCAGACTTTTCTCGAGTTCAATTTCAGCAACACTTCAAGATAACTTTTGAAAAGTGTCCCAATGTTTATCTTCCAACACTTTTGTTCCGACTTTACCCCGTCGATGTGGACTTCACGATGTTATGCAATATGAATTGAACTTATGTAGGATTTTCTATATCGGAATTGTTCACCAACAACTTCTCAATTTTTTTTTTCGATGTGGACTTTCCTATTTACTCAATTCACTTCAGAATCACTTCAAGTCCGCTATATTAGAATTGTTCACCAACAAATTCTCCACTTCCTCCAGACATGGACTTTCCTATTTATTCAATTCACTTTAGAATCACTTCGGGTCCACTATTTCTGGTCTAGTTCCCTGTTGAGTTATGTTTTCAAGATGCTTTCCGCCGTTAGATCTCAGCCGTAGATATCTACCACCCGATGCAATTTCCACCATTGATCTCTCCTCAGATCTCAACTATAGATTTTTACCATGTAACTCATTTTGGCTCTGCCACTAAGCTAAGAAATTCAGAACTTGCAAAACAAATTAAAACCAGAAAAATATGTTTATAAATGACTTCATTTTCTTCCTTTTGTGCACCTCAGAATTCGTCCATTCGTTTATATCTTCCCACAAAATATTTGTTGCCTTGGAACCCCATCTCCTTCATACCTTTTTCAATCAAATGCGTTGGATCAATCGACACTTATACAATTTGACTTCACATTTTTGGGGTCGACTTATTTTAGCTTGGGATTTTTGGATTTAACTGGGTCGTCTGTTCATGAATGATGAGAGCCTCAACCCGTGGGTAACATACCACAAATCATGGTCAGAATCATATTGTTATTCAACAGAGGCCGACTTGTATTTACTTTGTTGAGGTCATTATGCAAGCTTGGGGAGAGTTGACTTCCTTATTTAACTTTGGCAAATATTACATGGATGAAGGACAAATCTTGTTTCCTTGTAGATGTTATTGCCACTCCAATATGTTTCTAACATTTCAAATTTTCCTTCAAAGAATTTTATTATGGCTTCAAGGTTCTTGTATTTAAGGTGATGTCATCCATCGAAACACTTCAAAGCTCACATTCTTCAAGACAACATCATGACTTTTACTTCAAATCCTTTACTAGAGACATCAATGACAATATTTGCAACAATCCCCCCCTTTATCATTGATGGCAATGATTTCATCGAATTTGCAGTCATCAAGTCCATAATTCTTCTGTATCTCTACCCCTTTGACATCAATGGAAAGGGGATACTTCCCTTGTGCTTGCACCATATTTGATGTTCAGGTCTGCTCCCCTTGTGCTTATGCTTGTCTACGACTTGATTCTCGTATTACAAATTTTCCTCTGTCTCTAACATTAACCATTGATAAGGATTTCTCCTCCTATGAGTGCCTACCTACTTTTTCCATTTCCTTTGTCTACCCCCCCCCCCCTCATACTTTGCTTTATTCCCCATAGCTTCTAGATTTTATGAAGCTTGAGAAAATTAATAAGGAGTGAGTATTACTCCCAATTTCAGTATTAGACACTCGAAGGTATCTTTGGGAAGATGTTTCATAAATATATATGTAACTTGTTCCTTTGTAGCCACATAATCCAATTTAACAACTTGGTTTTCAACTTGTTCCCTTAGAAAATGGTATTTGATTGGTATGTGTTTTGTTTTTAAATGCATGAAAAGGTTCTTAGAAATGACCATCACACTAGTATTATCACACAATATGGAAATTGGTTGCTTGTATTCTACTTGAATGTCTTGCAATGTCTGCTTCATCCATAGAACTTGTGTACGACAAGTTGCTGTTGCAATATATTCTACTTCAACAGTGGACAAAGAGATCGAATATTGTTTTTTGCTCAACTAGGATACCAAGCAATTTCCTAAGAAGAATGAACACCCACTTGTGATTTTTCTGTCATCTATGTAGCCAACCCAATTATCATCAATGTATGATGTCAAGGTAAATTCTTCACATTTTGGATACCATAAGCCAAAGTCCAAATTACCCTTCAAGTATTTGAATATTCTTTTAACTGCATTGTGCAAGAGTTTCCCTTGGTGCAGATTGAAATCTTGCAACTACTCCAACTGCCTGCATGACATCTGGCCTTGAAGTTGTCACATAGAGTAGGCTGCTAATTATAGATCTGTACAATTTCTGATCTGCTTCCATGGATTCATCATCTTTACTTAGCTTGCTTCCTGTAATCATAGGAGTACTAACTGGTTTGCAATCTTCCATCTTGAAATTCTTGAGCATTTCCTTAATGTATTTTGTCTGAGAAATGAAAATACCTTTGTTTGATTGAGAGATTTGTAGTCCTAAGAAGCATGATAACTCTCCTAGCATTGACATTTCAAACTCTTTCTGCATTTTTACAACAAACTTTTTACTTAATTTGTCAGTACTACTTCCAAATATTATATCATCTACATAAACAACAATGATTATCATTTTTATTTTTATTTCAATCTTGATGTAGATGTTGTGTATGTAGCTCCTATTTTGAATCCTTGTTGTTGTAGATGCTTGTCCAATCTTGAGTACCAAGCTGTAGGAGCTTCTTTGAAGCCATAAAGAGATTTCTTGAGTTTGCATACATAATCTTTATCTTTTGATGGTTGGAACCCTTGAGGTTGCTCAATGTATACTTCTTCTTCTATATTTCCGTTTAGGAATGTTGAATTGACATCCATTTGGTAAATTTTGAATTCTTTGCACCAAGAGTAGCGAGGTGCTCTATAGTTCAGTATGGGGGAGATGTTGTCATGTAAGTAACGTAGCGTTATGTACCAAAAAAAAAAAAAAAGAATAATTAAAAAATTCATGTTGGCTCATAAAATAAAAAAATTAAAACCAAATAAAAAGTAATTAAAAAAATCCATGCCTGCTCATAAAATAGAAAATTAAAACCAGATAAAAATTTGTTAAAAAAAACCATGTTGGCTCATAAAATAAAAAAAAATCTTAAACACAGATCTATCAAGCACCTAGAGGGATCAAATTTCACGACATGCAGATTTTTTTTGGACTGTAAAAAAAATAATATTAAAAAAAATTACACAAGAAATAAGATCCCTCTCGATGCTTGGTAGATCCGAATTTAAGATAGATCTATGCTGGCTGTAGCAAGCAAATGCCAAAAACATCACGATTGCTTCCAAACTTGCTACAGGAGCAAATGTTTCTTCAAAGTCAATTCCTTCAATTTGAGCATATCCCTTACATACCGGTCTTGCTTTGTTTCTTACTACTTGTCCATTCTCATTATGTTTATTTCTGAAGACCCATTTAGTGCCTATTACATTTTTATTCTTGGGTCTAGGAACAAGTTCCCAGGTTTGATTCTTTTCAATCTAGTCCAATTATTCATCCATGGGCTTAACCCAATGCTCATCCTTAATGGCTTCTCCAAAACTGTTAGGCTCTATTGTGGATAGTAGGGAGAAGTTGTCTTCTTTGGAGGTTCTTGTTGTTTTTATTTTTCTTGTCTTGTAACACCTACATCCTTTAACACTAATAATTAACTCATATGGATGATTATTTTGCACATACATGCATGGTGCCCTCATGTCTTGTCTTTCAATATCATTTTTTTCTTCTCACTTTTCTTGTAGTTGTGCTTCTTCTTGTTCCTCTTCTTCTTCTTGTTCTTCTTCAGGTTGTTCTTCTATGGGATCTGATATATTTGTGTCTTCTCTTAATCTATGAGTTTTCATTTCATCTACTTTCACATATACACTCTATACTATTTTATCTAGTCTCAAGTTGTAGCATTTGTAGGATTTGATTTTAGAGGAGTAACCAAGAAAAATACCTTCATTGGATCTGGAGTCAAATTTTCCCAAATTTTCATCAATTTTTTTATGTAGCATTTGCTCTTGGACACCCTAAAGTGTTTGGCAATTGTTGGTCTTTCGTTCAAAAGCTCATAAGGTGTTTTATTTTTATTGACCCTGAGTTGTCCTCTGTTGAGAATGTGGACAACGTAATGAATGGCTTGACTCCAAAATATGTCAGATATATTAGACTCATTTAGCATAGTTTTGGCCATATCTTGTACAATCTTGTTCTTTTTTTTCTTCTACTCCATTTTGTTGTGGAGTCCTAGTAGCTGAAAACTATATCCTTATCCCATGATGCTCACAAAACTCCTCAAACTGATTTGAGGTGAACTAACCTCCATTATCCGATCTCGAACATTTGATCTTCAACTCATATTCATTTACAACTAATGCTTTGAATACTTTAAACATCTCAAATGCCTCTAAATTTTTCTTGAGAAAAGAAACCCAAGTCATCTTGGTATAGTCATTAATAAATAACATGAAATAGTACTCACCATTCAAACTTTTTGTTCTTGTTGGTCCACAAAGATCAGTATGAATAAGTTCCAAAGGTTTTCTTGTTGAATGCTCCTTTGTCTTAAATGTCTTGTTTGTTTTCCATGTTGATATGGCTTGCAGATAGTGTTTGAGGGGTTTTTAATTTTAGGCATGTGTCTTACTATTTACTCTTTGTCTATCTTTAGTATATTATCAAAGTTTAAGTGGCCCATCTTTCTGTGCAATAGCCAACTTTCATCTATTTGTCCCAACCAACACTTTTCTCCTTTTATTTCATTTAGTATTTATATGTTGTTTGGAGTCCTAACTGTTGTTGCTACTAGTCTTCCTGAACCTTCCTTTCTTATTTCACATTCTTTAGAATTGAAGATAAGAGTGTGTCCTTGATCACACATTTGACTCACACTTAGAAGATTATGTTTCATGTTTTCAACAAGCAGAACATTTTCTGCTTTAGCATCCTTTCTTTCGAGGTCGACTGTTCCTTTTCCAACAATTTTGGCAGAGCCATCATCCCCAAAAGTGACACTGCCTCCTTTCTCCTTCTTAAAAATCAGAAATATGTTCTTATCCCGAGTCACATGGTTGTAGCATCCATTATTAATGTACCGTTGGCTTCTGTTATTTTGTGCATGCAAAGCTAATTCACAAACTTCTATGTTCTTCTTTTCTGGCTTCCTTATCCATGCTTTTGTATGCTCCTTTTCATGCCTGGTAAGAGCATTCTCTGTTGCATATTGTAGAGCATAACTTATCTCGCTTCTATTTCCACAGACTTTATCCCCAAAGTTATTTCATCTATAGCATTCAATGTCATAATTCAAAGGACCAAAAGGATTGTAATTTTTGTCAATAAGCGTATGAATATTTTTGAAATTATTGTTCACATAATAATTCTTGGAATTATTACGGGTGCTTCTATTTTGCATATAATCATTTCTTTCATAAGCTTTGTAATTTACCACTTGTGCCCAAATTATCACAAGAAAAGCCTAGAAAGATACTTTGATACCCCGTGGTGAAGAGTCTTCTTGATGGCACAAATTCTTTGTTCCTATTGTTCTTATGGAGAAAGTCACATCTTTGCTTGTCATCATCCCTTTTATTGTTGTTTGTTTTCATTATTTAATGATCTTTTGACTAGAGCAGCTACACAATTCTTTGTTTCTTCCGGTATCATTGAAGTTGAGCCTTTGTTTTTCTGATCATATTCAAATCCAGTTTTTTTAGATGATGATATTTGAATTTTGAGAATATCATCTAACACTTTTGTGCTTTTTCCACACTTTTGTTGATAGTTCAATTGAGTAGTTGTTTTCTGTAGCTCCTTTCTCAAAGAAACAATTTAAGCTTCCATCCTTTCACAATCTTCTTCCTTATCTCTTAACTACGTTCTTAAAATTTCTTCATATTGTTTTGCTTCTTCGAGATGGATATTTAATTCAATAATAACTTTTTCTATTGCTTCATTGTCATATGATTTATTTTCTTTGGAGTTTTGATCTTCCTCCTAGTATCTTTGCAATTTCTCTTTTAGTAACCGATTTCTTTTCTCAGCTTTCCTTAAGTCACTCAAATCCCTAATAAGTTCTCCTTCAAGATCTACTTCCCCTTTTATTTTAGAGCTCTATCCATCATCAAGGACTTTATTCTGAGTATTTAATGCCATGAAAATAACTTGTTCTGTATCGCTATCATTGTCATCATCATCACCGGATGAGCTACTATCTTCTTTGGCGTAGAAACTTTTCTTTTGCTTGTAGAATCTTTTCTTATTTTCAACTTTGCTCCTTTTGTACCCCTTTTCTCCCTTTTTGATTTTGTGGCATTCTTCATCATCACCGGCCTCACTTTTTGCATATAGACATTTTGAAGAATAATGTCCTATTCTACCACAATTAAAACATTTAAAAGGTAACTTACCTTTGAATTTGCTAGTTCGCTTTTTGATTTTCTTCACAAAGTTTGCTTATTCTTCGTTTGATTCATCAGAGGTACTTTTACTTGACTTGTAGTTGTTTTCCTTTGTCTTCCTTGAAACTTCGAAGGCTGATTCTCTTCTTGATGGTCTGTGTCCTTCTATTCACATTTCATATGCTGTAAGGATTCCATGTAGCTCATCCCTTGTTAATTTTTCCAGCTCCCTCATTTCCTCTAATCCATAAACCTTAGCATTAAATATTGAGGGAAGTGTTCTTAGCACCTTTTGTATAATTACAGGTTCTTCAATATTCTCACCCAAAACTCTGATAGTACAAACAATTTAATCTACTCTAAGAAGGTAAGTTGCAATATACTCTTCTTCTTTCATCTTCAAGCTTTCAAATTTTCCTCTATGTGTTTGAATTTTGGCTTGCTTGACTTTGTCATATCCCTCATAGGTTTTCTGAAGTTTGTCACATATTTCCTTTGTTGATTTACAATACATTACTTTGAAAAGCTCTTTTTTTGTTATACAACTTAAAATAACGTTCATGGCTTTTGCATTGTGATTATATGGCTTCTTCCCATCAGTATTAGTTGGTGGAGATGTATGATCTATGTAACCATATACAATTGAGTGCCAAACATCATATCCCAGGGACACCATATAATTATGCATTCTTATGCTCTAGAAGGCATAGTTATTTCCATTAAATAATGGTGCTCCATTCATGGAGAAATTTTCTTGTTTGTTTATGTCTGCTACAAAGATCTTCCTTCTAGTGGTTAGACTGTTTGAAGGAACTTGCTCTGATACCAATTGTTGGAATATTTAGCTATACTGAGAGGGGTGGGGGTGAATCAATATAGGACAATTATTAACATTCAAATATTAACTTTTCAAGGAAACCAATTATCACATATAAGACACACATATTTAACGTGGAAACCCGATAGGGGAGAAAACCACAAAAGATATTCTTTTAATAAATGATGATTACAATGATTCTCCAACACCAACTGGAAGGAGGCACCAACCCCCTGGATTCTTCAGCACTTACTGAAAGGATGCACCAACTCCTTGGATTATCCAACACCAACTGGAAGGAGGCACCAATCCCCTATATTTTTCAACACCAACTTAAAGGAAGCACCAACTCCCTGCCTTGCACCACCCTGCCACCCTATGATATGTTTATGTTTCGATATCTGTGTTTTGATGCCACTATTACAATGTCACTGTTATGATATTAGATGTCCGTGGTTCAATGCCACTATCACAATTTATCTATTTTGATCCAATGTCTTTGTTCTGATGTCTCTCCTCTGATGTCCGTCGTTTCTGATTCGATTTTTCTTGAGTTCAATACTTCGGCAACACTTCAACAAAACTTTTAAAAATTGTCCCGACGTTACTGTTCTGATGTTTGATGTTTTTGTTTTGAATTTTCTCGGGTTTAGTACTTCAACAACACTTTAATAGAACTTTTGAAAACTATCCTGATGTTTATCTCCCAACATTACTATTCCAATGTCTGATGTTTATGTTCCAACTTTTCCCGGGTTCAATACTTCAACAACACTTCAACAATTTTTTTGAAAATTGTCCCAATGTTTACCTTTTCATGCTTTTGTTCTGACTTTACCTTGTCGATGTGGACTTCACGATGTTATGCAATCTGACTTGAACTTACTTAGGGTCCGCTATATAGGAACCATTCACCAACAACTTGTCAACTTCCCCCCGATATGTACTTGCCTATTTACTCAATTCACTTTAGAATCATTTTGATTCCATTATATTGAAACTGTTCACCAACATCTTCTCAACTTCCTCTCGACATGGACTTGCCTATTTATTCAATTCAATTTAGAATCACTTCGAGTCTGCTATTTATGGTCTAGTTCCTTGTCGAGTTCTATTTTCAATATGTTTCCTACTGCCAAATCTCAATCGTAGATCTCTACCACCCGATGCAATTTCCACCATTGATCTCTCGTCATATATCAACTGTAGATTTTTACCATGTAGCTCATTTTGGGTCCACCATTAAGCTCATAAATCCACACCCTGCAAAAAAAATTAAAACCAAAAAAATCTATCTATAAATGACTTCATCTTCTTCCTTCTGTGTACCTTATAACTCATCCATCCATTTATATCTTCCCCCAAAAATATTTGTTTCCTCATAACCCTATCTCCTTCATACCCTTTTTAGTCAAATGCGTTGGATCATTTGACACTTATATGATTAGAATTGATATTTTTGGGGCCGACTTATTTCAGCTTGGGATTTTTGGATTTGATTGGGACGACTATTCATGAACAATGAGAGCCTCAACCCATGGGTAACATACCACAAATCATGGTCATAATCATACTATTATTCAATAGAGGCCGACTTGTATTTACTTTGTTGAGGTCATTGTGTAGGCTTGGGGCTAGCCGAATTCCTTAACTAGCTTTGGCAAACTTTAAATGGAGGAGGGACAACTCTTGTTTCCTTGTAGATGTTATTGTCACTTCAATATGTTTCCAACATTTCAACTTTTCCTTCAACTAATTTTATTATGGATTCAATGTTCTTGTCTTTAAGGTGACATCATCCATCAAAACACTTCAAAGCTCACATTCTTCAAGACTTCATCATGACTTTTTCTTCAAATCATTTACTAGTGACATTAATGACAATATTCCCAACAAAAGCACTACCTTATTTTCCATGTCATCCGCTTGTATTTTTCAATACTAAAGAATGTGGAGGAATTTGATAGATTCAAAGTGAGGGATGAGCCCTTTAATCCTTGCAATAATTATAGAGAGGGATGAACAATGTCCATGGTTTGTCTTTCTCATTTGATTGATGTTGAACAACAAATCATTGAAATCAAAACATTATTGAGATCTATAGCTCGCATCATGACCAATTCTTGATATAAGGTGAGAGTCTCTCCTTTATTATTTTTTGCAATTCCTAATTCCTACAAATGGTAATTCTTTTATTGATTTATTGTAGAATATTTCTTATATTTACAAGGAACAAATTTAAAACCACACCCACAGAGGGTTTATACATGTTAACAGAAGCCCAATCACCTCACTACTTATTGTTAGACCACACCCCTGTAATGGTAGTTCTTTCTTTCATTTTGGGTTAAGCCCCCCCCCCCGCAAATTCCACCCTTGGGTTTCCTTTGGACGCTCCATCAAATAAGAGAAGATAGTTTTTATGCATGGTTATCCATTTTGGAAACTCCGATGCATCTAACATGATCTTCCAAGACCGTTTTGATGGTGGCTTCCTAAATATAACCTTGGATTGAAGGGTGTCTCCTTCAAGAATATCTATCGACCATAATTTCTCCTTTACTTTTAGTGTTGAGACTACACTATCTAATTAATTTTTTTATAAAAGAGATTTGTTCAAAAGGAATCTTGTTTGAGCCACAACTTGCTAAGGGAGGTTTGTTCTAAATGAAATATACTTCTATTTTAGGCAAGCCAAATTTTTCGGTACAAATATTTGGGTAACACCATCCATGTTAGATTTTGAGCATTAATTCAAAATGATCTAGGATCTTATCTGAGAGAATAAAAAGCACAACATATCAATCATAAGAGACAAGCACAAGAGACAATAGACACAGAGTTTCCTTGGGGAAAACCAAGAAGGTGAAAAACCCCAATTACTTCCTTAGAGATGGATAGAGCAATGATACAAAACCCAAGCATAAGAGATAGACTCCTAGCAGCTTCTCCTCCTCCACTAGTGGGAATCACTCAATGAGAGAGATATATGAGTAAGTGCATGATCAAATAGAGTGCCTCTGGCACTCTATTTATACTTGACTAGACTTTCCTAATAACCTAACAGGGCCAACTTCTCTAGGAAAGTCTAATACCCCATGGTAACCCAACTCAGGGCCGACCCCACACTTGGTGTTCTAATAACCCATCTTGTATAAGTTACGACACTTGTGACACTTGTAAATACAAATGACGACACTTCCGTACAGAGGAATAATAACCTCTTTGTAGGGATACAATATACATATATGAAATACATTCCAAAGTTACATATACATCAACACTCCCTCTTAACTAGGAAGGTATTTCTCGACACAGGTCTTCTAGCACAAGTCTTCTTCTCTGGATCATCAGATCATTGTCATCGAATCATCGTCATCGTATCATCGTCATCGTCACTGCTGCTATCTCAATCAATCTCTAATCTACTCATCATAGGAAGTATTACATAGACAACCCTTTTCCATGCTGGTTGTAGGCCTAGCCTCCATGTAGGTGTTCATCATCTCTACGAGAAAGCCATCAAGTAAGTACACCTCAGGACTGATTACACTGCCTCTGCAAAACCTGCAAGATCTCCCAGGATTGATTACACTACCTCTGCAAAACCTGCAAGAGCATCTCAGGACCAATTATATGCCTATGCAAAACCTGTGTACCATACTGTCACCTCATCGTCTTCAGATCATCGTCATCATCCACGAAGCACAACCCAGATGCACATCACACAACACTTATATACACCGACATGGGAGGACCTACGTACCACCATCTGGGAATGGCTCATCACTTACATCACGACCATGAGAGGACTTACCTACCACCATGTAACCATGGGAGGACCTACCTACCATCTATTAGAAAGGCACGGCAATTACATCAATGACCATGAGAGGACTTACCTACCACCATGTCACCATGGGAGGACCTACCTACCATCATGTCGAAAAAGCGCGGCAATTACATCAACGACCATGAGAGGACTTACCTACCCCCATGTCACCATGGGAGGACCTACCTACCATCATGTCGGAAAAGCCTGCCCAGCCCTTACATCTCACCATGGGAGGAACTACCTACCACCATGTGAGAATGTCCCAACCCTTACATCTGCATCATGGGAGGACCTACCTACCACTGTGTGAGAATGGTTCGTGTGCATCTGTGTCTCCGGAATCATCACTTCCCTTTGGAGGGAATATCGATCTGAAGTACACCAAGTCTCTCTCTGAAGTATTCAAAATTCACTCTGGCCAGCGGCTTGGTCAACACATCGGCTGTAAAATTAGTCACAACAAATCTAATGAACAAGTAAATCAATCACAACAGATGAACATAGAAATATGGTGTAAAACTGTGCAAAACATGCAACAGTGCTCAATATCCCAATAAGGGTGAATAATTACAATACAATCTGACAATGTGAGTGAGCAATTGGAATTGACTAAGTAGGCCATTCGAATCACTGAATGGAGTAGCTTGACTCCAACTAGGAGTCCTCATCATCAATCGGTGGTGCTCATCAATGCACAAGAACCAGTCATCTAGGTGTCAATCTGAGTCTAACTGAGTGTAACAAGTGTAACTGAAGTGTGTAGCACTGATTAAGGGAAGGAGGCTCAGTGGGGGGCGCATGGGAGGCTAACTGAAGTCAGAACAAGTCATCTAGTCAATCTGGAGGTCCAACGGAAGTGAAACAGTCAGTCGGGAGTGAAACTAGCCTCAAATCAGGGAGAATCAGAGCTAACTGAATGTAACTGAAGTGGAACTGCAGTGGTAGGTGAGAAAGTGCGCCCTTCTCTGGCAGTAGGTGAGAAGTGGGTGCCTTTCAGACTAGGAGGGCTAAAGAACTGAAGTAAGTGGCTCTCGGGTGTTAGAAAGAGGTGGCTAAGGTGCTGGAGGCATCAACCTGGTGACTGGGATGCATGCAAAGTGCATGCAAACCCTAGAATTTGCATGCAAGATCCTAAAAAAGATGATGTGGATATCCGAACACCCCCCCTCAAGCTAGACTATGATGTGCAAAAAATAATGTGGGGCCCTGGTAACTAAGACCAAAGGTCACCCCAATACAATAATCCAAAAAATGCTGACAATAAACTAAGTGAGGAAAGAGGGAAAACCCAGTGGGAAGAAAGCCCCCCCTCAAGCTAAAGCATAATAATGGATCAATCTGTCTCTACCATGATGGAACTCACCCCCAACAGTGAACGGAGGTAACAGAACTTCTTCTCAGTGAAGCTCTTGGTGAAGATGTCTGCAATTTGCTCATCAGTAGGGCAATATTGCAGAATGATGGTGCGGTCATGCACCAACTGTCGAATGTAATGCATATGAATCTCAATGTGTTTGGTCCTCTGCCGCTGAACTGGATCTGTGGAGATCTTGATAGCACTTTGATTGTCACAAAATAGGACAGTCGAAGTAGTGCCACCAAAACCAAACTCGGAAAGAATACCCTGCAACCAAACTGCCTGAATGCAGGCATTGACTGCCCCTCGATACTCTGCCTCTGCTGAAGAAAGTGCAATGGCTGCTTGCTTTTTGCTGGACCAGCAAATAGAACCATGACCAATCATGAAAACATAACTGGAATTGGACTTCCGATCAATGCTATCACCTGCCCAATCTGAATCAGTAAAACCAATGAAATCAAGCTCAGAATCTGCAGCATAATGTATGCCAAACTGTCTCGTACCTTGCACATACTGCAAGATCCGCTTGGATGCTCGCCAATGAAGCTCATGTGGCTGCTGCATATATCTTGACACGGCACTCACGGCATATGAAATATCAGGCCTTGAGTGTGTCAAATAAAGTAGTGAACCAATCAACTGTCGATACATATTGCAATCTGCAAGCGGTCTAGAATCTCCCTCCTAAAGACTGATTCCTGAGAGGAATGGGAATGGGGCTGCCTTACATTCAGCCATATTAAAATTCAATAACAAGTCGGAAGCATATTTTTGCTGATATATAGTGATCCCATCAAAATTTTGAGCTATCTCCAAGCCCAAAAAGTGACTCAGCAAGCCCAAATCGCTCATGTCAAAAGCTAGATTTAAGGCAGTTTTTAGCTTGTTTATTGAAGTAAGAGTGCTATCAGTAATGAGAAGATCATCAACATAAAGTAAAATAACCAACAAATTACCTTTAACTCGCTGAAGATACACATTCGGATCAGATTTGCATCATTGGAAATTCTGAGAAAGAAGGAAGGAGTCCATCTTTGCGTACCAAGCTCTTGGGGCCTGTTTTAACCCGTACAAAGATTTCTTCAATCTGCAAACTAATGATGGATCTGATGTGTAGCCCTCTGGCTGCTACATATATACCCCTTCAGCAAGGTATCCATGTAGAAATGCACTCTTCACATCCATGTGGTGCACTTCCCAGTGCTTGGATGCGGAAATAGCCAAAACAAGGCGGATGGAATCCATCTTTGCAACCGGTGCAAAAGTCTCAGTGTAGTCCACTCCTTGGACTTGGGAGAAACCTTTTGCCACCAACCTTGCTTTGTATTTGCTGATAGAGCCATCAGAAGCAACTTTCGTGCGGTAGACCCACTTACACTTCACTAATTTTCTTCCAGGTGGAAGAGAAACTAGCTCCCATGTGTTGTTCTTTTGAAGAGAACTGTACTCTTCATCCATGGCACTTTGCCATCTCGGATCTCGGTGGGAAGAATAGTATGATGTGGGATCTGAACCAACCATCAAATAACAAATCTCAGGAAGTAATGGATCATCAATAGAAAGTGCCATACCTGCTCTTTGAAAGTCTGCTCTTGTTCGTCTCGGATCAGCAGGATTTCCAAGGTTTTGGGCCCACTTTGGTAACTGAGGGGGATCATAATGGTCGGATTCCGAACCTGATATGTCATGATCATCATATGATTATGAAATATCAAAAATATCAGAACTCATACCTTCATTATCGCTGCACAGATCTTCTTCTGGTGAAGGCGGTGAATCGTCAGTCTCTTCCTCGACTAGTTGCAATTCTTGAAGCGGTTCTTCAAATTGCACACTGCGCTCTATGAATATCTTTTTAGATCTGATATCCATGATTTTATATGCTTTTGATTCTTCCCCATATCCTATCAGTATGCATTTGATACTTTGTGTATCTAAAGCTCGTCTCTTCTTGGAAGGAATTCTAGCCCATGTAGTAGAGCCAAAAACTCTCAAATTTGACACATCCGGTTTGTGACCAAAGAATGCTTCGAAAGGAGTCATACCTTTCACGGATGAATGTGGAACATTGTTCTGTATGTATGCAGCAACATTGATTGCTTCATCCCAAAGATTTGCAGCCAAACCTTTTGATTCAATCATGCATGTAGCCATCTCTTTCAATGACCGGTTTTTCCTTTCCGCTACACCGTTCTGCTGGGGTGTGTAGGGAACTGTATGTTGGATCTGAATTCCGCTTTGGGCAATAAGTTGCAGCAACTCGGACTTAATATATTCTCCACCATTATCATATCTAAGTGCTTTGATCTTGCTCTCAGTGGCGGTCTCAACAAAAGCCTTAAAATCCTTGAATTTTCCAAGCACTTCTGACTTGTTTTTGAGAAAGAATACCCATGTAAAGCGGGAAAAATCATCAATAAATGTCAAAACATACCTTGAACCATTTAATGACATATGGGGAAGCGGACCATTGATATCAGAATGGATCAACCCCAAAATAGTAGAAGCTCTGCTAGCTTTGCCGCGGTCGAATCTGTGCTCGGGGTGCTTCCCAATGATGCAACCAGTGCATATTCCCTTCGAGGAACGGAGTTGTGGAAGACCATCTACCATGGATTTGTTTGATAGCAGCAGCAAATACTTATAATTAAGATGTCCAAATATTTCATGCCAAAGCCTACTAACCTCATTACCATGTGTGCAAAGAGAAGCGGGCTTTGCAAGCGGAATAAAGTGTGAAAACTCATAGCATTTTGTAGTGTGGTTTGCCTTTCCGACTGCAACAAATCTTCCACTTTTGATATCAGAAATTTCAACTGTATTAGGGCTAAATGTAACTTGCTTCGGTTCACCAGTGTGTGCCATTTGATACACAGAAAGAAGATTTGAAGCCAAGGAAGGCACATAGAGAACATTCTGAAAGCTTCCATGATCTACATGAATCGTACCTTTGCCCTTTGAAGAAATTTTTGAGTCATCTCCCAAATGGATGGGGATGGAGTTGTTTGGATCGAATGAAGAAAAAGAATCAATATTTGCAGCCATATGATTCGATGCACCCGAATCTATCAAGAGAGTAGTGGGATTCGAAACAGTTGCCATGAGTGCTTGTCCTCTTTCATGATCATCATTCCTGTCCTTCTTCCTTGCACTGTCAGGAAGGGTTATGTTGTTCTTTTCCAAAAGGAGGGCCATTTGATCTATAGTCTTCTTCATACATGAAATTTCAGGATGAAAGCCACGGTTACAATAAGTACATTTAGATTTTTGGTTACCTTTTTTGCCCTTTTGCTTGAACTTCGAACTGGATGGTGCATCCGTTTGTTTGCCTTTCTCTCTTTGCTTGTGAGGCTCGAATTTGGGCTTCTCCTTCTTTTGCTTTCCTTTACCATTCGGGATCTTGGGTCCTTGAACATATAGGGCTGAATCTTTGGAGCTTATGGACCCCATTTGAATCAACTTGTCATGCTCTTTTGTGACGGACTCAATGAAGGCATTCAAGGTAGGCATCTTCCAATTCGGGGTAGTTAGCCGACCGGAATTGAAAGTAGAGACAAATACCGAATAATATTTACCAAGCTTGCTTAGAATGGAGAGGATCAATTGTTTGTCCTCTTTGATAACTCCACTGTTCTTCAACTGCAAGTTCAAGTTCTTGAATTTTGTGAAGAATTCATTGATGGTCTCGAAATTCTCAGGACTAAGGGCAATCAATTCATTCTCTAATTGAAAAGCCCTAAGCTCATCCTACTTGCCAAATAGTGTTTCAAGTTGCTCCCATATAGCTTTTGGAGTGTTCAATCCGCTGAGATGGAAGTGAAGATCTTTGGAGATGGAGAGACAAAGAAGACCATAAGCTTCATCAAGCTTATTGTAGTGTTTGGTTCTATCTGATAGATTGTTTGGCTCCAATTCAAGACCAACAGTGACTCGGTAGTAACCTTTTGAACGTAATATGATCTCCATATCATATTTCCAATCAAAATAATTGAATGGGGTGAGTATAGGATTTGAAGAAGAGTATTCCATTTCTAGGAGCGAGTGCACACTGATGTAGAGGAGCTTGTATGCACAGTGTAGTGAATGCAATTGATGGAGACAATAAACCTGCAAATCACAATAAACCAAGAACAATGAGGTTGAACAATCCACCCTTTTAGAGTTGCATCACACCTGGGATTGGAGATAAAACAATGTTGAATGGGTCCAATGTATCAGATCCAGGAATTATGTGGAAACTCAAGCTTCTGGAGTGGTATTGGAAGTATTTTCAAGCTTTGCATGCACAGGAGCGAATGCCCTTAAGATATTTCATGCCAAAACTTTTGCAATTTTTGAGCAATTCACTCAAATCTTCTTGTAGAACCACCTGTAGAAAAGAGATCTTGTCCCTGCAATGACTCTGATACCATGTAAAATTAGTCACAACAGATCTAATGAACAAGTAAATCAATCACAACAGATGAACATAGAAAATATGGTGTAAAACTGTGCAAAACATGCAGCAGTGTTCAATATCCCAATAAGGGTGAATAATTACAATACAATCTGACAATGTGAGTGAGCAATTCGAATTGACTAAGTAGGCCATTCGAATCACTGAATGGAGTAGCTTGACTCCAACTAGGAGTCCTCATCATCAATCGGTGGTGCTCATCAATGCACAAGAACCAGTCATCCAGGTGTCAATCTGAGTCTAACTGAGTGTAACAAGTGTAACTGAAGTGTGTAGCACTGATTAAGGGAAGGAGGCTTAGTGGGGGGCGCATGGGAGGCTAACTGAAGTCAGAACAAGTCATCTAGTCAATCTGGAGGTCCAACGGAAGTGAAACAGTCAGTCGGGAGTGAAACTAGCCTCAAATCAGGGAGAATCGGAGCTAACTGAATGTAACTGAAGTGGAACTGCAGTGGTAGGTGAGAAAGTGCGCCCTTCTCTGGCAGTAGGTGAGAAGTGGGCGCCTTTCAGACTAGGAGGGCTAAAGAACTGAAGTAAGTGGCTCTCAGGTGCTAGAAAGAGGTGGCTAAGGTGCTGGAGGCATCAACCTGGTGACTGGGATGCATGCAAAGTGCATGCAAACCCTAATTGCATGCAAGATCCTGAAAAAGATGATGTGGATATCTGAACATCGGCTATATGCTCGTCCGTCGCAACATACAGGAGCTTCACTACTCCTCTCTGCACCATATCCCTGATATAGTGATATTTGATCTCAATGTGCTTCGACCTGTCATGGAACACCAGGTTCTCAGACAATTTCACACAACTCTGGTTGTCACAAAAGATACCAGTAGCATCCAACGGGAGATCAAATAACTTAAACAGTAGCTTCCTAAGCCATACTGCCTCACAACTATCCGAACAAGATGCAACATACTCTGTTTCGGCTATACTCAGTGCCACACATGACTGCTTCCTGCTAAACCAAGAGATCACACCTAATCCCAGACTGAAGTAGCACCCCGAAGTGCTCTTCCTATCTGTAGCACTGCCTGTCCAATCTGAATCAACATAACCCTCCAAGTTAAACTTTTGATTCGCATCATACTTGAGCCCATAATCAACCGTACCCTTAAGGTACCTCAGAATATGCTTTACAACAACCAGATGAACACTTCTCGGATCCGTCAGGAGTTGGCTCAATGTGTTCACAACAAGCCCAATCATCTGACGATACATCGTGGCATCAACCGACTCTGATGAAGCATCACTCAATAGCTTCAGGTTCGATGCTATAGGTGTGGCCATGGCCTTGCAGTCCATCATCCTGAACCGCTTCAGGATCTCTATTGCATACTTCCCTTGTCCAAGGAAGATTCCATCTGCACTCTGCCACACCTCCATACCTAGAAAGTAATGCATCATACCCAAGTCCTTCATCTCGAACTCGGCAGCAAGCTTCCTCTTTGTGTCGGCAATCAATCTATCCTCACTTGTCACAAACAAGTCATCCACATACAATAGGAGTATCATTGGATTGCCTTCCTCAACCTTGTAGTAAAGGTTGGAATCCGCTTTACTCTTAGTAAATCCCAAACTGGATAGGAAACTGTCTATCCTACCATACCAAATCCCAGGAGCTTGCTTCAAGCCATACAAAGCTTTCTTCAACCTACACACATATGACTCCTTGTCATGTGTCTCAAAACCGAGTGGCTGCTCCACATACACTTCCTTTTCGACTACACAATTCAAGAAAGTTGTCTTGACATCCATCTGGTGTATCTTCCACTTCATCATTGCAGCCAGAGCAAGTACTGTTCTCATGGAAGTGTATCTGGCTATAGGAGAAAAAGTCTCTTCATAATCTATTCCCTCTTTCTGGGAGAAGCCACGAGCTACAACCCTCGCCTTGTATTTCTCTATGCTACCATCTGTAGCATGCTTGATCTTATAGATCCACTTGGAAGTCACAACAGACTTCCCTTCAGGTCTTGGGACCACATCCCAAACATCATTCTTCATGATCGATTGGTATTCCTCGATCATGGCATTCTTCCATTACTGCATCCCGGATCCTGGGAACTTCAGATTCTTCAATATCTTCAATAGATAGTTTGAACTTCGTTGCTGGAACAAATGTTGTAGTCCTTCTTTTGTAGGTGATTGTACATGATTTTTCCCATCACCTACATATTAGTAGTATATTGTTCATTAATTCAATTATTCTATTATGCATAATATACAACCTAAGTCTAGGAACATAAGTATATACATCATTGAACAACATTATTTAAACAATCAGAATATACAAGAAATGACAATTGAAATACTTATCTTTTTTTGTTTGTTTGGTGGACTCCCTCTGAATCTTTGCTTCCTTGTAGGAGCTGTTGGAGTCCTATTCTGAAGTAGCTTCTTCTACTCCTTTCTGTTGTGAATTGTAAGGAGTGGTAAACTCCCTCTTAATCCCTGAATCACTGCATAGTATCTTTGAAGTCTGCTGAAGTGAATTATCCACCATTGTCGGATCTAAAGGTCTTGATATTCTTGTCAAGGCTTTGAATTCCTTAAACTTGCCACTCAGAGAACTGGATGACATTGAAATGCATACATTGGAGTGGATAATTTCCAAGATTCCTTATGCCTTGCTTTTACTGCTTGGAAATGCTTTCTTAGTGTTCTTTCCTTTTGCACATCCTTTGCAAATGCCTTCATGCTTTGTCTGGATTTCAGGAAGACCTTTAACTACTTTGCTTGCAATAGGTAGTGCCCTATAGTGCACATGTGCAAGCCTTCTATGCCAAAGTTCACTTGGCTCTACTGAGTCATGGACCAAGGCTTGTTCTGGTTGGCCCTTCAATTTGTATAATCCTCCCTCTTGTTCTCCAATCACTACTGCATCATCTATAGTTTTACCCTTTGGCCACATTAGGACTTGGCCATCTACAAATGAAACCCTCATGCCTTTTGCATCCAATGCAGATATGGAGAGAAGGTTCTTCTTGAGACTCGGAACATATAGTACATTTTTCATCTTCATAGACTTTCCAGAGTCTAGCTTGTAGGAGGCTTCACCACTTCCTTTTATGGGATACTGGTAGTCATCCCCAAGTTTCACCTTGTAGGGTGATTCAAGTTCAGATAGGTTCATAAAAGATTCCTTGAATCCTGTCATATGTTTGGAAGCCCCACTATCTATAATCCAATCATTGCTTCCATGATCAATGGTACCAGTGAGGGCAGAAATCAAAACATACTCTTCATCACTTGAAGAATCTTCACTTTCTTCCCTAGCCCTCTTCCTAGGAGGTTCATCATCCTCTGCAGTGTGAGCATGATGTATTCTTTTGATGTTCTTCTTTTTCTTGAGGGGGGCATCTTTATTGTTTCTCGGACAATCCCTGGCATAGTGCCCCTTTTCATCACATGTGAAGCATTGATCATTGGATGTGTTTCTTCGAGATCTGAAGCTACCCCTCTGGTTTTGATGGTGGTGCTTTTCTTTCTTACTATGGTGATGTCCCTTCTTATCATCATACTTCTTGGAGTGTGCTGTGAGAGCTTGGTCTTCATTCCCCATCTTCTCTTCTCGAGCTACAATTCAAGCTTATTCTTGTGAGCATTCTTCCCACAGTCTACTGAATGTGATAAGATTCCTCCTAGCACAAATTCCTTGGATGAAGGAATCCCATGACCTAGGAAGGCCGTTAAGAGTGGTCATTACCACTTCTCCATTCTCTATATCTTCTCCCACAGCTTCAAGTTGTTCTTTTATCTGGGAGACCCTTGAGAAATAAGACTGCATGGTCTCCGCATTCTGGATCTTGATATTCTTTAATTGATTTCTCAAGGTCATCTTCCGATTTATGTTCTTCCCTTCAAATAGCTTGGTCAAGGAATCAAACATCTCCTTGGGTGTCTTCAGAGATGACACATGTGGTATGAGACGGTCTTTGATAGAATCAGCAATGATCCTCTTAGCCTTGACCAAGTTCCTCTTGTGTAAGGCCTTAGCCTCTTCTCCCTCTGGGACAGGGATCTCTTTGCTTATGTAAGTGTCCAACTCATTCTCTTCCAGGATTAACCCAATCCTATACTTCCATGCTCGGAAGTTATCAGCCCCTTCAAGCTTATCCTTAAGATTGGTGTGGTGAGACATCTTTAAAGAGTACTTCAAATGGAAATAGAAAAGATTTAGGTCTTACCACTTGATTTGCTGAAAACTGGATATGGTGCTGGATTAGGGTTTGTTAGATAAACCCTAAAAATTCAAACTTATGAAAGGATAGAAATATGTGACTTGATGAGATGATCAAGTTGGTACACTCAGAATTTAAAAACTGCAAAGTTTCACCCCTCAAAATTGCTTTTGAAACTTCCAGATTTACTAGGCAGGACCCTGAATTAGGGTTTGAGTTTCCCGGAGCTTCACCCAACCAAAAAGTTCGATCCAAATCTTTAAAATTTGATTTTTCCAAGGAGCTTCTAGCTATGGTCTCAGATTTCAGAAATTCCAATTTTTGCAGAAACCCTAATTTTTAGGTCAAAAACTGAAAGTGCTCAGAATTGAATTCTGTTTTGACAGAAAGATGCGCCTTGCTGAGGAGAGTCAATATAGCCTCCTTCCTTTGAAGATCTATGGAGAGAAACCCAAAAAACAAGAAGCCCTAGCTTCCGAAACTGCACAGTGTCTTCTTCTCAGGTTAGCTCTGATACCATGTTAGATTTTGAGCATTAATTCAAAATGATCTAGGATCTTATCTGAGAGAATAACAAGCACAACATATAAATCATAAGAGACAAGAACAAGAGACAATAGACACAAAGTTTCCTTGGGGAAAACCAAGAAGGTGAAAAACCCCAATAACTTCCTTAGAGATAGATAGAGCAATGATACAAAACCCAAGCATAAGAGATAGACTCCTAGCAGCTTCGCCTCCTCCATTAGTGCACATCACTCAATGAGAGAGATAGATGAGTAAGTGAATGATCAAATAGAGTTCCTCCCGCACTCTATTTATACTTGAATTGACTTGCCTAATAACCTAATAGGGTTGACTTCTCTAGGAGAGTCTAATAACCCATGGTAACCCAACTCAGGGCCGACCCCACACTTGGTGGTCTAATAACCCATCTTGTATAAGTTACGACACTTGCGACACTTGTAAATACAAATGACGACACTTCCGTACAGAGGAATAATAACCTTTCTGTAGGGATACAATATACACATATGAAATACATTCCGAAGTTACATATACATCAACAATCCAAACTCATTTTAGTACATGCTTTCAAAGGAAATATCCTAGATAATAATATTACCAATCAACAAACACGTCCTTCCATATTTGCGAATGCATTATTGTAATTCCCAGTTCAATCAAGGAAGTCTAGCATGCCCAATTAGCAATTTTAGATTAAAAAAAAAATGAATATATGACTCCTTTGCTATCAAATAAAATAGGCATGTAGACAATCCTAAGATTCCTTTGTTTTGCATGTTCTCTATTTTTAGCAATTTACCATGCATAAGATTATGGAAAAAATATGAACTTTTGGTAATCTGTAATGTCCCCATTTTGACCCCCTTTGTATTAAATCATAAATGATGTAAATATTGTAATTTAATCATGGTGAGGAGCTCAAGGCCAAGGCCCCACCATTGATTTAGCGTTTCATGTATCGGCAATTAAAAATAGATGCCTATGGTTCTTGTGCTAGATAGGCACAATGTAAATAAGACATCATGCAAATACGAATTTTAATGAAAATACCCACAACTAGCTATGCAATGCAACAAAGAGATGGGGCATGATTCTACAAGGAATAGGGAGGGAAATTATTCAAATCCTTGAGCCAATGGTGTTAATCCATGTGTCAATGAGAAAACCCATAAACCACCAACTACCCATTTTGGGTTATGGACCCAATCATTTAATTCTTCCAGAAATTGGTTGAGGCAGTTAATGCCTTGGGAATGAAGAGGTATGGCAGCCAATTTCATGTATGGGCAAGCCATCAACCTGGGAAATCGTATTTTGTCTCCTTGGGCAAGAAAACACCCACGAAAGGGTGCCCAAAGCCATTCTAAACCGACAGTCTTTCCTCTCTCACGCAGTCTGAACTACTGGGTCTTTCCCCATCACGTTTTTCACCAATTTCCCTGCATTTTCCATGCCTGGGAGCTCGTTTTTGCATTGTACAGCAGCTGGGAGAGAAGGGCCACGATTTGGGATTGTGATTGAGGTCGTTTTTGCCCCAAAAATGCCCATGGACGTTTTTCTGAAAACGATTTCTGCTCTCGAGGGTTGTTCCCCATCTTCCATTTCGTTTTTGGGCTTTCCCACGTTTTTCTGAATTGGTAAAAACCTCCTCTTTGGGCATCCCCCTAAAGAAACGTTTTTCTTCATGCCCAACACTTATACTTTTGTTTTTATGTGCATCCCTGTTTTGGGTTTGAATCTGTGAGCAAGAGATTGGAGTGGTAGTGGACAGAGAGGGCTTGATAAACCTAGTGGGGAGACAACCTCTCAAGAAGATCAAGAGGGCTTTGGCTACTCTTCTATGCACACCCTGAGAGCACTAGATGAGGAAGGTATGGCTTGAGGGACTGTACAACAGTGAAAAGAATACTTCCTTGTGCTGGGTGTGTAGGTATTGTGGGTGCCAAGCTAGATAGATCTTGTAAGGTTACCCCTTGCTCTGTGCTTGAGCTCACTAGCTTAGCCACTCTTCCTTTCCATTTCCTAGCAGCTTGATAAACCCAATTGTAGATTGGCTTGGCTCATCTTGGTGTATGCTTGGCTATGTGTGAGTCTGCTGTTCCCTGGTTCCTTGTAGAGATCATGCCCAGCTCGGGGGTGGCAGTTGTATCAAGAGGTTGATAAGCACAACTGGCCTATGGTTGGGTGGAACGTTGTAGTTGCATAGCCAGTTGCTTGGGACTACTTTGTTAAGATAAGTATTCTCTTGTGTTAACTTTGCAATTATTATCTGATGAATATATTGAATGTATGATGGATGTGTTATTGATATTATTTCCGCTGTGACTTTCTTATAATCATGCCTTCCATATGTCTTTTATATTATGTGAATGCTTAGTTAAAAGTTCATGGGGCTAGATGCCCGGTTTTAGCATCACGATCCTCTCTATCACGCTGGTATGATATGAGGGGACATTACATAATCCATCTAAATGCCAAATATTCCACATTATTGATATGGGTAGTTGATGAAGGTGTATGAGTTGAATATAATATCCCTTTTTAACTAAGTAAAGGTCAACAATTGGTTCCCATCCTTTGCTATCCTTGGTTTCTATATTGATAAGTGCAACTCCTTGTGGAAAGGAGAACATAGTTGAACTTGAGTTGAAATATGAGCAAGCATAGATAATTATTTCCAATGTTGCTACATTCACGAACTAAAAGAATTCCATTAATATTACAAATAAAAAAGAGTGATTATACCACAATTAATGAGTCATTCTTTGACATTAGATAAAGTAGGATGACAAGATGATGGATCTCTTCCCATGATTCTATCCTCCCCGATATTAATGTAAAGTTCATTTCCTGGTACCCATCATAGATGGTCCTTTATTAAAAATGCTGAAGCTTTACACAACTTCTAAGCAAAGGATCCTTTAGTCTCCATGTTTAGCCGAGGATCTAGTAGACATTGCTCTCTAGTTGCACCAATATACTTTTTTCGCAAAACTAATTTCCACCACTCTTTACCTTTAGTGACTAGTCTCCAAAGGATTTTAGATCCTAGGGAAATATTCATTAGTTTGCGATCTTTAATCCCAAGGCAACTTTTTCCTGAAATGCTCTTACAACATCTCGATTTACCAGATGGTTTTTTTGTTATTATTGGCCTTTCCCCCCTGCCACAAAAAAATGTGAATTTCCCTTCCAACGTGGCAGAGCCTTAGTAGATTGGCAAATCCAATAGAACTAATTTGATCAAGATCACTCAATGGAGTGATTTTAGAAATTGAGACCCCCAAGGTTGCATTCTACTTTTGATATTTTGGACAATATGGTTCCAATAATCAGTTTTAGGATATCCCAAGGAGATGGGCATACCCAAATATTTCAATGATGTTAACTTCTTTATAAATGACAATTCCATAATTCTAGCTATTCTATGCATCAAAAGGGGGGAGTGTTCGAGCCAAAGATGTGGACCATACCTTTATATTTTTTTCCTCGTAGATAATTCATGAATTAGTCTAGGATCCACTTCAATTTTTAAGATATTATTGGAGAAGCTCCTTCCATATTCAAAGTGTCATCAACAAACTAAGAATGATTGATTGCCATAACCCATCTGCCAATGAGGATTACTTTCAAATTTCCTTCTAACCCTTCTCATTCCAATATTTTGTTAAACTTATATACCATTGAAATTTATAGAAAGGCGATAGAGGACACCCTTGATGACATCCTCAACTGCTTTAAAGAATCTAGTGAGCATATCATCGATAAGAGGGGTGATCCAAGGACTACCAACACATGCTCTCATCCAACTTATTATTTTCTTAGCAAATCCAAACCTACACAACATGCAAAAAAAAAGAGTGGCAAATTATGTCAAAAGCATTAGCCAAATTCATTTTTATAATCACACCTCTTTTTCCATTTCTCCAACTATAGTTCACCACTTCTTGGACTAGAAGAATATTATCGATGATTTGCGCTTTTTCCACGAGATCTGCATAATTTTCTAAAATGAGTATGGGTAAGATCTTCTTTATCTTATTGGATAGAATCTTGGTTAGTAGTTTGTAGCTAAGAATTATAGAGAGATATAGGCCTAAACCGAGAAAAAGGCATGGGTTTATTTTCTTTGGAAATCAAAGCTATGAATGAGGATTTTGTACCACCTCTTGTTTTTGGTTTACACTTGGTCCAATTAGACATGCGACATATGTCATATTTAATAATATACTAGCATGCCCAAAAAAATGAATAGAGAATCCATAAGGGCTCGACACTTTCTTAGGTTCCAATCCCTAAATAGCCTCAATAACCTCCTCCTTTGATATCTATTTTCCAAGCTCAACATTATAAATCTTGCATGCCATACATGGAATGTCTTGGAGCATTTTTTCTACAATGATTGGATCAAATTCATCCTCAGTTGTATTTAGATCATTGAAAGGAAGAAAAGCCTCTTATTTGATGGAGTCAAAGTCTGTCAACATCACCCCACCAACCTTGATTATTTCCATGGCATTATTTCTTAGTTACATGCCCTTAGCTTGCTTGTGGAAAAGGGGTGGTGTTTTTATCACTAAACAAAAGATACAAGCTCTTGGATTTGAAATGTCGATGCTTCTCATGTTTTCTATAGGTATGATGATATTTGTTGTTTAACTCCCATTCCTATAGAATGCTTTCACAGGAGATTTTGTTGTTTTCCATGTAAGACTATAGTCCTGCTATGTGCTTCTATATATCTAATTTTTACCTGCCGGGGGACCAATATGAGGCTTTCACGCATGCTTTTAACTAATATTTCACTAATATTAGCTTTGATTCCCATATAAAGGAGGACGAATCTTGTATCCTTGTTTTCCATGATCTTTGAATGATTTCCAAAGCTGGTTTCTCCTAAAGCCAAAGATAGTTGAAACAGAAAGGAAAGGGCCCAAGATTTTCAAGGGATGGAAATATAAGAGATATAGGTTTATGAGGAGAGGCTCCTAAAGGGATAGCGTGGGAGGTAAAGTTTTCATTCTAAAAAAGAAAACTGCTATGAATTTAAAAGTGATCCAACATAGTAGCTATGTGCCTCGGGTCCACTAGGTCACATTCAATAATTAGATATTCCATTTTTTCCCCTAAATCGATTCGTCATAATGGATTGGCCCCTCTTCTCCTTTTGTGATATTATGGCATGGAAGTTGCTAGAAAGAATACTATTTTGATCCATTCACTGTTCCTTCATCTCTATTAAGGTTCTCCATCATTCTATTTTCTCTACATATTGCAAAGGAACTTATACATTGAAGATTTCAAGTTATTCTCAAGGCTATTTGTTCATAAATATGATAAGGATCCAGTTCTGAGTGGAATGATAGAATATTACCTCAAATACATTTGGATCCCATAGACTACTCAAACCTCACAATGTTCCTCGAGCACTAGAACCTGTATTCCAACATTTTCTACCTATTTCATAATTTCTTTTTCCTCCATTTTGATCTCTTTAATAAGGAGGATAGAAGGATTTTTCATTTTGATAATATCTTTCATAGATTCTACTCTACTGCTACTACCTAGTTCTCTACAATTCCAGGAGACAACTATCATTCTTTACTTGATGAGGGGTGAAAACCACTACCGAAAATATCCACCAAATTCTGTAATCTAGGACGTATAGTGAGAAGAGTATTGACTCCATGTATGAAAGATATTTCAACAAAAGTTTGAAGCTCTAGACTATTTTCATTCATTGCAATTTATTCCCTTTTGTCTTTTAGCAGTTTTCTTCCAAGTTATTTAGGCAAACATTCTTCTTCTAATTCCTCTTCCTCATAACCATGCTATTGTTTACCTTTTTTCTTGGTAACCATCCCATTGGAAGTGAAAAATAAATTTACTTACAATGAGAATGTTTCAACCACAAGTTCCATTAGCAGCAATGGGGGATGTATAGTTCTAAAACATGGAATGATTTCTCTTAATATGGGTTGAGAAGTGACATGATCGAATCTAGGGTGAGATGGGGATACAAGTTTAGATTGGGGTTGAGATGGAGCTTTAAGGGATGAATCGGGGTCTTCTTGAGAGAGGGTTGTGAATTTATTAGCTAATGGGGCTACAAATCCAAAGTCTTTGAATGTCGAGGGTCTAAATGAACTGGTTGCTTTAGACAACTTTTCAATTTGCTATTAATTAGCTTCTTGTTTGTAGTTGATATTCTAGGTTTGAGTCCAACAATCAAGGGATAGATTAATGGACTTAAGGATCCCTTTATCTAAGTCCACTTCCACGCATATCTTTGAACATGTAAAAATTCTCGATTTATGCTTAGATATATCTATGTATTGAACTAACGAATTCTAAACAACATCTAATCCCTTCTCGCTCCAACAATGAAGAGGCAAATGTGTTAAACAGGCCTAGAATGACATGACGGAGGGAACATCTACCTCTGGATAAATATTAAGATACATACCTTGGGATAAATATCAAGAGTCAAATCTCCGTATTCCTTTTTTTCAAAGAAAAATACAAAACAACATTGTCTGCAAAAATAATGGAACAAATTACCTTGAATTAGAGGTTTGTAGTTATTTGATAGCCATTGATCCATCACTTCGGGAAATGGACAAAGGCTATTAAATTATCCTGTGAGACCACACTTACACAAGGATAAGGATTTGCTAAGAATATGCTAAAGGTATATTGACTTCAAGAATGTTGGTTGCTCGTTTGACAAAATGAGAAGGTACATGATGAAATTTGGAGGTCTTTCAAATGGAGGTGATAAGGGCCTGGAAGATGATCACATAAGAAGGGAGAGAAGGAGGAGTGACCTACCCACCTAGGATCCATATTTTGGAGGCATTAATTGATAGGGAGAGTGTTAATATTTGGTTGAGCTTTGATCTTTAATTCTTTTAGATGCCGAAACTTGAATGAATGAGACAATTCAATCACATGAAATTAATACATCCATAACACAAGATATACCCTAGGGAAAATCCTCAAAACTATGGGAACAAAAACCCCAACAATTCTTCTCAATATAATACAATGGATAGAAGAGAACGATTTATTTTACAACATAGCATATTTCTTTTGGAAGATAAGAGATCACCAAACACTCTTGGTGAATATACAAAAGCAATAGAGAAGAGAGATCAATTGGAGAAGTGCTTTGCCTTCAATAATAATATTCTGCACACAAGGAGAAGCGCCTTGCCTTCAAAGGATAAGAGAATTCGCTTCACATTGAATTCATCAATCTCGTATAACATATTTATAGTGTAGGAATATGCAAGGATATGGCATCTGTAGCAACTCACAGTCAAACTCACAAATATGTTGTAAAGAAGAAGAGAAGGAGACACTCAATGATCACTCATAAACACAGTAGAATAGAACAATATCTCAGTATTATACAATGAAGAAGAATGTAAGTGAATGAATACAATAGCCATGAAGATGGCATCATATAGGATTCGAATAGGCCAAGTAGGGCATTTGAATTCCTAACTTAGAGCGTGGCTTGAATGATAGTGGAGTCATCATCCAGTCAATGTATCAGTCATCAATGGTAACAATCAGTCAACTGATTCTAACTGAGTGAGGTAGGCACTAACTAAATGAAGGAAGCTCAGTGGAGGGCGCATGAGGAGTCTAACTCAGTGAGGTAGGCACTAAATAAATGAAGGAGGCTCATAGAGGGTGCATGAGGAGCTAATTGGAGTCAGAATGGGCAGACTAGTCTCACTGGAGGTCCATCGGAGTGAAACAGTTAGTGGGGGAGTCAATCTACCCTTAAATCAAGGAAGAACTGAGTGATAACTGACTGGTAGGTGAGAAAGGCACCTAATTGGCTGTGGTAGGTGAGAAAGGCGCACTTGTCATGAAGAAGGGCGCCTTTGGTAGGTAGGAGGACCCCTAGGGGCTGTAGACAGGCTGCGGAGAGCTAGAACCAAGCTCTAGGAGCTGGGAGGTCCACCATGATGATGATTGGATGCATGCAGAATGCATGCATGCATGAAAAATTGAAAAATGATGGGGAGAATATTCCAACACCCCCCTACAAGCTATACTATGAGAAAATAACTGAAGAGTAGGGCCCTGGTAACTAAGACCAAAGGTCACCCTGAAGAACAGCAAGATAAGGCCCTGGTTACTGAGACCAAAGGTCACCCCATACAATCAATCTAAAATAAACTAAGTGAGGAAAGAGGGAAAACCCAGTGGGAAGAAAGCCCTCCCTCAAAATAGACCGAAAAGGTGCTAAAGTAGCATCATGACTTACCCTTGAAGGAGGCAAGTGACCTTCTATAGGAAGGGTTGATTGATCCAAGATGAAACAAAAATGTGAGAAGGATGAGTCCCTTCATCATGAAAATATGAACTGGTTCTCCATCGATCAGCTGGATCACCAGAAGATGTGAAAGCAGTGGCTTCCCTTCTTGGAAGAGGAGGAAAGTTAGTTGAGAGATCATAAGGAATTGAAACTTCCATTTCTTCATCTTTAGCATTTGTTAGATCTTCAGGTTCTTGTGGGTCTGGATCCAACATTTTCTCTTCATCACTATGTTCTTCCGAATCTGATCTGCTATATGTTGAGGACTCGCTCTCTTGAAAATCACAAACACTTTCAAGCTCTGAATCTGAAACCTCATGAGGAGGAGCAAGTAAAACTGGCTCAACATCACACACAAACTTTGAGTTTGAATTTTCATGAAGACAAACATGTGAAGCTGATGTCTCATACTCAGAATCTGAACTGCCATATGATGGATATTTTTTCTCTCGAAACTCATCACCATTCTCAACCTCTAAATCCAAAGGCTCAGGTGAAGAAGCAGATTAAACTGACTCATCATCGTTCCCAACCTCTGAGTCGGAAGAAGTGGAAACATAATCAGACATGTAACCATCATGAACCTGCTTTTAAAGAAGCATGTAGATCTCTGATATCTCCCTTGAGCTGTTACTGGTGAGATATTTTCCAAAAGAACTAGAAACAAAAAAAGATGGAAGATCACTAGTGAATGTAGTGATGATGGACCCTTTTTCCATGGGTTTTGAATCAATAGGTGCCAGATCTTTAGGTTCTTGTGGATCTGGATCTTGCATTTGTACTTTTTTAAGAGTCCTCTTTTTCTCAGTCTTCTTGGATCTATTTTTTCCTTTCAAGCAACTTTTGCATGTGCCATGAGCAATCTTGCTGATCTTGTTATCTTCATGAGTGTGAGAGCAAAGAGTAGATTCCTTTGAGAGAGGTAAGAAGTGTGAGAATTGATAGAGCTTGGACTCATGATTTGCAATACCTTTTGAAATGATTTCCCCTGATACAATGTCCTGTACTTTGACTTCATTTGGAGAGAAGATTACTCTCTTGGGCTTTCCAACATGAGTCATTTGATATACAGAGAGTAAATTTGTTGCAAGAGAAGGAACATAAAGCACACTAGAAAAATATCCAGAGTCAAGATCAATTCTTCCGATACCTTGAGAAGGGATTTCTGAATCATTGCCCAATCTGATGGAAGGGCCTTTTGAGCTCTTGAACTTGGAGAAGAGACCTTTGGAGGAAGACATGTGTCTTGTGGCTCCTGAATCTATAATGAAGGAGGAATCTGATGATGCACTTGCCATGAGAGCATGACATCTTTCTTTGCCTTCGGATCTAGAAGATTCAGGATCAAGATCTTTCTTCCTTGTACATGCAGGAACAAGAAGATTGTTCTTCTCGAGTAATTGAGCCATCAAATCTATGGCCTTCTTCATACAATAGTTGCAATTTGGTTTTCTCTTGCGATAATGCTTGGTCTTCCTAGGGTTTGAAACCCTATTTGATTGATCTGGACTATTTGTAGGCCTTGTACCATTAGATTTCTTGCCATAAATCTTTTGCTTTCCTATATCATTCGCTCTCTTTGCAACTGTAAGGGCTGAATCCAATTTGGGTTTGATCATTCCCATCGAAATCAACTTCTCTTCCTCTTGGGTAAGAGATTGTGTGAAATCATCAAATGAGGGAAACTTCCATTTTGGAATGGATAGCCTAGCTGACTGGAAAGTATAGACAAAAACTGAGAAATTTTCCCCCAAATTTGAGAGAATGGTAAGTATAAGCTGCTTATCTTCCTTCACTATCTCATATCTTTTCAACTGTGATATCGAGCTTTTGAACTTGGTGAGAAAGGCATTGATAGATTCAAAGCTGCTAGGACTCAAACATATGAGCTCATTCTCCAATTTGTGTGCTACCATATCATCCTTTGGCCCAAAGAGATATTTGAGCTTTTCCCACACCTCTTTCGGAGATGTAAGATCGATGAAATGAAAGTGTAGTTCATCAGAAATTGAGAGAAGGAGGAGACCAATTGCTTCATCAAGCCGATCCAAGTACTTGGAATTTTCAACGACACTGAGAGGTTCTACCATCGTTCCGTTGAGTATTCGAGTGAAGCTCTTGGAATTCATGAAGAGAGCCATATTGGATTTCCACTCAACATAGTTGGAAGATGTAAGCTTTAGATCCATCTCAACAAAGAAAGTCGAATAGTTGAAGAAGATTCCGAACGAGTGAATAAACCTACAAAAAAATAAAAGATGTGCTGATGGAGAATGCTACACTTCGACTAACACTACCTTAAGGACACTTGGCACATGGACTAAGTCCTTCACACCTGGCTAGACCTCACTAGATTTCTCCAATGAATTCAAGTAATAGCACCAGGATTTGCTGTGGAAAATCAGAGGCTTCTGGTGCACAAGTGAAAGATAGCTGCTCAAAGAAATGCTGCAACCGCTGCAGCTGCAACTGCTGCAATTCGAATAGCTGCTTCCTGCTCTGATACCATGTAGGAATATGCAAGGATCTGGCAGCTGTAGCAACTCACAATCAAACTCACAAATATGTTGCAAAGAAGAAGAGAAGGAGACACTCAATGGTCACTCATAAACACAGTAGAATAGAACAATATCTCAGTATTATACAATGAATAAGAATGTAAGTAAATGAATACAATAGCCATGAAGATGACATCATATAAGATTGGAATAGGCCAAGTAGGTAATTTGAATTCCTAACTCAGAGTGTGGCTTGAATGATAGTGGAGTCATCATCCAGTCAATGTGTCAATCATCAATGGTAAAGTCAGTCAACTGATTCTAACTGAGTGAGGTAGGCACTAACTGAAAGAAGGAGGCTCAGTGAAGGGCACATGAGCAGTCTAACTGAGTGAGGTAGGCACTAACTGAATGAAGGAGGCTCAGTAGAGGGCGCATGAGGAGATAATTAGAGTCAGAATGGGCAGACTAGTCTCACTGGAGGTCCATCGGAGTGAAACAGTCAGTGGGGGAGTCAATATAGCCTTAAATCAAGGAAGAACCGAGTGATAACTGATTGGTAGGTGAGAAAGGCACCTAACTGGTTGTGGTATGTGAGAAAGGCGCACTTGTCATGAAGAAGGGCGCCTTTAGTAGGTAGGATCCCCCCTAGGGGCTGTAGACAGGCTGCGGAGAGCTAGAACCAAGCTCTAGGAGCTGGGAGGTCCACCATGATGATGACTGGATGCATGCAAAACTGAAAAATGACGGGGAGAATATTCCAACATATAGATTCTTCTCTTCTATTTTTACCTTCTAACTCTAGGATGAACTCGCCCTCAAACTAGATGTATCAATCTTGCATGCAAAAGTGCACCCCACTTCTCATGCAGTGCTTTATCTCACTGAGCGTCACTTAGGATGAACTCACCTCTTAACTGAAAGATTTCCCACTTAGTTAGTTGGCTAACTTAAGTGTCGACATGCAAATGTCTCAACTCATGTGTCGTTTTTTAGTTTAACATAAGTGTTGTTATGCAATAACACTTAGTTAACTAAATCTTCTTTGTTGTCACTTAGTTAACTAAAATAATGCTGATTGATTTACTTGAAGTGACCACTATGAGTTCTTTAGTTAATTGAGGCATATCTTTAACTGTTGCTTTAACTGAACCATTGATTGAGGCATACATTTTTACTTAATTGAAGCTTTAGCAATTCGAGTTCTCTTTAATTAGCTGAAGTTCCTGCATGAGAAATTTCGAATCATCTTGATCTCTATGCTTTATCTTTTATTTCTTTATCTCTTACTGCATGGTCAATATGTGCTAACTTTAATTATCCATCAAATTACATTATACTAAGAAGAATTATTGGATGTTGTGATCATATTACATTATTTTGGACCAAATGATCATATGCTAAAGTAATTCACTTTAGAGGTGATCAATCTCTAAAGGAGACTTAATAAAAAATTGTGATCATGGTTAATAATAGATCACACAACATTAAATGCTTTTAACAAGTAAAGCATGAACTTTATACGAAAGGTCCACCTCTATATGGGAGATCCATCCCATGTATACCTTTATACCGAAGGTTCACATGATAATTATGACTTGACACACACAAGTTCGGATCCTTGTCCAACAAGACTTTACAACATCATTACTTTGATCAATTACCTCTATACGGGAGGAATGACCCTTACACGGAAGGCAATGAAAGTGCTCACCTCTATACGAGAGGATCAATCTTGGCTACACAAGATTGGTTTGGAGAATGTCTCATGATGTTGTATATTTAACACTCACTCTTAGCAAGGGAGGCATTCTCTGCCACACCAAGCTTGTCTCGGAAGTACCTGAACTTTGTAGCAGACAGAGGCTTTGTTAACAGATATGCGATCTGCTCATCACTAGCAATGTACTAATGTTTCATTGTACCTTTGTGGACCATGTCTCAGATGAAATGATACTTCATTTCAATGTGCTTCGACTTGTCATGAAACAATGGGTTTTCGAAAATCTTGATGCAACGCTGATTGTCACACCTAATAAATGTAGGCTCAATATTTTCACCGAACAACCATGCAAGTAGCTTTCTGATCCACACTGCTTCTTGGTAGGAAACACTAGAAGCTATGTATTCTACTTCTGTAGTGCTCTGGAATACAGAGCCCTGCTTACTGCTGGACCAAGATATCATAGCTGATCCTAGGCTATAACAGTAGCTATATGTACTCTTACGGTCCACAATGCTTCCTCCCCAGTCTGAGTCTGCATAACCAAGTAACATGACTCCTCCACTGGAGGCATATCTGAGTCCATATGAAATTGTACCTCGAAGGTACCTAAGCACATGCTTAGCAGCTGTGTAGTGTTTGTGTTCCAGATCAGACATAAATTGACTCATAATGCTCATGACATAACATTTATCAGGCCTCAAATGTATCAAGTACATTATCTAGCCTATAATATGTCTATACAAAGTGGGATCTACTGGATCTGATGCAGAGCCTGACTCATGAAGTTTCATCAAATTGGAAACCATCGGTGTAGTCATATATTTGCAATCTCTCATGCCAAACTTGCGCAATATATCCACAGTGTACTTCCCTTGAGATAGAAAAATTTCATCTTTTCTTTTCCAGACCTAAGTATTTCATATCAAACTCCGAGGTGAGCTCCCTCTTGCACCAAGCAATTAAATGTTCCTCTCCAGTGAGAAACAAATCATCAACATATAGAACCAATATCAATGGTTGGTTCTTCACTACTTTGAAGTACAAATTTGGATAAGCTTCACTCTTACTGAAACCCAGTTTTTGAAGGTAGCTATCAATTCTAGAGTACCAAGACCTAAGGGATTGCTTAAGCCCATATAGAGCTTTATTTAGCTTGCAAACATGGGAGTCCATCCTATGCACCAAAAATCCTTCAGGTTGCTGATTATAAACCTCTTCCTCAACCTCACCATTAAGGAAGGTTGTCTTCACATCCATTTGGTGAATTTTCCATCCTAGAATAGATGCAAGTGCAATCATTGCTCAGATTGTGGTGTACCTTACCACAGGGGAAAAGGTCTCATCAGAATTGATGCCTTCTTTCTCAGAGAAAATTCTGGCAATGAATCTGGCTTTATACTTCTCAATGCTACCATCTGCAACATGATTTATCTTGTAAATCCATCTGGAATTCACAATGGACTTCCCATCAGGTTTGGGAACAACCTCCCAAACATCATTCTTCATTATAGAGTTGTGCTCTTCTGTCATTACATATTTCCAAACTTGCTACTTTGCAGCTTCTTCATATGAGGATGGTTTTGAATCACTGATGTGAATCAATAGTGCAACATACCTATCTTCCAGTTTGCTTGTGCTCTCTGGCTGAGCCTGCTGGTGCACCATGTTTCTCTGCATTTTGTAAGATGTCTCGGCACCAAGCATATCGTCTTTTGGTGGGAGGTTCATCAGGTTACCTCTCAACCAGTTCTACTAGTTCTTCAAGAGCTAGCGAATATTAGGCATCTTTTGGTTTCTCCCTCTCTAATTATGAAGGAGGAGAATCGGACTCGGGATCCTCCATCTCTGAATCACATTGAATATCTTTCGATCTTTTGAAAGCAGCTTCCTCATGGAAGATAACATCTCGGCTGAATTCAATGTGTCTCTCACCAGGTACATATATTATATATGCTTTGGATGACTCACTATAACCCACAAAGGTGCCTTTCTTTCTAGAAGGCTCCATCTTTGTTCTCTTTTATTTCGGTATATGAATGTATACTGGGTTCTCGAATATCCTCAAGTGTGAGATGTCTGGCTTCTCACCGGTAAACACTTCTTCTAGTGTCTTCTCATCTAGAATGGCATGCAGGCTTCTATCCTAGATGTACACAACTGTACTAGTGGCTTTTTCCCATAATGAGGTAGACATATCTTGATCATGCATCATGGATTTTGCACCCTTACATATGGTTCTATTCTTCCTTTCGACAACCCCATTTTGATGAGTGTTGTATGGTATTGTTAACTGTATACATATTCCCGCATCACTACATAATTCATTAAATGCATGTGAATCAAATTCACCTCCATTATCAGACTTTAATGCATGGATGTGCTTTACTTTCTGATTTTCAACTAGGGCTTTAAACTTTTTAAATTTGCTAAGATTTTCACTTTTAGCCTTCATGAAATAAATCCATGACTTCCTAGAAAAATCATCTATGAAAACTACATAATATAAGAAGCCACTCAGGGAGGGGGATGAAATGGGACCACATACATCAGAATGTATCAAATATAAAATCCCTTTAGATCTAGTAGTACTGTTGGAATTTTTTTTCTTAACATTCTTCCCAAGTGCACAACCCCGACATAGACTATGAGCATACCTTTTACCATATTTTGAAGTCCTAGTAGCACTTTGTAGTGTAGGCGTCCAAGCCTTCAGTTCCATAGATCACATGGAATGATAGTGTGGTGAATCATAGCTTGAATGTACTTTCCGAGTACCTTGTAGATTCCTCCCTCTCAAACTCCAATCACAGCAGCAGATTCTAGGCTTTTGTTCTTCGGCCATAAAAGTGCTTTGTTATCCATGAAGATAAATTGGAAGCCTTTGTCTTCAAGAACCGAAACTCAAAGGAGGTTCTTCTTCAATCTTGGAACATATAGAATGTCCTCCACAAGTAAAATATCACCGGTGCTCAGCTGGAATGAGGTGGATCCAACTCCTTGGATCGCATATGTTGAGTTGTCTCCCAACTATACCATGCATGTGAAACAAAAACGGGTAACCAAGATGTTAGGACATGACTTTGAAATCATCTATAAAAAAGGGAAACATAATGTGGTGGCATATGTGCTCTCCAGAAAAGATGAATATATTGGGCACTACTTTGCGAAATTTCCATTCTACAACCAGATTGGGTAGTAGTAGCAAGAGAAGAATGGAAAAATGACCTATCTATGTGGACGCTTACTCAAAAGCTATAGAATGATCCCAATGTATTAGATAATTTTGTGTGGAAAAATGATTCACTATGGTATAAGGATCGCTTATATTTATGCAAAAAATCCCAACTCAAACAAAAGGTCCTCTCGAAATTACACACCTCTCCTATAGGTGGGCACTCTGGATTCCTGAAAAGTTACCACATGGTCAAGAAGGAATTTTTTGGGAAGGTCTTAAATATGATGTTCAAAGGTTCATGGCCGAATGTTTGGTTTTCCAACAAAATAAGGGTGAAAAAGTTAATACCCCAGTACTTCTACAACCATTAGACATACCTTTCCAGTGCTGGGAGGAAGTCTCAGTGGATTTTATCACAAGTCTACCCAATTCAGAAGGAAAGAATGTTATTATGGTGATTGTTGATAGACTCAAGGAGTATGCCAATTTTTTCCCACTCTCTCACCCTTTTAATGCAAGTACAATAGCCGCAACCTTTATGGAAACTGTTCAGAAGATACATGGAATCCGAAGATTATTATAAGTAATAGAGATCCAATTTTCATTGGAAAATTTTGGACTGAATTATTTCTTGTTTCGGTACCCAAATAGCTCACAGTTCATCTTATAATCCTCAATCTGATGGGAAAATTGAGATAATGAACAAATTTTTGGAAGGCTATCTTTGTTTCTTTGCATCTGATAAACAAACACAATGGGTGAAATAGCTATCTTTGGAAGAATGGTGGTACAATACTTCCTTCCATACATCATAAAAAATGTCTCCATTTATGGCACTTTATGGGTACTAGCCTCCATCTATCACATATCCCTTAAAAGGAAAATCTAAATTTCAAGCTATGGAATATCACATAGAGTACCAACAAGAAGTTCTCCAGATACTTAAGGACAACCTGGATATGTCAAAAAACAAGATGAAACAACAAGCTAATCAATATCGCAGTGAAAGGAGTTTCAAAGAAGGGTATTGGGTATTTTTGAGGCTACAACCTTACAAGCAGATGTGCCTCAAGCAACTTAATAAGGACAGTAAATTAACACCCAAGTATTATGGTCCTTATAAAGTGTTGTAGAAGATTGGTAGTATGGATTACAAATTGGAATTCCCTTCATCTTCAAGAGTACATCCAGTTTTCCATGTTTACTGCTTAAAAAAGGTAATAGGAGACAAGATCCCAATTCAAACAATCTTGTCAGATGTTGATGAAGAAGGAAAATTTATATTGGAACCTGAAAAAATCACTAAAACAAGGACCAAACAACTACAAAATCGGGCTATTACTAAGTACCTCATCAAGTGGAAAAACTTACCAGTTGAAGATTCGACATGGGAAGACGAGTCCTTCATACAAAAGCATATGCAACTAATCAAGCGTTGAGGAAAACACTTGTCTGGAGGGGAGGGGAATGTTAAGACCTAAATGTGGGCATATTCCCCCCTATATTGTGGTGCATTACATTAGTTTTGATTTCATCTTTGGTCCATTAGTTGTAATTGTCATTAGTATGGTTATATTAGTTATGTCGGCTGGGGTCATTTTGTTGTAATTGTATTTCTTAATCTCCTATATAGAGGAAGGGTATCTTTTCATTTGATCATCTTATCTTATCTTATATTTTCTTGTCTTGTGTACTTAGTACATTGTATAAGGAGGTTTCCCCCTTGAAGAGGCTTTCTATTCATCTATTTTCTTCATTAAAGGCATGGAGTACTCTTTCTGATCTATTTATGCTCTTTCATGCTTTTTTTGGAATTTTTTTGCATACCAATGTAAAATAGATATCCAACCCCAATTCCTATTGGATTGGTTCTTGAATTCATTGCAACCCATGATTGCAAAAGATGTGGTAACCTCGTTCCCTAAAATGGAAGAAGAGGCCATCATGAAGGCCCAACATTTCGACTTAATCTATGCACAATATGGGTATTTGTATATTGTTCTCTTTGATGCTCCTCGAAATCATTTTCTAGAAACACAACTTCCTTGGGTACATCACATTTAGTTGATGGGATTATTAGAAATATTTCTCATCAGGGAAATGGTCCCCAACAATCAATGGTTGTACCACTCCATATGGCACAACAATACACACTAGCACCATCTGTATCAGTGGCACCTCCCACTACACCAAATCCTCCATTTGGTCAGTTAGCTTATGAACCATACTATCCTACATACTCAAATGCTATCCAAGTGCCTCCGGTATTGTCACTAGAAATGGAACCTCATGCTCCTACCTCCACATCATATGGAGCACCTAACGTATATCTTCCCACAACTTGATACAATCCATATTTACCATTTCCTGGTCCTCCTGGTCCTACACCCATGCCTCAAATGGGGGTGAATCTAGTAAAATATTCTCCCGTGTAAAAAACTAAGATATTTGAGTAGTTGAACATAGCTAATCCCTCGAATCCTTATAATTAAGGGAAGAAGAAAGGAAAGAATAGGAAAAACCAACAATAGGGAAAGGGGTCAACCCCCCTCCCCATTACCAGAACATGGGTAACTAGAATGAGGGGGAAAAAAACCCCCCAAATAGGGCAATATTTCCAACCTCAGGAATAACTATATGTGCTTCATGTGTGGAGAGTATGGGAACTACATGAACCATTTCCCATTAATACCAGAGTTCAAACAAATTCTTGAAGCAAATAAGTTGGCCACAACCAATCCTCCTCAAGCACCAAATGCACCAAAACCCCTAACAATTGTGTTGCAACAACCCTTTTCCAATCAAGGGGTAGTTACTCGACAACTTGATCCATGCCCCCCAGGTGATGGCACCTTTCATAATATTTACATGAACATGACCGAAGTTAACCTTCAAACCCGTGGTAAAGGGTATGGAATGTCTGAATCTCTGAAAGGGGACGATTTCCCTACCACCTTTGGAGGGACTTTGCATATACTCCGTTCAAACAATGACAAGATCCCCAATATCCCAAAAGCACTACTTAGACATACTACCCAAAATTCTCTCATGAAATTTTCCCACAACTATAGTATAGTAGATGATGTGGCTCAGTCACCAACTGCCATGTTGACATTGGAAGTTCTCCAATCTTCCCCTTCCCAAAAGAAGGAATTACTTAATGCATTAGGAGCCGTTAACCCTTCCAATTTGTGTCTCATGATATTCAACCTTGATAAGGGTGAATCATGACTACCCTCGTCAATCGCTTTCTAGATTCCCTTCACAATCAAGAACATCATCATCCATCGATGCATAGTTGATAAAGGAGCATCAACTTGTGTGATGTCCACTCATGTATGGAAACATCTAGGATCACCAGATATGGTCCCCTCATCTATCAGTCTTCGAGCTTATGATGGGAGGCCATCGAAACCTTTAGGCCTATACCATAATGTCCCCATTGAGTTGGGGGGAAATATGGTACTTTTATATATTGAGGTAGTTGATGCACAACTCGACTATAACATTCTCTTGGGACAAAGTTATATATACACCATGAAGGCATTTGCCTCATCAATATTTTGCATCATGATGTTACCTCCTAATGGGAATATTTTCACCCTCGACCAATTTAATTACTACGACCTACACACCAATACAAATCAAGATAATTTCTTACCCACCATAGGATCAACAATGTCTCCCCAGTATGTTGATATTAGTCCGAGCATTTACAAAGATTCTGATTTGCTGAGGACATACTTAGGCCCTCCACCATAGATCCATATATATATATATATACAGGTGGTCTCATGTGTACTATATTCACCTTGGAATATAAGTCACAAGCCCCATCCACTAAACCATCGATACTCTCTACTAGCCATGGCATTTACCAGACACTAAATCCCTCAATGCCACCTGTTTTTCAAATCCCTTTCTTGTATCCCCCCATCGGAGTAAAAGGAATTACAGTAATTGCTCATCTCACGTTACCTAGGCTCACTTTGGGAATATTAGTTTGGTACCTCACACCACCTTACCCCGAGATGGATTCCAAGCTTCCATTATGAGGTTGTACTCGTTTCCCCCGCAGGACCCCCACTAGGACCTCTAGTCGAAGCAAAAGAACCTGTGACTAAACCACCACTGAGAGTCACCAAGCCTAAAGCCGATGTAATAAAATAAACCAATTTGAAAGTCCCAGTAGTCTCAAATACTACTCTCGCCTCTAGAGTCACCCCAACATGTTCTTTATGCAAGCAACCAGGCCATATGACTAACCTGCGCCCTACTTTACTTGATCTCAAGAATTTTCTTAATACCACGGTTAAAGTAATCCATGATCCCAACACTTCAGCAGGGGGCATGCCAACCATGTCAACTAGTCCCAATACTAAAATATGTTCTCAGTTTGGGCATTATACCCATCACTGTCCTGATCTCCCCTGATTTCGGGAAGCATTGGCGACCATTTGCCTCAAACATCCTATGGTCGAAAGCCCCCCTTATAATTTCCAGGAATCAACCTCTATTAATGTTGTCACTACATTAGTATCAGCGTAGGGAGCACCACCGCAGGAGGAAACAACACCTGTGGCTTCACCACCAGAGACACCGGTACTACTGGCATCGCTATTGGTAGTGCAACCCCATGCGTTTTCATCATGGGGGGACCATACCCATATGATCCCAAGCAAAAGTGACACCATCATACCTGACTGTGCCACCCACACTCAAATCCCACCACATGTTCTTAACTATGCGTATGTCGCCCACCCTTGCAGGTCACGTGCTTTACTAAACCACTACTCATTCCAATGCCCCATACCACGTGCAACATGAGCAGTTGAATTAGAACAAAAGTGACTGTTAGATAACTTGCCCCCCCACGGGGAAATATTACCCACATTACCCGAAGAAGAGGTTCTCCCGCTACTACCTAATACCACTAATAATGGTGATATCACTAGTATGTCACCAATGGTAGTAAGTTTACATGAGGATGACCTGAGGTCGTCATCTTTAGAAACAATTTGGACCCGGTAAGTTTGTATCCAAATGGACCGGGCCATATATTGTCAAGCAATGTTTTCCCAAAGGAGCGTATATCTTAATTGACTCGATGTGCATGCCATTAAAACCCCTTTCATATCTTGACGCCCATGATGTCGAACCCCCATAAGTCCAAAGAATTTGATCACTCATCTAGTCAGGCCAGAAAGAAACCACATATCATTACCTTGCATTCTATTCCCAATACCCTTCAAATTTCTCGGCACATGTTATGATTATGGTTCACATATAACTTCTCATCCCCTCCATGAGCATTATACCATCTGCGTTTCCCTTCATATCATCAACCCTCGATCAGACACCAATGAGGCACCCACCCTTTGAAGACACCAATCCCACTCATTTATTCTCGCGGGAACATTCTACATGGCATTGATTCATGGGCACCCATCTTCTCATCTGTAAAACTAGTACATCATCATCAAAATGATTCCCCAATTCACTCAAAACCATGGGAATACCACCCATCTAAATTGATTCCCCAACTCATTCAAAATTGTGGGAATCCCATCAATCATTCTTTATGTACAAAAGCTCCCCTGATCCAGAAAAAAACTATGGAGACCTCGTCACATTATTCTTTTGGAAACATCCCTCGGTCGCCCTTGATCGATGTAATATTTTAAGTCCACCTAACCTCACCATTATTAGTTTTTCATTCACCTTACCTCATTAGTATTGTGTAAATCCCTTCATCTGCAATCTATTCCCCTCTGTTACACCCTGCACCAACATTTGAAGAATGTTTCCATCAGTTAATCACCACTGTTTACGTCGATCAAGGGAAGTCATGAGCCCCACACTTATCAACCAGTCTTTTGTTAGGGCCGTCAGTATCCTAGTTGGTTACAAAATGGTCTTGGTTTTTGAGATAAGACTCTAGTCTTATTGTTGGTTTCAACTCTCATTGACATCAACACATCATATTTTGAGAGTCACAGTTGTACCTTTCTAGTTCCCTTCCTATCAATATAAGGGATCACCTTGAACTAAGAAGGAAAGTCATCAGTGTTCCTTAACTTAGTGTCTCCCCTATGCTCGACGCCCACAAGTCTATTGCATCAGGGGGAGTCGTATGTTCTGATGGTAGTAGTGTTCACATTTATGATTCATGGTATCAACACATCCAATCTGGTGAAGTTCTCCAAACAACTTCACCGGTATTCATGACCCTCACCCCAATGGGATATTCATGAGCATCAATAGTTTCGCTTCTTCAACACCAGTCACATCACTTCCATGATTTATTCACTCATACATGGATTGAATCCACATTCATACTTGTAGCAACAGTGTCAAGAGTCGACCCCTCAGTCCCCTCTTCTTTGTAATCTCTTCTGACAGATTCTCACGAGCGTAGGTATGCCTGTTTCGTTTGTATACAACATCATAGTCTTTACAGCTTCAATGGTCATCACTAGCAACTTTCCCCCAAGGAATGGTCTTTTTCACCCACAAATGCTTGAGAACTTATTAAAAAAGGGAGAGAAAAGAAATGATGAAGCATTATCGGCCCTACAGTACCCTCCGAACCTCATACATCAAGGGGAATCTATTAATGCTTAAATCTCGCATACATGTGATGTTTAGGCTAATCTTGTAGAAATGCGTCATCAACATACATAATGCACCTCACCAAAGACACTCTCATGAGATCCAACAAACAAGCTGATCCCTAGAATGCTAAAGGTAGTCAAAATGGAAAGCTGCACGACTAAAAGCACTAGAAACCCATGCTATCTAGTATGACTTATCTGTACAGTCGTTGACGCGTACCCGCTTGGGATTTCCCTTGAAACCCGTGCAACTATAAAAATAGTGGGACCACACATCTCCGTGGTGCATTGAAAGCACAGAACAACTCCCTTGGCTCCAAATTGAACATGTACTCTTCACATGCTTGGGATCATTAAATAGCCCCTCTCATGTACGTGGGAAATCGGTTCAAAGGATGGAGTGTTCACATATGGATCTAGATGTTTCTTGGCCACCATTTGTCCTATATAAGGAGGCCATGGGCATGCATTCCATAGGAATAAATTAGAGCGAACTTATACTATTGGAATCACATTGAGAGCTTCTCTTTCAATATCATTCATCCCTCATATTGGCATACACAAATATCCCTTGCTCTCTTCCCCTAAGAGGCAAGTGTTTCTCCATTGTTCTATCCAATTTATCTTGCAATTGTGTGGACAAAAAGGACCTAGATCCCTACGTGAGATTGTTGGTTTCCCTTCAATATTACACCTCCTAAGTGACACTATTGTATTTATATGGATCACTGGGAAATAAAAACTTGGTTTGGCACACTCTTGTTCCATCTTGTTTGGTTTATCTCTCACCCCCTCTTTTATTTCAAATTATTTTTTGTTATTTTGATTTTGTTTTGTTCTAACTAAAATTTTGCCTGTCCATTTGGGGTTTTAGTTGTTTAATTCTCTAACAAAACACTGGGTCCTTGCTCCAACCTCAAGGACACTCTCACTGTGGGAAGGCTATCCACCCTCGTGTCTTTTTTTCCCACAACAAGTACCATCTCGCCTCGCTTGGAAATTGTCACTTCAACCCATCTTCCCAATGTTCTTACTACCCATGTCTAGTTGTTCTAGATTTCTTATGCAAAACTATATCTTTTTCCAACTCTACATGAGAATTTGGTATCAAGTTCTCTATGGGAGGTAGGAATTTCTCATTAGTTTCCTTGTCCAACATGGAAGGCTCAAAGAGCTTCAGATTATCCACATTCCATACTAAGCATATGCACATATATGGAGGTAGTTTGTGTCTATAGGCATTATCATCCACCTCAAAAGGACCATACTACAAATGCTTGATCTTCTTATGAGGAACTTGTAGCCTCTCCTTGTTCAAATGCAACCAAACTCTATCTCCCACCTTGAAGCGACTTTCTCAATTAAATTACAATCATTCCTATCCTTGTACTTTTCTTGTGGCTTCTTCAATGTACCCTATACCTGCAAATGGATTTGTCTAATCTTATTAACAAAATATTCAAAATTTAATGCTTATCCTATGGTGTCTTCTCTCAATCCTCCTTGCTTTCCATATACAACATTTAAGGGTGAAGGTGGAAAATACCCAAAGTAAGTTTAAAATGGTGACTTACTAGTAGAAGTATGGATTACTTTGCTATAATAGTGTTTAATATAAATCAATTTTTTTTCCAAGGTCCTTGGATGCTTCTAACGGTATCCCATCAAAGTTGAATGATCGTCTTGTTCACTAATTTTTTCCCCATCTATTTGTGGATGGAAAGCTTTAGAATTCTTCAACTTGGTGTCCATATTATCCCAAAGTGTAGCCTAAAAGGCATTGAGAAATCTAGTATCTCTATTTGAGATGATGCTCCTTGGTATCCCAAAGTGTGCAAAGAGATTTTCAAAGAACATGTTTGTTGCATCTCGTCATTTGATGGTATTTTTACAAGGCATGAGAATGCACATCTTTCTAAACCTATCAACTATCAAAAACATATAGCCATGTCCCTTCGTTATTCTTAGCAAACCATCCAGGAAATACTTGGAGATGCTCTCCCATGGTCTAGTAGGTACAAATAAGGGATGGCATAGACCTAGATTTCTATTGTTGGGCTTGTTAGTACAACAAAGTATGCATCCTTTAATAAACTAAGCTACATCTTCTTTCATTCTAGGCCAATACAAATACCTATATAAGTTGGCAACTGTCTTACCAACATCAAAATGCTCTGCAACTTTGGAGGTGTGAGCTTGTCTAAGAAGCTATAATATTTCACCTTTAGGAATACAGAGCTTGTTTATATTGTATAGAAACCCATCCTAGAGATGATAATCAAGCTTGATGCCACCTTCTTCTACATGAATTTGTCCCAGTAGCCTCATCTTCTATGCATGACTCTTTGTATGCATCATGGGTGAAAATATACATGTGCATAAGAGTTCCCAAAGCTATAATATTGGATGTGGGTGGCCTTAAGAACATGTCTACCAACTTATTAGTGTTACCCTTCTTATACTTGATTATGAAATGAAATTACTGTAAAATACCCATCGAATTGTAGTGTTTGGTTTGTTGTAGCTTACTCTAGGCCTACACTTACTATAGTGGTTAATGATTAGTCTAGATGATGATCTCCTTGTTCATGAGATAATACTTTCACTTATTAATATATTGAACTAGAGAAAATAGTTCCTTATCATATGCAAGGTAGCTATGGAATTCTCCATGAAACATTTCGTAATGACAACATGTCGACTTACCTCCTTGCTCAAGATCATTCCCATAACATACCCCCTTGCATTTGTCTCCATTTCGAAATGCTTCTTACAATAGGAAATGTGGGGATTGGTGCTTGATTGATCTTTCATTCAATCTCATCAAAATATTTTTTTTGATTCTTTCCCCACTAGAATCTCTTGCGGGTGGTTGTAATGGCATGGAGTCATGCAAGCGTAGTGGAAAATGATGCTATAAAAATTCATAGGTATTGTGTTTCCCCAATAAATATCCTAAATTTAATGACATTAGTAGGAGTTGTCCACCTTATGATGACCTCCATATTCATAGGATCTATTTTGAGTTCCCTTCCACCAATCACATACCCCATATACACCAATGATTACCTAGAAAATTCACATTCCATGTGGTTTGGTAGTATTTGATGCTTTTTCAGGGTCTCTAACACCTGTCTGAGATGTGATATATTCTCTTCCTAGGTAGAGATATAACCCAATATATCATCTAAGTACATTATTACAAATGAATCTATAAATGGGTGCAATACATCATTTTGAGATCTAACTCAGTGAAGTACTCAACATTCTGCAACTGATCTAGCAAGTCATTGATCTTGGGTAGAGGGTATCGATTATTGAGGGTGATCTTGTTCAAATCTCTATAGTTGATACACATTGTACAAGTCCCATTATGATCAGATACTATGATGATAGATGGTCCACAAAGTGAGCTGCTTGGTTGTATTAATCCATGCTCCAGTGGTTGTTGAAATTGTTTATTCACTTCATTTACTTCTAGGATGGATTGTATGTATAACCCAATATTTGGTAATGGGGTGTAGGACAACAAATATATCTCACGGTCCAATTCCCTCTTACGGGGTAACCCTTTAGCCTCCTAGTACACTTCTCTCTAAATTTGAAAAATCTCGTCAAGCTGTTGTTTCTTCTCTTTAGTAAATCCATCTAGGGATTGATTTACTTTTACCAATTCATCTCCTGAATGATTATCCCTTAATAAAAGCAATACAGACTTCCTATTGGAGCTGATTAATTTCTTGGCTTCGTTAACACATACTAGAAAGATACTTAATTTAAATGTATGATGTGCACATTGATGATGACGGACTTCCCATCCTTGATCATACGGTAATGGTTTTCTCTCCTCATGAAGATTGCATCCCTCATGTACACGTAGAGGCTTCCAAAAAATACACCACACACATCAATTGGCACTACATCTACCTCCACTTCATCGATATGGTTTGCACTTACAACAAACTTGATCTTACAATGCTTAGTGACCTTGAGCTTTGTATCCTTGTTTGCCCATCCCAATGGATATGGATGAGGATGGTCACGAAATCCCAAAACAAGCTTGTTGATAAGATCTTCCACTATGAGGTTGGCTTTTGAAATAGAATCAGATAGAGAATCCACCTTTTTCTTCTTAACCTGGGTCCTAATATGAAAGAGTTTAGAGGCTAATCATATTCACTTCCTTCTGCTCTTTAGTATAGACAATATTTTCATTTGCATCTAAGATTCTCTCTACTAGGTTGATTGAATACATGGTTAATATGTTCTTCTTATTGGAATCCTTCTTACAATTCTTTGGATTCGACTTATGATGTATCTTCCAAAGCTTATTTTCGATGTGACCATTGATATTACAATGGTTGTTGTGGTTTTTTGGATCCTTACACTAATGTGTAGTGGTTGTTGTTATCTCATCCTTTCCTTTCCACATCTTTTTTTCCCTCGGAAGCATCTTGGTGGCCTTTATGCTTGGAACCACTTGGTTGTCCTTTATTCTTATCTATATTCTCTAGATAATGTTCTTGTACATAGGCCTCATGAAATGTCATAGATTTCAAGAGCATTACTTACCTCTATAAATGACCGTGTAGACCACCCATATACTTTAGGAGTACCTTGAGGTTCTTTGGAGGTATGCTCAACATAATAGCGTTTTTTCTGAAGTCATTGGTGTACTTTTGCACACTTTTCCCTTTATTTTGATGGAATTAATGCCAATGGATCCATTGGTCCTCTTCGTACTCAATATGGTATACCTAGGACTTACTGAGGGTTTTAAACACCCCCCATTTAGTTACTTGGGGATCACCCTCTAGCCTAAGTGTCTTTGTGTGACTTTCCCACCAATTTAGGCCATGGCCCTCTAAATTTCGTCGGGAAATTGATTTTTTTTCTCTTCTCCCATGTTATGGACACTTAAATACACTCCTAAATGTTGCAAACATTGATTCAATTTGACAACATCAATCTCACCTTTGTAGCATTTGATGTCTACTTTCACTTCCATCTTGAAAAAAGATTGTGAAGAAGTGATAGCACTAGAACTTGGTATCTCATTATTTGGCTCTTTTCTTGAATCCTTTTCAGTGTCTTCATTATCTCAATATTTCCCATTTAGTCCAACATCTAAAATATAGATATCAAACTCCCAAAAGGTCCAAACTTTCTCTCTAGAGATGTTGTGAGAGTGGCCATATTGTGAGAGATGTCGATGACTTGTAATTCTAACTTTGAAAATATTTCCTCTACCTCATCCCACAGATTTTTAATACTAGACTCATCTTCCATGACTAGGGCTTTAAGACTTATTTCTTATGCTAATTCTTGGATCTTATAACCCCAGAAAAACCCCTAAAGAAACCTTTTGATACTGATATGATCTTAAATGGTTGTGGATATTCCACTAAAATGAAAGAAGGAACAAATAAAAAACCATCTACACAATAACACAAGATATAGCATGGGAAAACCCAATATGGGAAATACCTAGCTTGAAGGCAAGGGTTATCCTTTGTTGTTTCCTTTTCAACAATGTAATGCAAATACGCAAAAAGGGGCACTCGCTATGGAGTTTCCATGGATTATATGGCCAATATTGATGCTACATGATCTTCTACTTCCTTTGTTATGATTCAATACCACACTCACTGATGTTTTTCTCTACTATGGAACAATATATAATACAATAAGAATGGAACCCCTTCTTTTCCTAGTGTCCTGATATTTAACATAGCTTGATAACCGTCTAGGGTTGGGGATAGGTTTTTTGCATGCGTCAACCCCATTTTGTGTTAGGTTTTTGGACCCTCTAAAGTCTTCTTAAATGTCCATATGTGACTAGTTCCACATGTGTGATTAGTGCGAGTTTACATGGCATCCACTCGGTATCACAGTGGTCAAGAGGATAAGTCAACTTGCAAAAGGCATAAACTTAGCACATGAACTCTAATTGAGGATATTTTTTCATCATTGTAAATGTTTCGATGTGTATATCAACATCATGAGGATATAAGTATGATCACAAGGTTTTAACTTGAAAAATGATCATTTAAGGCCTCAAATAAGCTTTGAAAGGTTTTGGACTCAAATCTTAGACATGCATGGCTTAAGCTTTGAGACAAGCATATGACTAATGGCGGGATCAACTAGGTATACTCTAGTCTGAAGGCCAACACAATAGGCCTGAACTCCTATTGCATTATTCTATGCTAATGTATTCAGATCATAAGCTTGCTTTGAGCACTCTAATTACTTTCCTATCAAATCGACCCTATAAATCAATACATCCAATTTTTACACCTATAAAGTACCAAAATAGACGACAAATAATATAGTGATCCATTTTGAACCAGGTATTGGTAATTGCCTATCTGAAATTCATGATTACCATCATCGTCGTTGTTAGTCACTGGGTTCCACTTTTATCCAAGAATTGGGTACTTGAAAAAAATAATGTAATGAGGATTTCCAATAGTTTGAGTCTTCCTAAGATTTTAGTCCAACGAGATTTTGTTTCCTATGTGAATCAAATTGTGACAGGAGCCATTGGACTTTTGTTAGGATTGTCACCTACCCAATTTTTGAGAATAATTATTTTCTACTATTATCCTTTTTACAAAAATACTTTGCGTTAAATTATAATTACAAGTTTTGTAATTATGACCAAGTAGGTCAAAAATGAATGTAATGACTCATTATTATTATTTAATAAATAAAAATGGGAGACAAACACTCAAGAAAGCTGTTACAAGAGTGTCCACTGGCCCACTAGGAGGAATGGAAGCTGCTGGAAGGATTAGGACAGATGGCAGCATTTGCACTCTGCCATTAGTTGTTGGTATGGGACAACTCCCCCTAATTTTGTGGCATTTTCCCCTCCAGGTGGAGGGAGGTGAGCAGGTAGCTCACTAATGACCAGTTAATTACCAAAAGACCTAGGCAGCCTATAAAGGGCAATTCGAATTGAGCAGGGAGCTCTTACAATGTTTTCTGCAGAAACATTCCTCATGCTCATCAGGTGATGGCTGAGAGATTCGAATAGGGGAGGCTGTGGAGAGTGCAAGTATAAGTTTGCAAATGTTATGAGAAGGACAGACCAGAGGTGCTGGTGCTGGTCCCATTGATTACTAAGCCTGTAAGGCTGGATATATATATATTTTCTTGCTACTGCAAGTAGAAGTCCTAAGCTGCATAACCTTCTTCCTCTTGGTGGATCAGTGGATAGGCTTGGGGGGTCCTAAGGTAGACAACTTGGCTGCTTAGGAGCAGGTTGGGTGGAACAGGCTTCTTGAGTGATTTGTTCTTCCCATTACACTCATGTTCTATTCTTTTGTGTTTTCTTTTTCAATCATATGAATGCTCTCAGAAAATGGCTTAGTATTGTTGTTTAATGATCAATAGTAGTAAAATGTTAGCTCCTAATAAATTTGGATTTGCTGAACTGATAAAATGACTCCTCTACATTTTTCCCCATGCGTGGAGCTGCATCATACTCCAGTACAGAGAGGTAGCATTAAATATGCCCAGTTAAAAGTGAAACCTAGCATGCATCTAAATATCTAAACCAAAGACCACCCATGCATAGACCTATGTTCATCATGCATCTTATATTTTAAGCAGCTGTAGATTAGATCCTTGCATGCAATATTTTTACTATTTAAATCTGTATGCTGAATAACCTACCAGAAACTAGCCATAGTAATAGGTTCTTTTCTTATTTCTGAAGGGAACATTATGTTAACAACTAGGGTCACTGGTCTTTAATAATTTCTTCAAAGAAAATAATACCATGCATTCTGTTTAACCATATTCCCACTTTTCTATTTTCTTATGGTTTTTAGAATCTGATTGATCTTATAGAAAATATTGTCTTCACCGTACTATCTTGTACAGAAAGAAAGAAAGCTACTGTGTTATTTTATCATTTCATCAGAGGTCCAAATTGGACGAATACATGAATATATAATTAGAATAGAAAAACTGTTATATTCATAAGCAATCAAATTAACTGACGAATGCACTGTCATTTTCTCTTTTTTCTGAATTATCAATTGCATGTGATAGAATTTACATCACAGATTACCAAGTTATTAAAAGCAAGGACAAACATAGCAGTATTGAATGGACAGAGTAGGTTACAGTGTCTCTACACCCAACTAGGGTTGACCTGCCTCATCACATTATTATTTATAAACATTTAAACAGCTGCCAAATCAAAGGTTTCATTACCATAGACAATCTGACTGTAGAATCAAGAGTTATTATTCTTGTTCCTTTAAAACATCATTATAGACAAGCAGACTTCATTAAACATCGACAGGCTAGGGTTTAACATTATCACTTATGTTTTCAAAGCAAAACCAATTTCTTTCTATTTTCGGATTAATCTATACATGCATAGACGCAAAGTAAGACAGGTAGATCGCTCTCGCTTATAGCCACAATTTAATTAAACAATTTAAACATGCCTTTCGTTCCTTGGATCAGGGTTCAAGAATGAGAAGTTCGAAAACACCATACGTAGAATTGAAACCCTAAATAGCTTAAACAGACTTTTAGATACAGATACAAAAACGAGAGTTCAAATCACCAAACGAAAGCATTAAACCCTAAATAATTATCGCTTCCATTTAAATTAACAGTGGTTACACCCTACAGTTGCCGCATTCTTTTGCTGAAGGTTCCATGCGAAACCCCATTGCTTTTCACACACACAACTAATGCCGAAGCAAATTACAATCAACGTATCTGTTCTTTCATCAACCCAGAAGTACCAAAACGATAGGACATAAAACGTAAAGCTGTAAGACTCTTGCAAACACGAGGGTTCAACCCTACCAAACTCGCCGAGCCCAGGAATGGCCGGCCATATATTTTAAACATTTACATCATCTACCCTATCAACAAAGCTTAAAACATTAACGTTTCCCCAAAACGCTGCAGGCGAGACAAAATCCATTGCCGCGAAGGCATGTTACCAACACTTGCTCATCAAGTCCGATTCTAGGAGAACCACTAAGGAGGGATACCACCGAATCTTACTGGTGGGTTCACTTTAGTTTCTTTTCCCCATCAACCATTCCGGCACCCTGTGGTTCGCCGAGGGTTACCTGCCAACAACCATACTCTAAGTTAAGTATCATATCATGAGGTAGTAATGCATGCAACAAAGAATAATTTGAAAACCCTTGCAACGTTACGATACCTGAGTCGTGACAGAGATTTGACGAAGCCAACATCCATCCACTAAGAAGGAGAAGCACTCAGTTCGAAGGCCACAATGTGGGATACCTCCCGAAAAACTTACAACTCAATTGAAAACCCCAGACTTGCAAGCTACTACAACGCCAAAACAGATGCACTCATCCCACCTGTAGATTGCTACACAAATCGTTTCCAGACTTGGCTTCCATGGATAACAATTACTCATAGACCAAGGTTGCTGCCAGTCTCAGGATCGAGCCCGAGGGAGGCTAGAAAAACATCGAAACCCTAAGTGCCTCTTGGCCGTGCCTCTTGGCCGGTTGGCCTCACCTCCCAAACCCTACCACCGAACAATGACCAAGAAACGTTACAAGAATCCATAAGTTACGCTAGGGTTCATCTCAATCCCAATACACAACGATCAACGACGGAGATCCACTTTCATTAAGCCACGTTGGAGGGTGGCAGGAGTAGTATTAATTTCTCATCTACCTCCCAAGCTACGAGGTTTCCACATATGTTGACAGCAGGGAAGGAGGCTTGTTACAACTCAACTTGCCAAACCTCATCACTCGCCGAATCAGCCATCACAACTTACACGTAACAATACCCTTAACACAGTGGCCAGGTAAAATAATTGTAAACCCAATCATTTAATACACCCTCGACTTCATACGCAGGCTTTTGCAGTGCCATCATTTCACCTGCCAGCCATACAGATCAACATTAATAGCATCGACATGTAAAATGTATCAAGGTATAATGTCCATTGGGGCATATAAAAAAGGTCTTATATGATTCCATATAATCAATTTCGAGCACACTCATAGCATATGAATATCCACCAAGGTCGCGAGCAATCATAGGGCATGGATTGACTCCGCCCCATCATTTAAAGTTGACTATAAAGTTCATCTTAGGGATTATTGTAGAGCTTTTAAAGCTTGTTCACACCATAAGTTATATAAACACACCGTTAGGGTATGGTTGCCACCCAAGGACCCATCACATACATTGCATGGTAGGGTATTAATGCTTAAGGCATCACCATTTTAATTGCCCAGGTAATAGAGACCAGAATTGCCTTATCACTCATGCTATAGTATGCTTAGGACCATATGCCCTTGTCCCACACCTGTCACCGTCAAATTTATAAAAGAGTTATTTTAATAGCCGCAAGTCATTATGGAATGACCACACGTAAAGTCATCAACACTTAACGGAAACATTCATAACAAACACACCCTGAGATGGACGATATCTGTAGTCTTTGAGATAGACAGGTTCATCTTACAGAATTGGAAGGAGACCATACCTGTGGCATCGAAAATCATAAGCAGTTTTTTTTGATATCATGGTTATTAAACCCTCTGAATTTTATCGCTATCTCTTACCTGCGAATCTGCGCATGGAGGATGAGTACAATGCTTTAGCTGAATAGCTAAGTAAGCCTCGGGGCACCTCGTGGGACCCCTTTCATCATCATCCAGAAAAATTTAAACTGCCAGTACTTGTCAAAAGAATTCTGTTTTCCAAATGTATCACAATTTTCAATCATTCCAGCATACAAATAAGAACATAATCATTAATTGGATTTCATGACGCCATCAGAAGACAAAAAGACACAACCATTAAATTGTTCCTACCAAGCGACACATTTATTAATTGCTGCTTATTGAATATTATTATTTCTGCATTTTACAATATTAGCTTTTTATGGCAATTTATTTTTTTTTAAATTTTTATGATAATATTGGGATGTGTATATCAACATCATGAGGATATAAGTATGATCACAAGGTTTTAACTTGAAAAATGATCATTTAAGGCCTCAAATAAGCTTTGAACGATTCTGGACTCAAATCTTAGGCATGCATGGCTTAAGCTTTGAGACAAGCATATGGCTAATGGCGGGATCAACTAGGTATACTCTAGTTTGAAGGCCAACACAATAGGCCTGAACTCCTATTGCATTATTCTATGCTAATGTATTCAGATCATAAGCTTGCTTTGAGCACTCTAATTACTTTCCTATCAAATCGACCCTATAAATCAATACATCCAATTTTTACACCTATAAAGTACCAAAATAGATGACAAATAATATAGTGATCCATTTTGGACCAGGTATTGGTAATTGCCTATTTGAAATTCATGATTACCATCATCATCGTTGTTAGTCACCGGGTTCCACTTTTATCCAAGAATTGGGTACTTGAAAAAAATAATGTAATGAGGCTTTCCAATAGTTTGAGTCTTCCTAAGATTCTAGTCCAACGAGATTTTGGTTTCCTATGTGAATCAAATTGTGGAAGGAGCCATTGGACTTTTGTTAGGATGGTCACCATTGTTGTTGATAATTTCTATGTTAGTCTTGGCACACAAGTTTGATTTTAGATACGCCTTCACCAGGCCCTTGTTAGTTGGGACATGCTTTATTTATATTCTTCTAATATTTTATCTTAGATACCTCTCAACTCATAGAAACTCCATTAATTCTTTGTTGATTGACAATTTACTAACGAGTTAAATGTTTTTCTACTCTTTCTCTCTCCTCCCTAATTGCTGATAGAAATTCTCATACTAAACATTTGAAAATAGATCATGATGTTATGATGCTATTTAATGTAAATGGTCATTCTTATAGCACATTATACAATATAACCAATGTCAATTGAAATCTTGCTTTCTAGAATTAGAAACATAAAAATCGCAGACCTACTATAGTATGGGTAGGAAGTTTGGGGTGGACATATACATTTATGGGAACAACCACTAACAACGGGGAAGCATGGAAAAAGATAGCCCAAATGAAAAAGGAACATAAATTTTCAACCATCACATTAAGTAAGTTAGTACCTTAATATTATTACACAAATTATGGATTTGATTTACTTCCAAATATTAGTTACAACACTTGAAAATATTAAAACCATGATAAACATTCTTATAAATGTCGAGGTTACTCAAAGTTGAGGCTAGTGGATATGATAAGTTGAACTTGTTTCCATATCACCAATAATGCACTTATCCCTTAGCATGTTATTTATCATATTCTTAGAAATACAATTTGTGTAGATGTCCTTGTGCTTTCTTTTACAAGTGCATTATTTCTACTTCCATATTGGTTTCTTATTTTCTTATTGCGATACAATTTCCTTTTAGGCGTTGGTATGTTTAAGGCATTGGTTAGGCTATTATCCATATCTAGATTTTAGGTTGTGGAGTTATTGCAATTTCGTGTGATGTAACTAGGAAAATTCATAGCTTATTAGGCTCAACATAGGTAATGTTTTTCTCTATCTTAGAGGCGAGCCATATTGTATCAATTCATTTATTTTACATTTTCTCATTGAAATGAAAAGAAAACCATGTGAAACAAGGTCTGTGATTTTTTCTTCCAAGCCATCTTACTAAAATCCAGGTTATGGTAATTCATTGGTCACCCATTAGATTTTTGGAGATGGAAATTGACAGCTTGATGTGTAATGTTGTAAAATGTATATCATAAAAGGGTAAAATAACTTGGCTTAGTGTATTCAACATCATATTATAATTGGGGTTGAGGTTGATTGAAATTGGGTAGGATACCTGACCCAAAGTGTGGCTTGAAGAGGGGTCGGTGCTCGTGATAACATCTAAACCTTGAGATTAAATATACGAGGATGATCATCATGAGAAGGGGTGCATGCAATTGAGTAGTAGAATAGCCCACTGGCTAGGGGAAATTCATGGGTTTGATTCATATCATGTCTAATTTCCAATAATAATGATACATTTGTAAGTTCATTGTTGAGGCTTTCTCAGGGTATGGGTATAAATTTTAGTGGAAAATTTGCTTGGGACTTAGTATGGAGGTTAGGAATGGATTTTCCAGTGATTGATGTGCATTAGTATCTCTTCTTCCCCCAGTTCTAAAATTTTGTAATGTACCCGTATAATTATAATACGATACTAATTAATTAATTAGTTAAATAATGAATGGTCACTTCCAGTCTCGAAGAGCCATGACTTACAATTTCAATTGTATAAATATAGTCTTCAACATTATTTTTTTTTGGTCGTGAATAAGCTGCAGGATCCTTCTATTACTGTCATAATACAAAATATACAAAAATATTATGGCTGGCCTACCACCAGGGAAGCCATGCTATCCATAAGGAAGTATTCAATGAGATTTCATGTCCCACTATTTTAAGCATGCATTGAACTTAACAGACCAATTCCTATATTGCTTGTAAACTATCTTCTCCTCCATCTATTTCTAAGTACCTAAAGATTGTATAATTGAAAACCAAAATTACAGTAACACTATCAAAATCTTGTTTCTATGCAGAGATACTTGGAACTAGATTGAACCTAAAAATTATATTGAGTAGTATAATCATGGGTTGGAAATGCTTAAAAAAATAGAGGCATATTAGTGTAATTTTCTAGTAGGCCCAACTTGGTATCCATGATATGGATGCCTCCCCCACACATATTGAATGTGCCTCTAGATGATATCCTTCATGAAATTTTTCTCCATAACCATTCTTCCTAAAAGTGTCCTGAGCACCCATAGATGATTCTCGTAATTTATCGATGCCCGTTTCCTAAAAGAGTCCTCAATTGTGAGTCCCAAGATTTGCTCCTCTAGCAATTCAACCTCTTGGCCAATGTGGAGCAGAATGTCTCTCATGAATGTCTCCTTCGAATGGTAGTTTATGCACACTCCACCACCCCTTCTACTGTGGGTTCGTTGCTTAGGATCCATGGTAGCCAAGCTATATTCTTGACCAATAATATACCATATCACCACCCAATCCCCTCTGTGAAATCCCCATTCCTTGACCAAATGAATCCCTAATTCCGACGATGGAATGCCATTGCTTGTTTGCAGAGAGAGTTATTTTTCCATTACTTGCTCATCATGCACGTCTTCTCTCCCTTGCATGGACATTGAATGCAAGGGATGCCTTGAGGCACCCCTCCTTAATTTCATGCACCTCCATGATCCTCCTTAATTTAATTTCATGCCTTGAGGCACCCCTCCACGTTATTTGATGTGCGTCATCCTGTGCCGATGACAAATGGATACCATCACCTGGATACAAGGGATCTTCAACATTATGTAAAAATAGACTTGAAATATAAATTACCTGTAATGACAACAGATGGATTCCATCACCTGGATCCGAGGGATCTTCAACATTATGTAAAAATAGACTTGAATTATAAATTAATAAATAATATATTTTATATATTGGAACCCTCCAATTGGTATCAGATCGAGGTACCCAAATAAGTTGTGCCTCTTTCGAACTCGAGGCAACCATTCATTATTTAGCTCATTAATTAATTAATAGCATAGTATAATTGTTCAGGTACATTACAAAATTTCCTCCATTAAAGTCATAGAAATGATTGTAATAGAGTGGTATGAAATGGTATTTCCATCTAGGTTTACCTTTCACTTCATACATAGTTGGCAAAGGCCGACACCTCTTTTGTTCAGTGCACTTGGTGATATGCTTATTTTCTTAATCTAGACTCTAGTTTCTCTTTGGGGTTGGTGGTATTCTATATTTTTCCTTGCTAATGGAAATTTTCTTATAATTGATTTAGGTCCATTCTTAATATCTAGATGGCTTGTTTTTGTACTTGGATTTTATGCTGATAGTGATCTTTATATTCTTAGTTCGATATATTCCAAATCTCTAGATTATTTTGATGTTATAATTTTTCATTAATTCCTCTAATTGTTAACACTCATGTTGTAGTCCTTATTTGATTATTATTTCTATAAACACTCACTATTACTCTCCAAATTGTATTGGATTTTCCATTTGGTTCAATCTACTTAAAAAAACTGTACACATCTTGTGACACAAGAAGACATGCATATATGATCACATTATTCCATCCTTAGATACTTGTATTTGAAAAAACTCACTAAATCTCACTTTAAACAAAGTTATACATATGACATCAGTTTATTAACCTATGACACAAAAAACAATGATACTTAAATATAAACAGCACTCTTTGTAACATGCAAATGTTTCCTTATTTTATCCAAAGAGTACAAATATTATATAGATGCAAGTTCAACCTACTTAGTGTTTATGTTAGTGTTTTGTTGGGAAATCTATTTTTTTCTTACATCATTAACTTTGCGGGCTCATTGTTTATGCTGATACATTCTCTTTTTGGAGTGGTATGATGGTGGGCACTTGTTTTCACTTTCTTAGTGCGTGGTTTGCATGCACACATTCACATACACATCATCAAATGTAAAATACAAGAGCATACTCAAGCATACCACCCTTAAGGCCGTTGTTTATTGATGCTTCTTCATCTTAAGAAATTGGAGTTTGTGATTTTGCCATAGTTATGCATGTTTTCATCCAACTTGTAGTTTGGCAAGTTTCAAATTTTTGTCTTGTTCATAATTAACTAGCACAACCACTTGTGGCTAGTGAATATCAATAGGTCGCAAGTTAAGTGCCACAAACAATTTGTTATCCATGCATAATTGCACGAACTTCCAGTTATCCATGCATTGGCTACAAGTTATTCATTCACCATCTACTAGTTATCCATGCATAGCTAGCTACCAATTATTTTTTATATTCTTTTTTCTCTATAATTGTTTATTTCGAATTTGGAATGATTTCCATAAAATCAATCTAGACAATGCACTTGTCTCATCCTCGTGCAATCTAGGAAAAGCATAGGATCTAGTCCACCCTAAATTCTAAAATATAAACACCTATCGGTGTAATAAGTTAGCAACCTCAAATAGACCACCCTAAGGTTGATATTTGTTAATGCTGTCCTCATCTCAAGGAATAGGAGCATGTGATTTGAATATAGTTGTGCATGTGTTCATCCAACTTGTGGCGAAGAAGTTTGGAAGGGATAGGAATTTTGATTTATCCATAACTAATAAGTTAGTTTGATAGATTGAACACCATAAGTATATAAGTGCAAACACATATATCTAGGTGTATTATGCTTCCATTTGATTAAAAGCTATTTTAGCTTGCATAGATTACATTGTGAATAGATTGCAAGTAAAGGGGTACACTCATTGAATAGTTGTTACTTTGGAAGACATTACAAAAAATATAAAAAAAATTAAGGGATGTGTCTAAACATTACCTCTTTTTATTATAGCTTTTTAGTTTTAATGACTTCACTATCCTAATGGAAAGTTGCCTATTGCTTAGAAAAATATTGCTTACAAAAATATGTTTTGAGAACTCACATATTTTTTTTAAAAATACAAGTCAAAAATTAAGCTAGCTTATCGACATCTTTTCCCAAAAAGGTTTCCCATATTGCTCCATGATTTCATATTCAATATTTTTGAGAACTCACATATTATTTTAAGAATACAAGTCAACAATTAAGTTAGCTTATCGACATATTTTCCCAAAAAGGTTTCCCATATTGCTCCATGATTTCATATTCACTTGATAAAATCATTATTGGTACTTATAACCAAGTTGCCATAACTTAAAATCACATTTTTTGCATATTCATAAGTGCCAATGCATGTCTAGATGCACAAGCACATACATGCATCTAAAATTTTACACAAGTGCATATTTATGACATGTATATACACATTTTTCTCTTTAAAAAAATGAATATTTACGTTCTTGAAATCATCCTACTTCTATCCCATTTTAGGTAACATAGTGGTACATCGCTTATTCATGCAAGCATTCAATGGAGCCCATGATTCATATATAGTTAGCCTCTCGAAGAAGACTTTTTTTTTATTGCATTACAATGTTGATTCTTGTCAGTGGAATTTGTTTCATTTTAAGGATGCTATCAACAGAGGCATTGGTTGTTAACAATTGGATGTTTAAAGTTCATTATAGTTCTAGTATATCCATTCCACGTACACATCAAGAAATAAACAACCTTCTATTGTTTTCTTTTGACAGGAACGAGTAGGATTTTTATATTAATACAAAATGAGGGTTTTCACCCATTACAGAGATCAATATTCACAATTGGCATCTAGGCCATATAACTGTGTGTTTCTCCTGTTGCTCTAAGCCTATTTCTACTGTGTTGCTATCTGATAAAATTCTAACAATTCTGTTACTCACCTTTCTACATCTATATATTCTGACAAATTGATTTAAAAGTAAGCAAATTATGCTGCTGCGTTTCTAGATGAGTTGTGGAGATTCCCCACCTATTTTTCATAGAATCAAATATGCAACTGGGTGAAATATTGTACTCCAGTTCTTCTTTTTTGTCTTGTTGGGATTCCACTTCGTTTTGTAGAAGGGATTCCCTATAAATATTTTCTCCTTACTCCAACACCCACTCCTATTCTTACTCTTCTTTCCATTGCTTCAGGTTTCTTCCAATGGCACAAACATCCCTCTATAGACTTTTCATAGAGAAACCCATTGCGCATTGTCTCTCATGGAAATGGAGAAATTGGTGGGGAATGCAATAGTCACCATCACCATCAATCCCTTCTACCATGATCTCCTTCCAATCTCTATGTTTTCCTCTTCGTCAAAATTACAGGTCGAATCGACCGATGGCTCTTTGTAATTCGGCTCTATGCCAAACAATGTTCCAGTCCTCTTGAATTCCACAATGTTCTAGTGCTCTTGAATTCCTTTCCTACTGTTCATATTCTGGGTGATGGATACCACCTTCCCATTTTGCACCATATTTTTAGACTGGGTATGGGAGATGAGATCCTATTTCCTTGCACACAAGTAGGTTCTAGTCACACTTAAGCTCATAAATGCAACGCATACTTCCTCCGTCCTTTCCCCATATGTAGAATGAAGATCTTTGATGTCATTATCCTTACAGAACTTGGACATGACTCTCCACTCGGGCTTCCTCATGGGGGATTAAATGCATTCATGGAAGATCCTGCCACCTTCCTCCTCGCCATGCGCCTATGTCCTTTCACAGATGGAAGAGGATATCCTAATTTGCCTCCGCATTCCTACACATCATCACCCAAGGTAGGGTGACTTCCATTCACTCAAGTCCACTTCCTAGGCCTGATATGAGCCACAATGTTATGGGATGAGGTCCATCCTCTCATGCTCGACTAAGGTTTGGAGGGTCCCTTTGGGCAAGTGAACTTCCCTGTTGGCCACTACATCAACTTATTTTTTGTTTTCCCTCAAAACATGTATGGATTGTACTTGTTAAAACTACCCAAGGATCCATGATGTTCTGTCATAGAGCCTGGCCAATCGCAAATTTTCCAAAGCTTACTTGTGGACGTGTACTTTAATAGTGTTTAACGAGTCTCCAAGTATTATTACTTCTCTTGCTTCTTTTGTCTCCAGGAGTTTAACTCCTTGATAGAGTGCAAGGGCTTCCACTGCATTGTTTGTTTTATTTCCTAGTCCCTAGGAAACATTTTCCATTGTGTCCCCCCCGGATCAATTATGATCCTGCCCACTCCTTCCACCCCTAAACAACCCTCTATTGTTATCAGCAAATCAAATGTGTAAATGAATATATAATACCTGGCATAAATGATAGGGACTCTAGAAAAAATTAGTGCCATTTTTTTCTAATATTGTTACTTCAACTTCTTAAGTAAAATTTGTAGGGACTATGTTGTTGAATGGCTCTTGTTAAATACATATAACAACATGAGAGATTAGACTTATTATACTCAATTATTACAAATGTGTTTACCAATTCTATAGACTTATCATGAATGTTCTTGGAGTGATCCCTTTTTGATGCTTGATAACAGGCTTGATAACTCTCCCACTTTGATTATTGGGTTCTCCTTATACTTATTAGAATCATGTGGAATATTTGTAGGTTGTATTGCTTGCATTGTTTTTTCTTTTCCTACTTAATCAAAAAAGACCCCCCATCATATCCTACTATCTAGTATGTGGCATACCCTAACATGTTCATGCATTGCATGACCATATTTCCTTGTGTGCATCTACTTATGTTCCTATTAATAATTTTTGCGAATAATGGGTATCACAGGAAGGAGTGCCCTCAACATCCTCATGAGGCTCTAATCCTTATAGATTTATTGTGTTCCAACAATTATTATTCCATTTATGTGTTGGTCAATACTAAAGTTCTTTTAAGCAACCTGGACTAATTCTTGTTATGAATAATGCTAAATTGTGATTTGGAATCAGCAATTAATCCCCTTGGTTATGAGTAATTGATGAAGTGTTCTTTAACGATAATGTTCAAGTTAAATGCACCCACTATCAACAACTTTTAAATGACCTAGTTTTAAGTACACATGTCAAGTATAAAATAATTATGGACCCTCAAGTTCCTTAGGCAATGATATTGCCTAACATATTTAACATGTTTTATGTGATTAATTGATGGGGTTGAGCTATTTGATATGGTGTTTGTGAGTGTGTGTATGCAAGTTGATTGTTTTGATCCAATTAATCATCAATAAGAGATGCATAATATGGCAATGTGAAAAGAAGTAATGTTCAAGTTGTTCATCAAATGGGTGGATATTCCATGCTCATTGTTTAATCTTCAATAAATGTCAGTTGAATTCCTAAGATAGACAAATTTCTCAACTTTGATAACTCAACCCATCTGAGAAACCATAGATTTTTTTTCTTGTTTAGGATAAACCTCAACATTAACTTGTTAGATTAAAGGACTAGTGTCCTTGATTTAATAAATAGATATTTCTAAACTCTAGTGAAATGTGTAAAAAGTTTCATAAAAACCTAACTTAAATAGTTAAGTCTAAGTCTTTAAGGTGGTTCTACTAGGTATGTAGGGATTCATGCAAATTGTGGTGAATTTGTTTGTTTGTTTTCTAATAATTATCGTGGGGAAAACCCTTGGGCATTTCCCTTCATTTCAAGGAGGGTACCTAGGCTAAACCCTAGATTCTTCAGGGCATAAGGCCAGGTAAAAAACAAATCACAAAGTTGCTATAATAATATACTCATTATGAGATCAACATGTCACTTATGAGAATATAACCTAGGTGGGAAGACATTTACTCCACCCCACAACCACTCGGGCTAGACCCAATTAAAAAATAATGGTGAAGCTCATTGCAACATAGATTAATAAGCTTTAGGCATATATGATAACTAATTATGATAATAGTAATTCATTGGGGATGATGGAATGGAAAAGGAGGTGGGGCTCTTAGACTATTCAAAGGAGTCAGAGGATGTAATCTTGAAATCAATTTTTAAGTCAAGGGATGAGCTCTTAGAGAAATCAACGTTCACCAGGGTTTCAAGTTTTGATCTTGAGCAAGGGGGTAATAAGGACAAAGGTCATACCCTATATTCAAATTTTATTTTCTAAACCCTATCTCAAAAAGTGTTTAAGTACCTTAGTTGACCCATTGGGAGAAGCACGTTTCCAGATTATTAGAGAGGGGGGATTTTTTTTGGTGGATTTCTTGAGAGAGGATGTTGGTATTTATGGAGGCATAGGTATTAGTGTTCTTACTATTGGCCAAGGTAATGACCTTGAGGGAATTTGCATGGATCCAAATTGATGGAGTAAATACAATTTGGGTGAAATCTTGTCATCCCCCATCAAAAAAGAAAATGATGGATGAATGCAATCCTATCCTTTCCTTTTATTCTCAAAGAATGCAAAGGAGAATTGTTTAACCAAAGGATTTTTTTTAAAGAAAAGAAGGGTTTACATGCCAACCTTCCATGTTCTAACTAGGGGGTGGTTACCTTTCAAATTTAAGTTGGGTTTTGATGCAGACAATATTTTGAAACAAAGGTGGTATTGGGGGTCTACTATTGTGGTCTTGAGGGAATGACCTTCATGTTTTGATCTAAGATAGGAGAAGAAGACTACTTAGTGGACATGGGTAAAGCTTAATATTGAACAAAAAGATAAAAATTATCAGACTAGACAAGGGGAATGCCAAAATCATAATGAACTCAGTGGATTATGATGCAAAGATGTTGGATCATATTACATATAATGGGAATTATAGGAAACTTAAGAAATATCCAAGTAGCAAAATTATTATAGAAGTCACCCATGTCATCAAAGATTCTACGTTACATGACGAGATCAAAATAAAGCTGACCCCCAAGAATTTCATGGTGTTGTGAATCTATGGTTCACCAAATATCCATCATGAAAACGTCCCTCTCCGATCCATTCTGAACTCTATTGGATCCTCTATATGTTTTTTGGAGAAATTCTTGGAGAATAAACTCATGCCTCTCATTGGGAAAACTTTCTCCCTAGTGAAATATTTGACTCAATGGGTAAATCACATAAAACAGATATAGGTTGAATAGAATGATTTGTTGGTGAGTTTTTGTTGGAATATTCACCAATACTGAGAGATGGGCAGGGGGTGGGGCTGAATCAATATTGAGCACTTTTTACCATTTTAAACATTAATCACCACATATAACATTAACCATTAACAATGCCATTCATCATCACATAAAATCATACATAGTAGACAAGAGATGTTTATGTGGAAACGAAAACAGGAGAGAAAACCACATAATTCTTTTCTTATATAACAAGATTACATTCATAGGAAGCACCAACTTCCAAGATTCTCCAACACCAATTGGAAAGAGGCACCAACCCCTTGATTTACATGCTCCAACTTGAAGGAAGCTCCAACTCCCTAATTTAACAACACCGACTGGAAGGAGGCACCAACCCCCTGATGTATAGGCACCAACCTGTAGAGAGGAAACCAATCCTCAGTGAGCTACAAATCACACTTTTCAGGCACCGACCTGAAGAAGACTTCAATCTCCTATCCTTTCCTTGTCCTACCACCCTGATATGTAGTAGTGAGCTCCAACTCTCACTTCTTAGGAACCAAGATGAAGGAGACTACGATGTCCTATCCTTTCCCCATACAACCACCTTGATATGAATAAGAATGTCAACCTATCTATGTCACTATCTATGTGTCCCTGTTCCTATCACTGTCTCTATCAACCTATACCTGTATCACTGTCTCTGTCAACCTGAACCTATCACTGTCTTCAGACTATCACTATCACTATCACTATCACTATCACTGTCTTTGTCTCTGTCACTATCACTGGCACCGTCACTGTCTCTTTCATAGTCACTATCTTAATCACTGTCACTGTGTCAACCTGTACATGCCTCAAAAGCTGTAAGCAACTTTTTCCAAGATAGTCTTAAATTATGCAACCAAACCCTCTTGTGAAATACCAAAATATGTCTTTCAAATCTTCACAAACAAGCCTGAAATGTGTCCTTCAAAACTATCTTCAAATCAAAACCTTCTTGAATAGAACCGGAAATATGCCTCTAGAGAGTTAATAAAATCCCATAAACAATACCCATAGACTTCATTTGTTTACTTCTTCAAAGAGAGGAACCCTAGATCATGCCAATAACATCATACTAATCCATACCAATATCACTATAAACTACGCTAAGATAATCACCATAATCATCGTAACATATCAAGCTCACTACAATCTATGCAATATCATCACCATAATATATGCCAATAACATCATCATGACCTATTCCATCACCATGATCTATACCAATATCATCACCATAATATATGCCAATACCATCATCATGATCTATGCCATCACCATGATCTATACCAAGATCATCACCATAATCTATGCAAGTATCATCATAATCTAGATGCAAGCTCACAATACTCTATGCAAGATCTTCAACAAGATTCAGTAAGATATAAGCTCTAGTACATGTACAATAATCATACCATTTTCAATATAACAAGATGGACCCTAGTCCACGAGAGACATGTATCATCACAAGAGAAGCCCATAAGAAAGAACCATACCTTTGCCAAGATGAAGAAACAATAAAGGAACCCTTCACCAAAAGAAACCCTAGATCATGTCATCACATATCCCTTACAACAAGATTTCTAACGATCCAAGAAGTTTGTAATTCCGACATTGTATGAGAAAGTTATGCAAATTTGATCAATATTCACCAAAGAACAAAAGATGATCCCCAATACTTTCACACTAGCTCCTCCACAAAAGTTCACACTTTCTCCTTAGAGTTGCGTAGAGTGAGAGATGAATTGATTAGAAAATGAGAAGTCTCTCCTCCTATTTATACCCTCCAATATGCCTTTAACTTTCTTTAGGGACAAATTTTCACTTATCCTTAAATTTAGGATCTCCATATTTTAAGGGGTACTTGAATGGGTCATGGAGCACTTCCAGGTTTCATTATGGGTCTTTAACTTTCCTTCTTGATCACTTGATATATTCATCAAAGGGGGATTTGGGACTTCTCCTCATCATCATACTTAAGTGGACAAATCATTATTCCTTTCAGGTTTTCTTTCCTCTTTATGTGGATCCATCATTACTTTCAGGTTCATGCAGACCCATCGTTGTTACTTTGAGGTATTTTTCACACTTCACACCAATATTTCTTTTGAACACCTTTAGGGATTTCTTTACATGCTTCTTCAACATGGGTCAAGGGACCCATCATTAAGGTCATGTGGACCCAACACGACTATTTTAGGGGTTTCTTCACATTTCACACCAACATTGCTTAGGAACACCTTTAGGGGCTTCTTTAGAGGATTCTTCATCATGGGTCAAGGGACCCATCATCATAGTTATGTGGACCCAACATCACTATTTTAGGGGATTCTTTACACTTCTCACCAACATTTCTTTGGGACAACTTTAGGGACTTCTTTACATTTCATATCTTCATGGTCATGTGAACCCAACAACATTGCTTTAGGGGTTTCTTCAACATTGCTTCGGGGAAACTTTAGGGACATCTTTACACTTCACTTCATCAGGGTAATTAGGGGCTTCTTTAATGGCTTCGAGGGTTTGCACCATTTGTTTACAATTTAAATTTTCTTCCCATGAGGGCCATTCTTAACAGCTACATCATAAGGGGACCACTTTAGAGTCATATAAATTTCTGTCAAGGCTTCTTCTCCAAGGGCTTCTTTAGGGGCTCTAAGGCTTCTTCAACATTACTCAATCTTCCTATAACTTCTTTGGGGTATTCAAGGATTCTTCAACATTACTTAATCAATATTCCTCTACTATTTACACATCATCACCATCACTTTGAAATCAATTGCCACATTACTCAATATCAATGACACAGATCACTTGACCCTGTTGACATAAATGAAAACCAACTTTCCAATAGTTTTGACATAATCTCATTATATATGAAAAATTCTCATGGATGATGCTATCAAATTTATAGAGGAGTTAACTTATAAGGAAACATCCTTGTTGGTAAGAGTATGTCTAAATTCTACCCTTTTCACCTTTCATGGATGTTTTTATGAGAATACAGAAGGAGTGGTAATGGGTTCTCCTTTCTCACTAGTGGTAGCCAACATTTATCTAGAACACTTTGAAAAACAAGCATTGGATTCCTTCCCTCTTAAACCCAAAGGATGGAAAAGATACGTAGACGATACCAATTTTATTTGGCCACACAAAAGGAATAGTTTAAATGATTTCCTTGATCATTTAAACAACTAACACCAAAATATAAAATTCACAGTGGATTTGTAGGAGAACAAAAAAACCCTTTCCTTGATGCCTATATCACCAAAAAATGGCTCATTTTCACATTAGGTTTACATGAATCCTACTCACACTAATAGATATGTACATGTGGATTCACATCATTTCTCCTCCCAAATACTTGGGGTAGTAAAACTGCTAATGACAGGGGATCTAAGAATTTTATGCAATGAGAATGTGGAAAATAAACTTAAACATCTAACTGATACTTGTATGAAGAATGTATACAAAGAAAATCAAGTGAAAAAGATTATGCTCAAAGCATGAAGTGCCAAGGTTAGACAATGGAGTGATGTTGAAGGAAAGGGGGTTTCCCTTCTTTACATCAACGGGATATCATAAAAGTTACCTAGAATCCTAAGGAAAGGAGATAACAATGTGGCTTTCTCCCCTATAAAGGCCATAAGAAAATTGGTAGACTCAACCAAAGACTCAATCAACCCTGCTTTGTATAAAGGAGTCTATTCAATACCTTGTTCATGTGTAAAAATATACATTGACAAGACAAAATATATATGAAGGTTAGATTTTAAGAGCACTGTGTAGATTTGAGATGGAATAGAACTAAAAAATATTTCCTCTTTGACCACTACTAGGAAACGAGCCACCATATTTGTCTAGAAAATTATAAGGATATTGCGAAAATCAATCAATATAATAAAAGGAAGGTAATGGAAGCACTTGAAATTGGGCTAATCCTAACAAACTTAATAGAGACGATAGTTTAAAACTCAATGACAACTGGAAATCCTTAATTCAAATGCTAAGGAACAAGGATCACCAGTGATGATCAATTGAGTCAACCTAACATAATTGGTATATTTATTATTTAAATATTTGAGTTGACTAGATATGGATAAATTGTTTTGGTGATTGTAATATTTATTAGCGAGACAATATGTGCTATCGAGGAATCTCCTCTTATTCACTCATTGAGCTCTTAAAGATGATCCCAATGGGGGATTGAAATTTTGAAACACATTGAGTTCTATTGAAATTAAATGCAAAGATTCTTTGTAATTAAAAACATGGTTAAAGCTATCGACTCTTACCCTTGAACTATGGAACATTGAGATTTTGAAGGTCATTGGCAATATTATAGGCTCTTTCATCAATTTGGAAGAAAGTACCTTCTCTAGTCCGACATGGCATTGGCCAAAATTATGTCAAGTTATGTGGAAACCTTGCCTAACACTCCCATCCATGATATGGGTAGCCACTTAATAGGGCATTAAAATTACATCCCTTAGAAGATCAATTACTCATAATTTTAATGGAGAAGGCCTTTTGTATAGGCCCATGATTATATAAAATGACTGCACAATGCAAAATAATAAAATGCAGTGAAATATGCAAGCATGGAAGAATAGGAATTCATGGAAACTAAATGCATATGAAAAAATTTAAGCATACACACATAATATGAAAAATACATATATTTCCATAGAAAAAAATAACATTTATTTATAGACTAATAAGCAAAGGAATAACATTTATCTTTTAACATGAGATAGTCTTAAAAACACATTGCATATGAGCAATTTTCCAACCAACCATAAGCATCCAATGTAGATACCACCCCCAAGTCGATCCATGCGGCAAGTAGGACAAACCAAACAAGCTATAAGCTTCTATATCACTCAATCCAACATATTTTATCTCATCCCAACCAATCTACTAATTACAGAGCACTCCAAGAATCTCATCCAACCATCAAACAATCAGATGGCACTCTATTCCAATGCCCTACACAACACAAGGGATATCTTCGATTTCTTTGATCAATAGTTATGTAGGTATATTCTTCCCTTATAGTTCTCTTTATTGTGGTAGAATGGGTCAAATCTACCTGATGCTTTATGAGAATAGCCTTCATAAATATACTTAGCTCTCAAGCATCGAATTAGTAAAAAATACATAGTGGGTGAATAATTTATAACTTTGCCATCCTTTATTCTCACCTACAACCATATACTTTTCATGTAAGGTCTGCAATATCTCTTCACAGTGTTGATTTGGCCCATTTAAGTTAAGGGCTAAGAACACTATAAGTGGTATCAAAGCACTTTATTGAGCCTACATGCCTCTAGAATTTTTGCTGAAATTTTTTTGGGCTAGAGATGTGTTCCAATGTCTTTAAATAACATATAGATCTATCATTTTATGGGTAGAACTGTGGTCGAGGAAGAATACACTTAGAAAATACAAAATGTTTCACCTGGTTGGAAATCCTTGTAACCCTTGTTGGTACATCTTTGAGTAATACCACATAATACATCACTTATATATGAAAAATCACTTGCACGTACCCTAAGGTATATTGGAAGTCCCCTAGGAAACTTAAAAAATCTATATATTATTTGATCGACCATCGTACTATTATAGTGGAACTGAGCACGACACTCAAGAATAATACTCTCTAGTACCTAGGTAGTCAGCTAGTACAACTAAGGGCACGATTGAGCCTACTTAGTTAGCGCCCCAAGAGATTGGGATAAGTACTATTGTTGGACCCTGCAAGTATCAGAGAGCTGTAGAACCTGACAATCCCTTGTCCTTAGGACCTTGGAAACCCTATAAATCTCCCAACATTATATATTTATAGGGATAACGATTGATGGCACCATTTCGAAAAGGTCAACATGCACAAATTTGATGGCTCAGATACCTCAGGTTGGGTTACCCAAATGGAGCACTATTGTTCTCTCCATGGCATGGAGGATGATATCCAAAATTTAAAAATTGGGGTCTTATATTTAGACTTAGAACAATGGCGATGGTGGAAATGGTACCATAAATCTTATCATTGTTATGTTCCTTGGAGCCAATTTGTGAAGATACTTCATGATTATTTTAAACGTGACATTTTATACCTAGGAAGATTGACCAAATTACACCAGAGTGGCACAATTATGGACTATATTATAGCCTTTAAACAATTGACAATCCACACATATGATCTCTCTAATTTTTGTTTTGGGAATGTTTCATCAGTGGCTTGAAAGAGGCAATTCTAGCACATGCCATAATGCAACGCCCCACAACATGGTTGGAAGCTTGTGATAGAGCTAGAGAAGTTGAGATGGTTATAAATGTCTAAACCAAAAGACCTACATTTCCTAATCACACTCTATCTCCCATGGCTCCTACTCCAAACACCTCCAACACACCATGAATAAGAATCCAAAGGTTGTCTCTAGAAGCGATGGTTGAACATCAACACCTTGAAATTTTCTATAACTGTGATGAAAAATATTTCAGAGAGAATACATGCAAAGAACATAAATTATTCCAAATAGATGTATCCCCATATGACCACCCAAAAGACATAACAATTGAAGGTTGTAATATCCCCGGTTTTGACTATAATGTACTAAATCAAATTATGTAAATGATGTAAATATGCTAGTATGGATTCCTAGTGCATAGCTCAAGGCCAAGGCCCAACTAGTGAATGGCTAGGAATGTATAATGTAAATATTTCTATATGGACCATGTGGTTGGATTGCCATGCTAATTAGAAAGCTATGTAAATATTATCTTGAAAAAAATAATAAAATGGTCCAATATGGTTGTGTAAAGAGAACTAGAGGGGTTGTGATTCCACTAGATGGGAAGAGGAAAGGAGGTTTAAATCCTCTATTTCCAAGTATTAACCTTAGGACTCATCCATTTGCTGCCATGTTCCTTAAATGAGCAAATTACTTCCTTTTGGATGTTAAATCCGATCATTGAATGCATGTGTGAGGTTGGTGGGGAATATCTTCTCATGTAGTTATGGAAACATGTTGGCTCAAATCACGGGAAGACCCAGATTCACTACGACACATAGCAACAAACCCCAAGATATTGGCCCTTTTTGGCATCACTTGCGAATAAGAAACGTCTTAAGCAAAGTACCTATGGGAGCTGCAGGAACCATGTTTATGCAGTAGTGAAGGGGATCGTACTCTATTCTGACATAACACCCATTAATAGGACTTCGACAAAGATCTATCAACTCATAGAACTATTATCAAGCATATGTTTACTGCGCAGTAGATTGAAATAGATAACATTCATATTCCATTGTCACTAGTTATTTATCATTTATGATATAACACAATCAACAAAACAAACACACATGCATAAATATTCACAAGCATCCATATACACAGGACACCATAGATTTTTACATGGAAACCCAATTGGGAGAAAACCACAGAAATGCTTCGTCTATTCATTGATCCCATTACAAAAGCATTTCATCTTCTTCGATGATTTGCGCACACATCCTGCAGATCGCACTTCTTCATAACTCTTATAGAGACAAAACAATACATGTGACCATTCTTCTCTTCACTGCACTATCTCTCTTACATTCAGAATTCTAATTCTCACTCAAAATATCAACATCCTATTCTACCCAACCTGTTACATATTTATACTTTTGGGCATAGCCCCTACAAACCACTAAGTGTATCAAAAATCTAACTAAATTCCTAACTTAGTTAACCAATTTCTCGATTGAATCAATCAACCACTACCCTTTCCATTATTTATGGGCACGATTCCTTTTTACCACTTTGCCACATTAACCTTTTCACACTAATACAAAACTGGTTTACAAAAACTTAGGCACAATAGGTCCCCAACACTCACATGTTGATTGTCTTGAGAAACTCAAGCGTTCTCCTACGGTGCCTTCCAAGATGCTAAGAAATCAACATATATCTGCTTCGTCGCTTTAACTATTCCTTCTACCTTGTCTTCCTACTCCTGTAGATCTTCCACTAATTGCACGATTACATCCTCCTTTAATCATGATTCAGCTATCTGCATAGCCTTCCGTGTCTCAGCGTAACTTCCTTCAATTATTTCAGTGATTCTGATAGCTTCATTCTACAATGTTTCCAATTGTTGACTCTTCTGCTGCTGGTCCTCCCTTAACTTATTAATTTCTTCCTGCAAGCATTTGTTTTCTGTGACCTTGGAAATTCTCTCCATTGGTGGTAAAGTATTTATGAGATCCTTTATCTTCGTAGATATGGACTGTGAGTCTTCCAGCCTTAATGTCACTCCTTATAGCTTCTCATCATCCATCAATGCGACCCAAGCTTGCGAACTTTGATCAAACAACTTGGCACATTATGCATCGAGAGCCTTTATGTTCTCCACTGTGGAATTCACTGCTTCTACCTATTGCTCCTGAAATTCTTGAGGTTTACTCGGCACCAGCTTTGTCTCCAAATCACTTATTATATCTTGGAATCCACTTATAACTTCTTTGAGGATAAAAATTTGGTCCTCTATGAGTGCTACCTCTTCTAGTGCAATTTCTAGAACTATGTTGCAAGTCACTTCCATGATTCGTGACAATGTTACGTTCTACTAGATAACCTCATCCTTCTCCTTCTGAATCATACTGCACCTGTATCTTAGCTCATCCCTTTCTACTCCATGCTTTACCATTGTAGTATAGCTACATTCTTCACATCCCTTTATTTCTTCTGCAATCCCTTGGTGAAGGTCATGCAACATTGTAATAGGAAATTGTACAAGCTTCAGCTCCATCTGAATTGAAGCATGGACATGATTATGTACTTATTCTATTGCAAAAATTAATGCTTTAGGCAGTAGCTTTACAATTCTATGTTGCGCAGCCGAGGATGGATATGGAAATGGCCTTTCTTCCTTTTTCGCTTGACTCTACTGTTCAACTACTGAATGGATTGGTGCACTCTTTATGTCTGCTATTGCTTGTTGCAACTCATTCAACTGGTCTTTAAGCCCCCCAAAAATTTCCAAGTGTTTTTCCAATGTCTTTTTCCATATATCCATTGTAGTGTATTTAAGCCTATTCGTCAATATCTCAATATCATCCTTCATCAAGGATTACTCTGTATTTCCCTTTTGCGCTTTTCTCTTTGTCCTCTTTCCTTTAGAAATTTCTGAAGCTTTCCTCTTCTCCCCGACTGGTGGGTCTGTTCGTGTTGCGCTATATTCTTTCTTGCCTTCCTACAAGAGGTCCTACTCTTCACTTGTTCTTCCGTGTGCTCTATATACCTGGGCTCCTTACTGATGTTGTCCCTGACTAGCTCCACCATTCTATTGCCCATATGTCCGCGGCATATCCTGTGAGATTTCCTCTGCAGGAATTGGTACTTTCCACTCTTGCGACCATTCCTGGATAATTCCTGCTACATTTTCTTTCCCTAACTTGTAGTGTGTAGGTAACCATTCTTTATTTGGATCCCTCCTAGCTTGTACAAACATGAATTGTGGTCCGGCTTTAAATCGAGCAATATTCTTAAAAAACTCTATGGCACAAGGTTCCATATGAGGGGTTTGATGAATACGATACTGGATTCCTTCCTTGTACACATAAAAGGTGATATTTGTGTCCCTTTGATGGTACACGTTGTTGTTGAACCAAACAGTTCCCCACCGGTGCTACAAACTGCGACCCCTCCATCTCATTCCATGCAATTAATGCAATCAAAATTATTAACCAGGAATAGTGAAATGGATTAAAGTTCTCCTATGCATCGATACAATCAACTATAAATTCATTCAGCAGGAACGTGGACCAGTTCAACTAGGAACCTTAAACACAATGCTCGACCAATGCTATAACCGCTGCAAGTACTTGATTAAGGCGACATTTCCTCAAAAGTTTATTATCCAGTTCCCATGTCGCAAACCTTACCGCTTGGTCACCAATAGAGGCTACATTGCAGTGTTGGAATCATTAATGATAATGAGAGGGGGGTGAATTAGTATCATGCACATATTAAGCAATTTTCACTTTTAAAACATGCACCAATTGCTATTTAAAAAAACAAATCAATAAAGACAACTATGTGCAGAATGTTTGAAGAAAATGATATATATATGTATGGAAAATAAATTAAATATAAATATGGGAGACACCAATCTCCAATCATGTGAGCACCAACTCACTCAGACACCCATCTGATTGGGATGCCAATCCCACATGCAAGCACCAACTTGCAGACTATAGGCTCCAACCTGTGAGGAAACCAATCCTCCACGCAAGCACCAACTTGTTGATTCATGATCCAGCATGTGAGAACACCAATCCTCTGTGCAAGCACCAACTCGCAGTGTATAGGGACCAACCTGAGTGGAGACTACAATCTCCTTTCCTTGCCCCATCCAAACACCCTTAGATATAGATGTTGTTCTACTTATGTCACACTGACTTCAGATTTGTGCGCACAATGTGCTGCACTTTGCTTTCCTGCTGCACTCTATTTAATGTGCTCTACTTCAATTATGCTTACAACTTCTCTTATTGCGTATTCTTCTACTGTTATGATCCTGTACACTTCTTAGATTTGCACATTGATACAAAACTGCAATCTGTTCTGATCATTCTCTGCACAATCAGATCTATGCATTTACTGTGCACACTCAACATGAACCATCCTTACTTGTTAAACCCCATAAATTCATCTTCTACTTGAAATCAACACATTTACTCAGAGCTCCATACTTGCTTGGATGGATGCTTCAATGTATTGATCACTTCCTTTATTTATACTAGTGTCGAGTCACTTCTTAGGCCGACAAAATATTGTGTAGTAAGGCCAACTCATCATTTTAATTGTACTCCTACTTGTTTTATGGCATATCAGACTTAACATGATGGTGAAAGTATCACTTTCTTTAACATAGCCAACTTTACCGACTTATCATGGTGGCAGAATTCCCACTTGCTTTGACATCAATGACAATTTTTCAACAATCTCCCCCTTTGTCATTGATGTAAACACTTAGCAAAAACTAAGCTCCTCATGAATATGAGCTATGTATAAAAATTGTACTCCCCCTATCAAAATTCAGATTCTCTGTTATCACATTTTTCTACAGCTCTCCCCCCCTTTGACATCAATGGCAAGGGGATCTGCACTTTTGGTGAGAAATTTTTTGGAAACTTATACTTGCGTAGCATATGCAGTTTTCTCCCCCTGTATTTTTGCTTCACTCTAGCTTCCATCCTGCGCAGTATCCATTCTTTTAGAAAATATCATAGAATGATATTTTCTATTTGCTCTTCTGGATGTAGCATTGTTATAAAATTATATAGATATGCATGCATCGTTGCAACTTTCTACTTCATTTCTACTTCTTTTCCTAGTATTGCTTCCTCTGCATGCTCACCAATAGAAAATTTCAGAGTTTTTGTACACTCATCGGATGCTTCTCTAACTTCCCCTTGTATCTGCGCAAACTATTCTATGATTAGAAAGATTTCATCCTGTAGTGGTTCAAGCCCGTTGGCTATATTCTGATGTTCATCCCTGATCCTGCTTACTTCCTGTTGCCGTTTCCTGTATTCTCTTATTTTGGCCATTTTTCAGTGGTTGGTAATATGGCCAAGTTATCACGCATCTTTGTTTTGTATCTTGCACAAATTATTAGCTTCTGATCCACTTCCTTGAGTTCTTCATCTGCAACCAATTGTTCCCATAGCTGCGCACTTTCTTTATGTAGCTTTTCACACTTTAGTTCCAAAGTCCTAATATTGTCAATGGCAATGTTAATTCTTTCATATCTATGTTCTCACTCAACTCTAACCTCAGGAGGTGTCCCTAGTTGTTGTTTTATTGCGAGCTCCTCAAGTTTAATGCGAAGGCCTTGAATAACTTCACCTATCTTGGTTACCTTTTCTTATGGAGGAGCATCGTTTTCTATCTGTACATCTGGTAGCATATGACATACCTCCTCAACTACCTTCTGCAATTTGGAAATTTTCTTTTGTATTTCTTCTACCTCCTTTTTCAACTTATCTGTCTTTTGTGTAGTTTCTTCCTTCTCCATTTGCATTTTTCGACATTCCTCTAGTAATGCTTCATTTTCACTGAAAATTTTATACCATTAGGCTGAGACTACTTCACGTCCTTGGATTTATTTCACAATTGATGTATGTAATGCATGAAGCTTGTTCATAGGTAATCATGACACAATCATTTCTACTAGACTTATTGCAAATGATGTTTCTTGCCACATCTCTTATGTGGGAAACATGAGTGCTATAGCCGAGATTTTGAAACCTTGTTGTGATTCTGTTGTGTCCTTCATTTGTGCAGATGATTGTGCGTATGTGCTGATCGTGTGTGTTTCTGAGAGTGTCTGTGCGCTTCTTTGTCCTTTATTAACAACTCCTTTATTGTTGCAAACTCTTCTTCAACTTTCATGAGGATCTCTTTTTTTTTTCACAAGATCTTCCATTTGTTCTATGACATTATTGACCTCCATGCCAATTTGATCCATGTCATATTTTTTCAAGACCCGAGTGGAACTAGGCTTGGATGATTTCCTCTTCTTTCTTGATGACTCCTCCATTTGTTCCTTGCCCGTCGTTTTCTTTGTTTGCGTAGTCTTCTATGTGGCTTCAAGAAATATTTCTACACTTCCCTTTTATATATATTTTTCTTGTGGTGAAGTGTTCTGCTGTATAGGCTTCTCTTGTTGTGCAAATCCTTCTTCTTCAGTCAAAGGGATTCGCCATGCCGGATCCCAATCATTCATGATTTTTGCAATGTCCTCCTCATAACAACAAAACATGGTGGGTAACCATTGTATTGGGGGATCCCTTTTGGCTTGTACATAGATATGATGCATCCCCACTTTGATACTTGCAATTTCTTTGTATATATCAATTATTCATGGGTGTATGTGCGACGTCTCATTTATGATGAATCTAATTTCCTCATTTTATAGAAGTAAATTAATGTTTTTTTCTACCTGTCTACGATGGATTTTAGTAAACCACAAATTTTTGTACCTTGCAACTAAGAAAGGGATTTTGTTTCTATCAAAGAATTGAATTTCATCTAGTTATTTCCAGCATACTAACGCAAGACATACTAACATCTAGGTATAATGAAAAGGTGTACCTTTTTCTTACGTTTCTTGGAAGTCAACTAAAAATTCATTTAGTGGAAACATTGACTAGTTGAATTGGACTCCCTCCACTCATTGTGCTGCAACTGTGATGATTGTTGTTGAGACTTGATCCTGCCGACTCTTCCGGAACATCTTGCATGCTAGAATCAGTGCTGCAAATCTCACGACTTTACCATTTATGTGTGCAACAGAAAATCCTCTGCCCTTCTATTTGGGTTCCGTACTTTTCTATTACCTTCTTTGCAAGGGCCTTTTCTTGATTCCTGTACAGAAGAATACTCACACCTTATCCCCTAGTAGGGAGTCTAATGATCAGTTATATCAACTGGGTATCAATGGATATAGGCATGTTCAACCACAAAAATCCGCCATGTATTTGTGATAGTAGCATATTTGCACACATTTTTACTTGTGGGATCCTTCCAAAATGTGGAAAATCCATCAAATTCAGAACCCCTGATTTTTGCATCCCATACGCCCATGTTTGAAGTTCCATTATGACTGGTGCATTAAGGTTTGGTCCTCTTCTTCTATTCAAGTAGTTGTTGTTGATCATCTTATGAAACTTTTCTTCATCGGTATATCATAGTCAACAAACTAAAATTTTTACAGTTGACCAAACATATTTTCTTCAACGAGCACTCCCTATGGTACGCTTGTATCCTCTGGTATGCTTGTATCCTCTATGGTAGGTAGATTAATTGATACCACAATGGGTTTTCTTGGCGGAATGTAGTCGCGATGGAACTTTATCAGCTTTGATGATGACGGTTTTGGTGTTTGTGCAATTCCTTCATGCAAACCCACTAATGGATTCTTTGTCCCGCACTGTCTCTTGGGTGCCATCACTCTCCTTTAGGTCTAACCTTACTATCTATTGTTTACTCTGTAACTAATATTTTAAGTAGAGACTAGTGAATTTCCTTATAAGTTGTCAAAGGCTTGCATTAGAATATTTGTATTCTCATGTTGAATTTATTACCTTCCGTATTACTCGGATTCACGTTGATTTGGTCCAAATACATTTAACGGTCCTTTTCCATCGGTTATTAATGACACCATGTGTTAGTCTTGGCACTACTTTTCCTGTCATTAATGCTCATGGTTTGTCGCAGTCTTTTTTTGCGCACTACCTTCTTTCTGAGATTGGTCATGTTGTCTACGTTTTACTCCTGTATTGAAGTACATGAAGTATAGAGAGTTTTGTCTCCCAAATCCTTCATCATAATTTCTTGTTTTAATGCAAAAGACTCAGTTTGATTTTCAACAGTCCTTTCATTTTCTATGCATAGAATCAATCCATTGATTTCCCCTTTTTGATCTATTGACTTCCTTTTCCAAACCTTTCTACATTTTTCCTTTTCTTGATTTCCAGAAAAATTTCTTCTGTGAGTAGCATATAGAATTGGCTGAGATTCTCCTTCAATGTTATTTTCTTGTTTTTTCTTCCAAAATTTGTTCAATTTTTGTGAATTCTTACAGTTCTGATTTTTGTGACCTAAGATCTTACAATTGTAACATACAACATTGTTGTAGAACTTTGCAATATGTCCAAAATTATTGCATTTATATCATATAACAATTCCATTAACTATTTTTACTTTGTTGTTCATAAAATTACAATCCACTACTTTATGCCCAAATATGTTGCACGAGAAACAACAATCAAGAAAAGGTTTTTTGTACCTAAGTGAATGTTGTCTTCTTGGTTGTACAATCATTCTGTATTTTCTTTTGTGAATATTTGGTGGAATTTCCTTTCCTCCCAAGCTGATGTCTTCCTTAACCTTCTCTTCAGATGATTTGATGCCTTCCTCAAAAGTATCTTGATTTTTGTCAAACCCAAGACCAATCTTGTCATGTGATGATCTTTGATAGCTAAGGATGTGTTCTAATATCATGGTGCCCTTTTAAAACTTTGAATTTGTTTCCAATCGATCAATTTTCTTATTTAGTTCTTCCTTTAGCGAAAGAATCTCAAGCATTTTCTTTTGCAGGTTTCATTCTTCTCACAAATTTGTTTCGTTACTTCTTCTTTATCCTTCTTGACCTCATCTACTTGATTTTTCAAGCCATTAATTGTCCCTTCAGACTTAAGTAGATGATCCTTTTATTCATTTATGATTTGTGTCACTTGATCTGAGCTTGCTTTTAAGATTCTTGCAACATTATTTTCAAAGATAGATTTTATTTTCTCAGAGCAACAGTGTCAGCTTCTTGTTCTTGACATACAATCTCCTTCTTACTTAATTGATTTACTAGGAAATCCTTAATAGTCTTTGCCTCCTCCATTTGATCCTTTTCTTCATGTTGTAGAAGCTATTCCATTAACCATTCATTTTCTTTTCTTATTTTTCTTAACTCGTTTAAGGTACTTATTAGTTCACTCTTCCAGTCACCTTCTCTAGTTTCCTTATCTTCAAACTCAATAGCTCTTTCCTTGATGGATGTACTGTGCTTATCCTCTTCTTCTAATTCTTTAATTTCTACAATCTCTTCCTTAGTCTTGTGGATATTTTTTAGCTTGTCCCAAAGTTCTTTGGCCGAGACACATTTTCCAACTTTATCTTTCATAGAATCAGCTAAACCTTCCTAGATTCCATCCATTGCCAATTTGTTATTCATTTTCAACTTCCTTTTGGCAGTAGATTTTGATGACACTTTTGAAGAAATGTATTCGACAACAATTGTATTGCAAATGTAAATTCCACGTGATTGCAAATAAGCTTCCATTATTATGCTCCAAAGTAGATAGTTTGGTCCAGTGAATTAGGGGGCTCTATCCATGTTCAAACCAAATTCCTCACAAGCCATATCTACGCAGTGATCTGCCTTCCAGTGGTTAGAATTTTTCTGAAGGACCCACTCTGATACTAACTGTTGGAATTCTTAATGATACTGAGAGGGGGGGTAAACAAGTATCATGCACATATTAAGCAATTTTCTCTCTTTAAAACATGCACCAATCACTAGTTAAAAAACACATCAATAAAAAAAACTATGCACTGAATGTTTGAAGAAACTTTTGTATATATGTGTGAAAATGAAATTACATAGATAGATGGGAGACACCAATCTCCAATGATGTGAGCACCAACTCACTTAGACACCCATTTGATTGGGACACAAATTCCACATGCAAGCACCAACATGTACTCTACAGGCTCCACCCTGAGAGGACACCAATCCTCCGCGCAAGCACCAACTTGTTGATCCAGGATCCAACCTATGAGGACACCAATCCTCTATGAAAGCACCAAATCATAGTTTTCAGGAACCAACTTGAGTGGAGACTGCAATCTCCTTTCCTTGCCCCGTCCAACCACCTTGAGATATATATGTTGCTATATTTCTATCACACTGACTTCAAATCTGTGTGCCCAATGTTCTGCACTCTGCTTTCTTGCTACACTCTCTTTAACGTGATCTGCTTCAATTATGCTTACAACTTCTATTACTGTGTATTCTACTACTGTTCTGATCCTGCGCACTTCTTATATTTTCACATTGCTACAATTCTGCAGTATGTTCTGATCATTCGTTGCACAATCAGATCTGCACACTCGACACAAACCATCCTTACTTGTTAAAACCCATAAATTCATCTTCTACTTGAAATCAACACATATACTCATAGCTCCATACTTGCTTAGATGGATGCTTCAATAGATTGATCACTTCCTTTATTTATACTAGTGTTGAATCACTTCTTAGGCTGAAAAAATATTGTGTAGTAAGGCCATCTCATCATGTTAACTGTACTTCTCGTTGTTTTATGGCATAGCATCCTTAATATGATGGCAAAAGTCCCACTTGCTTTAACATAGCCAACTTGATTGACTATTCGTGGTGGTGGAAGTCCCACTTTCTTTGACATCAATGATAATTTTTCAATACGTAGCCCCTAGTGCTTTTCTCTAATCCATACTTGTCCTTCATTTTGTCAACCAACTCTTTATCTTTTTCCTTAACCACAAAATATGCTGCTAGATCCGGTCCCGCCAATGGAAATCTTGTAATCTGCAAGATTAAGTTTGTATCTAGTGATATTTCCCAATCTAACCATAAGAACCCACCAAGCGCACATAGTAAAAGCTGCTTCACACACATGTTAACTTCCACAGTGAGACCAAAATGCGGTATTTCGAGAAGCGCCAATATGCTGGATTTTTCCAATCCTCGAGTCCACTGCTGTGGTTAAAGTACACATGACATTGAATCTTCACTCAACACTTTCACTAGATAGTTGTTGGCACGGGATTAGTCCGCATAAAGTGCGGAAGCCAACAGCTGCAAAAGGGGTAATCCATGAAAGAAGGGTCATTCGCGGAGAACGAGGAAGCGCAAGATTAGTTTAAGTTGTCAGAATTGGTCATGTGGACCATTTTGCAACCACCTAGTGTCATATAAATAGGAGCATGTTTGTAATCCTAAGGGCATCCAACGATGGATAGAGCAATCGATCTTTTGAGTTTTGATCCAGTTGTTGATATGTTTTGTATCCGCGATATGATGTATTGGTTGTTTCTGCGAAGGTCATTCCGTAGGTTTTATTGAATGCATGAAGATATCCGATTATGGTTCTATCTCTATCTTTGTTTATGCTAGATGATGAATATGAATTTTTGTGAAATGGTTAATGCTCTGTGGGTTTGGTAAATTTTGTTCATGCAAATGAGTAGATAGATTATATTGATGCGACTGTCACTTATGTGTTGACTTTGCGATTGATGAATATGTGAATGATGAATTGTTAATATAATGCGAAAGACACAATCTCTAGTTTCTGCGGTTGTAATGTGTGTTTGATGCATGTCCTCAAATCCACTGCGGAAACTTGGTTCCTGCAACCCTCTTATCCATCTTGGGTGAGACTTCACTCGCTCTGCGAGTGATGCTGGAAAGGGTTACACCTTTCCAGGTCGGTGTATAAGGGGGTTTGGGTTGGTGTTTGTTGACGACAATGTGAAGTGAAGCCCTATCAATAGATGTTGTATCAACAAATGGTTTCGTTTCCAGGACCTTGAAGAGGATATGCTGTGGCACCCGACGAAACCGGAGATTCAAGAGTGGTTTGAAAAGAAGACAGAGGAATTTGCAGAAGGAGAAAAGCGAAACCCTGGATAGACAGTGAGCAGTTGGTTGCAGAAGTATATTTATCCGGATATCCACGAGATATTCTTCCGTGAATTCCCGGTGTTGTTGCATGAGTGGCTAGCGTAGCCGATGTTTCAGAAAAATCATTGCCAAAAGACTAAGCCTGACCATTGGACCGCAGAACTGATTCGATTGCTGAAACATGTTGACAACAAAGTATCAAGGGCTGTTGATTTCTGGGTGGATAGTATCCTAGAGGGATATATTACTGAGTTCATAGTAGACACAATCAAATCGTACAACAACGCGAAAATGAACTTCTTCAAGGGACCGAGGGGAAGATTCTTACTGTTGCTAAAACTGTGGATTAATATGCTCGTCTGCGAAAAGGGCATATTGAGGATGAATTCCAACGAGTAGAAAGATTAGTGTGCATAGGTTGTGGGTATCACGTGAATGTGGATCCAATAGAAATATGCGGGGTAGATGGACATGAGCGACGATGAGTTTCTAAGGGAAGCTGACGAAGAGTGTGGTACCTTGAGGAGTGGGGTGATATTCCGACGTCCTGAGAAGAAGAGGAGGACTGAGAGAGAGTCTCCTGAGAGGACCAGAATAGAAGACTGCAAAATAGGACCACAAGGGAGGAAGCGACCTTATTGCGACGAGGACGATGACAAAGATACCCCAAAAGCAGAAGAAGGACAGATCGTAAGTTAAAACATACCTACAACCCTGCACACTACTCAGAATTTCACAGGAAGAAACACAAGCTATTCGCAAAGTTTCCCTACATGTAGCGGTAGAAGTAGTGCATTAGTAAACAATAACAATAGGAATGTTAGAATGGCAAACGACACAAAAATGCCCACTTTCTAGGGGAACGGGACTGAAGCAGTATTGGTTTCTATGCGAAGCAGTATGGACTGTGAAGTAGGTGCAGGATGAAGATATTAAAAAGGGACAGCTAGCGACGACCCTTAGGGGCCGTGTGCTAGATTGGTTTATGAAGTTTACAAGGGTTCCGGTGGGAACACCAGACAAGTCATTGGCACAGATCAAGGCAGGAATGATCAATGAATTTAGAAATCCAAAGTCGAAGTCATAGTATGTCACCGAGCTCAAAGAAATCAAGCAATACCCAAATGAGTTGGTATGGGAATTTGATTAGCGGTACAAAACGATGATAGAGAAGGTAAGTTTTGGGATAAATGATATGCAACACAAGGAGTGGTTTATTGTAGGATTGGTACCACACATCCGTAGACCACTAATGCAACAGAAGGTTGCGACCCAAGCCGAAGCATTGGAGATGGCAATGAAGCTGGAGGCTTCACCAATCGGCAAAACAGGTTTGGGCATGGATCAGATACAGGCGTAGCTGGAAAACTTGACAATCCAACTACAAGACATGAAGAAAGGAAAAGAGGCCCGCAAAGACGTTTGATGCGCTGGGTGTAGGACAGAAGGTCACCACAAAGATCAGTTCCCATAATTTTGAGAATATTTACAATCAGGTGCATCAAATCCCCTCAGTCAGGGAGGGTTGCCTTGGTGTCATGTCTTCCATACAAGAGGCCATCGACCAGAAGAGTGTGTGTATTTGCAGAAGATAGTGTCCAAACCAGATAACTTGTATTGCAAGTTCTGTAAATCAGTTGGCCATGATGAGAACAACTGCAGAGCATATGGCCTAATCCAGGAGAGGACTGTGACTACATACTTCATTCCGGGAGAAGAACAACCACCAGGTCAGCAACACCAACAGTATAATCAGCCGCCGGCTCAATATAATCACCAACTGCAACAGTATGATCAAGGGCAGTATGGGAAACCGCAGTATGGTCAACCACAATATCCAGCACTGCAGTATCCACCACTGCAATATGGGAAACCACCATATCAACAGCCGCAGTATGGGAAACCACCATATCAATAGCCGTAGTATGGGAAACCGCAATACCCACCATATGGGCCACCGCGTGGAGTTGGTAGATGAGGATTTCATGGAGGTCGAGGCATTGGCATAGGACGCAGAGGAGCTGTTGGATGGGGATGAGGACCGATTATATGTTACAATTGTGGGTAGCAAGGGCACTACCAGAGGGATTTCCCGAATCCCGCACCATAGTGCACTTATTGCAGTGTTGTGGATCATGGTGTTGAATATTTTTCGTAGCTCATTGCAAAATGGAAGACCAAGAATCTGCCACCACCTCCACAGAACCATAATCAGAATACGCCACCGGCTGTATAGATGATATCAACGGAGGCTCGCAGACAACATGCGACTGTTGGAGTAGTGACACGAGGAGGAGCCACGACAGGTCACATGCTACTGTCTGACCAACAACATGGAAACATGTGACCTTTGATGCGGAGGCCGAAAGGGATTTTTTCTTGAAAGCGCAGGAAGCGATGAGACAGAGGAGGTAGTTACCTCTTCAAGAAGAAATTATCTATGATATGCCACCAACGTTCGACATGACGAAGTCGCGGAGGAAGGATAACACTTTAAAATCCTTCCTGTAGAGTTTCCTAGAGTTGGCAAAGGATCAGGATGCGTTGGAAGAGATATCCAATTTGTTGCATCGACGGGAGGGTGCACGCCAGGAGCAAAAGGTCAATCGCATACACAAGAGGAAGACGGGGAGAGAGATGCGAATGTCAGCACAAATTGGAGCATTTGATGTCGACTCAATTATTTTGGACCTAGGATCGGACGTCAACATTCTGACCAAGCATACATGGGAAACAATGGGAAAACCACAGTTGTCCTGGTCACTGGTACAACTGCGGTTAGAAAATTAGAGTAAGGTTACTCCACTTATTCCAGCTTCTAGTTGAGATTGAGGGCCTCAAGACTTATGCATATTTTGATGTAATTGAAATTGTGGACAATACCAGCCCCTACCCAACACTACTAGGGATAGACTGGGTGATGGATAATCTAGCTATCATCAACTTCACGAAGCGAACCATGTCGTTTGAGAATCACAAGATGAGGGTCGTTGCACCTCTTGATCCTACGGAAGGGCAACGATACGTTGAACCAGCAAGAGATGAATTCAAGAAGGGGTGGGATAGTGTATACAATATATCCGAGGATTAGATTAATCCTACCGCAGACGGAGAATTGGGATGGCGCAGTGTCAGCTCGTCATCGGCAGATTCAGATGAGGTACTCGAGAATTGGCAAAATCGACTACACAAAGTATCGTTCAGGAGGTGCGCCTGGATCACACAGTCGCTGTGATGGGTATCCATAGAGGAGTGCGCGCTCCTAACATATGAGGGATTGCCCAATTTGAGCACCTTTCTCACTGAATTTGAGGAAAACGTGGTGGAACCACAACGTCTATTGGCCTTGGAGGAAGCCTTGAAGGCTATTTCTACGTGTTGGTGGGAGGCGCACAAGTCTAATATCATAACCTGGCCACTATGTCGACACCTCATGGAGGTTAGGTTCGGTGAAGTTGCAGGATATGGAAGAAGAAAATATGATGGTAAAGGAGATCCAAAGGAACATCTGGATGCATGTCAAGACCAAGGGGGTTCATGAGCGAATCAAGAGTGGGTACGTGCATTTTTTCACACACTGGATGAAGTACCGCTAAGTTGGTGTGTCACAGAAGAACTGCGACGCAGGAAGAACTCTTGGGAACAGCTCACCATTGGCTTCAACCAATCATTTTTTTTCTCAGATGAAAAACCCTTCATACATAGTGCACTACAAGTGATCCACGAGAAGATATTTGAAGCAATACCGACAGAGCAATCATTGGAACTTCGGTGGATTGCGACACTAGAAATGCTAATGGAGTGCTAGAATATCATAGGAGAGCCAGACATCTAGGATGATCCGAGGGATATATATGTGCTAGAATCAGAAGGTAGTCGCAGTGTTGAGGCACCAGGAATACCTTTCGACAGATTTCAACAACCGCAAAAAATTAAGAAAGTAAACATTGGGCTAGAGGAGAATCCTAAGTTCGCTAGCATTGGGGATTATTGGGATGATTTGACTATTGCGAAGATGACTGATCCATTGCATGAGTTTCAGGATCTGTTCCCAACGAAACTCAAAGATGAAAGGAATTTCCCGGGACTTAGGCGAAATGAAGATCCCCCTGAAACCCGATGCGAAGCCATTCAAGTAGCGGCCCTATCGGTTGAATCCAAGGTACAAGAAACAAATGAATAATGAGAGCGACATAATGATGGACACAGAACCAATGACAGATGAGTTCGAGAAGTACAGATCAACGGCCAAGAGGAATCGAAAGGGATCAACAATAGATGATAACTATAAGCAGTACGTAACCCAAACTCTATGGCGAAGTATTGACGCCGTAGAGCTATTTGCGTCACCGAACGAATAATGAAGTATTCGCAATAAAAAGAAAAAGAAAAAAAGGGGTGTCGACAAGTTAATCGAGGGGTACACTAAGACGTAATATGATCGGCGAGTCGGAAATTGCCACGATGTGGCAGGTTCCAATCCAACAATAAATGAGCAGTTAAACCACAATGACCGGTAGCAAAAACAAAAAATTGGCACAATTAATTCCCGACGCACGCGATGGATTTGGGAAATTGGTGTTGGATTTGGCAATTATTGTCCAAGATCAGACAAACGCGGCACTCCACCATTATAAAAATGAAGCAGGGGGGCAGCTCGACACATTGTATGTTGAGCAAGAATTGCAGAGAAGTGCATGGATGTTTATATTTCGAGTGGAAGTAGCGAACGACAAAACCCACTCCCGTTATGCAGGAACAACCATAAGTCATGTACGGAATACCACTCAAGAAGAAGAGGGGCGCCAATCGGCCTCTAGACACTGGCTGAACACCGAAGAAAGGAACCTGGGCATCAACACGATTCATCTATCAAGACGTAGGCACTTCAGGCGCTGAAGTATTGCAGGAAGAGCTTTATGCACCAATAATACCAGGGTATGTGCCGCCGCAACAGAGAGGGGCACCACTACTGAGGATAAACAAGAACGAACAATATAGTATTGCAATGTCGTCGATACCACAAGGAGTTCCTCAAGTCGGGAACATTGTAGCAAAGTTCCAGAAACTTGGGTATACCGACCATGAACTTGCGAATTTCCAAGAAAACACAAAAGGTTACGTTGACATCCCCCATGAAGGAGGCCCAACCACGAAGGAACCTGCAGGATGGGTAGTGGGCTTGGAGCAGTCGAGGCTGCTAGGCCTCACCCAGATGCTACACTTCGAGTGGCTAGCATAGGTCAATGCATGTGTTAAGCAATTGCTGGCTTGTTTTCATGGTGGGTGCCTATGGCTGCATGAAAGGATTCCAGTCACAGTCGACTTGATCACAAGAATCACTAGGCTGCCTAAAGACGAGGCCGATCCGTCCCAATTTTTCCAGGGAAGGATAATGACAAGAAGCTTGCGGAAAGCTTAAGGATGAAGTACAGCGTGGACAAGAATTCTAGAGGGTACCTAATCCACACAATCAATAACTAGGCTGTCAGGGTTGCGGCAAAGATACTCATAGTTAAAGTAGTGCGAAAGGACAGACCCAGGGAATGTAACTCGGGCATCCTTGCCACCATGGAGCTCTATGCCAAAGGAGAGCGGTTGAATTGGTCCAAATTCCTGCTGCACGAACAGATCGAAGATGCATATGATGCGCAGGAGCACGAGAAGGCGTTTACATACTCCTGGCTCAGAATGCCGGTCGCATTAGCAGGTTGGAGGGAACCTGAGCACTATCAGGGTATGGACACACCAGAAGCTTAGGTAGGAAAAGGAGCGTGATACCAGAACTTATGGGCAACAAATGATAAAGAGCGACAAAGAGACAACGTTCTACAATTTTACGTGTTGTTAGAAAGGCTACAGATGGACGTGCAAATGATACCGTGAATATCATAGCAAGCATCAACGAAGTACCGACTGAATGCAAGGCTATCGGTCGAGTCCCACACGATTTTTGTTCAAGCTCGAGCAAATAAGTCGCATCACTGGCTGGCGACGCAGTATAAGATCACTGAGGAAGATCTAGATGCCATCATTGAAAGATGGCCCGAAGAATGGAAAGTCATAGCTGACGAGAAGGACATGTTGAACATAGAGAATGGGAAGGAAATAACTCGACTGAATCCAGCAGAGGAGGATAAAGGCTCAGTCAGTCGGAAGGAAGGCGCAAGAAAGGACGAACATGAGAAAGAGTAGTCGGAGGGGTCCAACCATGATGGAGCCTCAACCATAAAAACCTTGATAGATTCTGACTTAGATGCACAGAACAAGGAACTAAGGATGAAGCGAAGGATGGACTGGGATGCAGGAATTACCAGTGGTGGTCTTCCGAAGGAACAGGTAAATCGACTCCTGGAGACACTGATAGAGGTCATAGTGACCACTGGCGTAAAGGTTACACAACATTCCACCGACTACTTCCATTGGGTAAATCAATTGTTAACCACGTTATCCAATGTGGTTGTCGAGTCCAGTGTACCGTAGGGGGAAGTTCGACAAAGTGCGTTGACAAGCAGGGTTGAAGTAGCGGTTGGGACAAACCCAAGGTTACTTAAATTTTTTCCAAATGCGATGTACACAGGGAACGAAGGGATGGATGTGGAGATAAGACAATTCGATTCAATAGATGTAGATTTAAACATGCTACCGATGTTATCGCTACATAGAATTCAAACCGCAGCAAGCGTAGAAATCCGCGACCAAGAGGCCATAATGCATGACTAGATGGTGCGGTAAAAGCAGCAGGTGCACGGCAACGATACATAGGTACAGTGGTTCTACCAAGAGCAGGCCCAAACATTAGCCGACAAAGAGAAGGCCGTAGAGGATAGGAATCGATTGGAAGAAGCCATCATCAAAGTATGCAAGAGAACCCTTGAGGTAGAGCAGGACCTACTACCAGAAGTAAAATCCATCTTGTTGGGTGTGATTATTGAGAAACCGCGGAAGGAAAAAGCAGAGCTAGAAGCAAGGGCAGTAGCGAGCACACCATTGGAACAGATTCAGCATCGACAGGTTGCGATCGAAGAAACCACGACAGAGATCCTAGAGATGAAGAAGGCAGTCCAGATAGTTACAGAGGGCGTTACACCATTTTGGGGAAGTGTAGTCCAGGATGACTAATTAGCTGAGCTGAAGACACAACTTAGTGAAGCGGAAGCACAACTGGAGTCATTCAAAGGGTTGATCAAAGTGATGGCCCCACTGATAGAGATGACGAAGGCTACGGAGTTAAGAAGCATGCCGCAGCACATAACCAAGGCACGTGAAAGGAAACAACGAAGGGCTACACATTTGGACGAGCTTCAGATGAAGGAAGAAGCTCTTGCAGTACTCGTAATGGCAGTAATGGATGTTTGATGGACAATCTACCAAGAGCGGACTCGAGGCCTGATCTCCCTAGCTTAATGTAAGACTAGAACAAATAGGACATAATATATAATACTTTCCTATATCTAATTAGAGATCGAGTAGATAGATTCTTTACCTTTCAGATCGCTGATCCTTTCTCCTTGATGTTTTCTCCAAGCTTGATGGTATTCAGATCTCAGCTGCAAAACCTGTCAAGACAACACAGAAGAAAACAAGTAGTAAAATGCACCTACACAATAATAGATCTAAGTAAGCAGTTAATCATGCAAGCTACACAAAACATCATCAACGCAACAACATTTGGTGGAAAGAATTTATTTTACTGTATAATAAGGGAAAGTACATAGAAGGAAGTGATTACAACCAAGACTTAATGTAGCAATCCTTCTCCAACCAAGCCAATTCCAAAACCTCCAAAGGAAGTGTGGATATCTCAAGGGATGAGTAGAGATATCTCCTAATCTAATTTCACCAGCATGTAGATACTATAGAATTCCTCCCCTTGGAATGGGAGTGAGCTTCACTTATATAGGACTAAGAGGATAATATAGGTTGAGATAGGGTAGGAGAGAGTTAGGGGATCTCACCAAAGGGCTAGGGAAATGAATGCCAACTCTGCTACAGGTTAGGGATAGGGATCCACATCACATTCCTTCGACAATGGGCTCGAAGATGCTCTTTTACCCAAATAACTGACATCATCGCAGGCTGCATTAGGACAACCTGCGACATCGCATGTTGCACAAGAGTGAACTGGGATGACCTAGAAAAATGGGTCATTCAAGCCCTCCAGCCATGGGAAAATTCAGGGATGTATACACTGAGTCTCAGGGTAGCAATCTTTAGGTGTAATAGAATCCCCCCCAAAGCATGAAGCTGTTGAAAATGGACAGGTGAAATGCTTTGACAGAAGGAATGGCAATGGGCTAGTTGGACGAAGGATGTTGCTATAGTACAACTGACTTTGAGTACATAGTCTCATACGACTCACAACATGGCTGCCGACCAATACAATGCATATCCATGGTAGTAATGACCGACTGAAAACAATCATGGCTACTAGACAAAAGCATAGATCCATGATGAGATAATAACACAGCCATGACAAATTCAAAAGTGGATCCGTGTAATATGACTCAAAAAAATCTCCATCGCAACCTGAGTAAAACATGACTCCCCAGGGTCTTCAAGTTGAACCCGCAATGATATGAATCTATCCATGTGATTACAAATGTCTTGACGTCAAACATGGTAGAAACCACTTGATTACCGGTCATTGATGTATACTGTTAACAAGCACGAGGGAAATCACCATTAATGTCAATGATCCCTAAGGTATCACAGTACATATCATCAAGCGTGAATAAATGAGTTGAAGTCGAATGCTGGATGAAATATTTCAATCAAGAGTCAATGATGTAAAATCATGTTGAAAGCGAGGTAACCTGCCATTGAGGCATGCAGGCCCAAGGTACTCGATTGGTTTCTAGATTCAATCCTCGGATGATGTGTTGAAGTCGACAAGGATGAATCCATCGAAGGAGGGCCATGATGAATCCCCCATCATCGACACGAAACATGACAACATATATTTGGAGTAGATCAGATGGTACAATAACATACATGACTAACTCAAAGTAAACCTGACATGGTGGAAGGTGTACTGACTGCAGATAATGAGTGGTGAAAGTATTCTTGAACATGGGCATAGCATGACTTGGCAGTATTGACATGATGAGTACGACACCGACTCCTAATGCAACTGATGATGGAAGTATTCTTTGGATTACCCAAAGGAGTAACAAGACTCAAAAAATGGGTAAAACTCGAGGACAAACAGATGATCCAAGTGCTGTATGCAAATGCAAATGAGTGCCATGTTCAAGAACAACTAGGTACTGCCACAGATAAAAAGTGTAACATAAAACCTTTCCTTTTTCCCCATCATGAACGATGAGTGCCTCATGTGTTTTTTACGAGCTTGATGAGGGTGATGAGGGTAACCATATGCTCGATATAGTTCATCTCATAGATGAGTCCAATCCCAAATATTCTCCGAACTTGGGAGAGGAGGGGTTCGTCCCATAGCGGGCCCTTCAATGTTAGATTTTAACGAGTCCATAGAAGGTAAAATTGGTCATCATTTCATGTTTAGAGAGTCTGAAAAGAACTAAAGAAGACTCCAACGGTCCTTTTTCATAAAGTTAGCCTCTTCGCCCAAAAAAGGGTAAAACAACGCTGGAGAGGACTCTTATAATCATGATTGGCTAGAGTATTCCTTTTTCATAAATAGTTCCCCTTGGTCCAAAAAAGGGGTAAACTATCACCAGGAAGATGACCGTTCAAATACTTTAGCAAGCGTGAACGCGACAAGTTCGCTTGGCAATATTTTCCTATTTTGAGAGCCTGGAAAGAGCTTAAAGATAGACTCCGGGGGGGGGGGGGGGGGGGGGGTTCCTTTTCCGTGGGAGTTTAACGAGCCCATAAAAGTGATGAATCATAACTCAGTGACTTATTCTCATGGTTTTATGAGCATGAGAAAGAACAAAGAGTTAGCTCGTCATCATTAAATAATTGAAATCTAATGGATGAAAATAACAACAAAACTATTCAATGGGTTGTTCATACCTGAGATGATCGCTTCGATGCGAGAATGGCGCAAATGAAACACTTAACGTCTCCTGCATGCTTGAAAACTAGGTCAAATAGTCAAACGGGCATTAAAATAATCCAAACTATAGCAAATAACCCATAAAGCATATAAATTTGAAAAATAATATTCCCTTTTTGTTTATAAAATAGGAAAAATGACCAAAAATAGTTACCATTGTTATTTGCCAAATTTGGGGAGAAGAAAGTGCCATTTGGAGCAGATTTTCATTCGTCGATTGTTGGATCTACGAGTGACCATTTTGCATACCGTCAGGAGCAGGTAAACCTAAATATCAGCCAGCATCTTTCTAGTGGTTTACAATTTCATTTTTTGTCCATTTTTTAGGTTTTTGGGTTGATTTGTGAGGGGATTTTGCGCCCTCGGGTCGTCGCAGGTCTCCCTTACGGGAACTGTGACGAACCCGAGTCATCGCAAAACCCATAAGGATGTATTGCGACGATGTCGCCCTGTAATCAAAGACAGGGTGCGACGACGGAAATGTCCATCTCCAAAATCAAACCTAGCCTACAAGAAAACATTTTGATGGTTTGGGTGAGCTCTAATGGTGTTTAAATGCTTCCTTTGACAAGTTTGTGGCCTTCACCATGGTTCTAGAATGGCGTGAGATTGAAAATGAAGTGGAAGATGTACAAGCAGCAAATGATCCATTATGTGTGGAGGCATTGAGGAACTGTGGACTATTGAAGTTCTTCCAGGTCCAGGGCATGAGGGCCCAAGTCCCACTACTGGAGCACATACTCCGGAGTTGGGATGCAGCGCAACAGTACTTCATGATCGGGGAGCATGTAATGACTACAGATGTCGATGCCATCTATTTCTTGACAAGATTATACCGGAGGGGGATAATGTGTCTCTCACTGGATCACGAGGGAGTGATCGGACGGTGGATGACTTGATCGCCCAACACTGTACTCCACATGTCCGTGCCTCTATTGGGAAAATTCCCATTAAAGAGGTGCGAGATCATCCATTGCGTGTTATACTCTTCACTATAGTGAGGATAGCAGGGACCCAAGCGACACATTTGGATACCAAGTCCCAAATGTTATATGCGGAGGATTGCATGTCTCCAAAGGTGTTTAACTGGTGTGAGGGACTCCTCACCAACCTTTGAGCTTAGTTGACCAAGTGTCGGTGTGGTGAGCTCAAGCAATTCAGTTATGGATCGATAGTGATCTCCTTCTTACTAGAGTGGGTCCCTCTGTTACACTCGCGGGTGACTCTGGATGATAGGGATATTAAGGATCCTCATATGGGTTGATGAACGGAGGTGATGGAATGCCATGGTGGTGGGGGTTCGATCATCGGGTACGGTTCTAGATTCTTCACCTGGATGGAAGGCTAGCTGCTCATGATTGAGGAATACCCGTACAGTGGTACGGACTTCAGGGAGGATCCAGATCTCGTGTTTCTTGAGGGAGCAGAGTTGGGAGATATTAGTAAGAACAATGACACTTGTACTTTTTCATTTTGTGTATTTATAATTTTTTTGGGTAGTGCTGATGAGTTAATAACATGTGTGTGCAGATGTGGGCCCTTCACGACCAGTGGAAGTTTCTCTTCTCGCGAGGAGAGGAGAGGCACCACCAGTAGCCTTAGCCATGCATGATGCCATCGTAGAGATGGAGGATGTCTATGAGAACCTTACCAGGTTGACATTGGACGTTCCAGATGCAACAGTGCATGAGATACCAAGGCCCATACAGAGGTACACGGTTGGTGTGACCTTGCGTTTCAGTGAGCTGCTCCGCAAGGTAGCGAGAGCAGTAGATTGCTTCCACGGTCAGCAGGTGAGAGCTACAAGACCCAAGGGTGCACAGGCCAGGCATTAGGCCTTGTGATGTTATGTATGTACTGAGAGCTTTGTGAGCCTCAGATTTTGTACTATTGAAAGCTTTCAGGATTTAGATTTTGTATAGACTCACTGAAAGCCATCGTGCTTCAGATTTTTGTATCAACACTACTTTATCTCGATTTATATATATATACAGACATTTTGGAGGCTTTATACATTTGTGTTCCATATGAGAACTTGTTTATTTGTTTGCTTATACAATGAATTATTTACATGTTATGTTTGCTTTTATAGTTCATGAAAATGCTATGTGTGTGCAATGTACCAATCTAGAATGAAGTTGGCCATTGAGTTGGCAACTGCATTCTCATCTCGTGGGATGTGCAGGTATTGAATAGATTCAAGGGACCTTTCTAGAAGACGAACTCATATGTAGATACAGAGTAGGGTAGGGTTGCGGATAGCGAAAATCCGGTTGAGATGAGAGACCACTAGTTGCAAATTCAAATGGATGACAACGTGGTCCATACCCAAATAAATAGCGTTGGTTAGGGTTCCAATGACTGCCTGATATTTCGCAGCATTGTTGGTTGCAAAACCTAGACACATTCCTCCTGAGCTGATGAGCTCGCCGGTGGGTGAATAAAGCACCCAGGCCGCTGAAGCAAGGTTGCGGGTATGCCAGCTGGCTCTGTCTGCGAATCCGTAGCAAGTTACCATCTGCACACGTAGATAGAACATGGTATAAGTTACGAAACAAGACATAAGCACACAAAAAATCAAAGCGTCACACTACACAAAACACATGCCATGTACAGTATATACAATGTACTTATGCATGAAAGACTTAGGCATAGTACCTCTTCAGGTAAAGCCCATTGCAGGGTTCACCTAAATATATCCCATCGTAATCACCTAAATATATCCCATCGTAATCTTCAAGTTCGTAGGCTCCCTTCTCTAAAACGCGCTTCACTATGTAGGGTCCATGCCACATGGAATCAAACTTTCCTGCCCCCAACTTATCACGTCTTTGGTCGTATGTGAGGACCAAATCACCCTTGCTATAGACGCGAGGTTCTACCGACTTGTTGTACTGCGCTTTGATGCGTTTTTTATGAGCCTCGTTGGCAAGAGCGGCATCGCGGTGAGTCTCATCAAGTTTTTCCAGGTAGAGGAAGCGTTCTTCCTCAGCAGTAGTGTTAGGGAGAAGTTCAACTGCGAGTTTGAGGGAAAAAATATCGAACTCAATCGGTAGGATAGCTTCCAATCCATAAACTAATTGGAAAGGGGTAAATCCGGTGGCGGTCTTGACAGAAGTTCGATAAGCCCATAGTGTGGAGAAGAGCATATTATGCTAGTTGGACTTGTGTGAACCCACCATGCATTGGATCATGGTTTTCAAGACCTTGTTAATGGCCTATACTTGTCCATTGGACTGTGGGTAGTATGGTGTTGAGTTTTCATGGCGAAAACCCAATCTAGTGCTCAATTTGTCAACCATGTGGTTCATAAAGTGAGAACCATGGTCAGTAACTATAGCTTGAGGAACTCCAAACCGCGCTATAACATGATTAAACATGAAGAGTGCAGCGGTTTTGCCGTCGTTTGTGTATTTACGCATAGCCTCGGCCCACTTTGTGAAGTAATCCACGACTACTATGATGTAACCATCCCCTCGGTCGAGGTAGGCTTACAGTGCATGAAGTCAATGCCCCATTTAGCGAAGGGGCCAACGACAATAACTGGGTGTAACGGAGCTGGGTGGGTGTGCTTCTTAGTTTGGAAGTGCTAGCATGGGGGACATTTTTTGACGGCCTCGATACAATATTTAAAGATAGATGGCCAAAAATATCCTACGCGAAGTATTTTCTGCGCTGTAGCCATCCCAGAGAGATGACCGCCACACGCCCCAGCGTGACAGTCATTTAAAACGTGTTCAGCTTCTTCATGAGTGAGACAACGCCGAAGAATAGAATCAATACCACGGCGGTACAAAGTATCACTGATGATTAGATAATACTTTGCATGGTGGCGTATTCGACGACAGTCGTCCCCTAAGAGTTGGGGGCTGAAACGTTGGGTCTGAAGATATAAAGTGATATCTCCATACCACGGATCAGATGTGCTGATGAGGAACAATGATTCGTCTGGAAGAGAATCATTGGGATCAAAGTCGACATCAGCTCGGGGAAGATCACAAATCAGCTCGGAAAACACCAAAGACTTTTTAGACTTAGCCTTTTCAAAAAGGAGATCAAATTCCTGCAGTATCACGATCTAGCGTGAATACTTGCCCGCAAGCACCTGACGTGTCAAAACGTGGTACATGGGGTTCGAATCGACAATGATGCTGGTAGTGCCAAGCAAGATGTAATGTCAGAAATTTTGGATGACAATGACTACCGCGAGAGCGAGCTTCTCAAAATGTGAATAACGGGTTTCAGAGTCGATGAGACCCTTACTGAGGTAGTAGATCACATGCTCCTGAGTATTGTTGTATTCTTGGACAAAGACCATGGAATTCGTGGTGGCAGAAGCAACAAGATAAAGGATATAATCCTTGTAGTAATTGGGTGGTTGGAGCACAGGGGTGTGTGTGATAGCATGTTTGAGACTATCAAAATATTTTTGTGCTTGCTCGTCCCAAATGAATGGGACATCTTTCTTGAGTAGTCTCATGTAACCCTGCATCTTTTGCACGAAATTATAGACAAAAATCCTTAAGTAAGTTGCTTTCCCTTGCAAAATTTGAAGTTCCGTGATGTCAGTGGGAGGTGGGAGAGCGACGATGGCTGCCACCTTCAAGGGATCAATGCGGATCCCATCTTTTGAGACAATGAAACTGAGGAGGTGTCTAGACTCGACATAGAAGATGTACTTGTGAGGGTTCAAGCAGATGTTATACCGCCTGCATATGAGGAATACTACCGTCAGATGGTCAATGTGGTACTCACGCTGCCGTGAATGGGCAGGTAGATCGTCCAAGTAAGGTTCCACAAAGTCCTTCACATCATGAAAGGCATACGACATGGCCCACTGGAATGTGGCACCAACATTTTTAAGGCCAAAAGGGAGCTTGCGATAAGAAAACGTACCCCAAGGACAGATGAAAGCTGTCTTGTGTTGATCAGCCGGGTGGATCTCAATCTGGTTGTAGCTGGAAAATCCATCCATGAATGAAAAGATGATGCTTCCCGCACAATTGTCGATGATCTAGTCAATAAAGGGAGTTGGGTAATTGTCCTTAGGACAAGCCTTGTTAAGATCCCGATAATCGACGCAGACATGAATCGTACCCTATTTTTTAGCTACAGGGATGACGTTTGAGACCCATTATGTTAATAGGACATGGTAGATGAAACCAACTTTCAAGAGATTTTCAATATCTGCCTTGATTGTTGCAGTCTTTCGGAGGTGCACTGGTCGCAACTTTTGTCGGATTGGTTTAGCAACAGGATAGGGTTGAATCGTGTGTGAAAAAATAGCGGGGTCTATCCCGGGCATCTCCTCATAAGTCCAAGCAAACACGTCTTGAAATTGCTTGAACAAGGCCGTGAACGTTGTAATTTCTTCAGGGGAACACTTCTGGCCTAAATGAATGTGTTCCACTACACCAGCAGTAACCGATATGTCGACCGAAATGGTAGGCTCGATGTTGGCCAAGTTGCCTTCAGAGTCCGTTTGACACGTAAGTACCAAGGACTGAGAGCAAGGGTATACATCCGGTGTAAAGATGGTGGTGATGCTATTCTCTACAGTATCCGAGGAAGGAAGGAAAGACGATCGGTGATGGAGGTATTCACATAGAGGATCATCCAAACTCATGATTTCCATAATGGACTCGTCAGACTGAAAAGTCTGGAGCAAAGGATCGGGTAGGGATGATGTCCGCTGTAGAGAACAGGAGGTGGAGGCCATAGCTAAGTGGTCCTTCGGGGTTGACTGGATAGCCTCGTAAGTGCGTTCAGCAGGTGAAAAAGGCATAGTGTCTCCAATCAGGTGTGTGGTGGCTTCATCAGGTACAAGCCATTGATCAGTAGAGTTGGGGATAAATGAAATCCGAGAGGAGATCATGTTCACCGTGTCAACATGATTTGGGGGATCCGAGGTTGGAAAAATGCCCATAAGGGATGAGTCCTTGATGAGGCCAACCCCCACGCTCTCATATGGGTGCGAAGATTTCCCAAGTAACGAAACATTATCGCCCAGGTGAGTAGTGGTGTCAGGTGTACAGAAATCCAGTTGGTCGACAATAACAATTCAGCCTTGATGGGGGAATTGTACTATGCGGAAGACAGATGATGCGACCACAGTCATGGCGTAAAACCAATTACGACCAAGCATAATGTTATAATCTAACGGGGGTAGCGACCAATTCCACATTAATGGTTGTGGTCTTTCCCCCCAAATTGACTGCTAAAGCTTGTAACAGCCCATGAGGTTGAAAGCCACGTCCGTTGAATGCTTTGAAGGTGGTAGGAGAACAGTTCAACTCAGGAGAACCAATGGCTCTCCAACATGAAATCGACATGACTGAAGTAGAGGCACCTTCATCCAAGACGGTACGATGGATTGTCTTACCAACAATGTTTGTGGCAACTTGAAATGAAAACTGATGGGAAAGCCTCGGTTTAAAGTATTCCAGCCAGAACATGATGGTATTTGAAGAATCCTGATCAACCGCGTCGATGGAAGCAAGGAGAGTCTTGCGCTGGTTAGGACAGTTGTGCAATACCTCAAGCGTCGACATAGCACAAGGAGCTTGCGCCAGGTCCTCTACAATATTGTAGTTCTGAGCGGCCCGAGCATTGGGATTGAAAACAACTTTTCGAATCGTGCTCTTGGGCGGACGCAACACTGACTCTAGAGAGGGCTTCTCAATGGTGAGAGAAGCGTGCGGTACGGTGACGTCGGGAATCGAAGTGGAACCTTTTTCAGTATTACTTCCAATGGGTTCGTTCGGCGGGATGGAGTCATATAAACGAGAACATGTGTTCAAGTTGATGGTTTCACTATGCATCATGAGAACATGCGCGATGGGGGATGCTTCTCCTTGGGAAGGAGAGGTGTGTGTGATTAGTTGCTAGTTTTGAGTGGGGAAGGGATCATTGAGAACTGCAGTAGTAGAGTTTCCCTTAAGAAACTTCTGAACTTCGTCTCGGTGGGGACATTATTTGGAGAAATGGTCTCCACCTCACAACAAACAAGGATACTTTAACTTCCTCTTCTATTTGGTGTCTTCCTGAGTGGGTTTGGGCTCCTGTTGGTTAGAATATTTCTTAGGTTTCCATTTGTTCTTCTTCTTACCACCATATTTCTAAGATGAAGTTGATTGTACAGAATTCACCTCTTTGGTGGAGGCAGGAGTGGTGGACTTGGTAGTGCCGTTTCCAGCCTGTGGTGGTGATGGGGAAGAACCTTGGGGGTTCGACAAGCCACCAGTTTGAGTAGAAGGCTGGGAGGTAAGGGAACCAATGATGCCATCAGCTTGTGGTCCCTTGGGTGGTTTCGCGGGATCGTACGTAGGGCGAGGTACGTCAGGAACAATTTCATACAATGTGCCAGATTGAGCATAGACCAAGTCTAAGTAATGGGCACGGGCAATAGCTCGTTCCTCAGTGACGGATCCTCCCATAGATACGTCTCGAGCTACGACGGGTAAAAGTGACTTTGTGAACCAGTGAGCTAAGAGTTGGTCTGGAATATGGGCCTTAATAAGACGTCGTCTTCGCTGCCATTCATGAATATGATCCGAAATATGAGTGGCAGTGTTCTGGCAAAGGGAGGTCAATAAGTCCGTACCAGTCTCATAACGAATGGGAAATTGGAAGTGGGTCAAAAACGACATAGCAAGAGTTCGAAAGTCGGGAAAACAATTGGGTGGTAGCTCAATGTACCACTTGGCAGCTGGGCTGGTGAGAGTCCGTTGAAATAACCTAAGATGGATCGAGTCGTCCATTAGGGAGTTTGATGAACACCATAGATGGTATGTCATCACATGGTTTTTAGGATCTTCACCAGGCTTGCCATCAAATTTGGGGATATCTGATGGTAACTTAACCGGAATGGGTGGCCAATTATTCCCATGGAAAATGGGATCATTCGTCAAATGAGACAGGTCAGGTAAGTCCAAAGTAGCCAAAAACGACAGTTGTTGGTTCAGCTAGGGGTACTGGTAGTACTGATGAGGCATGTATGGACCTGTAGGACCTTGAATCGACTGATTGTAAGGTGTCCCCGGGGGAAATTGACCATAAGGGGTGGTGCCTCCCGGACCATAGGTAGGTACACCACCATAATAAGGTGGTATGTTACCATAATAAGGTGGTTCGTTACCATAAGGTGGGGGCTTGCTTCCATCGTCGGGAGGGGGTGGGCCGCCTCCAAATGGTGGGGGTCCGCTACTACCACCGGGATAGGATGGACCTCCCCCACCTCCGTCAGGAGGAGGTGGTGGTCTTCCACTGCCACCGGGATAGGGTGGACCGCAACCACCTCCGCCGGAAGGGTAAGGGCCTTCTCCGCCACCTCCACCATAGTAGGGTGGTCCTCCACCACCACCACCAGGATGGGGTGGTCCTCCACCACCGCCACCAGGATGGGATGGTCCTCCACCACCACCACCAGTGTTAGCACTTATATTTTATTCCGGTTGTAAGGAAATAAGACCTAAGGTAACCTATTTCAAACCAAGCTTTAGGTAGAAAAATTAGCCATTTTTTCTACCAGAGAGGGCTCTCTCACAATATATATGTAAAGGCTAAAGTATATAAAAGTTCTCTCAAAATTTCTCAAAAGGATTTTCTGGTTGAAAAGGAAAACAAGAAACGTTGGGCATGGAGTCAAAGTTTCAAATATATAATATGCCAGTAAGAGATTTATACCAAACAGATTTCCACAGAGGCAAGATAGCAATCATATCACAGTCAATTTGATTTTTTCAGGTGGTATAGAAAGAAGTAATGACATTCCATCAACAACATGCATCTAACTGGGATGAATCTATTGTCAACTTTGGAGAAAATAGTGAATATTTAAATGCGATAAAACGAGGCATAACCAGTATGAATCTCGAGTTATTTCAAGTGTTCATTTAAATATAGAAGAAAAACATAATGGAAGATAAAACATAGAAGGTAAACATGCACATATAAAGATAAAGGGAAAAACAGACTGTAAAGCTGATTAACACATGAATCTCTGGTCTCAAAAGATAGGTATTTTCACTGTACTGCCTTTATTTATCAAAAAATAGACTTCAAAACATATTCGTCTCTCCAAGAATTTTCCAACCCCTTCAACAATGACTTTCACTGTTTTTATACAAAATTCAGAAGAAGCTTGACATAACTGCTTCTTCTAACTAATAACTGAAAATACTTTAACTTAAAAGATAACTGTCTTTGAGCAATAGATAACCGTCTCCAAATAATATTACAAATTTTAAATAAAAGTATCTTTTTGCCACTTGGCAAAATTTTTGAAAAGTATCTTTTCGCCACTTGGCAAGAGTTTTGAATACATCTATGAATGGACAGAATATCTTGTCCTTCCATATTTGTCCACATAATTCCACTGGTTGGCCGTGGGTAAGTCATAGTTGGTCATTTCTTTTACCAAGACTTGCATTTCAACATGACCTGCATAAGAAACAGGAAGAAGATTCCCACAGATCGAGATTAGCATATTTAAAATTTCAAAGTCCTCTGCTATTTTCTCCATTAAATTTTTTCCTGTAAGCATATGATCCAACTGCTGGAATTTTCTGTGATCCATCCTTATGTCAAACAGTAATCTCTTATACTCATTAGGAGGAATTAATTCATTCTTTTCATTCCAAAAAGCAGGGAGTCCTTTGTTTACTAATCTGTCAAATTGCTTCTTAAACTTTACTACTTCTTCCCGTATTTCTCCAGCTTTAGCTTCAATATTTTCAACATGCGAGTACTTCCCCAAGATCCTCCTGGCCCATGTGATGACTGAAATTCTATTCATTATATTCATGGCTGTCAGGTCTGCTTCAGTTAGACTGTTTAAAAATGTTATTGCTTTCTGGGCTACTTCTTTTGGCTTTTTATTTAAGTTCTCCCTAACTGCTCGGCAACTTTTGAAGGCATCTTTGACTACCTTTTCTTTGACCCTTATGTAATCCAGATATGGTCTTAGTTTTTCAACTTCTTTGATAATTTGGTCCCATACCATGTGTTTGCAACCTTGCATAGCAGCTTGTCCTGTCACATGAGCTTCTAATCCTTTATTATTATCACTTAATTCTTGATTCCTTGTCTGCAAAGTTTTTATTTCCTTATTTTTGGTTTCATTTTCTTCTTTTAGTTTCTGTATTTCTATCTTCAATTCTTTGATTTCACTTTCTTTCAAACTTACTTGGGACATGGCTTGTAAAATACCATCTACCCCAGTTTTGTCTTCCTCTGTGTCTGTTTGTACTTGCTGCTGATCACTTTCTGCTATTCTCTTCCTTGCTTCCTTCAACTGCTCTTCTAAAACAATTTTCTCCTTTTACCAATGTTCTTTTTCATCAGAGAGCTTTAACATTTTTGCAGTAACATCATTTACTTCATTGGATAATTCTTCCTTTTCCAGTATCGTTAGTTCTGCTCCCTGGATAAGCACAGTGTCTGGAATCTTAAGCTTTCGTCTTAACATCAGGATCGTATCATCTTTTTCTTTGAGCAATTTAGTTGCTGCATCTCCTTCTTTATTTATCAAATCTGTTTGCAATTTTTTAATCTGTTGCTGTCAAGACTTATTTTCTGCCTTCTCCTGTCTCAACTGATTATTCAATTTATCCAGTGAATTTTTTAATTTGTCTGCCCTCAATATTGCCCCCAAATAATCCGAATATATAACTTCTCCCATTTGTCTGTGCAATAAGATTTTATTTGGGGCATTTATTTTAGACAAATCTACTTTCATTTCTGAAATCTTATTTTTTGTGACAACTGAAAATTTCAAGGAATTCTCTCGGATATTTCTGCTAGTAAACAAACTTACTTCAGTATTGGATATATTTCTAACTTTTGGAAACAGCTGACTGGTTTGTTTAGAGGATTCCTGTTTATTCTGACTATGTTCATCAAATACATCCATTATATTACGGGGTCTATTTACATCACCTTCTACTGGTGTTTCTTCAATGTTGTATTCTTTAACTGCAACCTTTGGTATCTTTTCTTCAGTTCTTATTGCCTCTTCTGAAACTGCTATTAACTCTTGTTGTTCATTTATTTTCAACTTTTTTCCTCTTTATGTTCCTTCATCATCAATGTTCATTACGTCCTATATGGGTCTCTTAAACCCCACCAATGCAGTATTCGTTGGGTCTTCTGTCTCTGTTGTTGTATCTGTCAATGCCATTTCTTTGTCGTGTGCATCCAGAATGATTTCTTCTTTATATTCCAGCCAATTGGCTCTGTCAGACATTCCTTCAATCATCTGATGGTTCAGTGCTTTGATGCGATGATCCGTTCTCCGTTTTGATATTATGTTCAACGGATCATACTCAATGGCCATATTTGTCTCAAAACTCATATCCTTCAATAACTTTTCTATATACACAGCAGCATTTTTATTCTTTATTGTGAACGGACCAAGTGTGAATGGATATTTAATATCTGTTGCTTGTTTGTAAACCAAAAAATTGTTATCTTCAACAATCAACTTTTGTCTCAGGAATTCCAAAGCAAAAACCCTTAAGGTAAGAAAAGCTAGTAAGACATAAGGTTTATGTTTGAACCCATATAATCTGATTACTGTACTATCCTTCGACAAAAACCAATCTCCCGTCGCTTACTCTGTACTCAATTGCATGCATGCCTGCATCTCTGGTAATACTCTAGGCAAATTTTTACCAAAGATCATTCTGTAAATCTCTGAGAGCATGAAATTGATGTAATTGAACATGTTACTTTCTAATAAAGTCGTGAAAATGATTTCTGGGAACTGCAACTCTTCTTGACTGGCTATCATAGTCATTTTCATCAAAAAGGACTGGAACCTGAAATGTCTCAGAGTGGGAAAATTGACCATCTGGTCATGAATCTTCTCTGTCAAAAATACTTCAAAATTAAGTCTAGGGATTTGATTTTCATCGATCCCTGACTGAACCGTACTCATTTTGTACAACAGACTCAATTGAAATTCGGTACATACAAATCCGTATCAAACCCTAAAACTAAAGCCAATAATGTCAAAACTAATTGGGTATTCTCATCAAACAGATTGATATCTATAGGGTACGGGACCTCCGAAATACTGGTTTCTGGCTTGAGACACAACGAAAAAAACATTTCCCTATCATTTTGAGAAGTATGATGATAATTTTCGATAATGGAGGTTTCGGAAAAAATCTCAGACTCGAGGGTTTGGGAAAAATCTATTCCTAGGGCTTTAATCAACTCAGCTGGCTTTATTTCACAAACGGCTCTGGTTTTTTGACTGTTTAGAAAAATTCTTTCTTCTCGGGAGTAATTCTCGGCACACCATGATACAAATTCTGGGAAAGAAGGGATTTGGTCTGGGCAAAAGGCTATCAAAGACGACTGGTGGACTCTATGTAGGTCTGTCCCTTCCTTTAACAATTCGGACACCCTAAATTTAATCTCAGAGACTGGTAACCTAATTAGGGTATCATAAACGTCTTCGTCTCTATCCTCTAGGGATTCTTTTGCTTTAAAAACGTCTTCGTCTCTATCCTCTAGGGCTTCTTTTGCTTTAAAAACGTCTAAATCATGTACAGTTTCCATTTAAATGTTTCTTTAAACAAAATTCTATTTAAAAAGTGGGCCAGGTCACCAGACCCTACCTGTATGTACACGCCTTTCGCCTTCTGTCGCAATCGCTGACCTCCACCAGTCTTCAGAGCTCTCCAAGATAGCGACACATATGCAGAATGTCGTTGAGTGAAGCCCTTTTTGTTTTATATAAGTCTTTTTGATTAACTTCCCAGCAACTTTTTGAACGCGGTTCATATCTGACCGTTGATCTTGAGCTTTTGATTTGGGCCGTCAGATCTCGCCTCCTTTTATCCCCTATAGTGGTATCCACGATCTTGAAACGGTTTTTCTTCTCCGGTTTGTTCCCCGTGCGGATCAACCGTCCGACGACACCTGTTTGAGTAGTTTACTTTCCGCAACCTCTTTTCCTTCTATCCAGTGCGTAGCTTCCCAGATGTGGACGAACACTAACCGTTGATTTTGTTTCCGATGTATCTCGTCCTTCCAATTGCTATCAACGTGTGGTGTATTTCTTTATGCTTTCTCCATCTGCCACGTATCAGGTCCCACCATGCCACGTGCTATGGCCTCGCCGCGCTTTTCTATTTGGTGGTTCCGCACGGCGTCGTGGTGGTTTATGATACCACCATTCACGTATGCGGACTAACGAGACTTGGACACGTGCCCGACAGTATTGAGTCCGCAACCGCTCTCCACTCCATGCGACCGATTACTTTGGCGGTGCGGGAAACGATATCAGCCGTTGATCTTGATCTTTATCATCTCCGCCATCGGAACCTAGTCTGGGTTTAATCCTTTCAAAAATTTGTTTTCGGACTTTGCAAATGTGGGTTTTTTCTTCTTGTTTTTGTATTGCAAACCTTTTCTTCAACCCCCTTTGTGGTAATTTCACCACTTCTAGATTGTTTTGGCAAAATTTTTTAGGGTTTGAGTATTTTTCAGATATAGTGTCAACAACCAGTATGGGATGGTCCTCCACCACCACCAACAGGATGGGATGGTCCTCCACCATCACCACCAGGATGGGATGGTCCTCCACCATGAGGTGGTGGTCCACCACCACTGGGGGGGTGGTCCTCCACCTCCGGGGGGGTGGGACATGATAGCTGGAATGAGTTGTTCCTCCACCAGAAGGTAGAGGTCCGCCTCCTCCAGAGTTGTGTATGGACCTGCCGCCTCCAATGGGAGGTGGTGTTGGACCAAACGGGGGGTGGGACTTGAGGGACTGTAGGTGGGGGTCCATGTTGTAAAACATTTTTCTACCCCCATAGAGTGTATGGATTTCCAGGATAAGGTATCCCGTAGAGTGCGTTTCCGGGATTGAGTTGTCCTTACACAGGGTTAAGCTAACCTGGATACGCTTGAATCCATGGTGGTTGAATTACATTGGATGGTCCCCCAACATGGGATAATCCCATAGTGGAAGGTCCGGCAGGTAAGGAATTTCCAATGGAAGGATCGATGGGAACCCCTCCTCTAGTATTATGGTTAAGAGACGGGGGTTTCCCCACAACAACAACTTGCTGACCACTAATCAAAGGATGACCCAACACGGGTTGTTTATTATCTACTGTAGTATTAACATTACCGGTAAGGAAGGTAAGGGGTAAAGAGTATCCTCCCCGCATGTTTTGGGGTGGGGAAGGAATGGGTAATGTAACCGTGGTAGTAACATGTGTGTTGGACTGTTGTCCTTCAACAGGTTGAGTCGTTCGAGGTGTAGAACTAGTCTCCTATCTGATGGGTGAATGTGCAGGAAGTGATGGTTGACTAGGTTCAGAAGTGGTCACGTGTTGTGTGGATGATTCTGGTGAGTCAAAAGATAAATGACGACCTGGAAGTGGTTGATAAGAAGGTAATGTCGGGTCCTCAACCCTTCTTGAAAGACTTTGTCTTCGAATTTCATCACCCCTGACACGTAATCGATCTAAGCGATCACGAATGGGTCCGAAGAGTTATTCAGGAGTAGGCCAACTGGGTGGGGATGCAACGACAAAATGAGCCACTGGGTGGCCTAGAGATGATGTCCAATAAGATGATGCTAGACCAACAGCTGCTACAGGGTCGTCCTAGGGTGGATTTAACCATTCCACCGATCCAGGCTCTCCCGGTAAAACAGAACGTAGGTCTTGTGAAGAAGAAGTTTGCGCCTCTTCACCCTGTGGGGGGTTGGAGGCAGGTGAATCTGGAGGAAAAATATGTGCTCCAACATTCAAAGTAGGTTTTTCGACTTTAGGTGACACGACCGTGGCTTGTGGGTCCATCCTTACCTTCGAAATTACCTCCTGGTTAAGGGGATATTCAGGTAGTAAGTTCTGAATCCTACGGGACCTTTTCCAAGGAAAGTCATCCAGAGTGACTGAAACAAAAGTTTCTCCTATGGCAAGCTAAACAAAATAAAAGTAGTCCAGAAAAATCCTACACAAACTAAGACCACAAGCAAACTTATGTGATAGGAGTGGATTCAAAAGTCTGGAACCTCACATAATTGTCAAGGCTTCGCAAATCACTATATACCGCAGGGTCCAACAGTAAAATGCGACAAGGAGGATGGGACTGTACCCTTTCCTGAATACCCGATTACCTGGACAATACGTGCATAGTAATCTCCCCGAGTGTTGTTCTCGGTGTATTGCCCTGCCAAGATGGCCAAAATGTTAACTCAGTTGGTCTTAGGAATCCTAATGGTGTCTCCCAATATACGCAAGGTATGTGGGAGCTCAAATCCATAGTGGTGCTGTCTAATGCACAACCGTACGACACGATACCTGCCTATATACTACCGAGTACGTGAAACACCTTTCTATATACGCCAAGTACGTGAAACATCTTTCGATATACGCCAAGTACACGAAGTACTTGGTGGGTACGTGAAAGAGCTTCGATATACCTGCTTGGTACGTGAAAGAGCTTCGATATACCGATAAGTACGTGGAAGACTACAATACCCCCAGAATAAAGTGCTGGAAAGTAATGACAGCTGCCACGTTTTATGACCCCGGAACACGTCTCTAACTTAACACACAAGTTACTAAATATTTTACCCTAGTTCTACCGTTAATTTTATCTGGACGGTTAGGTGAATGCATGAGGTGAGTACATAAATGTAAACAAAATGAAGGCCCTAACTACATGCAAAAAATGTACTTTTCTTTTGATGAACTCTATATATGGGAGGGATAAATTTCTTTCCAAGTGATTTTACCAAAACAACACAATGCAACACAATCCCAAAATCTATCAAATTTGATAAGAAATACTCTTTTTGCTTTTTCCGTTTTTCCAAGCAAAACTCAAAAAATCAACAAGCATTACAACCAAATCCAAACATTTTCTTTTTCCTTTTCGAATAAAAAATTAAGAGATGAAAAGAGAGAAATTTCCTATCTAGAGTACTCTAACTTTTCAATTTCACTATAATGGCTTAAAAGCATAAAAAAACAAGAATGCATACAATTTCTCCAAACATGGAAACAATTTTGTAAAAACTTGATATCACTCGAATTTTTCAAGAAAATGAATGATTCATAATTCCTGAAAAGTTCAAATGATTAATGTTTTCCTCAAACTTTCCAAAAGATTAATAAATGACCAAGTCCAACGCATGAAGCAATTTCTACAATAATTTTCAAATGTACTTGAGAACAATAAAAATGATGCACCTTTAATTTTCCAATGATATGCCAAGATTATGACTTGATAACAATGATATTTTTAAGCATAATAACTGAAAAGAGAGTTGATTTGTAGCACTCTAAACACTCAGGAAATTCTCTGAAAATGACAAGCACTCATATGGGTTGAAAACACTTCAAAACACTCACTCAAACAATTGAATGCAAAGAAAGCTAAATGACAAGTGCAAAAAGAATTTTGGGATCAGATCCAATGCAAAGATCGGATCATGTGAGGAGAGGAGGGAAAACAAGGTTAAGTGGATGAAGGTGGGGAAAACCAAAATGTCCACCACTACCAAGCTCAAGCTTGTTAAAATGGGACCCAATACAAATCCACACAAAAAACCAAACACTTTCAACACACAAATAAAAAAAGGGTCTCTAATTGGATCTTGAAGCACAAAGGGGGTCTGCACACCAAATCAAAACTCAAATAAAAAAATGGAGGGGGGATGCCCTTATGTCAATTTTAACAGATTGGAGTAGTCTGTGTTCATACACAGAGCGACCATCGTAGGTCACCAGTGCGGGGATTGCGAGGATGTCGCAGGACACTAGTGGGAAGGTTGCGACGACAGCCCAAAAGACAGAGAACAAAGATCAAATCAATGCTCTGGTTCCACTGTCCAGGTGCGACGAGTGAGATCCAAACTCTAGGATCAATAGGTCCCCAAGAAATGAGCAATAAAATGGTTTAAAAATTGCGAGTACAGACTCATAGGAGGACTACAGACTCTTCAAAGTGAAGATCTGATGGTGAAAAAGACTTAGGAGGAAAATGAGTTGGCTTGCACAAGAAATCAAATGAAAATGGATTTCAAATGAAAACTAAAACAATGTATCTTTCCCCAGTATGGTTGCCAGATTTGTTTGACGGACAATCTACCAAGAGCAGACTCGAGGCCTGATCTCCCTAGCTTAATGTAAGACTAGAACAAATAGGACAGAATATACAATACTTTCCTAGATCTAATTAGAGATCGAGTAGATAGATGCTTTACCTTTCAGATCGCTGATCCTTTCTCCTTGATGTTTGCTCCAAGCTTGATGGTCTTCAGATCTCAGCTGCAAAACCCGTCAAGACAACACAGAACAAAACAAGTAGTAAAATGCACCTACACAATAATAGATCTAAGTAAACAATTAAGCATGAAAACTACACAAAACATCATCAATGCAACAATGTTTGGTGGAAAGCATTTATATTACTGTATAATAAGGGAAAGTACATAGAAGGAAGTGATTACAACCAAGAATTAACGTAGCAATCCTTCTCCAACCAAGCCAATGCCAAAGCCTCCAAAGGAAGTGTGGATCTCTCAAGGGATGAGTAGAGATATCTCCTAAGCTAATTTCACCAGCATGTAGATAATATAGACTTCCTCCCCTTGGAATGGGAGTGAGCTTCAATTATATAGGACTAAGAGGATAGGATAGGTTGAGATAGGGTAGGGGAGAGTTAGGGGATCTCACCAAAGGGCTAGGGAACCGAATGCCAACTCCCCTACAGGCTAGGGATAGGGATCCGCATCACTCTCCTTCGAGAATGGGCTTGAAGATGCTCTTTTATCCAAATAAATGACATCGTCGCAGGCTACATTAGGAAAACCTGCGACATCGCATGTTGCACAAGGGTGAACTGCGACGACCTAGAAAAATGGGTCAGTCAATCCCTCCATCCATGGGAAACTTCAGGGATGTATACACTGAGTCTCAAGGTAGAAATATTTAGGTGTAACAATGGAACAAGTCGAACAACAATTAAAGGAGGCACAACAGAAGAATTGAGAGAACCCCACAGACCAACAGGTAGAAGACTGCATGCAGCTTAAAGCATGAGTACAGGAAGCGGTCGACCACATCAAAAGTGCCTATGGTGATTTCAAGAAGCAGGTGAATGCACCAGAGGTGTCCAACTGAGGTGGCTCGAGGGCGAGCCACAAGTTTGTGTTGGGGGCATGTTGGCATGGGATTAGTCCGCATAAAGTGTGGAAGCCGACAACTACGAAAGGGTTAATCTGCGAAAGAAGGGTCATTCGTGGAGAGCGAGGAAGCGCAAGATTAGTTTAAGTTGTTAGAATTGGTCATGTGGACCGTTTTGTAACCACCTAGTGTCATTTAAATAGGAGCATTTTTTTAAGCCTAAAGGCATCCAGCGATGGATAGAGCAATCAATCTTTTGAGTTTTGATCCAGTTTTTGATCTGTTTTGTATCCGTGATATGATGTATTAATTGTTTCTGCGAAGGTCATTCCGCAGGTTTTAATGAATGCATGGAGATGTTCGATTATGGTTCTATCTCTGTCTTTGTTTCTGCTAGATGATGAATATGACTGTTTGCGAAAGGGTTAATGCTCTGTGGGTTTGGTAAATTCTGTTCATGCAAATGAGTAGATAGATTATATTGATGCGACTTTCTCTTATGTGTTGACTCTGCGATTGATGAATATGTGAATGATGAATTGTTAGTATAATGCAAAAGATACAATCTCTGGTTTCTGCGATTGTAATGTATGTTTGATTCATGTCCTCAACTCCACTACGGAAACTTTGTTCCTGCAGCCCCCTTATCCATCTCGGGTGAGATTTCACTCGCTCTGTGAGTGATGCTGGAAAGGGTTACACCTTTCCAGGTCGGTGTATAAGGAATTTTGGGTTGGTGTTTTTTGACGACAGTGCGAATTGAACCCCTGTCGATAGACGTTGTGTCAACAATAGTTGTCTATTTCAAACTTAGGAAATTTCTTCTTATTAGTGTAATCATGATCTACATACTTGAGGTTTGAGACTTTGCCTAACATTTTACCTTCCTTTGTTACACCCTTTGGAATGGTTGGTGTCTCTAGAGTATACTTTGCATCCTTGATTAACCTGACTAGTCTTGCAGTCGACTTCCTTGGTGACACATATGGTGGCAGGACCGACAACAAACTAGACATCGATGCCTTTGCGTCATGCCTTCCTTTCATGTATGCTTCAATATTCCTTGTTTGCACTGATTTTCTTGCTGGCATGGGAAACCTTCTTGGTACTACTGGTGTTATTGATGGTACTCCTGTGACTACTACCTCAAGATCCATTCGGCTCTGTGGTAACCCTAACTCCATGAAGTATTTAACAATGTCTTCAAGTGAATTTCCAGGCATAATCAAGCACACTCGCTCATGAAAAACTAGCTCTCCAACTTCGTTCTTATCTCTACTAGTAATGATATCAATCCTCATACCTTTACATATTTAAATCCCGACCATCCTATCTTATTACTGCATTAATTTTGAATTTAGAGTATGTGACCAAATCTTCCCTTGGAATTTAACTACTTTGACATTTATTTCCTTTAATAATTGTGGATTCCTTTCACACACTACCACCCCGTATCTCATTTAATGTGATTCTTTCATACTTGGTAGACATTTTTTTTCATTAATGCCCCACTTCAAGACTTCTGACTCTCTCTCTCTCTCTCTTGGGTGTACATGCTAACCAAAATGACTTCGAAATTTTCCTACTTCTTTGTGCAGACTCTTTTTAGTATCCATTGCTCATTTCAACTACACTTACAACCTAGACATTGTAGTTGCGTTTATGATTGAATAAAGGAAGCGTGACTGTCCCTATAGAGTTTCAACTGACTCCCATTAGCTAGCCCATCCATGACTTCCCAATTTAACTTCTGTAATTTTATAACACCCCCATCTGTCACATACTTCATCACATAAATGCCTAACCAGTGAATTCTAAACTTACCAGGATGTTTGAGGAACTTATTGTCGTAGATAAGAACTAAATCTCCAACCCGAAATTTCTTTTGTTTTCTGTGGTTGTCACGTCGGGATGTTTCTCGTGCTTTTTGCACTTGCTGGTGAAAAATTGCAATGAATATTCCTTCTTATAACTCCAGTAACTATGAAAAAATTTCCTCCAGTGCTCCAATATCTGTTATTTCTGTAAATGCATCAATCCTCAAGCTTGACACATTGTACTCCATAGGCACAATTGCTTCCTTACCATATTCCAACTTGAAAGGTGTCTGAACTGTCAACTTTTTACAAGTTGTTCTATAATCCCATAAGACCATTGGTATCCTCAAGTCCCATTCATCATGGTTCACATTACATATCTTTGTTAGGGAATTCTCCAAAATTTTATTAAAGTCTTGGACAATCCCATTAGCTTGAGGGTGATATGGTGTACTTTTATTTATGGTAAATATGAAATTCTTCTGTTAGTGCTTCAAAATTCATGTTCAAAAAATGGGATCCCTGGTCACTCATTAAAATAATTGGACAACCAAAATGAGTAACCACATTCTCAAATAAAAACTTTGCAACAGTCACATAGCTACAATCCCGTACTGGTTGCGCCTCAACCCACCTAGTCAAGTAGTCTATCGTAGTGATAATATATCTGACTTCTGTTATCTTCACAAGTGGGTTAATAGGTTCATTAAAATCAATAGCCCACTTATCAAATGATTATAAGGTTACCTAAGTCATTAATGGCATTTATACTCATCTCGAAGGCTTCCCAACTCTTTGACATACGTCGCAAAATCTGTAGTATTCTTTTGCATCCTTATGTAATGTATCTCACTAGAGTCCTGCTCTTGAAACTTTTTGCACTCTAGCCTTCCTTGCATAATGGCCTCCTGCAATGCCATCATGAGCCTCTACTAAAATCGTCAGTCTTTCATGCTCTAATACAAACCTCCTTAAGATTTCATCTGGACCCAACTTGTAGAGTTGTCCTGCTATTAGCTGAAAATCTGCTGCTTTCACAACTAGTTGTTTCCTCTATTGCATAGTATAATATTTAGGTGCCAAACATGTACTAAAAAAGTGAACAATATCCTCAAAATATTTATCTACCATTATGACGGAAAACAACTGTGCATAAGGTAAATTATCATCTAAGTTCCCAGAGACTTCCACTAACTCCAACCTTGAGAAATGATCAGGCCCTGCATTGAGCTTTCCCGGTTTTACCACAATTTCAAAATCATATTCTTGGAACATATATAACCATTTGCATATTCCCCTCCCCCAACACTGGCTTATTGACCAAATAATTCAAAGAAAAATGGTCATTATACATCTTAAAAGGAGAACCCAACAAATAATGTCTAAATTTTTGCAAAGCATATACCATTTCCAAACCTTCTTGTTTTGTTGTAGTGTAATTCCTTTTTACTGTTGACAATTTCCTAGTATTAGCAAAAGTGATTGGGTGATCAATGTATCCTTCTCCTGGCTGTGCTAAGATCGCACCCAAATATGTGGATGAGGCATCGACATGTACTTGAAACTATTTTTTCCAATCCGAAAAGACCAAAATTGGTGTAGTTATCATCTTCTCCTTAAGTGTGTCCAAACTCTTCTGGCATTTGGCCTCATTCCATTGAAATTTAACATCCTTTTTCAATAATTTTTCCATAGGGGTAGTGATCTGTGCATAACCCTTAATAAATTTTCTGTAATACCCCATATGTCCCAATGTTGTTATGAGCTATCGCATTGAGGCTGGCGGTGGAAGATCTACAATAATAGCAATCTTATCAAGATCCATCAAGAGACCCTGCTTACACACTATATGTCCCAATAAAATACCAAAGGGAGCACAAAAGATACATTTCTTCAAATTTAAGGAAATATGGTATTGTCTAAATCGATCTAATATTAAAATCAAATTCTCAATATGATTATTCAGCAAGCTAAAATCTATCCAATCATCAAAATATACCTCTAAGAACTTATGGATATACTCCTTAAAATCTACGACAACTACCCTGTAAAAGATAACAGGGGCATTCTTCAACCCAAATGGCATCATTGTGTATTGGTAGCAGCCCCATTCTATTGCAAATGTAGTCTTATGTCAATCCTCCTTGGCAATATTGATCTGATGATAACTAGAAAAAGCATCAGTAAATGAGTAGGCTTCCCGTCCTTCAACATTTTCTAAGACCTTATCTGTAAAAGTTGCGGGGAAAGGATCATGTAAACATGCATCACTCAACTTCCTCAAGTCAACACATATCCTAACCTCCCCTATATTCTTATCTTGAACTACCATAGGGATAATCCACTCCGACTCTTCAACAGGTTCAATTTGTCCTGCCTCTAGTATCCTTTCAATTTCTGCTTTTACTTTTTTCTTTATATCTTGGGTTCAAGCTATAAGGTCTCTACATGACAGGCTTCGCACGAAGTCTCAACATGATTTTCATTTCTCCCAAGTCACATACAATACCCTTCATTTATGAAAACTTGGTGGGGAATAGATCTTGATATTCATGTAACAAATTAGTAACTTTCTCAACAGTCTCATCATCCCAGTAACCCCCAATGTTAGCAAAATTAGTATTTTATTCAGATCCAATATTCACTTTCCTAGTCTTCAAAGGATGTAAAATGTTAGCAGAATATATTGTTAGAAAAACAGGATCGCAGAGCAATAACAATAAACAGAAATGCAAATATAATCACACATACACATTACAAGAGAGACACAGATATATCGTGGTTCAGCCAACTTGGGCTACGTCCACACTGAATTTGCCAGTCCTTATTATTATTACCGTCCAGCAAGTCGAAGGGATACAACCTGCAGCACAACCGCTGCACTTCCTCTTCTCTGTTTTTCACAGTCTCTCTCCAGATCTCAAAGATCTTTACAATGCATAAAACCTAATACATCAACAACCCTAGCCGTATTACAATGTCTTTCTTTTATAAGGGAAATACAATGGGAAAATACCACGGGATACCCAAAACCATGGGCCCGCAAAACAGCTGGCGAAAACAGCCCCAAAAAATATAATCACACATACACATTACAAGAGAGACACAGATATATCGTGGTTCAGCCAACTTGGGCTACGTCCACACTGAATTTGCCAGTCCTTATTATTATTACCGTCCAGCAAGTCGAAGGGATACAACCTGCAGCACAACCGCTGCACTTCCTCTTCTCTGTTTTTCACAGTCTCTCTCCAGATCTCAAAGATCTTTACAATGCATAAAACCTAATACATCAACAACCCTAGCCGTATTACAATGTCTTTCTTTTATAAGGGAAATACAATGGGAAAATACCACGGGATACCCAAAACCATGGGCCCGCAAAACAGCTGGCGAAAACAGCCCCAAAAAATATAATCACACATACACATTACAAGAGAGACACAGATATATCGTGGTTCACCCAACTTGGGCTATGTCCACACTGAATTTGCCAGTCCTTATTATTATTACCGTCCAGCAAGTCGAAGGGATACAACCTGCAGCACAACCGCTGCACTTCCTCTTCTCTGTTTTTCACAGTCTCTCTCCAGATCTCAAAGATCTTTACAATGCATAAAACCTAATACATCAACAACCCTAGCCGTATTACAATGTCTTTCTTTTATAAGGGAAATACAATGGGAAAATACCACGGGATACCCAAAACCATGGGCCCGCAAAACAGCTGGCGAAAACAGCCCCAAAAAATTTTCTTCGGGGGCGCTGCCCCCGAACCCCCGCTGGGGGACCACTGGCCCCCGGACCCCCCAGCCAGGGGGGATGGGCCCCCCTAGAACCCCGTGGGGGGGCGATGCCCCCCCACACCCCTCCGCTGGGGTGAGTGTACAGTCCACTTACACATCATATAGAACTGGGGTACAAACACGACTAATACAATATCATCTATGAGACTAGAAGATCTGGCTCCACAACCAACATATATCTTAGGGCCTCCTATGTTGCGGTTACCTTTTGTCTCTAGTATATGTAGGTCTCTTGGATCATTAGCTTCTTGATCTCCAATAATATTATAGCACTCCAATGCCTATTCCAATGTTGCAACCCGGTATGACATGTTATATATAGGTAGCGGTGCTTCTTCAAAAAAAATTTGCTTCACAATTTGTAGAGCTATGTCCACAGTTGGATTCTCATCCTCAAAACTAAAGGTTTTCTTAAAATACATAGCCATTTTGTCCCAATTTTTTGTCCCACTTCATAGTTCCAATTCTATATACCAATTTCTTGGTACTGTATCCAATGTATGAATAAACATATGCACCCACTGTGTCTTAGGAATAGAACCCCATGATGTAGTACATCCCACTATATTCTCTTTTGAGATGGTCAACCCATTATATTTCACAACAAGATATTTAAGTCCTTCACCAAATCTAATTGCTAGCAATGTTTTGCACTGCGATCAAGTCTCTATGTTTTTCTTATTAGTATTCCACCACCTTGCTGGGCCAGGTAGCCTTCAGGGATACATATAATTCTAAAACCATTTGTAGCTCTAGAGCATACTTTTCAAACTCAGAAATAAAATACTCTAAATTTTTTAGTCGATCATACACATGTGGGTTACAAACCTATTTTTTTATTAAGTGTAGTGACCTCGTGATACAAGAACACCTTCTCATAGATACCTCATTCAACCTATTTTTCCAGTTCTCCATCCCCTCATATGAATCTGATACACATGAACTAATACTTCACCAACTCAGGTTACCATCTTCTCTAAGGTTAATATAATCATCTGTCCTTGAGGTAATCTTATATATATATTTTCCAGTTCATGAGTATCGTTTTCTTCTCTAATAGGTTCGACATACCTCTGTCCTTCCAACGGATCCAATGGTGCAATACCTTGAAATTTTCCTACTTCAAATGTCAGCAACCTCTTCTTCAAGTTGACAATAGACTGATTATCCATTTCTCGGTCTATTCCAAGTAGAGCTGGATAAGGGTTGGTGTCATCTATGATTTCAATAACCTTAAAATATGTGAAACTTCGCAATCCTTCAACTTCGACAGGTACCCCAACCAATCTACCAACTGATACCACTTTATGTTGATTTGCCAATATTAATTGTGCTGGTGATCATACAAGCTTAGTATTACCCATGTTTTCCCACGTCTTCTTGGTACGTATGTTAACATCAGACCCTATATCTAGAACAATAAAATCAATGTCATAATCCCCAATCTGTGCACTAAGTCGCAGTTCCCTTCCTATCCTCTTTCTTCGTTGAAAATGATTAACATTCCTTTCTTTAATAGGTTCTACCAATTCTCAACCACATTGGTCAATCAAAATACAAAGTTCTTTTACAACTTTTTCATATTTTAGCATATCTAAAAAACTTTGTAGGATTTTTTTAAAAGGATTTACCTCTCTTGATGTCTTCTTTGGAATTATCCAATCATAAATCAGAGGCATGCGATATACTGGAGTTGTATCATATATTTGTTGAATCACTGAAGCTATTGCACCTTGGTTTGTCACAACAAACTCCCTCCTAGCATCGACGTAGATTTATTTTTTCTTCTGAGGATTGAGCACTAGTGGTCGTTCCATTTCTTTTCTAACCCATGGACCACGCTAGTTTCCTTGCACTGCTATATCACTTCATGTTGCAAATCCACCTCGTGTAACTACTACTATGGTAGGATGATATTCCCTCTTCTCTGCATAAATATTTTGGATGTTTTGGATCTAATTTTTATTTCCCTTAGCCTGTCATTTTTATATCAACTGTGGAAAATATTCAACAATGTGATCCAATGCTATGCAATACATATATGTCGAACAAGGGTTCAGGTAGTCTTTTTCCAAGTGTCCTGATTGTCCACAATTGTAGCAGATTATTTGTCCTCATCCTTACCAAATCCACCTCCTCCACGTACTTTTAATCCACCCCTTCCTTGGTTATAGCCTCCTCTCTAGGCATTTAATTATGTAGTGCTTCCCTTGGATTTATCTTCGTCTTTCATTCTATAGGCATCAACTGTTCGTTCTGACATAAATTCGTATGCTCGGAAATATTTTTCATCATGACATACATATCTACAGAATTTGCAGAATAATTTCCTCGGAGTCAGTACATATTTTTGCAGTAAATAAAACTCTTATGGTCGATGTCCTCTAGTCCTGCAAACTTCACACTAGGGCTCAACTCCATGTTTCAAAGGATTAGAAGTCCCTTTTGCTAAATACTCTTGAAATATCAGACATTGATCCTGATGATGACCTTCTACATTGCACTTGATACAATAGAATTCCTCATGTTGTTCTTTTCCTTTCTTAATACCTTGAATATGAATCGACAAATTCACCAACTTTGTTTGAATCTGGCCAATCCCTATACCAGTTTCTCCTACTGGTGATGCCTCTAGCTTCATTGCAATTTTTAGAGCCTTAGACTGCGAGACAACCTTCTGTTGCATAAATGGAAATATTATATGTGGTAACAGTGTGGATATAAACCATTCTTTGTGTTGAGCATCTGGAATTTGAATACTTACTCGGTCCATTAAAGTTTTAAATTGCGAGTCAAAGTCTCACACAGACCCACTTGGTAGTTGTTTAATTTCCTTGAGCTTAGTGACACAATGTGACACAGATTTAGGCTTACCGAACTCATCTTTGAGCGCAATTTTAATCTCAACTATTTTTTTCTGTGGATTTCCTTGGGGTACAATGGAAAACTTCATAAACCAATTTAATGCACGATCCCAGAAGGTTGTGATCAACTGTGCTTTATTTACATTACCATCTTGTACTTGTTTAACATTCCACAGAGCTTCGTAGAGAAACCAATATTGCTTTGTATATTCCAATCCATTACCATGGAAAAGTGGCAACTTCATATCATCTCCTGCCAACATATGTCTTAGAGGTACCAGTTGAGTCGGAACTGGGCCAATACTTCCACTATTATGATTTGTTGAACTATGACCTTTACTAGCTAAACCACTATTCCGACTACTATTATTCTCACTTGATATTGGCACGGGTCCAGATAGCACAAGTGAGGTACCACCAAGCCGCGAAAGGGTCATCGACAGGAACAAAGGACCGATCGCGAAGTATAAAAGAGCCGATAAATGTGGAGTATTTGGTTAAGTTAGTTAGTAATGGGTCATTTGGACCATTTTGTAACGACCAAGTGAGCCTATAAATAGGAGTGATTGTAAGCCTAAGGGAATCGAGGATCATATTCTATCTATCTTCCATGTGATCATCTATATTCTACCTTTGGATCGATCTTTTTGTAGAGCATCTTTCGCAGAGTATTGTTTTTCTCTGAGTCTGTACTGGTTGTGTGATATGAAGAATTTTGCGATGTATTGAATAGTTTGATGGATAATTAGAATGATCTATAATGCTATATCTTTGTCTCTTTGTCTTGTTATTGAATTTGAGTATTGCAGTGTTTGATGTTTCATTGAAATTGCAGTTATGTTATGTACAACAGATTCCTTAAGCATGTTTTGATAATTTGTTTAATTTGTTAACTATGAGATGATAATGTGTTGATGAAAATGACGATAATGGTTAATATGTTGATAATGTGATGAGAATGCGAATCTCTGGCTTATGTTGTGAATGAGTGTGAAATAATGCATGTATTCTTACAACTGCGGAAACTTGGTTCCTGCAGCTCCCTTAGACATCTCAGGTGAGACTTCACTCGCTCTGCGGGTGTTGCTGGAAAGGATAAAACCTTTCTGGGTCGATGTTTAAGGGAGTCTGTGTCGATGTTTGTTGACAGCAGTGCGAAGTGAACCCCTGTCGACAGAACTATGTCAACACTTGCTATCACAAAATGCGATGGAATAAAAGTACTTACCTCAATTTTAGGAGATGCACATGGGGTCATGGGTATGTCGCAGCGTCTAGTATGAGATGATTCAAATGGTTCTTCCTTCGATTTGAGCTAGTACTCTTCCTCTTCTTCTTCTTCTTCTATACTAACTGACTCTTCTCTAAGCTTCGACACAGCAATGTAGTCACAACCTTCAATCACACTGTGAACTTCCTTTCTCCTCTTACAATGCTGAAATCTTGCTCCACTTCACAGAAATCCACACTCGTTTGTTTCACTCTCTTCTCCCTTTAACATTTCAGCTCACTAATTTTCTCCAACATACTCCTAGACCTTCCTTTGGTCAACACCCAATTCCCAATGTGCAAATTTTCTTACTCCTTAGATTGCATTCTCATAACACCCTTTTCACAAAGTAACATCTTAATCCATAAGTACATAGACGTCAAATATCTACCTCATGGTCCTTTGAATAAGTATCTTTTAGTTGCACTATAAGAATTTAAATTTTCTACAGCAAACTCGGTGACATAACCCACAAATATACTATCAAGCTAGTAATCAACAACACGAGAAATATTATTATTAATACATTCAAAGCCTTTGGACTGATTTGGGATCCAAACTATTGGCTCACCACCCTGAAAGCATCTCTTTTGTTATTCTAACTTCGACAACCATTCTACTAATAAGATAAGGAACTCAACAAAGAAGAATTCATGTATATATGAGAAAACATACCTTTCCAACCATCCTCGCGAGCTAATCCTTGGATTTCTATTATATTCTTTGGCAAATTCTTATTCCTTCTTTTCTATCCATTCTAATATCTCCTACTTAGTCGGATTCCACATCTACTCGTCACCTTCAAACGCAGATCCCAGTATAGGAAACGAAACCATTTGTTGGCTTAAATCATGGGAAGACCTAGGCTCACTATGACACATAACAACAAACCCCAATATACTATCCCTTTTTGGAATCACCTACGAACATGAAACGTCTCACCCGAAGTACCTAGGGGAGCTGTAGGAACCATGTTTTTGCAACAGTGAAGGGGATCGTACTCTTTTCTAACATAAAACCCATTAATAAGACTTTGAAAAATATATATCAACTCACATAACTACTATCATGCATATGTTTACTGCACAATAGATTGAAATAGATAACATTCATATTCCATTGTCATCGGTTATTTATCATTTATGGTATAACATAATCAACACAACACACACACACACACACACACATAACTATTCATAAGCATTCATATACACATGATACCATAGATTTGTACGTGGAAACCCAATTGGGAGAAAACCACGAAAATGATTTGTTTATTCATTGATCCCATTACAAAATCATTTCATCTTCTTCGAGGATCCAAACACACAACCTATAGATCGCACTTCTTCACAACTCTTATGGATACAAAACCGTACATGGGATCATTCTTCTCTTCATTGCACTATCTCTCTTACATTTGGAATTCTAATTCTCACTAATCAAAATATTAGTGGCCTACTCTACCCAACCTATTAAATATTTATACTTTTCAGCATAGCCCCCATAGACCACTAAGTGGACCGAAAATATAACTAACTTCCTAACTTACTTAACCAATTTCTCGTTTGACTCAATCAACCACTACCCTTTCCATTATTTACGAGCACGCTCCCTTTTTACCACTTCGCTGCGTTCCCCTTTTCACACTAATACAAAATTGGTTTACAAAACCTTAGGCCCAACAAAGCATGGGTTGAGTATACTTCTATGAATATTGTAAGGGTCCTCTCTCTTATGGTCAGAAGTTATGTCAGTTGTCTTTTACCATCCTCTCATCTCTTTTGGAGTCTATCATCCATTTTTCTCATGCAGAATTTATAATAGATTTTACACTACACATAGTTTTTTTTTTTTTTATTCATTCCATTTCCATTACCATTACAAGATTGTGCAATAACCAGAAATTTGAAATTGTGAAGAAAAATTGCAGATTTGAGAGAAAAGAGATGGATTTAGGTGAGCATAGAGGTTGGGAAAGATAGGAACCTTTACCCATTGATTTTTCCTACTCCTAAACGCTTGAGAATCCATGAATTAATTCTACAGGAGGTTCCCAACAATGTACAATAGATTGGACTCTTTCTGCACACATTGGTAAGCATTAAGGATTGGGTTTCCTGAGGGAATTGTGGAGTAATGAAGGGAAATGCCTTCCTTATGTTGTGTGGGGCAGTATAAAAGAGTTCCATGGCTGGGATGACTAAGTGAGATCCTTGTAAGTTCTTAGAGATGGGAAATTTGGCTAAGCATGAGAACAAATGGGTTGTGGACTGAGAGAGAGAAGCCAATAGGTGTTTCCTTTGCCCTGGTGGTCTCATAAACTAGCTTGGGGGTGGTATTTGTAGCTGATACATATAGTTGGGTGGAAAATATCTCTTACACATCCAGTTGCTTAGATCTTATTTGTTAAAATATAAGTATTCTATTGTATTTGAATGTGGAATGATTTTTTTTTCCTGTGATAATTATGCTTGTTTATGCATGTTGTATGTGTGAATAGAGGCTTAAATTCTGGTGTTTTTTACATTCACGAATTTGCTCATGCATTTCTTATTATGAATTTTTATTTGGCCCATGGGGCGAAATCTATAAACCTATAATTCGTAATTAATTCCTCCTTTAGTCAAATAGATGGACGAGGACATGACAAAGGCACTCAAGAACTAGAAATGAAGGATACTGCTTTGGCCATGGAAGATCACGACATAGTGCAAGATCTTGGGGAGGAACCCCAAATTTTGCTCCATGCCTTATGAGGTTTCTCAACACCCAAAACATTGAAGCTAATATGCTACATCAAGAAACACAAAGTAATTGTATTAATTGACAATGGTAGCACTCACAATTTTATTCATATGCAAGTGGAAAAATAAACCCATTGCTATGTTTGGATTATACCAAATTTCCAAAATATGATAGCAAATGGTGGTATTATGAGATGTGGGGGTCATTTTGAAAATGTGAAACTCAAAATGGGTGATTACCATCTCAAAGCACACATGTTCACTATTAAAATTGGTGGTTGTGACTGATCACCATGGATTTCAATGAACTATATAGAATATTTTTTAAGGAAGGTCACAAACATCATCTTAAAGGGATTACTTTAGGTTCTTCGAAAATGATCACCTCCCACCGTATGGAGAAGTTATTGAAGACATGCCACTCCAACATTATTGCACAATTCAATGCCATCCAAGTTGTGGACACACCTCCATAAGACATTCACCTCAACTTGCAATTGGTTCTCTCTAAGCATCAATAGGTTTTTGAAACACTCAAGGGTTGACCAATAGATCATGGAGAGAATGACCACGGTATTCCACTAATTCCAGCTATTCAACCACCCAATGTATGCCCCTATCGGAACCATTTTGCACAAAATAATGAAATATAAAAGACCATTCAAGAGCTATTAGAGGCAGACATCATTCATCCCAATACCAACCCTTATTTCTCAATGATGGTTATGGTATTGAAAAAGGAGGGAACTTGGCACACGTGTCTAGATTTTTGGGCTCTCAATAAGTTGATTATCAAGGATACATTTCCTATCCATGCCATTGATTATTTTTTGGATGAGCTTCATGGAGCCAATTTATTCACTGAATTGGACCTATGTTGAGGATGGCACCAAATCAAGATGAAAGAAGTAGACACACTTAAGACAACTTTCCACACTCATGAGGGGCATTATGATTTTTTAGTAATGCCTTTTGGCCTATGCAATGCCCCATCCACCTTTAATATCCTCACGAGAAATATATTCCGACCTTTCTTCCACAATTTTGTGTTGGTTTTCTTTGATGATACCTTGATCTACAACAAAACATGGGAATGAAACCTAAAGCATGTCGATTGTGCCTTGCAATCATTAAGGGGGCATCAATTATTTGTGAAATGTTCTAGATGCGCTGTTGGAATTATTGAGGTTGAATATTTGGGTCATATCATGAGTTAGGATATAGTATACATGGATATTAAGAAAGTGGTGGCCATGAAATATTGGTCATGCCCCAAGAACCTAAAGTGATTTTGTGGGTTCCTAAGACTTGATGGCTACTACAAATAGTTTCTTAAAAAATATGGAAAAAATGTAGCTCCTCTAACATCCTTGCTAAAAGAAAATGCCTTTTTCAAGAGTGAAGAAGCTGAGTAGGAATTTTCAACCTTAAAGGATTCCATGCACATTATTGTAGTATTATCTATGGTTGATTTCACTAAGACTCTTGTCTTAGAATGTGATGCATTAGGTAGAGGCCTTAGAGTAGTATTGATGCAAGAAGGATGCCCTTTAGCCTTCACTAATAAGTAATTATGTGATGAAAATTGGGAAAATGCACATGTGAGAAATAGATGATGGCCATCCTTCACGCAGTTGAGACATGGTGCCCATATTTAATAGGGAGGCATTTCCTAATCAAGAATAACCATCATAGTTTAAATAATTCTTGGAACAAAGGTTATCATGAACATAGTAGCATAAGTGGGTTACTAAGATGTTGGGGTATGATTATGAGAGCATATAAAATGAAGGGTATAGAAAATGTGGAGGCTGATGCACTATTTAGGTAATTTGAGGAGGATGCTTCCCTCTTTGCATTACCCTTACTAGTTCTAGGGTGGCTTGAGGAAGCACATACAGAATGGATGGCGAATGACACCATAAGGAAACTCATCCAAAGGCTTCAGGAAGACCCAAACCCTTTGACTAGGTATACATAGAACCATGATACATTGAGGTATAAGGAGTGGATTTTTCTAGCACCAAATTCAACCTTAAAAACCAAATCTTAGAGGAGTTACATTAATCACCCACAGTTGACCACTCAATATTTCATAAAACCTATGAAATAATTAAGCACTCATTCTTTTTTGACGACATAAAACAAAGATCTAAAACCTTGTCGCGATGTGACACTGTCAATGACACAAAGGAGAGATGTTGAAGTCACAAGAAGCCTTGTTTCCACTTCAATTCCAACCCATGTATGGACTGCTATCTCTATGGATTTTACGAGGGGATTTTTAGAGCTCGAAATAAATCAGTCATCATGGTGGTAGTCGATCACCTTTAAAAATATGCCTTATCACACCATTTTACACTATCATTCATGGAAAAAGTCTTCATGGAATAGATTTTTAAGTTACATGGCATATTGATTTCCATTGTATCTGATCAAGACCCTACATTCATCAGGAAATTTTGGAATGAGCTATTTAAACTTTAGGGTACCCAATTGAAACTCAAAACAACCTATCATCCCCAAACAAATGGTCAAATAGAAGTAGTCAATAAGTTCTTTGAAACCTATTTGATATGCTTCACATCGAAAATGCCACACCAATGGGCACAATAGCTTCCTCTTGTAGAATGGTGGTATAGTACCACTTATCATGGAGCTACAAAAAGGATACCATATGAAGTAGTATATGGAAAAATCCCTTGTCAGTGGTTTCCTATTTACTAGGCACTTCCAAGGTTCATGCCCTGTAAAACGTACTTCACACCAGAGCAACTATTCTACACACACTTAAGGACAATTCGGCTATGCCTCAAAATAGAATGAAACAACGGGTAGATACACAATGTTGAGAGTGTTTGTTTGTAGAAGGGAATCATGTGTTTCTTCTACTTCAACCCTATAAACAAACATGCCTCAAAATCAACTTTCACCAGAAACTAGCCCATCATTTCTATAATCACTACAAGATCCTACAATGTGTTAGATAGGTGGCCTATAAGCTAGATTTTCCAGATCATTCAAAGAATCATCTAGAATTCTTTGTCCTACCTCAAAAAGGTTGTGGGGTCAACTTGTAAAGTGTAGACCATGTTACTAGAACTTGATGAGGAAGGCTCCATTTGGCTCTAGCTAAAAGCAATATTGGATACTAGATAATGTCAATTGTGCAAGCACATGATGAAAGAAGTTTTGATCCAGTGGAAATATATGCAACTGGAAGATGCCAAATGGGAACCAATAGAGACTTTCTAGCAATTTTATCACCTCCAACCTTGAGGACAATGTTGCTCTTAAAGGGGAGGGCATGCATACCCTAGCCCCCTAATTTAGGATATATAGGAGTTATTAAATTGATGTATGTTCCCATATCTCTTGAATAAGGCCGACTAGATAGTAGTGAATAATTAATTAATGTAAAAATGGTCTCTTTGTTAATTAAGGACCACTAGGTAATTGGTACCCATTAATTATGAGACCACAGGTAGTTAGGGTTTTGGTTATAGGAAGCCTATTTAAAGAGATAGGAGGCTATGGATTGTTTTGTCAAATATTGTTATATTTGGAGGTTGGATCAAGTGAAAGGTCACCCAACCTTAAGAGGCAAGTGAACATTGATTTCTATTGAATTCCCATAATACAAGGCTTTATTCAACAACATATTTTTTTTGTTATCTTATGTTTGGTTATTTTGCACTATAATTTCTTGTTTCTTGCATCATAAATCTCTGTATATTCTGTGGTTATTATAATTTAAGGGTTAATAACACTACAAATTTTAACCTTTTGGAGGAAGGTGATTTTGTAAGAAAATGGGATCTTAGGATCATTGTAGTTTTCTCTTTCCCTTCCATTCAAGATGATGACTACTTAGACCATGGTATCATTGATGCTTGCTGAAAGGGTGGTGGAACTTCAAAACATCATCACAACTTCAGTTGATAATGTTAACAATATCTTCAAGCCATCTTCCTAGCATGAAAAATTTAATGTGCCAATTTATGATGGATCCCACAATATGAAAGTGATGGACAACTCAATTATTGAGATGGACACTTGGTTCGATCATAATTTGATACTTGATGATGGAAAATTTCCATTTTCCAAATTGAAGCCCATAAGGATTGCTAAGCTTTTGGCTACATAATGTGTAATGGATTAAAATGCCATCACCACTTGGACTGGGTTAGTGGAGGCTCTTAGTATCACTTTCTATCCTTCTAGATATAGACATGATATACAGTTCAAGTGTCTTATATGTGTCAAGGGTTCAACATGCCAATGCAAGAGCACATCCAACAATTCAATCGGTTGTGAATCCTTCTTAGTATCAATTATTCAATGATCCACATGAAAAACATGTCCTCAAGTTTAAAAGTGGATCATAGGAACATTTGTATCGCAAGTTGAAGTACATGGATATAACCACCCTTGATGTCACATATAATCAAGCGTAGTTGGTTGAAGAGAAATTTTTAGATCAACACATAATTCAACAATGTTCATCATTTTCCATTGTTTCCCAATTTGTACCTTTGAATCTTGCTATAATAGGTCATAATCTTTTCCACAATCTTCTTCTCCTTATTCCCCTTCTTTTGCTAATTTTTATCAGTATTGTAAGAAAAAAGGACATGATAATTCCATATGTTTCAAATTGAAGAAGACAACTTTGATTGTACAGTCCCTCGATTAGGAAGGAAATGATGCTCCCATTGAGGTCTCTAGTGAATACAAGAATTATGAAGCATTAAGGGGTCTCAATAAAGTCACCTTATTGCAGCACTCCACTCCCCCAAAGCATGATGTAGTTTATTCATCACACATGCATATCTTTCCCATGATTTCTCCACTACTTTTCTCTTTGACAATGGATCACAAGAGAAATTGATTACTAGATCCATCATTGATAAATTGCACTTTCTAATGGACTCTCATCCTCTTCTTGGATCATGCACACATGCATTTTCTCATTTTCGTTTGGTCCTAAATTTGTGGATAAAGTCACTTGTACTTATGCAATCGATATGGAATGTTGTGGTTTGTTTCTTGGATGAACTTATTAGTATGAATGGAAGGCCCAATATGATGCATTAAACAACACTTATCTACTTCATAAATATAACATAAAGTGTCTTATTCGCAATACACTTGAACTACCACAACAAGCTAAATCCCAAAAAGTTTTCTTTAACTTTTCTTTGATAGCCTTATTCACAACAAAATTTTGTTCCAGATTTTCAACCCCAAGTCCATTCAACCATTTTCAAGGACTTTTGTACACCTCCTCTTTCATCATTTTCTTTGTTTTCTCATTAGTCTTAGTTTCCTTGAGACACCACCTTATAGGGAAATTCTACAAACTTCAAAATTTCTCACCTGCTATAGAGTTCTCTCCTTTCTTGGAAGTGTAGATTTGTTAGCCTCTTTTCATTGGTTCACAAACTAGTTCCACATTGTTCATCACCTAAAGCTTCCCTTTAGGCCCATAATGATTTCTAGCATGATCTTCCAAATCACTTGAGCATCCACGAGGTCATCAATACATATCATGAATTATATACTGTTCAAGAGTGTTAGCTTCCAGTCATTGTATATTAAGCTCATTGGATTTCTTATCACCAGACGCAATGTCATTTTCCCTCTCTCTTGAAAACATTGGAGGCCAATTATTCTATTAATGGGAGAAATGGTAGAACATATTAGGATTTTTAATACTTAATAGCTTGTTATTTATCTTCTCTATGCACATAAGAGAGTATTATTGTGGCTTGTGTGAGATGTGGCCTTTTGGTTTCCTCTCCTCATGGAGTAATTGGAATCTTATCTCTAACAACTAGATCTATTATTGTATGTAATTGCTATTATTTATGATCTTGTCTCTTAATTGGTTATGATGGTTTTATTTATGTAAGGTTATATGAGCCTATTTGTTTTTAATGAAATTTAGTCACATATTTCTTTTCGCATATCGTATGTTCAACTCTGCTCAAGATTGGAATTTTCCCATTTCAAAGATTCCATTTTCTGGAAGGCTCTAGTAAAACCTTCCCTTTATTTGTGAATTGGTTGGCATGGAAAGTAGGAAATGGGGCTAGATTAAGAATATAGTTGGATCCTTGGGTGGATGTGATAAGCAACATAGCCTCTTAGTTGCTTTGATCAATTCCTTAAATATGCAAGTTGTTCAATTTGGAAGTTCCAACGTATCCATATCTTTCTTAAATTTGGCATAATGGAAAATGGTAGATATCTTGGGTCTTCAAGGACACAAATTGATGACTAGAATGTAAATACTTTAGTAGAGTACTATAATGTTGAGAGATGTGGAAGATGAGCTAATATTGTTAAAAAATAGAACTTCAGGAAGATATACTACACATGTATGATATAAAGCAATGCTCTTAGAGGATGATGAAAGGGAGCACGTGTGATGACATAAACTCACTTGGAAGATACCATATCCTTTAAATTTTTATTTATTTATTTATGGTTATCTCTCTTTAACAAAGTTCTAACTTGGTAAGTATGTAGGAAAATATCATGGAAAGGTTCAAAGAGATGCATCCTATGTAAAAAATATTAAGAAACCATCTATCACTTGTTGGTACACTATCTATTGACAAACGAGTTGTGGAAGGAACTGTTGTCCTTGACTAGAGGCCTAGGTGCTTGGAAAATAATTGATGTGGTAAAATGTTGTGAGAATTGCATCAAGCATAAGGAATAAAATATCACAAGGCTTTTCCTCATGTAGTTCATCAAATTAGGTATGCATATGAGGGAGTATGGAAACCTCACTATAAGGAAAAACACCCTCTAGTGGAGGTTTTTGAGGAAGCTCCTATAGAAAGATCCAAAATATTCATTCATATCAGAGGTCTCTAGTGGAGGAAAGCATGCAGAGGTTTTGTAAGATGCTTTTATACATAAGAAACACACCGGTGCGCCTACTCCATATACACACTAGTGCGTAGTATAAAACAAGTTACCGATGCTGAAAATTCCCGTTCAATGCAAAGAAAAATATTTCTTTTATATTTCAACCACCAACAAAAATCAATGCGTTCAATACATACTTACATATCGGTGTGTAACTACACTCAATGCACTGAGATTATCCAAAAAACCCTCTTCCTCGAAAAACATGTTAAAAGAAAACAAAAATATCAACAAAGATGGTGTGTTCTATATATCCTAAAGCATCAGTGCATTATTTATATTAGAGCACCAACGAAAAATTATTTTTATATTCCTATATCCCTTACCAATGTGTTCCATTATTACAAAAACACCGACGCGTCCTCTACTTAAGGGCATCGACGACGGGTGAAATTAAAACAATTGCTGGATGATTTTTTTTTAATATTTTTATATTCTTTGACAGTGTGTTTATATCTTCCAAAAGCACTGGTGCGTTGTATACTTGGGAGCACCACATTAGGTTAAAATTAAAAAAAATGGTGGAAACTTTTAAAATAATTTAATATTTGTGCATAGTGCATTTATTCAACTATAACGCACTAGTGCGTTGTATAGTAGAGAGCAACGTGTTATGGTTAAATTAAATTTTTTTGGGTCAAATATTTCTATGTTTAATATTGAATATCAGTGTAGTTAGGACTTCGAAATGCACCAGTGCATCTTGTTATTGGGCGTACTATAATAGGGTAAAATAAAAAAAGTTATCAAACGATAAAATCATTTTTACATTCTTCCAGTGTTGTAGAAATACTAAGCACTTGTGATACTCTTTGCTCCCTAAAGTGCCCTGCCATCGGTGCTTACCGTGCTTGAATTTCTCTCGTCCGTTTCTCACTACATCGCTTTGGAATTTTTTCAAACAATGGGAAAATTTAGTTTTTTGGTCTACTTGGAAACCATGCCTCCCCGACACACAAATGTCCAAGTAATGTCTTTATTACATTCAAATTTAGACTTTTAGTAGATTAAAATTTAAAATTCAACTTAAATTTGCATACTTTTATTTTTTTTTAAATTTCTGTGCAGTGCGTTCGACCTATTCGGCTTGCACTATGATAACGGTGCATCCTAAAAATTTACAAGGTGCACCGGGAACGAGGCGACCAATCCTTGTAAACTAGAGTGCAATGTTCACCCTAGTTCCCTAATGTCCCACATGGTGTTGCAGTGGAGATTCATCTTGCATACTCTCAGAGATATATCAGTGACTTGGTCACTAACCCTGCTCTTTTTCAGGTTTCCAGAGGACAACTTCATATTTCTTCTTTTAGTGCAGAGGAGGTTAGGTTCCTCCCTCTTTTTCTTACAATGGTGGGACAATTCACCACTGATGGGAAGCACACTAGTTTCCCTCAATTGTATTATTTTGATTATTTAGTGCAGAGACCTAGATGCATTAGGTGGTCTGCCATTTTTTTGCAGCAGTTTTTTTTTTGCTTTGGATCGATGTCGTGCATAGTTTGAGGGGAGGGTCAACTTCCCTTTTGTTTCAAAACTTTTTTGTTTAATTTTGAGAGGTTTTCAGCCACAAGGCCATCATTTGACCACCACCCTCCTAGGGATATGATCGAGGTGCATATGCATATGTGGGGATAGATTTTTCCTAAGAGGGGCCAGCTATATTTCCTAGAGAGGATCACGTCAGAGGTACTGGAGTTAGCCAATGAGGATGATCATACATTGGATCTTGTGCCATATCCTTATGCATGGTTGGACTGGAGAGGATGTCATATCCTTACACAGGGTTGGACTCGAGAGGATGTCACAACATATTTTTCACCCAGGATGAGCCACCAGGTGACATTGGTAATATTAGTGTTATGTATTAATTATTCTAGTTTCATTTTATTGTCTTACTTAATGCAAATGGAATTTATTCTAACATTTTCCTTAAATTGTTTAATGAAATTTTCTAATTATTGTTGTGTACTATATATTTTGTAGATATTGGCACCTATGTTTGGGAGGGGCCTCCACAAGTGAAAGCAAATGAGGATATGGAGGAGCTCGAGTTTCCTTGGATTACCTTACCTAACTTGCGATGCAAGCTAGATCATAGGTTTTGAGAGGATGTGGCAGACAAGTTATCCACATTGTTGGATCGATAGGGGTTCCACCCTATACAGGTTCAGGGGATCATGTGAGACCCAGACCTAGTATATTTATGGAGGAATACCACACTTCTAGCTGATTGGAGGGATGACCATTCTACATATGACGAGGGTGAAGATCCTCCTCCTCCACCTCCTCTTCCATATCCTCCTTCTTATCATCAAGACAACCAAATATCGACTTCTCATCCACCTCCTGTTTCTCCTCCTCATCATGATGACCGACCAGTACATCCTCCTCTACCACTAGCTGGCCCACCACCATCTCCGACTCGTCAATAGGTTGACATAACAAACTCTCCTCCTCACTGACCCGACAATCCACCATCTCCTACTCCACCCGTCTCACTTCTATATAATATGGTCGCAGTGGGTGAGATACATCTTCAAGGAGATATCGAATATTCTTGTCTCCATACTGCTTTTTTTCCTGATAGAGGTATTGATTCCTATGGCTCTACTAGTGGATGTGCTAATGCCTCTGGCTCTACTGGTAGAGGTAGTGATGCCTCTGGTTTAATAGGTGTACCAACTATCTAAAATAATTTATTGGAATTGAGATGTATATTTGGTGTTGATGTATTTGTAACTTCGGAAGATATTCACTTGTATATTGTATGTCTTACATTTGTAGTTTATTGTATCCCCAACAGAGATGTATCATTCCTCCGATTGGATGTGTTGTCATTTGTATTTGACAGTGTGTCAAGTATTACTGTAAGTGTCGCAACTTATACTTGATGGGTTATTAGACCACTTTGGTGGGGTCGGCTCTGTATAATTTGTGTGGGTCAAAGGGTTATTAGACCACCCTAGTGGGGTCAGCCCAATTAGCATTATGTTAAGTGGTTAAGTTGGGGCCGACCTCGTTAGAGTTAAAAGTCAAGTGAAGTAAAGTATAAATAGAGAGTGTGACTCTCTCATTTATTCATTCACACACTCACTCACTTCGCATTAGTGAGAGAGAGGAGGAGTGCGCACAAGTGGAGGAGCAGCTGATAGGAGAATATCTCTTGTTGTGGGGTTTGATATTTGTGATATTTGTATTGATGCTCATTCTATCTCTGAGGAAGTTGTGGGGTTTTTCACCTTCTTGGTTTTCCCCGCTGAAATGCTTTGTGTCTCTTGTCTCTTGTGTTTGATATGTTGTACATGTTGTTCTCTCAGTTAAGATCCTCGATCAAATTGAATTAAATGATGAAAATATAACATGGTATCAGAGCCATCCTGAAGGAAGGCATGGTATGGCATTTATGACACTTGTTGCACTTGCGACAAATTGGAAGCTAGGGCTTGGTATAGTAAAAACCAGCCATCTTGGCACTTTTGCTATAAATCAGTTTTGGAAAAGTTTCACGATCGAAAAATTCTACAGTTATAAGATGAAATGTCCATGTACCTTGTGTTCGAAGGACAGCCTCATATTCTTTGTACTTTGTGAGATATGATCCGTACAAGTTAGGGTTTCCGCCTCTTCCAGAATGCAGTCCTAAACAGGTGACCTAGGAAAAAAGGTCATATCTAGGGATAGGAAGCTCCAAATGGAATTCCGTAAAAAGTGACAGTTAGGGAACAGAATGTAGTTTCACAAGTCTAGGTTTCAAAGGCCGAATTTGAAACAGTGACACGTGGAACTCCGTACAAGTTTGTTATACCGTTTCATCCCATAAATAGGTCACGTTGCGACACTTGGAATATATCTCTCTTAGAGAATCCATTCGATCTCAGATATGTGGTGTTGGAAAGATGACAGGTCAGTCTACCATAGGTCAAAGTTTTAGACCCTGAGGATCCAAAATTTGAGATATACATCAGAAACAATATGGAATATATTTCTGTCCAAACAAAATTGGATTCTGAGCACTTTCTTTTTTGGTTTGTCATTGCTGCGGGAAATTAGGGTTTCGAAGAAAGTTGGAATTTTTGGAATACAAGACCACGGTTGGATGCTCCTCAAGAAAATCGAAGTTTGGAGACCAAGATCGAATTTTTTGGTTGGGAAGAACCTCGGGCATCATCAAACCCTAGTTCGGGATTTTGATTGGAAAGGTGGAAAATTAGGGTTTCTGCAAAAGTTGAAATTTTTGGAATCTGTGACCACGGCTGGATGCTCCTCAGAAAAATCGAAGTTTAGAGCAGAAGATCGAACTTTTTGGCTGGGAAGAACCCTGGGCATTATCAAACCCTAGTTCAGGATTTTGACCAGAAGATCCGATAGTTTCAAAGGCAATTTTGAGGGGTCAAATTTTGGAGATTTCAAAATTGAAGTATGCCAGCTTGATCAGCTCAGCAAGGTGCATCTTTTCATCCAATCAGAAGTTTGAAATTCAAAGTTTCGATTTTTAGGGTTTCTTTGTCAAACCCTAAGCCAGCTCCAGATCCAGATTCAACAAATCAAGTGGATTGGGTTAATCCTAGAAGAGAATGATTTGGACACCTACAAAAGTTCCAGTTCCAGATGGAGATGAGGCTAAGGCCTTACAAAAGAAGACTACAAGCAATTTCGACAGGTATGACTTGAAGAGATACAGGTATGTTTTCAAATCTGTTCATGATTAAGTTTGTCTTCATATTATTGAGGTTAGTACAATCCTGGTTAATTTTAGACTTGTCTTATAACCTTAGTAAAAGTATGAATGCATGTAAATGATAGAAAACATTCATTGATTAGGTTTATGACAGTTATGATTGTACTAATGCACTGTGGTGTTGTATGAGGATGATGTTGTCCACTAACATGAAAGGTACATCAAGAAAGACAAATCATGTTCTAGATCAAGAACATATGTCCATGGTGGCATGAAGACAAAGACTCATCCATATCCATTAATCACACAAAATCTCTACTTACGAGGTATGTATAATTTGGTTCTACAATGCTTAACTTATGAGATATGCAGGTTACTAGCACAAATCATGGACAAGAACAAAGAAGACATTGTTTGGGTATGTTAGACATAACTAGAAAACATGATGATCCAGGTATGTTTTCCTATATCGAGTTAGAATCCTACCTTGTGTTAGGATCTTATATAAGTATACTTTTTGTATGATTGACAATGATTATTCATGAAGTTATAAGTTTGAGTAATCATGGGTTTATGCATATTATGCTTCTTAATGAAGATTCCTATGGTCATATAAGAATATGCATGAGTAAAAGAAGTCCTCCCTGAAACCTTGAATACTAACGCTTGTGATAAATTATCTGTGTATGAAATGACCATAACCATACATGTTTAAGATTATTTAGAATCATAATGTTTTGATAGTATTGAGATTATACTAATGCATGTATGATTATGTATGAGATCTTGAGGATGACACTAGTGCACACTTAAGCATGCATAGTGGTCCAGGATGGATATAAGTTCAAATACAGATAATCCAGGAAGCAAAGATCAAGAGGGAGCTCACTCCAGTAGTTCCTACAAGGAAGCAAAGACCGAGAGGGAGCTCACTCTAGTAGTTCCTACAAGGAAGCAAAGATTGAGAGGGAGTCCACCCAACAAGCAAACAAAGATAAGTATTTAAATTGTCATTTCTTGTATATATGATTTTGTTCAGTCATGTACATACTTATGTTCCTATATTTAGGATTTATATTATGCATTTTAGAAAAGGTTGCATTAATGAACAAGATACTACTAATATAGTAATGGGTAAGTGGCCTATGGTACTGTACAACATTCCATTTCTACTTATCTAGAATGAAACCTCTTTGCTGACATGTTGGGAGTTGTGCACACTCTTAACAATGTTCTGGTAGAGATGGTAGGCATCTAGAAAGTAACGGGATATGGATAAATGTTGTATTGAAGCATTGGCTAAGATAATTGCATGACTGTATGACAAATATCTTTATGTGTAAGAATTTTGTTCTGAAAACGATGAGAAGTTTCTAATCATGCAATTGAATTTGACTTGTAGGAAAGATCTTGTATAATCACCTACAAAATAAGGACAACGACATTTATTCTAGCAACGAAGTTCAAGAAAACTACCTAATGAAGATATTGAAGAATTTGAAGTTCCTAGGATCAGGGATGCAATAATGGAAGGATGCCATGATCGAGGAGTACCAGTCGATCATGAAGAATGATGTTTTGGATGTGGTCCCAAGACCAGAAGGGAAGTCTGTTGTGACTTCCAAGTGGATCTACAAGATCAAGCATGTTGTAGATGGTAGCATAGAAGAATACAAGGCAAGGTTTGTGGCTTGTGGCTTCTCCCAAAAAGAAAGGATAGAATGATTGCCGGCACGAAGAGGAAGCTTTATACCGAGTTCGAGATAAAGGACTTGGGTATGATGCATTAATTTCTAGGTATGGAGGTGTAGCAGAGTGCAGATGGAATCTTCCTTGGACATGGGAAGTATGCAGTAGAGATCCTAAAGTGGTTCGGGATGATGGACTGCAAGGCCATGGCCACACCTATAGCATCGAACCTGAAGCTATTGAGTGATGATTCATCAGAGTCAGTTGATGCCATGATGTATCACCAGATGATTGAGTCCTTGATGTACCCGATGAACACGAGACCAGATATTTGCTTTGCGGCGAACACCTTGAGCTAGTTTCTGACAGATCCTAGACATGTTCACCTGATTGCTGTAAAGCATATTCCGAGGTACCTGAAGTGTACAATTGATTATGGGCTCAAGTATGATGCGAATCAAAAGTTTCACCTGGAGAGTTATGTTGATTTAGATTGGGAAGGCAGTGCTGCAGATAGGAAGAGCACTTTGGGGTGCTGCTTCACTATGGGATCAAGTGTGATCTCTTGGTTTAGCAGGAAGCAATCCTGCGTAGCACTGAGTACAACCGAAGTAGAGTATGTCGCAGCTTGTTCGGCTAGTTGTGAGGTAGTATGGCTAAGGAATCTACTGTCTGATTTATTTGATCTCCAGTTGCATGCTACTTGTATCTATTGTGACAACCAGAGTTGTGTGAGGTTGTCAAAGAACTCGGTGTTCCATGACAAGTCGAAGCATATCGAGATCAAATATCATTATATCAAGGATATTGTGCAGAGAGGAGCAGTGAAGCTCCTGTATGTTGCGACGGATGAGCAGATTGCAGATGTGTTGACCAAACCACTAGCCAGAGTGAAGTTCGAGTACTTCAGAAAGAGGCTTGGTGTACTTCAGATCAAGGTTCCTTCCAAGGGGAAGTGATGAGTCCAAAATACGTAGATGCACATGGGATTTTCTGACATGGTTGTATATGTGTTCTCCCATGGTCGTGATGTAATTGCTTGTCACCTACCCAAATTCTGAAAATAATATTTTATTTGCAAAATACTTTATGTTAAATTTTAATTTCAAAGTTTTGAAATTATGACCAAGTTTGGTCAAGGATGAATGTAATTACTGAATTATTATTATTTAATAAATTAAAGTAGGATACAAACACCCAAGGGAACTGTTAAATGAGTGTTCACTGACCCACTAGGAGGAATGGAAGCTGTTAGAAGGCATGGGACAGATGGTAGCAATTGCACTACACCATTCGTTGTTGGTTATGGGACAACTACCCCTAAAAATGTGGCATTATCCCCTAGGTGATTGGAGTGAGCAGGCAGCTCATTTAATGACCCAGTAACAACTGAAAATGCCTAGGCAGCCTACATAAGGCAAATTCGAATTGAGCAGGCAACTCTTACACAATATTTTCTGTAGAAGTATTTCCTCATGTGCATCAGGTGATCACTGAGAGATTCAAATAGGGAGGCTAGTTGTGAGTGCAATCATAAGTCTGCAAACTATTTTGATAAGAGAACCAGAGGTGCTGGTGCAGGTCCTTTGGACTGCTAGTTTCAAAGATTGGACAACTATTGTTACTGCAAGTGGAGATCCTAAACTTCTAAGTTTCTTCCTCCTGGTGGTTCAGTGAACAGGATCGGGGGTCCTAAGGCAAGTAACTTGGCTGTCTTCATAAATTGGTTGGGTGGAACAGGCTCCTTGGGTTGTTTATTTCCCTACATATTAACCAAGTTTTACAGTTTCCTATTTTGTTTACAGTTTAATAATTCTATTTAGTGAAATCATCAAACTCTGTTTTGTAAATGAATTTATTTCTAAACCTTTTTTTAAGTCTGAATGATAAACTTGTTTAAAATCTGATTAGAAAATCAACTCTATATTTTTCCACATGCTGTTATATGCATCGTACTCCAGTATAGAGAAGCAAATTAAATAATAGATTAGAGATAGGCCTATTGCCATTTGATTAGATAAATAATGGTAGTAAGTGATTTGTTTTCCATTCTGACCTGTATCTAAACAAAGTAAGAATTTACTGTATAACTATAGATAATGTTATAGGATTCTTTTGTTATCTCAAAAATATAAATATAGTTTAATTTCTGAACAGTCATGTATTCTCCTCATATCTCTATCCTATTCAAATAGCAAGCAAATGCATTCAATATTAAACATTTCAAATTTTCATAGTACAGGTATTTTGCAAAAATATAACAGCTGCAAATTCATTCCATACAGAATTGGTTATGAGTAAATACTTTTCATTTTGTCATAGAGCATTTCCATTGTAACTATAATTGTTTTAATAATTAGTTTCATATCAATCTAACACAAGCATTAATGTTTCATTTTGGCTTCATAAAGATTTATTCTAACAGTAGCCAAATACACATTTTACATACTCTTGTATAAACTGTAGCTCACACCTTAACATTTCAGTAATTACATTATCGAGATTTCTCTCTTCACAACGAATAAGTCTGGGTTATAAACCCTAGCTTCAAAAATAATTCATATCTAGATTTTTAAGTTACAGTGTTCATCTTCAAAACTAGAATGTGGGGGTCAAACCCTCTCAACATTTTGTTAAAATGATCGAACTACTACAGTAAATTTTAAAACGTTTGTACCAAAAACGAAATCAAAACACAAGCTTACAGTCGGGCTTCTCTAAACCCTCGGGTAGAAGGCAACCATTATGGCTTGGAAAACTCAACAATCTTTTATTAAAAGAAAAACGAACTATAGTTCGTGGTTACAGAAGTGAATCCTTAGATCTCGACTCACATTTAAAAACTAGAAATAAGATTTATCACCAGGTCTCGGTTACGTTTTCACAGTGTTCAGAACTGCCAACATCAACTTGAAATATAATTCAAAATATTTGAATAACGAAGACTGTACAAGGTATTTACCCTTAAACTTATAACAAACAAACAAAAGTTTAATGTCTCCTTGTTAAACATAACAAGGCATCCAATAGCCTTTAGTAACCCTTATGACCGAGAAGTTACCCTCAGTACAAGTCAAATAAAACAAGGCAAGCTTAAAAACCCCGCTCATAGCCATTACTGTTATAAGGCGAAGTCTTCCACTTCTCGGCACATATACAGACACATCAAGGTACCTACGAGGCAGGTAAGAACCACCGGAGCTTACCCGGTAGCCGAAGAAGCTTTCCTTTCTTTTTGGTAGCGCAGAAACCCCTTCATTAAAGAGAAAACCTGCCAAACACCAAGCAAGTGGTTATAAATGAGAACACCCTACTGAATGCAAAATCTACAATTTTTAACTTACATTAAATTCTTACTACATTACCTGAATAATGCTTTTTCAACTGTCGATGGAAAAAAGCAGAGGTCGGCTGTAATCCATCTTACTCGCAGGAAAAACTAACAAGTGTTACCACCTTTCGAAAGGGCCAAAGAACCAATGACTGTGCACTCTCAACAGTTGTTTCTCACCTACACCTGATATCACGCCCTTATGGTATGAAGCCGAAGCCTGCAAACCCTTAAACGTTTACTCGCATAAGTCACAGGTTCGAAACCCTGGAAGAAAAACCTCCTATCACCCTAAAATTTGGCAGCCTGTCGGCCTCATTACAATGAAACATTGAAAGCCAAAACACTTGCCATCAATACAAATCATACGAATTAGGTTATTGAAACCAACGATCAAGATTTGGAGTAATCAATGGTAGAGACAAGCCAACAGTGTAACATGGAAAGCCGAGCCACTCTCGCATTAATATCTCTTTAAATTCCAACAACCATCTTAGTTGACATCCTTGCATGTCAAGACACGATACCGTGTATAGCGTGGAGAAAAGATGATGGAGCACCCTTGCCAGCTAGATCTCTCTACGACATTATTATCCAAAAATCACAAAGTTAGCTATGTGGTTTGCTGCCACCCATTCCTTTTTAAAGAGCATTCAATGCACGTTACCGTAACTCTGTCAACCTGCAAACATAAGTTATTACTGTCATATCATCACTTATCATCGAGATGTGGATAATTACTTTTTAAACATTATTACTTAGGTTTGAGTTCATACTTATAACATAGTTTCAAACTATCACTCAAGCCATGACCTCGTTTAAGTCGTTATAATCCTTTAGTGGATGTTATAGGATAATACCCTATGGTGTCAACGATGTATATATATGATTTAATTTGTATTACATGTTAATACTTTTGTTTAATAGTTTGAGATAGCAAAAATCATTTCATATCAAACAACAACATATAGTGCATAATTATATATTGTCAAAATTTCATATTGGTGCCCAATGATAGAGTAATATACTATGCTTTATGTAAATAATTGATAGCTACAAATACATAGTTATTTCTCCTCTTTAGGTTGTGTATCGAAATGCCAAATGCAGTACTTAGAATAAGTCTAAGATCTTGCAAGACGCCATTGTTAATGATAGTTCGAAAGTGTAAAATTCTACAAATCTCAATTTTACACATGTAAATAAATAATAGTATTGATTGTATCAATATCGCCGACAGTGACCTCTTGACAATAATTGTAATAGTACAATAGAAAGATGGTCGATTTGGGTTGATAACATCAAGGAGCTTTGTAAAACATTGCCAAGCTAGGAGTAGAATTTCTTGTACCCATACCTTCAATTTTTAATGTCGCAAGGAAGCACTTAACATTTTATATTGACGACGTTATGAAAAACACAAGTACTCTAGTTTTTATGCTGTCATGAAGATTTCTTACCTGCGGTCTGCACATGGAAACAAGTTCAATTACCTTATCTAAACGTAGCTAAGTAAGCTCCAGGGTGCCTCATAGGACCCCTTTTATCAAGAAACAAACTATCAACAATACATCAATGATTTAAAAGCAGTACAAACTGTAGAAGCATGCATATTTAATCAAGAACCTTAAAAAAATCATGAACTGTACTGGTTTTCATAAACATACAAAGATCTCTCATTTAAGAAGTTAACAACCGTTAATATCTGAAGTAGAAATTTTAATTATTTAATTGAGGTTGACGACGTGTCATTATTATTATCTTACCTTAATTAAGTGTTCAATTTAGTTATCTCATTCCACATTAGATAATTCTGATAAATATTTCTATTATAATTTTTTTTTTTTAATTTTGGTATTTTTGGGATGTTACATTGCTGAGCCATTCTCACATGGTGGTAGATGTGTTCTCCCATGGTGCAGATGTAAGGGCTGGAGCCATTCTCACATAATGGTAGATGTGTTCTCCCATGGTGTAGATGTAAGGGATGAAGCCATTTTTCACATGGTGGTAGATGTGTTCTCCCATGGTGAAAAATTAAGGGTTAGAGCCTTCCCCGAATGGTGGTAGATGTGTTCTCCCATGTCGGTGGTCTAAGTGTTGTATGATGTACATTTGGGCTGTGCTCCATTGATGATGAGATGATTTGAAGAGGACGATCATGTGTGATGAGAATAAGGATGATGCTCCAAATGATAGGCATCAGGATGATGCTATGTATGATGATTAGGATGATCATGTGTGATGAGCGTCAGGATGATGCTCCAGATGATATGCATCAGGATGATGCTGTGTACATGATCAGGGTAATCATGTGATGATGATGTGCATCAGAATGATGTACTATATGATTATGATCAATATGATCACGAGTATCAAGATGATACTCCGCGGTCGTGGACAGATTGTGCAGGTAGCATAGAAAAGATCCTGGGAGATCTGATAGTCTGAGCTCAGGTACTCTGTTGAGGTTTTTCTACAGGTAGCATAGAAAATATCCTGGGAGATTTGATAGTCTGAGCTCGGATACTGTTTCTAGGTTTTGCTATAGGTTGGCCATGGACAGATTGTATTGGTAGCATAGAAAAGATACTGGGAGATCCGATAGTCTGAGCTCGGATACTCTTTCGAGGTTTTGCTACAGGTTGGCCATGGATAGGTTGTGCGATAAGCATGTAATCTTGCCCTGGGAGATTTGCAGATACTCTTGCAAGGTTTTTCCTATGGCATATAATAGCTCTCTAGGAGATCTGGAAAATGCTCTTTCGAGGTTTTGCTTGGGAGGACATATAATCTTTCCCTGGGAGATCTTGTCGGTCGTGCTTAGGCACATAAAGGATCCTGGGATACTTCTTTCGAGGTTTTGTCCTGTGGCATATAATGTTTCCCTGGGAGATCCTATACGTTGAGCAATATGCTCGTAATCAGTCATGGGATGCTCTTTCGAGGTTTTTCCAGACCACATGTAATCAGTCCTAGAGATCTTTCCGGTCGTGCTTAAGGCACATAAATGATCCTGGGATGCTCTTTAGAGTTCTTTCCGGTCGTGCTATGCACAGAAACGTTCCTGGGACACTTTTTTAAGGTTTTTTGGTGGTCACATGTAATAGCTCCCTGGGAGATCTTGCCAGTCATGCTTAGGCACATAAAGGATCTTGGGATACTCTTTCGAGGTTTTGTTGATGCACGTAATTAGTCCTGAGGATTCCACAGGATGACCCACTCGCAGAGATGATGAATACCTACAGGAGGCTAGGCCTACATCCAGCATGAAAAAGGGTTGGCTCTGTATAACTTCCTATGAGGAGAAGAATTGAGAGATAGCCCAGTGATCGAGATGACGAGTACAACAGCAGTGACGATGATGATCCAGTGACGATGATCCAACTCCAGTATTGAAGACTTGTGTCTATATGTATTGATGACTTGTGTCAAGAGAATACCTTCCTAGTTAAGAGGGAGTGTTGATGTATTTGTAACATCAGAAGATATTCACTTGTATATTGTATGTATTACATTTGTACTTTATTGTATCCCCAATGGAGATGTATCATTCCTCCGATTGGAAGTGTCGTCATTTGTATTTGCAAGTGTCGCAAGTATTATTGTAAGTGTCGCAACTTATACTTGATGGGTTATTAGATCAACTTGGTGGGGTCGGCCCTGTATAAGTTGTGTGGGTCAAAGGGTTATTAGACCACCCTAGTGGGGTTGGCCCAATTAGCATTATGTTAAGTGGTTAAGTTGGGGCCAACCTAGTTAGAGTTAAAAGTCAAGTGAATTAAAGTATAAATAGAGAGTGTGACTCTCTCATTTATTCATTCACACACTCACTCACTTCGCATTAGTGAGAGAGAGGAGGAGTGCGCACAAGTGGAGGAGGAGAAGCTGCTAGGAGAATATATCTTGTTGTGGGGTTTGATCTTTGTGATATTTGTATTGATGCTCATTCTATCTTTGAGGAAGTTGCGGGGTTTTTCACCTTCTTGGTTTTCCTCACTAAAATGCTTTGTGTCTCTTGTGTTTGATATGCTGTACATGTTGTTCTCTCAGTTAAGATCCTAGATCAGATTGAATTAAATGCTGAAAAAATAACATTTGGGATGTATCATGAGTTTGATATTATTGTTTATATATATAGATAGATATATAGATATATAGATATATACTAGGGGAATCGACAACTTGTGATGGGGCTGGTACTTGTGTGACACAAGGTCCATGGATCCAATCCCACTACCATTATACCCCTAGGTGCATCTAAACATCCCAAACCATGGCACATAGTTAAGTTTTAGGGAGCCTTCCATTTACAACCATTTACAACTTTTCATCTTTACCACTTGCTCTGCCCCCCATGGGATATATATATATATATATTTTTATTTTTTATTTTTTTCCAAGGAAAAAAATCTTTTTATTCATCGAATAAACATAGGACTGTTCATACAAGCTTACATCAAAAAGACTGTCAACATCCTTTCAATATATATATATATATATATATGCATTTTTCATGTTGATGTTGATGTTTATTTATATGTTGATGGTGATGTGTATGTTAGGTTAGGTTAGATATGTTTGCTAGGTGTGCTTGATAGATGATGTTTGCTAGATGTGTGTGATGGTTATGTTAGATAATGCAACTTGTGTTTTTTTGGATGTTATTATTCGATTTATGTGTTGGATGATGTTTAAATATGTTAAATGTATATGTTAGATGATGCTAGATAATGTTGGCGTGGGCGGTGTGAGGGATCTAGTGGGAGGTTGGTGGAGTGATATGGAAGGGCGTGGCAGTCGATTTAAGGTTCTCTAAGAAGGTATCGGTGATATGACCATCATCCCCTATCTCATCATCCTGGAATGCATCTAAAACCATTAATTCCATGGCACCCGTATATCGTAATAAGTCATCTGTACCAACCTATATTTCATTTCCTCCATTGCCAACATGTGAAGAACTATTGTTACTATAGGCATTCCTAATTGGTGAGTCTAGATGTAGTAGGAATTGAATAGGTGGTTGATTCAACCATGCTTGGTATGCCTCATCTTTGAGTTTGTTTTTTTTGTATCCTTCTCTTGATTTGAATTGTACTGGGGTGCAAAGGAAGATGGTAGACAGGTTGCTCATCATCAAAATCCTAATTTCAAAAATATTGAACATTACATCGATGATATTTTTTTTTTGTAACTAGGGGAATCGACAACTGGGAAGGGGCTGGTACTCGCGTGACACGGGGTCCAGGGATCCAATCCCGTCCGCTACCACTATACCCCTAGGTGCACCCACACAGTCCGCAAGCATGGGGCACGGGTAAGTCGGGGTGGTTTGAACTCGTGACCTCCATTTACAACATTTCCTTCATATAAAGCGAATCGTCGGTTGAGCTACACCCCTGCAGGCTTTACATCGATGCTATTAGTAAGCACAACGCAAATTTTTTTTCAAACATTATACCAAACAATTATTATAGAAGCATGATCATTTTTTTCAATAATAAATGTCCAACCACAAGCAATTTATAAATAAAAAAAGTTCAAATTGAGCAATACATTTACATTAATCCCATTGAAAATAAAAAAATACAATCAATCAATGATTTTTGTCTTACACCCCAAAGGGACACCTAAAGGTAGTCCCAATGTAAGGCATATTTGATGAGCGGTTGGTGGTCTACAAAATTTATAGTCTATTAACAACTCATCACCATGAGACAAACTATGTATTGCATGCACAATTACAAATATGGACGCTTTCATTTTCATGAAGAACTCATGGTCATTGGAATGTTCCTCAAATGAACAATTTACAGAAAATAAAGAGCACCTAGAACTATTTATGAACCCTGCAATATTCCCACAAGTGCGTGGATGACCATCGATATACAACATGTTCTTCATGTTAAACTTTCCAGAAGCATAACCATTCATGCACATACTATACATGGAAAATTTATGTTTGCATTTAACAATATTTAAGTAATCAGATCGACAATAAATAGGACCGCAAAATGGCATAAGTGCTACTCACTATTCGGGAGGAACGAGTACATGTGAAAGGATAAACAACCCAAGATTTGCAACATCTATCTTAGACTTGGAAATCATAAAATTATTACCGGAAAAGGAGAATGCAGTTCCAACATAAAAAACATGAAGATAATACGACCAAGTTCCATACAAAGTGTGGTTGAATAAGTTTGGTATTTACTTTGCAAATGCATGGGAAGAGATACGTCATCTCTACCCTCCAACAATTGGATCGACCTTGGTGTGTACTTGGACATTTTTTCTTTCAACTCATAATTTTTTTTGGATCTCCTAGTAGAGATGTTTTGGGTGGTATTGATATCATACTTTGCATCACTGGAACTTTCAATTGATTGGACATAAGAAAAGGGGTTGGTCAATTTAGGACAAAGCATAGTTTTTTTGGCTTCCAAATTTTCCAAAAATGAGCATAGGGAAGTATTCCTACATGTATTTTCTATATCACCTATTGGATTTTTTACTTCGAGAGGAGGTATTAGACCATCAATCTCAGGTATTTGATCATTAGTATAATGGGTGAGTGTGACATGCCAAGGGTTCTCCTTCAACCCTTGAAATTTTGAACAACCACATACTATTGGCGTGTCATAAAAGAGATCCAACTCATGATGAATTATCTTCGATGACCCAAGATTGTAGATGGAAAATGGCATGTTACAATTGGTGGGGTAAAGCGATTGTCCATTTTCATCTACTGGTATCTTGCTCCCGATAAGAGCCTGCAACATTTTTCAACTGGTGGAATATTTTGTGCATTTGAACTCGATCCTTAATCAGGATCCTGTAAAATTGAATACATTGTTATTCAGATTCACATGGATAAACAACATCAATTCAATTAGATAATCAAAACATAAATAAAATACAAACTTATTAGAGATGGAAAGGGAGAATTGGATGAACTTTGAACAATATGGAATGAGATGGAATTTGAAGATTTGACCATTTGACATTATAACCTTTTCTCCCAACATTTGATCCGAATGAAAAATCAATACGTGTGTATAGTCCTAAAATAATTTTTGAGAACCATATCACAATCTAACTTCCAATATAGTTTTGAAATCATTTTTTAAGAATAAGGTGAGTTTAAGCAACATATGTATACTATGAAGTATTGTAAGTGATGTGGCTAAATCCTAAAAGAACATTTGATACATGAATATATCATTATAATAAGTTCAAAAAAATTTCATAGGGATGTTTTTATTACTTTGGTGCGCATAACTAATGAAACCACACCGATGCGTCCCGAATAATTGAATGCAACGCTGCATTTAAGTCACGTACAATTTGTATTGAAACATCTGCAAAAGAAAATATCTTCTATATTTAATCGTGGATATTTATTTATGCAATTTTCACTATTATTGACACCGATACACTTAGTATATATAAGCGCACCGGTGAAGTCATATTTTTCTTATGCACCGGTGAATGATAATTCTTATTTTTTTTATTTTTCTATTGTATGCTAATACAGTGCATTGTAAAAAATATAGCACACCAGTGCATGCATATCTTTCTGACACACTGATTTTTCAGTTTTTTTTTAAGTATGTGTTAATGATTTGTTGTCTATTATGTCGCACCGGTGTGCCTATATATATGAGCACATCGATGTCCAGAAAATTGAAAAAAAAAAAAAAAACTCAAAAAGGAGCGGGAATTTCTTTAAAAAAAACTAATTCAATAAAGTGTTTTAAAAAAACCTAATCACTATTTCATTGTTTTACCGAAATTTCTAAGTTAGAGTTTTGCAAGAGAGACTTACCAGGGAGGAGTTTGGAGCAACCTGATTATTTTGATGATTGGAATTTGTAAGGTATGGTAAATCACACATAACCCTGGATAGTAGAAATTTCATGTAAATTATTACTATTTATCTCAATGCATGATTTATTTATTTTCCTACTAATATTTTAAATAAATTAAAAATAAATATTTCGTAGTTACCTTCAACACTTGAACCTGTTATTTTCTTATTGATTCCTTTCATTTTATGTGGCTACAAAATTTCACATTAGGATTTAACTCCCTCTATTATTTCATAATTAGGATTTTTATTTCTACGAATTTTAGATTTAATGGGTTTGTGGATTTATATATAAGGAGTTGGGTGTGATGGGACTACTTATTGTGTTGGATCCAAAACCTTGTTGGCCTTGTCATTTTTTTTTCTTTTAAAAAAAACACTTCTGCAGTTTTCAATGCGGTCATTTTCGTATAATGCACTGGTGCACATGTAGTAAAAGTGCACGTTCATTACCGGTGCTCTAGATTAAATATATCACACCCAAAAAAGCATGTATCAAATTGTTTATTTATTTTTCATTAACGATGTGTTCAACTAGGATGCATCAGTGCATTCCTGTCGTAGAAGCACTACGTCATTTGAATTATTGAAGCTCACCGAAATGGGAAACTACATTTTTATCTGGAAGTTATATAATTTATTTGTATAATATATTTAATAGCTTCTCTATTTAATGGTCCAGGTTGTTTATGTTGAAATTTGGTTGAGCTTTGATCTTTAATTATTTTAGATGTAGAGACTTGAAGCAATGAGACAATTCAATCCATGAAATTCATACAACCATAACACAAGATATACCCTGGGGAAAATCCTCAAAATTATGAGAACCAAAACCCCAACAATTCTTCTTAGTTTAATATAATGGATAGCATAGAATGATTTCTTTTACAACATAGTGGATTGATTTCATAATAGATCACCAAACACTCTTGATGAAGATACAAAAGCAATGGTGAAGAGAGATCAATCGGATGTGTTCCCAACACAACAATAACAAGCACGAACAATACCCTGCACAAAGAGAAGCGCCTTGCATTCAATGGAGAAGAGAATTCGCTTCACATTGGATTCATCAATCCCGTATAACATATTTATACATTCTTCTCTTCTATTTTTAACTTCTAACTTCAGGATGAAGTCACCCTCAAATTGGATGTATTAATCTTGCATGTAGAGGTGCGCCCCACTTCTCATGCAGTGCTTTATCTCATTGAGCTGTCACTTAGGATGAAATCGTCTCTTAACTGAAAGCTTGCCCACTTAGTCAGGTGGCTAACTTAAGTGTTGACATGAAAGTGTCACAACTCACGTGTCATATTTTAGTTTAACATAAGTGTCGTCATGCAATAACACTTAGTTAACTAGATCTTCTTTGTTGTCACTTAGTTAACTCTCTTTAACTGAAGTGTCGTCTTTTAGTTTAACCAAAGTGAAAACACTTTAGTTAACTAGTCCTTCTTATTTAACACTTAATTAACTAAAATCATGCTGATTGATTTACTTGAAGTGACCACTGTGAGTTCTTTAGTTAACTGAGGCATATCTTTAACTGATGCTTTAATTGAAGCATTGATACTTAATTGAAGCTTTAACAATTCGAGTTCTCTTTAATTAGCTAAAGTGTTTGCATGGGAGATTTTGAATTCTCTTGATCTCTATGCTTTATCTTTTATTTCTTTATCTCTTATTGCATGGTCAATATGTGCTAACTTTAATTATCCATGACATTACATTATACTAAGAAGAATTATCGGATGTTGTGATCATATTATATTATTCCGGACCAATGATCATATGCTAAAGTAATTCACTTTAGAGCTGATCAATCTCTAAAGGAGACTTAATAGCAATCTGGTGATCGTGGTTAATAATACATCACACAACATTAAATTATTTTAACAAGTAAAGCATGACCTTTATATGGAAGGTCCACCTCTATAATGGAGGTCCATCTCATGGATACCTTTATACAGAAGGTTCACATGATAATCGGACTTGACACACAAATCTAGAGTCTTTTCCAACAAGACTTTACAACATCATTACTTTGATCAAGTACTTCTATACGGGAGGAATAACCTTTACACGGAAGGAAATCAAATTGCTCACCTCTATATGGGAGGATCAATCTTGGTTGTACAAGATTGGTTTGAAGAATGTCTCCCGATGCTGTATATTTAACAGTTTACTTATAGAAAACATTTGATAAGTGTTCAATGAACAATAATTCTAATAAGCCTGAATATGGGAGCACATCCAAAAATGTGAAGAAGACAAGTTATTTATAATATTTGTATTAAATTAATATGTTTGAATTATATGTAAGTCTAAATAATATGTATTGGTTAATGTGTGTCATGCAGAGGCAAAAACCGAGGAAGCTCGATAAGATTCTTTGCAATCAAAGTGCATAAGAGTGTAAAAAATTGATGGAAAAACTGCATAGGAATGAATCAGGTGAACCAAAAAGTAATCCATATGAAATTTTTCTTGAATTTTTAGTAATATTGTACTTAAGAATATTCGGTAACATGTTTCAAACAATCTATTTCACATATGTTAAATGTTATGCAGGTCTGACAACAACATAAGGGAATGCCATCATAAGAAAAAAAATGATGGAAGATGAAAATGATGATGAATTGGTCCTTAGCTCATTTGGAGTGGTGCTAAAAATTAATGACCAGAGGGAAAAATTTTATAAAACTATGAGGGATATAGTGGAAAGAACGTATAGACGTACTTTCCACTTACAATACATAAATCAATCCAATGATTCCAAGAATCACATTACATCTAAACTACATGAGACATTTCCAAAGTAATGGTCAAGGCGACCTATCATACTTGCAATAACAAAAACATACACCAACAAAAAAGAATCATTCAAAAAGTAATATTTCTAAACATGTTTTTATAAAATATATGTATGTACTACTACAAAACATTCATTTACTAATATTAATTATGATATATTTACTTTTCATATTAGTATAAAAATAGTTTAATGTCATTTTAATTTTTCAGGAAGATTATGAAAATCCCAAAGGATGAATGAAGTGATATCTGAAATATCGCAGTAAGCATGTCCAAAAAAGTGTACAATGAGATGGTCAAGGAAATGGACATAATTGCATCACAGGATGAGCCATCTCAACAACAACATGCTTCAAATGTATGAAATCATTGAATTTTTATATTATGTACATATAATTAATTAATTTAGCATTAAATATTAATTTTCAAATGTTTTGTTGCAGAAAAGAAAACAAAATGGAACCCATTCAACACATAAGACATGACGACAAGGAAAAAATGGGTTGATAGCAAAGTTTGTGAGTTATTGTGATTTCTTTATAAGATATTAAGATTTCATATTGATGGTGATACACACACACACACACACACCGACCATCCTTGGATGTCTTCAAACATGTGTTAATATACAAATAAGATCCATCAGAAGAATTGATTGACATTGGGTTGAATATGGGTTGTGAGTATATGTTTGCGTATCAAAAATTAATTGTGGAATTTGTAAGTATCTATGTTTTACTTTTCTCATTTTATAATTAATGGAACATCAAAATTCCTTTATATTAAATTTATAATCTGTTATGGGGTATAAAACTTGCAGGAAGCAAAGTATGGAGTGGAGGAAATATAAGAGTTGTTGAGAGAAGGCGTGAGATTTGATTTTGAAAGAATGTGTATCATTCAAGACTCAATTCTTTCTATGGCACGTAGCTTTTCAATTTACATTCATGTATATTATCTATTTTAATTTTCATTATTCCCACCAATGTAAATTACTCATTACACTTTATTTTTATGTTCATCGATGGAATCCGAAGATGAAGAAAACAATCGAGGCAATCAACAAAACATTTGGCCAAAGAACTCAACTCATGCAAGTGGCTCAAGCACTGACAACAAATTCAATGAAGAATGATGATCAATATATTTGGATGTTAATCCAAGATATTGTATATTTTGAAATAATTGTTTGTGAAAATTAGTCATTTTGTATAATGTAGTGGACATAGTGTTCCAATTGAAAGGCAACAAGTTACCGATAGGTGTAACAATTAAATGCATGTTGACATTCTGATTATTGTGGAACTTTATGTTGTCCCATTTTGTATGACACATAGCCTCTTATTCATATATAATAAAATAAAGTTTCTTATTCTATTGCATTGTTCAATGTTGTTGTGAAATGTTACATCATTGATTAAATATATGGATGATTAAATATTATAATAGATGCGCAAATTTTGATATAAACAATTACTCCAACATTATATCTAAACATAATAATTAAAATTAAAATTTTATGAATACTATTATAAAAAATATTTCAATTTCTGATGAATAATGGAATTAAAAAAATAAAAATAAAATATAGATATTCCAGTGCGATGTCATTGGTCACTGTTCACCAAAGATAAAATGAATACCAGTGCCTTTGATAGTTTTAATCGCACTAATGGGTTTGAGTAAATGCAGCACTGATGTGTTTAAAACAAACACAGACCAGAGCAAAAAACTATTTGTTATTATGACGCCCCGGTGCTTTCTATTAGTAAGCGCACTATTGCGCCCCTATATCGGAATCACACTGTTGAATTTTAAAAAACCAACAAAAGTCAACGTCCCATTCAACTTCACTGGTGTGTTTTCCTTCCCTTATCACACCAGTGCTTTAAAATAGTTCATAAGAACTGGTGCTATATTTAGAATAAAGCACCGGTGCATATATTGTTATAAAGCACAGGTGCCGTTAATTGTTTTTTGCATCGGTGCTTGTTTGTATTTAAACGCACTGGTGTGTTTTTTATTTGTTAGCACTAGTGCGCTTATATCAAAAAAACACCTCGATGAAAAAACCTCCGCTAAAGCCTCCGATTGCTCAGTTTTTTTTAGTTGTAATAAATTTCTGTAAAAACCTCTGCCAAAACACTGATACCATTGGTGAAGGTTGTAGCAGAGGTTTTTTTGACAATTTTGACCAATATTGTAACACAAAAAACCTCCACTATAACCTCTGCTACAAGGCATTTTCTTTGTAGTGCTAGAAAGGACAATCCTCCAAGAGTGATTGCAAATCCAAATATAGCTAGATCCATTGCTTGGGGTTACTTCAATGGAGCTAGTCAAGACAAACTTGGGAAATGAGGCAAGTGGAGTCTTATTTCTTAAGGAATATCTCAAAAGTATTTAATGTTGCATTGGGATAAGGGACAAAGAATTTGTTAGAGTTGAACTCTTTTTGGATGTTGATAAAGCGAGCATTATGAAAAGGGGCTTTACAAATTCAAATCCTAATAGACTCTAAGCTAGTAATTAACTAGATCAAAGAAGTAATCTTCATAATTTTCTCTTCTATCTAGTATTTGGAAAAAAAAAGAATTAGAAATAAGATTTACATAAATTTATGATCATCACCTATATAGAGAACTTAATATCCAAGTTGATGAGTTGTTTAAACAGGCTCTAACTTTGAATGTAAATACAATTTCTACCAAAGAAGAAGAAACAAGGTTACAACATGCAACTATTCTCATATCCCTATATGATTAATCATAAGGGTAGATGCCAACTATGTTGTTAAATCGATGAATATTGCTTCTGCTTTTTATGCCACATTGCAGACTCCAAGACATATATATTTTTTGAAGCCTATATGTCATTTTCTATTGATATTTTATAAGATGTATAAATATGATTCTTTTTGGCAATCAATGCTTTGTTTTTCTTTTTGTTGCAAAAAATTAGCAATGTTTTGATGCACATTTTTTTCCACATTATTGATTAGTAGGTCTATATTAAAAGGGCTGAGGCTGAGAGACAAACAACAAAATGTTTACAAAATGAAACTGCATATTTTCTAATGTTTGTTTTTCCCAATCCAAAACAAAATTGATGGTGGAAATGGCATAGCCTAGTTGTCTTACAGTTTTAAAAAATGGCCTAAGCCCTCTAGCACTGTAGATTCCAATGTAATTGCCTAATACATTTTTGCAGATAAAAAACATAACATAATTTAGAGAAAAATGATACCCTATTGGTTCTAGCCCAAATCCTCTTGGTTGTTGTTGTTGTTCCCATCCATGTACGAGTCTTCCAACTACACTAGATTGCTTGCCACGTTCCCTAAAGTTTCCGAGGTCGTATTCCTTGGGGTGATATCCAAATCGAGTGTTGGATATGAACATTTAAATCCTCTTCTATATGTGTCATGTTTCCTCCCTACTCTTCTACCATTCCTTTCATATCCTCCACTATCTATTGGATCTTTAAGATGTGTTCCCGCTGATTCCAAGAAATGCCTGAAATCACCCGCCGCAAACCAGCAACCTCCTCACATAGGTCTCCCACCTTCCGCCTCAAGTCCGATATGCCACAAGAGAGACAATGATTGCAGGAAATGTCCACCTCATTGCTGGGATTATCTGTGAGCTGTAGCTGAGAAAATTGTGAATCTACCAGACCAACATCCCCCCAATCTTTCAAGCATTCAAACAGCTTGTCCTTCGATACCTACTTGTTCTGGAAAGTGCTTGAGACCAATGTTGGAGTCGAACAGGACATTCCAAACACCCCTAGTTCCTATATTCACTACAAGTGAATCAATCTGAGAGCGCAATGATGTATGAATTCCGAATTTACCCTTGATATCGCCTTATCCCTTATGCGAAAGGTCTCGTAATCCTGTTCCAATACCGTGTTTAAGTCCTTTCCTGACGTGATATGCCACCAAACCTTCTCCTGGATGCCTGTTTCCTATGTCGTCGTCATGGTAGATGTAAGAGGATAGGGGCCCCTTCATTAAGCTCGAGATCCCCTTGGAGGATGGTGGACCCCCTACTCACTAGCATGTTAGCTCGAGTATTATGTATTCTTAGCACATGATGGTATGAGATGTTGTCAAAGGATTGAGATAAATGGATCGTTTTCTTTAAGAGTTTTCCTAGAGGCGAAGAGTCTCCTTTGGTGCTTAAATGTAGAGCTTGAATAATCAACATTGGGTCCCCCATTAATTTTACTGTTTTAATTCCTCTTTCCTGGACAAGACATAGACCAAGGTAGATAGCAAGGGATTCAACTATGTCGTTGGTTTCCTTTTTGAGTTCCCATGCGAAGCATTGTTCTTCCTATACTCTGGGGTCGTAAACGACCCCCCGCAGTTACCACCCTTGTGTTTCACTGCACATTACGATGCATATGTCTTATTGTTTTTTCTCATGAATTCATGTCTTGATTTTTTTTTAAAGAAGTAAAATATTGTGTTGAAGTGGAGAGGGTTGAGTCATGGAATTACTTCTACTAAAAGTGTTTTTGTTTTCCATAACTCGAAGAGTTTGAAAATAATGCTAATAAAACTAGGAAGTACTAGTTTAATAACTAAGTTAAATAACATAAGGGAAAATCTAAGAGCTAGACATTCAAAACCGACATAAACATTATTTTTGTCTTCAATAATAATTGTAGGTTTCTAATATATGTTTTATCACTTTTAAATAGAGCTTTTAGATTTAAGAGAAAATTGTCAAATCTAATTTAGAGTTGTGAATTACCTTGTTTGTAATTTTTAATATATATATATATATATATATATATATATATATATATATAAGGAAGGTTGTTTTGGTAGTATTATGTTAAAAATTAGTATGCTTAGGATGTTCTTGAAGTTGCGAATGAAATCCCTACAGATAGTGTTCGAGTATCATGTAAAATCGTAAGGGATTTCTAGGATGTTTTTAAAGTGTTGATTGAAATTTTTGTATTGAAAATACATGATTTCTTTTAATAGGAAAGTTGGGGTATTTGGAGACGTGGGAATGATTTATAATTTGAAAATATTTTTTTTCTTTTTTTGATATTTGTTCAAAAATATTAAGAATTTACAAAGAATATTTCAAAGAGGACAAGGTTAAGTTGTTAAGTACATTTTGTGAATTTGAACTATTAGAGGATATCCCTGCTGGTTATTTTGATGGAGCTGCACAATCGGGCACTTACGGATGTTGAATGGTCTTAAAATTAAATAATTCTCATGTCTTTCTTTTTTGGATGGTTATTGGACCCGGTATTAACATCGGGGCTGAATTGTTGGCCTTATGGGGTCTTCTGAGATTTGCAGCTAACTTTGGTGTGTTCTCCCTCCAGTTTATGGGAGACTCTAAAGCCGTTGTTGACTGGGAAGCTGAAAGGACAACTCTTAAAGTTCCAGCTCTAGAGCACTCGTGCTTGAGGATCAATATACTTAAGTCTTTTTTTTGAAAGATTATATTTCAAACATATTTATAGGAAATTAAATATTATGGCAGAAAGTTTGTCAAAAAGAGCCATTGGCTTCGATGATGTATGCTTTATTTTGAAGAGTTCAAGGAATGTAACTTGATGCGCAGGGGTTCTATCCCTATCTTGGAGGAGTAATATGTTGTACTTATTTCTTTTGGTTATTTTGTATCTTGAAAGATAGTTTTAAAACATCAGATAGTGTTTAATGTAATTATTTTTATGCATGGGTGGTTTATAGCTGGATTCCGTGAGTCAAGAATCTTTTGAATAATATGGTCATGTTAGAACTAGTCACTTTGTAAAGTTACAGACCAGATTGTATATGTAAACGTTCTCCTTGATCCATAATGGAATAACAAGGAACATATTTTTATGTTAAAAAAAGCGTACTTAAACTATACTAGTATGAGAATTTGTCAAAAATAAAGTTGTAATCATCAAACAAAGTTAAATCTCTTATATTTTAAGTTTAAATTATATGAGTTATTCTATTAAAAAATGATAGAAATATTGTCGAAAAATAATCTCTAAACAAAGTGATATTTGGGAGAGTGACAAACCATATGAATTGGTGCACTCATTGCTTTTTATTCAATAATTATTTTACTTCATAGTGTTATATGTGTTTTTTAAGTTAGATAAATAAATTATACATAATATTTTAATTTTTGTACATAGTGTTATATGTTTCTTTTAAGCTAGTTTAATAAATTATATTATGTATAATAATGGTTTAGTAATTAAGATAGGACAGTGTAAATAATTCAAATTTAAATTTTAGTATTTTCCGAGTTTTTGTGTGAAAGAAGGTATTTAATATTAGGTAATTAATTTGTCTTCATTAATAAAAGGGTTTAACAATGTATGATTAGTCAAATTAATTTAAGTGGATGTTAATAAAATATTTTATATTTCACAAAGAGAAAGACATAAAAGATCAAATAAAAACTTCCAAATTAAATATTAATGACAATAATCGACGTTAATATCAATCATTTATTAATAAAATAATGTATCCTTTTTATATATATATATATATATATATATATATATATTATTAAATTCCATTTAATTGATGAGAATTTAAACCATAAAACTTTGCTTTTAGAGATTTTTATCAATTTTATAATTTAAATTATCAAATTTCAAATTATTAAATAAATTAAAAAATTGTTTTATCTTAAAAAAAAATAAAAAATAAAAATGAGTTTATTTACTTATTCATTCACTCCATATTTATAATGTTGATTATTATTCTCTATTATTTACTAATCCAAAATCAAATATCGAATGCTTGAATAACATATCAACCTTTCCTTGAAAATTAAATTATAAAAATAATAAAAATGATTAATATAATTATGTATATTTTTATTTTCATACTAAAAAGGGAATTTTAACCAAGATTATAAAATGTTATGGAATAAAAATTAAATATATGTAAAAAAAATGAGGTTTTGTAAATTTAAAACAAGTTCAAATTCAAATATGATAGATGTATAATATAATATTTATTTATTTTGATAAAATGAGAGTCAATAAAGATGGTCAATTAACAATAAAATATTTTTATTTTATTTTATTGGAAATAATATTAATATTTGATAATAAATTAGGATTTGATGGTTCTCTAATTTCATTTTCATTTTTTGAGAAGAGTTTTTTCTAATAATTTGTTAATTTTTTTTTGTTTGCTAATTTGTTTGTGACTTGTGGGACTAGCTAGTCCATGGTTTAAGAAATCACAATCCAAGGGTATCTAAGTTGTCAAAATATCCTGAGGATCGCATCTGTTATGGACCGCTTCAATCCTTAACATGATTGGATTTTAAGTTTCTCCTCCTAGATACCTTGTCAGGTTTGAACTTGAGAACTCAAGCAGAATGAGACCCACCAAAACCAACCATGCTAGCGGGATTTAACCCAATAATTAGTTAAGTTATTTGTTTAATTGATTTTTTTTTTAATATTTTAATTTTTTTTAATATAATTTAACTCTTTTCCTTATTTTTTTTAAATGGTGTCAACAACATCAATATTATTAAAAGGAAATGGCGATGACGAATACCCTTTTCTTTCCTAGTGAAGATAGAGCCACCAAGTACGGTTGGTAGGTCCAGGGGGGATCATCATTGACCATGAGCGAAAAATGAAATTTAGTTTTGAATGGGGCCTTGGAGTAGCATCGAACAAGAAATCAAAGGCTTTGACATTATATCAAGGAAAAAATATCATAGACACTAGATGAATCCAACGTTTAATACCTTTAAGAGATTCTACTCTCATCATTCAACATATGTGCAATACTACAACCCTAGTGGATGGTATTCTAGTTCAACTTATATTAAGAACCTGAGAGGAGGTTAAAAGATTTGAAACAATAGAGTATTATCATATGCTTAGACTTCTCAACCATCAAGTTGATCAAAGGAAAAATGAATCTACGTGTTTGGAGGTAGAAAAAATTTGAAAAAAAAGTGGAATCTTTACATCCCCAATCCCATAGTTTCACATATCATGGCTTATCCAAAGTTCATAATGTCAAGTGGCCTACATGAAATTAACGGTGGCATGCAATGCCAAGTGGAGGTTGGTAATAAAGCATATGGGACTGTTGGTAAATATACCCAGTGTCAAAGGGCACTAGTAGACATTTAGGTTGAATGCAAAGAAACTCATATGCACTCACATTTTACTATGGAAAATACTATTGGGATATTATAGAGGCATAAGGAGAATATCAGTTGTCGAAGGTGGAGATGCCAGAGGATTTTCATGTGGGTAAGTTGTCTAAGGATCTCGGTGCCTCCCTATAAGAAGGAACCTTGGAGAGGTTTGCGAATAAAGGAGATATTGGGTTGGTTTGTTGGCATATTGACTTATCCCTTGGTAAATTCTTGTGGTTTTGAGAATCCCAAATTGGTCCCTTGACTAGCTATTGAATCCTTACTTCTTGGAGGTCAATTCCATCCAACGAAGGAACCTTGGAAAGTTATGAAGAATAGAGGAGAGAGCATTAAGTTGATTAATCAGTTTGTTGCAAGGGGAAACTGCTTGATGTTAGAGGTTCTTAGATGGACACTTGGGCTTGTTGCTAAATTGCAGTTTTCCATTCCCTTAAATATGGGAGAACATAACCACCCTCTATTCCGTACCCATTGTGGTGTTTTGGATATTAAGAGGGATCTAAGGAGGCATGAAGGTTATCTAATAGACAATAAAACCTACATTGATAAGATAATGGATTTGTTGAGTCAACAAAGACAATGTATATTTCAACCAAAGGCATGATGCACTAGACTCGAACAATTGCTAATAGACATGTCAAGAAGCACAAAGTCAAACATTGCTCTCAGAATGTTGGTAGCCTTGGTAATGGAAGACATCAAAGAAGAATAGTCGGTCTAGCAAGGGAATGGGGACGTGTAGATAGAACTAGTTGAGGAAGAGAATAATCACACCCAAGAGAATCAAAATGAAGCCCACAATGGACATGATTTCATTTAGAACTAGATTTTTATCATGTATTGCAAAACAATTTTGCTATTAAGCACGTATATTAGTATTTACACATGCAAATTTAATATAATTCCTTTAACAAGAAAAAAAATTTAATAACAGTAGTAAGCATAATTACATTTTTCTTATTTTTAGAATTAGAAGTACTTGAAAACTCTATTTTTATATTATTATATTAAACAATGCAACAACAACATAGTTTTAATACAAAATTACTTATTTCAATAAATTAAAAAATAAAAATAAAACCACCAACATTTCACAAAAACCCCTCACATGATCATCCTCTTCCCTTCCCTCCCCCTAACACCCAACTTTCTACTCAAAACCCTCTATTCCCTTTACCCATTCTTTCCACTCCCCTGCCATATCCTCCCCCTCTCCCTAACACTCAACTCTTTACTCAAACCCCTATTCCCTTACCCATTCATACTTTCCCATTCTCCACTTAAAAAAATCACATTCTTGACCCCTCACCCAATTCCCTTCTCCACAGTCACCTTTCCTCTTTTCCCATGCTTTCCCATTTCTCTTATAGTATAAAAATAAAATTATACAACAAAATTATATATATATATATATATGATATGATGAAGTTATTGTCAATAAATTCTTAAATTTAACACGCACACATCCTTTTACACCTCTAATGATGAGGTGGGATAATTAAAAACTTATGAGTTTTTTTATTAAGATAATTAAAATGTGATGAAAATCGAGGTGGCATGCATATTCCATGCGCGGATAATGATCAAGCTGACACTCTCTCAAAACGTGCTCTCGTCTCCTTAAATGGTACTCTCCATTTTGAGCATTGGGCTGGCGATGTCATTCTGGAAGTGGGCTGCTACAAGCTATTTTGATTTTTTGTTATTGTTCTTTTATAGATACTATGCGTTCTTTCTTTTTTGTTTAGGCTCTATTTAGTGTTGTTCCTTTTGTGGGTGATTCATTCGACTCATTGGTTTGAGTTTGTTTTTTCCTTTCTTTTGGTTGGGGGCAGCTAGTTTCATGTGGGGCATGTGTTCCTTGTCTCATGAGGTGAGCATTATTTTCCTTTGCTTGGAGGATCGTTCTCCAAGATCTTTTTCCCAGGATGGGAGGTGTACTTGGTTCCATCTTTCATATACTTGTTAATAAAGTATAGATATTTTTCTGATTGAAAAAAAAAGTACGCATCGATCTATTTTGGGAGTATTCAATAGAATAATCATCTCACCTAACTAATGTCATAGTTATCATGCAGTTTAGTTTATTTTTAATCTTTCAACTTTCTTAGTAGATTTTTTTTTCCCTGAGAAAAAAATGCGTATCTGCTTTATATATAAAGGAGAGACATTTTAAATGACCTCATAGGTCTCTTGAAAAATATTTTCATCAGTTTCATTACAATAAAATGGCCAATGTGTTAAACATCCATAAAAATCCAATTGTATGGTCATGTTGTGCACTATAAGTTCATATAACATAACATAGTATGAACATAACATAGTTCATGGCATCATGCCTAAAACAAAAGCATATGACATAAAATCAAAATAGGATTGGCCCTGGGCCATATTGCTGTCCAGG